>JAVJGG010000043.1:17076016-17102952 GCA_035590195.1 Aviceda cuculoides | reverse complement strand
CTGTGTTATCAACACTGTTTTCAGCACAAATCCAAAACACAGCCCCATACCAGCTGCTATGAAGAAAATTAACTCTACCCCAGCCAGAACCAGCACATATACCATTAATTTTCACCACCAATCTATATAGATTGGTATCTGTAGAGCTGAAAAAGTCCATAACGGAAGCATGCTTATAAAAACCTGAGCCTTTACAGCATGCTAATGGCTTTCCATGAGGTCAGATTAATGTTTTCAGCTCGGCGAAACCAGGTATTTAGCAACAGCGCTTTCAGTTTGTTAGGAATAAATAACTGCTGGGTGAATTGCTTCACCCTCGGGATTAAATCCGCACTTTCAGAGCTTGCTATTCAGTCACTTCTGCAGGATGATCCTCACCACCCGCGGGTTCAGACCTGAGGGTGGCCGTTGGAGAGATCCTCACCCCGCCTTGGCTTTGCCGTGGCGCGGGGACGAGCCGGGTCCTGCCGCTGCCGCGTCGGGCGCAGGGCGCTGCGCGCTGCCATCGAGCTGGCGAGCTGGCTGCCGAGCATCCCCCTGTGGAACGGCAGCAATGCCGACCCGCGGCAGGCAGGGAAGCGCTGGGCTACGAAGGGATCACCGAAGGGCATCCGCAGCGAAGGATCCAGGAATTGATGTTTCGAGGGGAGCCGGGGTCAGAGGGCTGCTAAGGCAGAGCTTTCGGTGACATCAGTAAAATAACGAGGGTAAAGGCTTTGGGGTTTTGCCTTTTTAAAAGGTGTAGGAAATGAATTGAAGCCGGATTCTCTTATCTTGAAGAAAATACACACAGAAGTAAAAATGCATATTTGCCTGTGTTTGCACTTGTGTCTTTTTCACAGCACTAGAGTTTTAACTGGGTGTTGACAGTTGACTGGACAGATTTCAGTTGCTAGAGAGGGGCTATAGAGAGGTTTCTCCCTTGGGGTGTCTCTTTATCCCAGATTTTTTAATCGGTGCCTCAAGTCACATTGATATCCATATTGTTTGCAACCTAGGTATTCTCTCCTTATAGATCTTCAAGTAGCAAGAGACCCATTATCACATCTATTCCTCCTACAGCTCTGTTCCTCTCATCTGAGAAATGTTACTTGAAACTTCTATTAATAGTAAAGAGGTACATTTGCACTGTATTTTTCATGAGCGTTCTTAAAAATGCTTTATAACTTATACTAATGCAGATTTATATATGAGGATCTTAGATCTGGGTTTCCTCAGAGCTGTGCTTTCTCATTGTTTGATTTGTAACCAGTGGGCTCTACTACCAGAAATAAATCATTAAGTGCTCCGGATCCTGGATACCCAGCTGGAGGCTGAGCCTGACTTTGTGTGTGTTAGACTCATGCCCTCTGAATGTCAATCCACTGTGAAGTGTCTAAAATAACGTGTCCCAAACCAAACAAATTCAGAATTATTAGGGACGTCTGAAAATGTTCAAATAAAATAAATAAAATGGAATGCAGTTTCATTAGGTAGAGAGGCAGAATCTTTTAACCACACACAGTAGCATTAAAATAGAATTTAATACAAAAAATGTAAAATAATACTTCCTCTATTTTAATGTTCAGGAGAAAGTAAGATTGAGAGCATGAAACACTTGAATAGAAATTTAACTGAACTTTGCATTAAATTTTTGAAGTCTCGTGAAGAAATTTATTATTCAGTCCATATTAACAGCACAGTTAGTTCCTGTTTTACTCATGAAACAGCAGTTATTCTTGTGAAGAAAGACCGCAGTCCTAAGAGAGAACCTCAACATAATATCCACTGTTGAATCATCCTGAAGCAACGTACTTAAGAAATATCTCAGTTATTCACAGAAAAAACCCTCTCCAGAATGCAGAAAACTCCAGTTCTGGGCTTAGTGTCACGTTGTGCCTCAGACCGGATTCCGACGGAGATCTGCAGGGTTTGTGGCATTTTGCGCGCTTGTTGGTGAAAACAAGAGAAAGCGTCGTGCGGGGGCCGCGGTTAAAGCCTGCCCTCGGAGCGGGCGAGCGAGGCAGTCCTCGAGGAAGCTACGGCACAGAAGAGGCTGAAAGCCTGTTCTTGCTCCGTCAAAATCAAGAGAAATATTCTTAGGGAATGGCAGGAGGATGCGGGGGTCCTGGGTCTGAGCAGCCGTAGGGTGTAGCCGAGCTGGGGTAGGTCACGGATTGCAGCCCGCGGGTAACGGCAGGGAACTGGGGTAAGCAGGAGCGTACATGTACATGGTAAAAGCTGGTTCTCGACACGGTTAGCATTACAGACAAGAAAAAAAAAAAATATGTATATATAACCACTTCACTGTGAATGGCATTTTACAAATCCTGACATGTTTGATTGGCTGGACTAGACAGAAAGATCGTTTCAAGTCTGATTTACCATTAATTAATCTACTTGTGTTCCACCTACACTGTGCATTCAATCCTGTTTTCTACTGCAATTTAAAAGCATGGATTCAAATTACCTCAGTCAATGCAGTTTAAACCAAATGGCCACTTTGTGAAATTTATTTCAGAGACATTAGTTTTTCACTGGGAAGGCCATTCTGCGTGGTGCTGAGGCCGGGAGAGGAGGCAGGCGTGCTCCAGGCTCCTGCCTGGCACTCTGCACCGGCAGGATGGCATTGCCGGTTTGAGAGCAAATACAGCATCCCTCAGGGCATTTCACTTACCTTAGGTTTCTGTGGGGTCTACAGTTGTCTTTATATTTGGAAGTGCACAAATCTGAATAAGGAAAACAGCCCTAGAGGGTATTTTCTTTAATTTTTTTATTTTTTTTCTCTCTTACTTGTTGACTGAAAGTCCGTGAAGCTCAGTATGCCTGTACAGAAGGAACGATGAGGGTGTCAGGATGGCACAGGAATGGCTGTTTGTAGCCTTGGCTTCCTAAAGATCTCATGTGCCACAATAAATATTTAATAAGTGTCAGGTTTGCACAATAAAACTATGTTATTCATTCCTCGGACAACTGAATCCTCTTTTTTTTCACCCACTTGATATAATCGGTAGTCAAAGCTGTGTTTATATGTGCAGTTTTGACTGGAGATACATTTGTGAAATACTCTGAACATATGGATAACCTGTCATGTATGAGGTATGGGGTAAACAACACTTACTTGTTATGCATTACATTTCTCTTTTTTGCCTTTGCAAAACTGACTTTCAAAGGACGAGACGGCTACTTGGCAGAAGGAAAGAAAAGATACTGCCTGCTTTTAATTCTGAAAGATGATACAATTATCGGTACGCTCCTTCTCAGAAAACGTTTGTGAAGACAGGTTATTGAAAAGAAGGCTATTATGGTCTCTCATGTTGCTGTAGTTGCCTAATAATATTTTGGCAAAAATTATGTCTGATGAAAATCAGCTGCTGGCAGTTCAACAGGGGATGCAGGAAGAGCATCCTGATCCCATGTAAAAGCAGTATCTCCGTTACTTCTAACATGTATTTAGGTGCCCAGCTCCTGTTGGAATTAGTGCACGATGGAAATTTCTTTATGGATCTAAATTCACAAAATAAGAAGTCATTTGTGCCTGCCTAGAGCTAGTTCATTCCTGAATATTTATTATCTATAAAATTAGTTTTCTTCCTACTCCCTCACTCCTTCGGGCAACATCTCCTGATGGGGGCTTGGTACAGGCAGGATGATAGAAATTGTTCTGGTATTGCTTCTGTTGTGATTTTTCTCTGATAAAAGACTTTGTTTGTGAGTAACAGCCAAGGAACAACAGTGGCATGAGAACAACATTGATTCCTTGTAAAAAAGATGGCATGGTGGGCTCAAAAATCCTATCACTCTATGATTTTTGTCTTAGCTTGCATAGATAAAATAGTTTACAATGAGTAAATATAATGTTAATTTAAGTGAGAAAATAAGCTTTTTCAGTAATGTAAGCCACTTTAAGATTAATATTGCATTGTCTTCCATTTATTTTACATTAATTGTTTCTTTAAGACCTGATTTTTCGTTACCTGGACTCAGCCTTAGTAGGATAGTGACCTTTATATTTTTATCTTTAATAGGAAAATATATCAAACTCTTTCAGCATGACAGAAAAATGGGAAAATCTTCCTTTTTCTCCCCCCCCAAATGCTAAAAAACTTTCCACTTAGAAAAAGCTATAATGTCCTATTTTTAACTTCAGAGTTATTTCTGACCCCAAAAACCCCCGTGAGAACAAACAAATACTCACCAGAGCCATGAGGTATCAGCAAGTTCATTGCAGTCGTTGGAGCAGTGAGTTTAGCTTGGGAAGACAAGCTGTGGGACTCAATTGTTCTTCAATAAGGTGGAAGGAGGAAAATTATAATGTGCAGTGAATTGGAGAAGACATATTGTGGCTTGCCCTGTGAAGGATGTCTGCCTCTGTGGCATAAAATCTTGCTCTGTATTCCAAGAAATGTCATTTAAAATGTAGAATGCGTGCACAGCAGGAATAATAAAATTGTCTGAGCATGTGAATTTTAAGCACTAAACATGATACAGAAACAAGAATATTTTTTCTGACAGAGACTGGTTACTAATGCAGCTTTCTTCCTTAAAAAATATTTGCTTCCACTGGACATTAATCTCTTGACAGAAATTTCTGGAAAAATTACATATTTCTCAGTAAAAATTTAGAAGAAAAGAAATGTTTTACCTAGCTAACAAAATGGAATTGACAAACTTCAGAGATGGCAAAGTCTCATTTGCAGTAGATCTTGAGCAACATAATGATTTTCTTTTTTTATGTATATAAATATGTATATATGTTTCCTATGACTGTGATAATAGCCTTATACTAAGTCAAATGTGGTTATAAATTATTCCTAGCATCTTGTTTGAGTAGCATGTCTGGGCAAGCATGTCCCTCCTCCCCATCTGTTTCACTGATATTTCTCTCTGAAATCCTAAAAGATGAGAACATTTAAGTTAAGGAGTCGTACAGCTCTGACTGAGAACCTGCAGGTAGCTCCGTGTGTCACTTCTTCCATCACAAACCGTGTCAGCTACGGAGGAAGTACTCGAGTGCAACTTTTAATTCATAATGGCTTACATTTTCTTTTTAACTTGCATCCTTTCCCCTAACCTTCTCTTCTACTTCAGAGCTCTTAATGAGAAGGACTTTACAACCATAAACAATATTTTTTCTAATAGACTTATCTGGAGAAAGGGTTTTTTTGCTGGAGAAAGGTTTTTTGCTGGCGCTTTTGACTCAGTCTGGTGCTTTGTTCTTTTTCTAGCTTGCACGGACAAAGAACTGAGGAATCTCGCTTCGCGACTAAAAGACTGGTTTGGTGCTCTTCACGAGGACGCAAATCGTGTCATCAAACCAACGAGCTCGGAGGCGGCACAAGGCAGTAAGAAAACACCTTACCCCTTGAATATTGAGTGTTGTAGGCAGCTTCCCGGCCTGCGAGAGCATTCAGCTGAGCCCAGCTGTTAGTGCCACAGCCTCGCGTCCAGCCCGTGCCAGCACGCGAGCGGCTACGCGGGAGACCTCCTCCTGCAAACAAACAGCTGCCCCGTTTTCCGAAGTACACTCGTCCTGTACTCTCTCTGGCCCAAACTGCTCGAAAAACCGGCAGTCAGAGACGGAGAGACCTTTACAAGTTAATCGGGCAAATAACTGTGTCCAAAGGCCACGGAGGTTGCATCTCTACTAATAAATAAAACTGCTCAGGGACTTTTCTCAAGCTCTGAGGTTAACTAGCATGACATAGTTCGCGTCCGTACAGTTAAACTCCATGACCCTCCAAATCCGGGTGGCTGCATCCAAATCACTTCCTGGGGATGGACCGTGGCGTATGCTTACCCCACAGTTTATGGCCGAGCATTTTCTGACCCAGCGTCAGTGGCATGAGCCAAAAACATGGCATACAAGCATAGGGAAAATTATGCCAATGTTGGAAAAGACTCACTTCAAATTTTTTTTGCAATTTCCTGCTAACGCCTTATATAAGATCATGAATAATAAAAACATCCCCATCGCAGCCATGGAGCTGGAATAGTTAAATGGTGTGGAAAGCTGGAATCTATTGTGTCCCAGGTATTTAATAACACCATCTTTCCTTCCTTTGATGTTTTTTTGTTTTTTTTTTTTAAGAAAGCAAGAAAATGAACAGTTTAGAGGACATTTACTCTCTGTGGGTTAAGCCAATGACTGATTTTGATGTCATTTACCCACCTGGGAGGGGAAAGATTCAGCTAACAGCATCAAAAGAGGTCATGTTCATCAGAGAGCAAATGCGAATTTATTTTCTGTGAGGACTCATTAATCCTTTTAAGTAGTATGTCCCAAAACACAAGGGCCCTTAGGTTGCAAAGTAGGATGCACAAGTTTTATCTAGGTTTGTGACTCACCTTCGCTTCGCTGCCCTGATTCTCTGGTACAAGCTGTCTACAGCCACGGTCCACACACAGAATCTAAAGGGTTCCGTCAGCTGCTCCCTTTTGTGGCTCTTTTGACCCAAGTGCCTGGTTTCCCTGTAGCGTGAGACTGGAGAAGCTGGGTGCACATCAGGATGGGCATTTACTGTTGGTCCGCGTCTCCGCAGCCATTCTTCTCTTGTGCTGCTTCTGAGCTTGTGTAGCAATACACTGCCTCTTCCTAAAGAAAGAGAATATACTGCAGGCTCTATTGCTCCAAACTGTACTCAAACCTCATTAATGCCAAGTAATCGTATCTTAAAACTATGTGGTGAAACAAGTCATGTTCTGTGTAAAAGATCTTTTTCATATGTCCCTTACTTTGCATAGTATTTACAACAAAGTCAGTATCTTTAAAACCATATGTCCTACTTATTTCTTAAACAGTACTCCAAAAAAAGGGTGTTATCATGCAGAGGAAGCCAAAACATAGTGCAAAAAGACAACTGGGTGTACAGCTAATCATGGCTTCAAATTGGGAATTCATTTCAGACCCCACGGCAGAAAGCGCCAGACTTAGAACTGTCTGAAGTCCTTTAGACCCAGAACCACATGAAATCGCATTCTATCAGGTCGTCAGAAGGATGTGTTTCATGCAGATGACCTGTGAGCTGCTCGTGAGGACCTTACCGAAGGCCAAAGATTAAATTCATTCCTAAAGGTGTTGGGTCTTTTTTTTTTGCTGAAGCAATTTCAGTGAGAAAAACATTCCTAGTAATTCTGCAGTGTTTGCTCTGATTCACAGAGGAGCTGTTATCTTTTTTTAGTTTAGTTTGGTTCCTGGCAGCTTTTATATGAAAGGCTGCCTTGATGATCTTAAGCGCTTGATCTCGACAATGTTCATTTTAGACTATTGACTTAGTTTGGCACCTTTTTTTTATTTTCTTATAGGTCAGTTTAAAAAAAAAAGAGAGAGAGAGAAACTTTATGAGTTAAGAAGCCTAAATCGTTTTTGAATGCCACAAAACCTGGGCTTGTTTTTAAGAGTTTGCAACAGTATTCATGAATTAATCTGCATGTGCCAAATTCTGCAGCTCCAATTCTCTCTGGTAGCACTGAAACTACGCACAGTGTAAAGACAGCAGTATTTGGCTTCCTCCAACTTCAAACATTTGTAAAAATGAAAGACATCTTAAACAGGGCTCAGAATTCTAAGCAAAGTTCAAATACCCGAGCTGAAAAAAAGAATTTATGTGAATCCTGGCAAACGGGACACACGCAGCTCTGGAAGTGCGCTCTGATGTACACATTGCCCTTTTTTTATTGCTCTGCATGTGTTGCCCTCCTCACCAGGCTGATCACTTCATTAAACTGAACTGGTTTGGTTATGCCTGTAGAGTCTTAAAAGGCGTGCACATCCTCAAAGTAATCCATTTTGGGTATGCCCCTGTGGCGGTAAGAGGAACAGATGGTGGGATGCGATGACTACGATGCCTCGGACACATCAGCTGTCTAGAGAAGGTGTTCCAGCAGAGATTTCTTTATGCTACATTAAATTTTCAAGATGTTACTGTGAGTGTAAATAAGCTTTTGAGTGTATTAAGTTCACCCCCAGGTGAAGAAAAAAAGTACACTTTTTTTTTTTTTTTTTGGAAAAGTCAGTGTGTTTGAAATCTCAAACGCTCATTCAATGAGCTATCTGCCAGATCCCAGCAAAGCACCACAGGCCAAGAACTTTGTCTTCTGCAGGCTTTGTACAATTGAAATCTCCTCAATAAATAATATAAGCAATTCAGGGACATGCTTTGACATAAGGAAATAATAAAACTAATTAGGTAGTAAGATCAGATTCAAATTGCTCCTGAGCCCGTTGATAATTCATAACATTACCGTATTGTATCTAGATAGTCTCGTTGGTTGGAGTGGGAGTTGTTTTTCTTCTACTAGAGATCTATGCAATATAAAGGATTCTTTTCTGGGGAACATTTCTTCTCCTCCTTCCTTTATTTTAAGTGATGGGGGAAATTAGGTTAATTATTCCCCTGTTAATTTAATTGTAGTACACTTTAATAAAATAAAACTGGTTCATGTAAGTCAACTCTTGAAGGGAGAAAATAATTTTATGTGCCAGAAGGTGTGTTTATTTTTAATTAGGCTTTTCACTTAAAGACTTTTTTAAATTTAATTCCATTTTAATTCAGAGGAGGCGGAGCATTTTACTTATTAATGGCATATGAGACTTTTACATGTAGGTCACCAGTTTAATTTCCTTCCAGGTCTGTAGTGAAAGAAAGTTGTTAGGACACTGAGCAGCTGTCAGTCAGAATGAGCAACAGGATGGTCTCAACCCAGGTCCTTGCGAGCAGGTGTCCAAATGAGAGCAACCACCACCACGAGTGACAGAAATTGGCATCGGTGTCGGCAGCCTCTGCCGAGGAGCCGGGAGCGGGAGGGATGTGGAGCCCGCACCGTTCTCCAGCTTCTCACCACAGGCACTGCCGCGCCGAGCTGACGCGCAGAAAGACGCAGAAGCGTTCTCACTCAGGTTACTGTTATTCCAGCTCTGTTGGGCTGGAAGTTCAGCCTATTAACCAAGCACTTAGTTCATTACAGAATTAGCGTGTGGTCTATTTCAACCAGCATATTGCATCATATTTATAAGCAAGTATATCAAAAGACTTTAAAATGGAGTTAATTCATTCAACATCGCTTGGCCTCACCAAGTTGATGGGAGCACAGTGGCCTCCCAGTGAAGGTAGGTGAGCTCCGAGAACCATTTTGCGTCAGCTGCCCCAGTTACGCAGTAAGTCAGAGCCTGCGTTGCACGCTCGGGGCACGCTTTGCTTTCGTTCCGGTCGCTGGGTGCCGAGAGCACCCGGGATTGCTGGTTTTGGACTGCAGATGCAATGTTGCAAAAGGTGATTTACGGACAGTAGCTTCTACCAGGAGACAATACGAAGTGGAGATAGATACTACTATTCACCTTCAACCGCATATTGAGGGCCAGCTAAAGAATTAATCTTTTCACTGATAGTAACCATCTAGCTAAGGGCTTTCCATCACACCTACCACTGTAATACTTAGACTTCCAGACCAGACTGTCTAATAACCCAGCACTGACTGCTTAGTAATACAGCCTCTTAATAAACCTAATCTGGAACTCTGGTCACAACAGTGAAAGCTCCCTCGTTTATAAGAAATTACAATCAAAAACTCTTCAACTAAGGTAATTAACTGTCTTTCATGATCATATCTTGCATCCACGCCCTGGCGGTGTGTCACAGAGCAGCTTCCTATTCCCGTCGGTCACCATCTTGCGATCTGCTGAGGCAGATCCGTAGCGAGGGCTCGCTGCTGTTGTAGCCCTGAGTGCACGTTGTACACACAGATAAAAGCTGCCCAGCAGGGACAAAACCAAGACTCAGAAATAACCCACAGGGGCAAAGTTCATGCCAGGATCTCCTCTTCCCTGTGTTGATCCTTGCCAGTTAGGACCTTTAGAGACCCCCAGGGCTGAGCAACACGTACCGTACTCAACTGGTTGTACAACAGACCTTGTAGTTATTCACCTTAGCAGCAGTAAGAGCCACGGCAGGGGGTAAAAACCATCACCAGAGAGGGGATCTGTGCAGGAAAAGAGCAGCCAGCGGAACCCAGCTGCTTTTCCCCTGGAAGCTGTTAAACTGGGATAGCTGAAGCATGTACTGATCCCAGCACCACCATGCAGTTGAATGATCCACCCCTGCCTGTTGGACTACTTTTAACTTGCCCCGTGGTGGGGAATCGGGCACAGCGTGCACCCGCACAAGGCAGGACCGTGTGCCCTGCTCCTCGGGGCTTTGTAACGGCGAAGTCAAGGATTCTTAAATCCTTTCACTTAACAAGAGATTGCGCGGTGATCAAATCCTGCTTGCCTTCTTCAGATGGATAAAATAATTGAAGTCAATAGTCCTAATTGCTTCAGCAAGGCAAGCAGGCTTCCTCCCTAAATCTATTCACATGGCCTTTTTCTTTTTCACTGTGCTCAAACTCGATTAGATAATGTTAGCGGAGATAACAGCACAAAAACGTGATGAAATGTTCAGCATGATTTCTCTCTTCCCTGCCTGAGCTGCCTCTAGCCCTGAGGAAATGGCGTTACCTTCTTCCTTTCTTAGAGAAACATGTATTATGAATGACATCAACCTTCCCATTAGTTAACCCTTCGGATTGTTCCTCCATGTCACCGACAACCTTCAGCTGCAGTTGCATACAAAAAGCGTAGCTTCCAGCATAAAGCACTGCCCTCCTTCGGATTAATACTTAAAATAGCAGGTAGGCTGCAGAGCTTGGACAAACTGTCAGCGTGATTCCGGCAACATCTCAGGTTTCGCTTTAACAAAGCAGCATCGCGAAATGGGACTTGACGTGTACAGCAAATAAGGCTAAGCTTGACCTCTTTCAGTGAAAGATGCAGCAAAAGGAAAAAGCCCACCAGGTTTCTCCACGCGGCCCACAGCAGAACGAACAGTGCACGGGCAGGTTATCGCCCGCAGCCGAAACAGCGCGAGGAGCCCAGGGTGCGCGATTCGGGTACCCTCTGTGCCTGTAAATCCCCAGCCCAACGTATGCGTGTTTCTGAGTCCTTGCTGAAACCAATATCTTTATTATCAGATTTATTAGCTCTGCATTACAAATATACTTTCCTGCCTCGTAGATAACATGGAAATTAGTCCGTATTTGTACCAGGCATTGAAAAATACAGTGACAGTATGCATTTATAATGCCCTGTCGTCTTTGTGAAAGAAGGCGGTGCCACCGTTTTTGTGGAGACTGCAGAATACTGGAACATGTATCTCATATACATCGTGGGTATCTATATGCATGACTTGGTCTTTCTGCGATAACTGCCGCTGCTGCTGCTGCTGCAGTCTTTTAAGGAACTGGGCTATTAAAATGAATGATGATGATGGTTTCCAAAGCTCTGGAAGAGCAGAATCCTGTACTGCTGCACAGCGCTGGAGGCCACCAGAAGGAACAGTGCTGGTGTGGCACGCGAGAACACGTGCAGCTCTGGGAGCAGTGCCATCCTCCAGCCTGGTGCGAGCGGAAGAGGCGCTTGGTCCCTGCTCTCCTGCCTCCCCCAGGCAGCTCCCCGTCCAGATCAAAGCATCTTGTTGTCCACCACAGGAGGCAGGGCTTTGAAGAGTGGAAAGCTAGGATGAGAGGTGGAAGGTGAGAACACTGTAGGAAAGGCTTTGATCGGGGAGCTAGAAACAGGTCCGGGAAACAGGATTTAGATTGCGTTCAGACCCAGGCTAGTTTGAAAATACAGTGGATGCAGCCTTTTCTCATCACATTTCAGTTTCTTGGAACAAGGCCAACCCACTTGGACTGAGGACAGGAAAAAAAAAAAAAGTGACAGTTTTTTGAGTAGAAATAACTTTGAATTACAGTAATCAGCTATGAATCTCAGCCCTCCCCACCCCACAGCTCCTAAAGAGTGTCAGTAGTGCTCTAGTCTGTAGCTGCGCTTGGGTTTTAAGCTTTACATATCAGCTCAGTCTTAGAATTTTATTCTGCTTTGGGCAAGTCAGGTTAATGTTCAGAGTCCAGCCAAAAAAAATGAGCAAGGCTTCAGCTTAGCAACGATTTCTGCGCAGTGAGCGTGCCGGGGTTCAGCTGGGGATATTTGCCTATCTCCTTACAGGATTCGACACCAGCATACTACCAATCTGTAAGGATTCCTTAGGCTGGATGTTCAACAAACTTGACATGAACTACGACCTGCTGCTGGATCCCTCGGAGATCAGTGCCATTTATCTGGATAAGTATGAGCCGTGCGTCAAGCCTCTCTTCAACTCTTGCGACTCCTTCAAAGACGGAAAGCTTTCAAACAACGAGTGGTGCTACTGCTTCCAGAAGCCGGGCGGTGAGTTGTACAGTTTGCAGTACAAAGAAAAGTTGTTTGGGTCTCCCCGTGTTTCAGGTTTGATTGACCTGCTTATAGAGGTAGGTTGGTAATTGGCAGACAGCGGCCTTAAAAAGCTCTTTTCTGCAGCGCTGGTGGGAAAGGGCATTGTGTAACAGTGTTTAATGTGACAGATGAACTACGTTAATATCCCTTGATCATTAAAACAAACAAAGAAATAGTAAGTGCCGGTGCACACAGTCTAGAAATAAGCTCTGCTGCTGATAGAAAGCTCAGGAACTTACCCTTTATTAATGCAAAAATTAGTCAATTAGCAAATCATAAATAAGAGAGCTGGCGTTATGTCAGTTTGGTGAAAAGAGAGGAAAAATGGTTTAACAATGAAAATGGCCCCCAAACACTATTCTCAACTACAGTGTGTTGCTTTTTTTTTTTTAATTAGTGGAGCTAATGACATAAATTTGTTTTGCAGTACAGTACCAGCATATGGGCCTCTTTCGTTCCCAGGTGTACAGTAGTCTACATTTCATGTCAGTAGTGAAGCCAATCACTACAGAGCCTGTCCCGTACCATCTGGAAACTGATTCTCATACATTATATTTTAGGTCTTCCTTGCCAGAATGAAATGAATAGAATTCAAAAGCTAAGTAGAGGGAAGAGTCTGTTGGGTAAGTTTGATTACTTGCTATTCATTTACTCAACTAATTAAAGCTTCTGTGATTATTGTAACTTTATATGCAGTAATGGTTTTTCAATTAGAGACTAATGTTTTGAGTCAGGAATATGCACCACGGAGTGTAGGCCTGACACTATGAAATTAAACAAATAATGAGATAGCAACATACAGAACAGGTATCAGCGTGGCAATGGGTTCAGAACTAATTTACAGCTCTCCAGAAACGCAAAGCCTTGTTCTGCACAGAGCTTAGTACTGCCTTCATCACCTCCTAGGTCAGAATAAGTTTGGAGGCTGCTTGATACTCAAGCCTCCCATTTTTGAAGGGTGACCGAAGGTGCCACAGAGCATAACCGATGGGTTCGTGTCTTCTTCCAGTTACGGTGCAATGCATGCATCCCTTGGGGTTCGGTTTTGCCTGATCATCCTTAAAAATATTTCAGTATATTCCGTGTGTATGGAAACGGGAATTCATTTAACCTCATTTTAGGCAGCCCTGCCGGATGCTCTGCGCTGTAGGATGTGATAATGCCTGCCCTTCTCTCTGCTGACTACTGGGGGCCTGAACTGATTGATAACTTACTTACACTGCTCTGATGCATATCTAAAACTAAGTGAAATAAATCCCCATATGGCATTTTGCCATTTAATTGCTAAGAAATAAGGTTGTCGAACTGAGTAAATTTAAGGTAACTAATTCCATACCCTAAAATCACACTAAGAATAAACATTCCCAAAGGCCATAGGCGCTGTGGTTTAGTTCCATCATCCTTTCATAGCAAGTTCATGTAAAGATTAAGACGTTTCAGAGTTACAGCCCCTGCTGTTCATAGCTGAGGGAGCAAAGGGAGGATTGATGGCTCAGTCGTATGTATGCTCCGTTCAGTAAATATTTTGCATTTGTGTTCAAATGCATGTTGTGGCAGAGGAAGTCACCGTGTTCTCTGTCTCATGGGTGTCATGATTTTCAAAGCCACCTAAAAGAATAAGAAGCCCAGTTCCTAATAGATAGCTTTGGCTATCCCATATTTATTTTATGCTTTGCTGTTATTTGCTGTATGCAATAAATGTCAACTAGGTTGAAACATAAGTGGTTTGTTCCAGTGTGCAGGGAAAAATGATGGCTGTATCGCAGGTAGTACAACATGCAGGCAGTTGTAGCGCATGTCACTGGGATCTGATCACAATAGCAAGAGTAAAATGACAAAGTAAAAGCACTAAGAATGGTCCCTTACCACAAATAACTTCTAGTCAACTGTATTAAAGAAAGTGAAGGATGAAAGTGGCTAAGCTCAACAAATCAAGACGTGTCAGGCATAGGTTGTTCCACAAGCTAGAAAATTATAATATAGAGAGGAACTCTTTGCTTCACCTACCTTGAAAGTCTGCCTGCATAATGGCACCTGTCTGAGAGATTTTAATCTGATCTCATAGCTATTTATACAGTGGAAAACATTGTCTTTTCTCTTCACTGACTGAAAAAATCATGCAAATGGAAACCAAAACATACACGTGACAAAAACCACACTTGTAGCAACAATAAAGATTGAAAAGATTCATCTCGAATATTTTCAGAGAAACTAACCTTTAATTATTCTCTTTCCTTCTCTGTCCCTGACATACAGAGCACAGCATTTACAGTCTGGGCAGAACTCCTGAAGAAGATTTCTGTTAACTTGTATCTGTTGATAAAAAATGATGACTTCTGATATTTTGTTCTCTATATATTTTTCAAAACACATGACAGTTGCAACAAAGTACTTCAAAGCCATTGCCATTAGATATGTTGAATTTGGAGGCTTTCAAATAGAGCCTAGCATCCCAGGGGACTGAATTAAAAAGTAAACAGCACTATTCATCTCTTCCTACCAGATTTATCTAGAGTACAATTAACTGCAGAGAGTGTACTTTTAGAGCATACAACTGTGCAGCCTGATAATGCTTCTCCCACATCACTAAGGTAATAAATTTCTGCTCCCATCACTATTTTCTTCTGTATCAGCCATGTGTATTCAGCTAATATAATAGCTAATACAAGGAGCTTTATGCTGGCTAGCACTTAATTCTGTCAGGCTTCTACCTGTGTGCTTCACTATCTTTAGCATATAGTTATTCTCCCCGTGTCCTCTGAGGAAGGGGAGTATTATATAGATACGGAAATGATGCAAAAAAAAGGAAAAAGAGAGATAGGTCTGGATCCGTTAAAGAGGATATAGATGCAACAGTGCTGTTCAAGTTTGCATGGAATACTTACACACTCCAAGGGACGGAGAGAGATGGGGGAAGCAGGATTCGCTAGCCTGAGGCAGTTCAGTGGGGAGTGACCAACATTTTGTAGTGCTTAATAGCAAACTGGTCCACCAGCGATCCCCTCCACGCTCGTGGGGAAGCACCGTCTGTGCGAGAACCTCCGGAGAGGAAAACTCCTTTCTCCTTCCAAAGTCCGCAGATGTTCTCTGATGCCAAACCAAACTATGGGGTGCAGCAGTCCCACTAGATGGGCTGCCTGGATGCCGTGCTCCAGACTGGCAGAGCTTGCAGCCAGAGCTCATTTCTGATGAACACGGGCTGATTTGTGTAGGATTTACAGGATGAATCACCACGCTGTGCAACACTTGCTCCCAGCGACTCGCCATCCTCACCACATTATCGCCTGCACCCGACACATTGAGAGGACATGCTGTAATCTTCCCTCTGATGGTTGGCAAATACCATGACATTAGTATGCGTAGCTAAATATTTAAAGCTCCAGTGTTACATACAAGTTGGCACAAATTTCCGATGCAGAAGGAAAAGTACCTTCTACTCTTCGCTGTGACCCAAAGTGTGAATCCTTTCCACACACGGTTATGTTGGCAGTGAGCCTGGGCCATAATTTATTTTTAAATCTATGGCTTTTACAGGCAGTGTGGAATATTTTAGTACCTTACAAGAAACACAGTGAAACTGTGCAAAAAGGCCTGTTTCAAAGAAGGGAAAGGTTGCATTGCCCAAGGAAAAGAGAAAGCATGAGGCAGTTTAAAATGCAGAGGCTGCTCTCTGCTCACCCCGTAATGCCGCCGAGGTTCCCCCTTTGGTTCTTCCCCGAAGCCAGATGCTCATCTGGTGTAACAGGCGAGCTCCAGTGGGACGGGTACAGCTACGCTGATTTACACCGGCTCAAAATCAGCACCCGAGCACTTTTCCCAAGCTTGTGTATAGTCTGATAAACACCTGGAGCACTTAACAGAGAGAGGACAGGAGCATAAATATGAAAAAAAAAAAGAAATTCTCGATCCATGTTGAAATAAAGGATTGAGCAGTGAGCAAAAACCTACAAAAGCAAACACACTTACATGTTTATTAGAACCATTTTTTTATAAACAGTGAAAATGGGTCTTTGGTAGTCATCAGTATCCTCACATTTGTACGTGAACACAATGGTGGTGCTTTTAAGCAAACCTGCTCTAAGATCATGCTTGGAAGTTATTTAAAATAGTCTCACTAATGGACGTGAAGTGGTCTCCAAAACTGATCCGATATACAAAGATTTCTGCAGATGTTCATAGATTTCTGCTCTCATCTTCCACGCCTACATTAGTGGCACTCAAACATTAGATAAGGTCTGCAGTGCAATGAGTTTGGAAATTCAAGGATTCACTTTATATAGATGTGCCTCTGTGTATATGAGATTGAGTGACTTCCACTTTTATGTCTTTTATATAGGAAATTTCATGGCATTTGGGCAGCACCTTCTCATTCATTTTTTCTCTGAGAAATAGTGGACATAGCCCCCTTGACACATGAACTGTCTGAAGAGATGTTATACACATGGAACTAGTTAAGAAACTTACTGAATGACCAGTAAATAACTGGTATCTTTGACAAAGGAGAAAAATGCTTTCTCAAAAATTATTTGAGACATGAAATTTGGGGGCAAGGGTGGGTTTCCGACGTGTTTCAAATTGAAGCAATTGGCAAAGGGAAAATGACTGTACTGACCTCCCCTGGGAATAAAGCTAACTCATCTCGAAGGACAAGAGGGCTTTTCATATTGAAGTACATTTGCTGTCTCTGCTGAAAATGGTGGGAACAATAAAACAGGTTTCTCCCGAGAGCCTCCCTGTCTGCAAAAGCCAGAATGAACCACACTCTGCAAAGCTGAACTATATTGGTTTTATTGTGAGACAAATCTGGGGCTTCAAATCCAAAGACTTACTGACTTCAAATCCTGTTGTCCCTCTCTGTAAAGCTTATGCATTACTTCTCCTTTTATACATGGGAACTCTCCGTAAGTCGAAAGTTGTGCTTGAGATTAGTATGAATAGCAAGCAGATGGCAGATACCTTCCAGGGATAATTACAGCGTTGTGGAAAGACTTATATGATAAACACTGGACGAGTGCAAATGGAAGGGAAATGCAGTTGGGGTAATAATCCAGTTGGGAAGAAAAGTTTAAAACCAGGAGTTAAACCTGGAAGGGGCCCTGTGGGAATATTAATCATTCAGAGACAGACTGAACCTATCTCTAGTACCGTCTGCCATCACCCTCCATGTGCTATATATGCACAAACATTTATGCACTGTGCAGTGACCAGGGTGGCCAAAAATAATCATATATAATTTCTGCTCCCTTTTAGGTACCAGATAATCCCATGTATTTTCTTGCCAACATTGTAAAGATCTTCATGTAAATAAGCGTCACGGTCATAATACTCTATGTACCTGCTTGCTCCTACAGAAGCTTGCATTACTGATTATCCCTTATATTTTATTCAGGTGTTTTCATCCCACGGTGCAATGAAGAAGGTTATTACAAAGCCACTCAGTGCCATGGCAGCACAGGGCAGTGCTGGTGTGTTGATAAGTACGGGAATGAGATAGCTGGCTCAAGAAAGCAAGGGACAGTTAGTTGTGGTGAGTAATGATGCGCTTTCCTCGGACAACAGAGGCATTAACGGCGTTGCAAGCCCTGCCACTGCTGTACGATAACAAAAGTGACAGCAGGGAAACATGACTGCCGGTGTTTAAAGTGTTCCTGTATTTTCCTATTCAGACTACAAATGGGACCCTTATATATGTATTGGTCCTTTGGACTTGGGGGGGGGTGCAGAAGAAGTTAAAAGGCAGTAAGCACTGATAAGAAGGTATTTTTTGCTAGCAGCCTGGAAAATTTAATTGATATTGAAATTAAGGCTATGGGATTGCTATGCAGGTTTATTAAATATATTGTTCTGTGTACTCTGGAACGCACATTTACTGGGACTTCATGAAAAATGTCTTTCCAGACAAAGGAAGGCCTAAATGTGTAGAATTTTATAAATCAACAACCAAGCCAAATAAAACTGCTGACAGGACAATATTATATAGATATGTGAAATCACCAAATAGCTGTTACACCTAGGCAAGCAAGATTTCAGCCATATTCCTTCAGAGTGCTGCAGCGGTGGTTGTGGATGCAACTTTCTTCTGCGAGAAGGAACAGAAAAGGCAGAGACCTAGAAGGGCTGAGAGGCCCAGAATCACATCACGGATGTTAAGCTCAACAGCTACATTTGCAGAGCATGGTTTATGCACTCAGATAAAATCAATTTGTGGAATATTTTTAGCCTGGTTTACAGAGATGTGACGGGATGAAAGTATTTACAAACGAGTAATGATTGCATGCCTGTGAACTGAGACTCTCCGGTCGAGTCTCTAGGAGGAGGGCGATGCATAGTTTTTCATGCAAGTAAATTTTTCAGAGTAAATTGATATATATTTATCCCAGTTCAGGATGAAAATTGAAATTTAGAGGTTGTTTCATGAATAGCTGAACCAACGAATTTAGAAAGTCACATTGCAAATGACGGTGGCTTGAATGACAAGGGTAGTGATGAAGGAGGGATTTGGTGTCATGTGAGGGAATGACCTATCTATCTCGCTCACCTGTTTCAGAGGAAGAGCAAGAAACCTCAGGGGATTTTGGCAGCGGTGGATCTGTCGTATTGTTGGATGATTTGGAAGAGGAACCTGAAGCAGCAAAAAAAGACAAAGAGGGGAAACTGAAGATTCATGTAAGAGCAGCTAACGAAGATGATGAAGATGAAGATGATGATAAGGATGATGAAATTGGTTATATATGGTAGTGCCCATCATAATGAGGACTCACGTTTTGCACAATATTGCAAGTCACATCATATCTCTGCAATTGTATCTGAGAGTACCTGGCACAAAATATTCCCTCTCTACTGAATTTAATTTTGTATAGTCCATTTAATTTGGAAGACAACTTTTTTTTCCCAGCAAGGACTGTTTGGAATACAGCTTTTGTTCAGTTGGTTTGGGGGATTTTTGTTCTATCCACAGGGGCAATGAGTTTTGTTTCAAAAACATTTCATGTCTTAATCCTCACTTGCACAGCTTATGAAATATAACCTGTGAAAGAATTGCAGAAGGGGCTCAACAAACCAGTACGAGGCTTAGAAGCCCTTCTCATGTTAGAGAATTTGTGTCGTAAATTGTTACCTGGGTCATGTCAGAAACAGTTATTTTTCTTTCACGAAGAAGGAAAAGTAGGTGCCTCATTTTCTAGTCCGTATTTGTTCTGTTCCAGTAAAGAGTAAATAAGTCTCTTTGGATAGTGGCTTCTGGCTGCTCAGCACCAGGGGTTTAATCCAGAAATAAACCCACTGGTGGGATTTTCTCTCCCTTACATTCTCTGAGAATGAGTCTAACAGGCTTAGTCCAGCCCGCGCTGAAGGCGGAGCTCCCCGCAGAGCCCAGACCAGCTCACCGACACGATATTCGGTTAAGGAACGTGGCCTTGATCTCGAGAGCTGCCGAGACCCTGCAGCCATCGTGGAGCAAGCCCCACAGGCAGGGAACAGACTCCATCTGCCTTTCAAAGTGTGTAAGGAAAAAGCGTTTTGTGAATTTGTAGCGCCATGACCACTTCCACGGCTGTTCCGCAGCTCCTGCCTGAACTCGTTTTGCACCAAGAGTTGCACTAACGTCGTGCTCCGCTGCCTGCTCGCACGCTGTGGATCTGCCTGTTCTTCGTTTACTCTTAGCAATGCCTCATCCCAAAGTTATAAAGCTGGCAAAGACGCTAACCATCAAAAGTAATAAGCTGTCGTTTCTTTACTTTAAATAATTAATATTTATTTGGCCTGTTTAAAAAAGCAAGTGGCCATGTTTCAAAAGCATAACCCCTTTGCTCAGTGTGACAAGCTACACACTCGTAATACACACACGTAAAAGAGAATAGTATTAAAATACAACCTGTGATTCCCTCAGCATCTCCCATATATTTATCGCTCTTCAATTGTATCACACCATATTGACATTAAATTATTTGCTGCATCCTTTCCCACTGCAGTTCTCTGATGCAGTAATGTAATGTGGTGACCTGTTATTATTTCTGCTGTTTTCAGAAACAGTAAGGGGTACCTTAACCCCACTCTTGCATTAGGATGCAGATGTAAGTAGTTTAGCAGTGCCTGTGATTTGCCCGTGAGTTATTTTGCAGAAAGAAAAATGTGCTTGTTACACAGAAAACTAATTAGATCAAATCTTTTTTTCCTCTGAGTTAGTGTGGAAAATAGAGGTGGAGACAGTGTGGAGTCAAAGCATGGCTGGTTATATATTCACTCGAAAGCAGGAAAATACCAGGCTGCTTGGCAGAAGTCAGTCTTTTAGGGACGCTGGCCCAAGGGCTGTGGCCCTCAGCCCTCTGCAAAAAGTCAGGACCTCTGCTTTCAGACGTGATCCCAAGAGCAATACAGAAGAGGAGCTCCTTTCAGACACCTTGTGTTGCAGGGGCTCAGCTGTTTTCTCCTCTTTCTTTTCCTATTTATCTAGATGACCTGAGAACAAAGAGCAAGGCTGCGTGATTGTTATTAATGCAGAAGGATGCGTTAAAAACCGTGAGGAATTTGTTGTGTGTTGTTTCACGCCCTGCATCCTCCCCCAAAACTGCCATCGCAGTCATTTGCAGAAGGCCTGTAATCCGCCCTGCCTCAAATCTCTTTGGTTTTCCTATAGCTTTTGAAAATTTGTTTGAAAATCATTGTCCGTGAGCTGCACAGCACACACACACACACACACACACACTGTTTCTACTTACCTTTCATAGAAAATGATGCTGACTCGCAAGAGGAACAGATACAACCAGCATTTCTGCGTCCCTAAATAGTATGATTTTGTGAGAAGCAATTGAACACCATCAGTAGCTTGCTGCTTGAACATCATGGCTTGTTTCCTTCTGGTATTTTATCAATTAAACCCACACTCTCCGGGTCTAGTTCTGCCGTCCTGTGCGGGACCTGCCGAAGGCGCAGAGTTGTCATTTCGCTCTGACATAAAACTGAGGTCCACAGTCAGCAGAGCTGTGCTTGTCCTCCCGTCCGGACTCATTCTCCGCACCCCACTAGTGTTTTCCGCTGTCCTGTGTCCCTTTGCAACGGCTTAGCCTGGATCTATGCCTTACTCCAAAGGCCACACAGTAAATCCCTTCTCCTGCCCAGCACCTCACCAGGGCAAAACCAGTCTAACCAAGGCCTGGCCGGCAGCCGCAGGCTCCGAGGCTGCAGCCCTTCTGGGTCACCTGCAAACGTGCAAAATGCTTAAATACAGGCTGTTAAATAAGCCTTTAAAAGTGAATATGGACATCTTTCAGTTTACACGAGCAGACTTGCCACCACCATCCATTTCGCAACGCCGCTGATCCTCTCCTGGCTGTAATCGCTCCCGTGCAACTAACCCAAATCGGAGCTGGCAGGTTTTATAGCTTTCTCTTAAACTATAAAACAATTACTGTCCACACACACACACACATACACACATATATATATCTATATATATATATATATATGGTTTAAGCCCGCTGACCTGGACTCAGGCAGACACCCCTGGCCAGGCGATCGTTCAGTCACCTGCTTCAGTTGTTCAGCTCTTCTTCTGAATCAGGTATTGGAAAAATGTCTTTTTTTTATTGACTAGTTGAGGTGGGTACGACTACGAGTTCAAAGAGAGCGGTGTCACAGCGCAAGGGGTCGCAGCCTGGCCAGGAGCGGGGCGGACAGGCTGCCGCGCTTGGAAGGGCAGCTCAGCCTGCGGGTTGCTGTAAGAGCAAGTTCCCAAATACCACAAAGGTATTTAGCGGAGCCCTTTTGTGATCCGCTGCCATCCTCCAGGGGCTGGGGGATCTGCAGCCTGTATAGACGTATGTATACACATGGGTGTCTGTATATACACATTTATACACATATATGTGTGTGCATACGTGTGCGTGTCCAATTTGGGAAGATGCATTAAGAAAATGTTTTATTTCTTTGAAAGAAACCAGTGATTCGACCAAGAACCACTTCTCTTCCAGATCAAGCCCCTCCCATTCATCATGCTTTGGAAAGGATTTAATTTGGTTCCAGCTTAATTTATTTCCTTTCTTTTTTTTTTTTTTTTTTTATTGGCAAAGCAGGACTTCTCATCTGCATCAAGTCATTAACCTTCCAAACATTTTCTCTTTGGTGAAAAATGGAATCAGAGTTGTCCCATACTTTGAGAGCCACAAACCAATTTTTAATCTCATTTTCTTTTTGTATTAGAGACTATGAAATACTGTTAGGCATTGCTTTATGTTTCAAGGTGTCCTTTTAACTTACTGTGGTTAAATCAAAATCTCCTTGAGTTCAGATTTCAGCACAGTTGGGTTTTTTGGGTCATTACTGGCCTTTGCTGTGAACGCAAAGAATCCTTTTCCTTTTCTTTGCCTTTTTTTTAAGCTATTCTGTACTATCGTTTTAAACCATTTGAAGTGTTTATTTAATATTTATTCTACAGTTTATATTGAAAATGTAAAGTTTATATTTAAAACAACACTGTTTGTTAGTGAATGCTTCTCTCTGCCTCTCCAGCCTAGTCTGTTAGTCTCAGTGTACATTTCTGGCATGGGAATATTTTGATATTAGGAGTTTTGTAGCATTTTTCCCCTCAAGCAGCAAATGACATAGATCTAATGTCCCTACCTGGTACAGATCACCAGATCGCTCAAGCTTAGCTTCCTACATTTGTTGGCTTTTCTTGCAGTCCCTCCTGTATGCCATTCGAGTTCCTTTAATACATAGACTGCTTTGTACAGTTACTATACATCAAAAAGCCCTTTCTACAGTAGGTGGGTTTTGGTCTTTTTATACTTTTCTCAATGCTGTTGATGTCCGTTACTGTTAAACGTGTAGATCAGTAAGGAGAGATCCAAATATTACGTGTTTCAGTTTGATGTCCCTACTGTAGATGGATGTAGACTATCATAGTGAGTAGAATTGCATAGTAAATTCTGAATGCTTTTTCCATAAGGAATTAAGTGGAATGTGAGCATTTTGCTATCTTTGGTTAACTGTAAATGCTTAACTGTAGTCTGAAATAGTTGCATTTTTGTCTGTCTCAATAAATTTTAATTTGTCTGCGACTCCTTATTGCCTGTCCTGAATTTTATTAAACTTTGGGGATCAAAAATACTGCAGTACCTTGAGTCAGCATTTAATCATGCATGGAAATGGATGGTCTTTTATATTTGGGTTATACCTCTGTTCAATGTCAGCTGTAATCTGTGAAGTTAAAATAAGGTCTCAAGAAAGCTATATTTTAAAAGCAGAAATGAAACCAAACTGAAGGTAATAACTGTACCAAAACCAGAACTTTTCAAATTACATGAAAGTTGATTTTTAATGAACTACTGGGGGTGGGGGGGCTTTCCATTTTACTTCTTCCTCAGTCTGAAAATGGTGGGTTTCTGTCTCTTCTGAAGGTATCCAGGGAAATTCTGTAAACACAGCCACATTCTACAGTGGCCATTATCTACAGTATAAATGAAGACAAAATTATACTGAATACAGTTGGGGGAAAGCCACCCTCACTTCAAAATACCTGGGTTTGCATCTCTGTTATTAAATTAGAGCTCCTCTTTAATATTATTAACTAATTTAAACAGCCAACATTATTACAGTGCTAATTACAGAGTTTAAAATGTTAAAATTTATGTTAAATGTTATGTTTATGCATAGCTATGCACAAACACACACCCTCTTTTCTCTATATAAATGTGTGTGTATATATATGATCATAACATATGTGTGTGTGTATATATATATATATATGCATATACTGTTATGATCACCTGCCCAGAGACGTGTTGGTCAAGGCCAAGACATGCCAGAGTATTTTGGGGGGGCGAAGGGGAGCTCACAAGGTGGGTGGGGACCGAAGCCCACGGTTAGCCCGGCCAGCAGCATCGCCGCCGTCTCTGAGGAGCTGCCGTGCCGAGAACTGGCAGGTCTCTCCCGTTACCACCTCCCTGCTTCGGTCACTGCTGTCTTTAGACTCTGGGATTTTGGGATACCCGCTTCTGGGAATTCCTTCCGTGCCTCCTATAAGGTTGAGCTGGTGTTTTATCACCCATACTTTGCTAATCTCTTCTGTAACAACTTGTACTGAGCTAAACGCTGTGAGTTGGTACTTTGGTTTCATACACTAAAATACTCGTAGTAGATTATCATGTCCCACCTGGCACACCCTGAGAAGCTGTGTTGATTTATATTTAGCTTTTCCATGCTTCCGTCCTCCTCCATTTTGGAATAGGATCTTGGACTCATTTTCGTGAACTCCCTGCCAGGGAATACAGCCTTTGCCTCCCTAGTGATACTGAAGAGTGTCTGTGGCTGAAATGTTGCCCTAGAAATGGCAAAAGGTCAGTTTGGGCTTCAGGTGAAACGCCCAGCAGGGCTGGCTCTTACCTGGAGGACGGCAGAGTCCGTCCACACTCAGACATCGTACTTTGCATCCTCAGTAAAATCTGCCAGAGCGGGCAGTACCGCACCGGGGGGGCTGATACCTCTGCCTGGAAAGAGGCACACATGACAAAGTTACAAGATTCACCATTTACAAAGAAATAGCCTTTTTTTCCCCTGGGTTTTTTTTGTTATATTACTGATACTATTTTGCTAATGACTATACTGTTCTTGGTTTGTTCCGTGAAACCTCGACTGTGAGATGCATGCATGCACTTACACACACACACACAGAGCCTTTTCTTTTCCCTCTTACAAAATTTTCTGTTGAGATCCACACCAGCTATAAAACAGTAGCAGTACAGCCTTCACTGATGATTAGTTTCCTTTTTCCTTAAATACTGACAGTCAAAGGGTGAGATATTAAAAAGAAAAAATCGTGTCACAACAGCTTTGCATACCGTACAGCTTTTTGAATAGATTAAAAAGAAGCAGAGAGTTATTAATAAGCTTTTGACTTTCTGAGCACTCCCATCTTTCAAACTAGACCATCTTTCTCAGAGGGGGTGGGGGAGGCGGAGTGAAGAGCAGGCTTTATGCATTCTTGGAAAAAAGAAAAAAAAAATGGTGAAACAAATAGATTTAGGTAAGCTGTGACTGGGAGGGACAGACCCCCTGAGCATGGACAGAGCAGTCCTACCTGCTGCTTTTAGGACAGAGCCCAATTTCTTCAGCGGAAATTTCCCACTGACTTGAGCAGTTCAGGATCAGCCCATCCCAACCCACAAACTGCAGAGGCAGGTTCCCACTGCCCGCTGGGGTGGTCCTGTCCCCTCTGTGCACTAGCCATCTAGTAAATGCTTGTAATGAATCCCTGAAAACTAGGATTAAAAAAAAAAAAAAAAACACCACACAATGACTTTCCGGGAGGAAGGGAAGAGCAAGGCCAGAAACAAATTCAGATTTTGCCAGCACTATATCAGCCCAGTAATGAGGCAGAGGTATGTAAAAAGCTCTAATGTGTGCATTCAGTGGCTATGAAGCCCACCCCCCCCAGCTGGAGCTGCAAGAAACCCCTCTGCTGACAACAGCTTTAGAATGAAATACAGTGCCTGGCAGCCCCGGGTCTTGAGTATCAGCTTCTTTCACGTATCACTATAAATTCCTGCAATTCCACACTAAAGGGTTGGGCAGCGAGAGAGTTTGTAAAGAAAACTTAAAATGCAGGGTCTTTGCCAGGTAGTAACTGCCTTTTCTCATCTCTAGTTACTCAATAAAAATCATTGCTGGAGCATGACTCTACTTCCATTTCCAGCCAATACATTTGCAATCTGGCCCTTAAACATGGGAAAATTGACCCCAGAGCGTATTGTTAGAGGAAAGGTCCAGAAACACATTGGTATATGCTTTGAAAACATATTACCTCTGAAATTATTTGCCGGTTTTGAGAGACTTGCAGGTTTTGACACTGTTTTTTCTATGTTGACGATCACAAATCCAGTTAATGCAAATATATTCAGGTAAGAGTCTGTACAAGCAGGAGCATACAGACACAGCTTTGCTCCATCACGGATGAGATATCAATTTATCACAACTGGCAAGGAATTGACCTAAATAACTACTAGCCTAAAGTAAAATTAAATAAAACTGAGACTGTAACAAGATGTAAGTTTTCACAGATTAATGTAGGCTATTGAAATACCTTGGGTTACAAGGGGCTATTACAGAAGATCAATATTCCCATTGCTTTTGGTACAAGTCACGTAAGAATCCGACACCTTCGTGGAGCTCCGGGGGTTGTTAGTGACACCAGTGCCGCGGCTCACCTCCGCTCCTACTGCAATAGCTGCTGCTCCGGCGAGAGGAGATGGATGCAAATAACTACATCTGCTAAACTCCTCCCTTGTCGTACACCGCGTCGGCCGGCTTTGAAAGGTGGGCACTGTTCGGTTCCACAGGAGGCGTTACCAGAGATTTATTTTGGCAAGCCAGAGAGCACAATTTGGCTCAGCTGGCTGTAGCAGTAGAGACAAACATCAGGCTGGTTGTTAAACTACCCAGAATAACTCTGATATACCCCCTCGCGGAGCAGGGCTGTCGTCCCGGCTGGTCTCAAGCCCAGTTTCCATCCTCAGTTGGAATCGTTCTCTCCTAACCAACTGATTCTTCTGTAGGGTTTGGGTTGCTGGTTTTTTTTTTTTCTTGGGTGGTTTTTTTTTTTTTTTTAATTTTGTCTCCAAGCCGGGGAGTTAATTAAGTTTTAACAATGAGC
>JAVJGG010000043.1:17050701-17069086 GCA_035590195.1 Aviceda cuculoides | reverse complement strand
GGGTTGTGAGGCCAAAGCGGGTTGTGAGGTTGAAGAAGGTTGTGAGGCCGAAGCGGGTTGTGAGGTCGAAGCGGGTTGTGAGGCCAAAGCGGGTTGTGAGGTTGAAGAAGGTTGTGAGGCCAAAGCGGGTTGTGAGGTCGAAGCGGGTTGTGAGGCCAAAGCGGGTTGTGAGGTTGAAGAAGGTTGTGAGGCCGAAGCGGGTTGTGAGGTTGAAGAAGGTTGTGAGGCCGAAGCGGGTTGTGAGGTTGAAGCGGGTTGTGAGGCCGAAGCGGGTTGTGAGGTCGAAGCGGGTTGTGAGGCCGAAGCGGGTTCGAGAACTCCAGGGTGCAGAGGGATGGGATGGAGCAAAGCTGCGGCTGCTCCGGGCACTATGCCGCGGGCTTTTGCTCTGGAAGAAATGCCATTTTCTGCTTTCTTTTTGCCGTAAGTTGTCTTGCAAACTGCTCTCAGACCTTTTGCCATCCTGCCTTCCACACCGAACGAGGTTATCGCGGACAGAAAGGGGCTTTCTTTTTAGAGACACTTTCTCATCCAACACAGCCCACGTTTGTAACTCCAGCGAAGCATCCCTGGAGCCCTCTACCCGTGTCCCTGGGCAGGGATCCGAGCAATCCCAAATTTCCTGGGTAACAAGTACTTCTTATATCTATAAGTACCAGTAGGTCCCTATAGCTGTAGCTACGGTATGAGATGGTGAGGCTGTGCTGTTGATGGAGGGGATCACTGCATCCGTAAAGCTCAAGTCTAGATCAAAGTTCTTTTAAAACAAACACAAAAAAATAACAACAGCCATCCAGCAAATAGTTGCAGCACTTCACTGCGTTTCAGATGAAGGTCAAATAGCTGCTCCTAGTACACTTTCTCTATTACCAAAAATGAGCACACTACAGCTAAAGTTATTTTTTAAATAACAATATCATACATATTCAGATGAAACTGCTGCGATATAGCTAGTTCATCTGGTGATTGTGATTTTCATGCCTCTCAGAGCCAGGCGTGAGCTCTTGTTGTTTGAGCCAACAGTACGATGTACTTTTTATTGCACAAGTGTTTTTCAGCTCTATATAGAGTCAATTAGATGGTTTGTGTGCTCTGAATTAAGCACTTGCCTAAGCGCATCCCTAGACGTGGCCGTAGGAAAGTGCCGCAGGTCCTTGGTCTTGGCTGCACCAGGGCAACCTCCGGGTATGGTGAGAGCCACAAGTTTTGACCCCCCAAATGACATCACATCTGTTTCTGCCCCAGATTTTTTATTTTGGGAAGATAAGAGAGCTTTTGTAGGTCACGGAGGAAGGACAAATACGTAGCGTCTGCAGTCAGCCATACTAATTACAGTGGGCATCATGGGTGAGGAGCACTTTTGTAAAACTTTTCACTCCTAAGCCGTTCTCCCAAAGAAGTCTGGGTTTTTAATATGGCAAAGCTAATATCTGATGATTAAGTCACATTACAGCAGGGGGTTTTTTGATACATTTGACCTATTTCGTGAATAGCGAACACAGATTTATCCTTGTCATTCTAAATAGCTGTTTAAACCTGCTGTGTTAAACTGAGCAAAAATGAAGGTTTTTTTTTTATTATGGTTACAGAGATAAATTCATAATGTGAGGGGGCTTTTTAGGATCCAGTTTGTATGACGAAAATCCTCTTAAACGACTGAAAACAGGAAACACTATTTTATAAACGAAAACACCCTTTACCATTTAAAAATGCATGACCTACTCAATCTACTTAAAAAAATTTGTTCACTGGATACATTCGCCACGGTATCAATTTCTGCAAAGGGGCTTATGCTCCGTTTCATAGACAGCCTGACAATTAAAGTTGCTGCTCTGCTGTGATTGCCATAACGCCACAGCACAAACATCCTCTGCGCTTGAAGGTAACTACGCAGAAAAGTGCTAATGTCTTTTCTTCTTTAATATCACCTAGAGGGTAGGCAAGCAGAGGGCGTGTATGATTGATGATGATGCTTTCTGTTTTCCAGACTCTCATAATCAATTAAATTATTTAAGTTTTTGAGATCAAGAGAGGAAAAAAACGTAGGTTTGGAAATTAAGGTATCAGAAGTTGCCTATCTAAGACTCGGGGAGATTCGCAGACCTCATGCAGCTGTTTTCCTCGTCTCCAATCCCTCCTCAACCTGCTCCCACCACACGGGTCCATGCTGGGGGGCAGCTCCAGGCTATTTCCCACCCTCCACACGGAGCTATTTTGAATGTAGAAGCACAGTTAAATTTTCAAAGCGGGAACGCCGCTTGGCTCTGCCCACGCAGGACGTGGAAACGCAGAGTCCCTCTCCAGTAAAGCAAGGAGCAGCAACCAGCAGCCCGTGGCCAGGAGCTCTGCTCCCGCTCCAGGCACACCGAAACCAATACGAGAGGTTTGGCTGAGAGGTTTGATGGTCCCACTGCCCTGAACCGCGACAGAAGAGGTGTCATCAGGAAGGTGCAAATCCATCGCCCCGTAACGGAGAGCTTGCTGATACCATATGCCTCTTTTTTGCTATTAATTGCTTTAGAAGGCTTCGGCGTGTTATTTAGCATGTTAACATGGGAAATAGTATCCATTCAGGGAAAAATTTGCCTATGATAAAGACAATCCAAACAGAAAAGAAATTGGGAAACGATATTCCAGAGCTGTAAGACCCGATTATCTCTCCCGTCAGTACAAAAGTTTAAAATCTTGATTAAACGTCTTCATTTTCCAAACATTTCCATTCAACTCAGAGCAAAGAGCGACAGCGAGAATTAAGCAGTGCCTTCAGCCCAGCGGCAAGTAGAAACAAGGGGATAGATCCTGCCCCGGGAGAGCCCCTCGCTGGGTGCTCTCCCAAGCGCGCGCGAGGGTGCCGAAAGCTGCCCCAGGGCTGGAGAGATGCAGCCCATCACCTGGACCCAGGTCCGAACCCCTGCGTATTACAGCATAAAACTTACTCCTTCCACCTGAAAGGCTTTCAAAAGTAATTTTCATCATGAATCTTCAGGCTCTTTGAAAATGGGCACGGTGAGGCAAATTGTAAGCGTGAATGGTAAACGCTCATTTTCGTCCCGTTTTAATAATGCTGCTGGGTGCGGGCGGCAACGGCACGTTAGTTCCTGAGAACGGAGGGTGTAGGGCTGTTGCGTACAAAATACACTTGGTACTCTGCAAGCCTGGGGAGAGACATGGGTGCCCCAAATTACTGCCAGTCTGAATAAGTTGCTCAGGCTGTTACCTCAATGTAGGAGGCGAATACCATGAAATCAATTTCTGTGCCCAATTTACTCTCAGTAACACCTGCACACACTTTAAAGGGTAATTTCTCATTTTGCTCCTCTTGTCATGTTATTTCAGGTCATGAGATCATCAAGTCAAAACTTGGGTTTCACCCTCCACTCCATAATCCAGAAATGGAAAGTCAAACCCCCCATTTTTTCCCCCCAGAAGAGAAGCCACAAGTTATAAATAAAAGTGGATAGAGTGGGTAAATCACTCCTGGGTTTCTGTCACCTTAAGCCCACTCTGTTGTAAGCACCTCCTTTATTATCCCACAGCCCATAGTGGAAAAAGATCATTTAATGACCAGGGAAAACGTGACTTGCCGCGTGGCCCATGGATCATGGGAGGTGCGACGTGAGCCCCCAGGTAATTTATCCACCTGCTTGTTTAGGCGGAGCTGCAGCCTGAAGCAGCGGCAGCAGTAAATGGGCATGGTAAAGAGTGACAGGGTGATATTCGGTGATATACTGAGCAATTGAGGATGTAGGGAACATAAAAGGAAAGAAGCAAGACGGTACTAAACGCAGTCCCGAGAAACAAAATGATGGAGCCAAAACAGTAAAAAAAAAAAAATATATAAATATACATAAACCAAATAAACCCGTGATGCGAGGGGGGCGAGAGAAGGGAGGGAGGGCAGAGCGGAGCAGCTCGCTGCCCGGGAAGCAGCGGGACGTGGGGAGCAGGGGAGGGCGAAGGGCACAAACGCTAAAGCGGGCGCCGAGCCCACGGCGCCGAGCCCACGGCGCCTTCGCCAGGGGCGGCCGCGCGACAGCAGGGTGCTGTTTCTGGGGTGCTCGGCCGGGGTTTCAGCCATCGTGGGAGGAGCAGGGGGAGGACTGAGTTTTGTGGAGCGACGACACGCTGCAGCCACTGCTCAGCTGCAGCCGGGGAAACCTCATTGATACGTCCCAAACTCGGCGCTTGCCTTTTTCCAGATGTGAAAAGCACTTTTTGTACACATTTGCTAACTCTCCCGGAGCCCCACGTGCCAGCGCCACGGTGCACGGGTGGGTGAGAGCGCACGGGAACTGGTTGCTGAGAAGGGGCAGAGCCCCGCTGCGTCCCTGGGAACCAGTACTGGTCCCCGAAAGGTGCCTCCAGTCCTGGCGGCAGATCAGCCGTCGCCCGGTGGCAAACGGTAGCCGGGGACCGCCGCGAGGACAGCGGGGTGCCTCGGCAGAACCCTGAAAGGTGCCACTGCTGCTTGAAGCAAAACGTGTTTTGTCCCAGTGAGGGCTTTAAAAAAGGATTTCGGTGCTTGTGAATCACATTTTATACGTAAAAAGTTGTAGCTATATATAGAACGGCTGTTAGTCATCAGTAAACTCCCTTAATAATCAATTGCTAATTAAGTACCACTGCCCTAATAGATCTAAAGCAAATCTCTTTTTGAGACACTAGTAGTGCAGCCAATAGCATTTATTGATTATGCGTGTCACAGGCACTGGGGAGGAAAAGGTGCCTTTTTTCCTGCCCCTTCAGAAGCTGTATGCTAGCAGTATCTGAAAAACAGCAATATTAGAATTACTGGAACAATTTGTTATTACCTAAGTCCTTTTGACTCTGGATGTGAACACATTTTCTATAGGAATAAACATCCCAGGAGATGTCTGGTACCTACCCAGACCATTACAGAGGTGGAAAGAAATCAGTGAGATAACTAATAAACACTGAAAAGCTGGCTCCCATTCAATACCTCTTGAACTTTTGCTGGAACGGCTGTTCCAGTGAAACATACTGCACAATGCTGGCTTTTTCCAAAGAGAGATTTGTCCCTAAAACCCCTTAGTCCTGTGAGTTCTTCCAAGGTGGCATTACCGAGCCTGAACGAGACCTGCCTGGGACCGCAGCCTGCAGCCAAATGTAGGCAAGCCTCCTGTGGAGACCTACTCTATTTTGCTGGGCTGCTACTTACCATTTGCATATTAAACCCATAAATTCCTTCACTAACAAGAAACAATGCTCCTTACATTGTTTTTTTAAATTATAAATCTTACACTTAGAGCAATTTAAAAATGACTTTCAGTTGCTTTCTTGCTGCTATCAATCAGAGATGCACTTCAATTCCACAGTGCTCTAGGGACTCAGTAGGTTAGAAAAAGCAAATAGGAAAATAGAATGAATATTTTATTTTTGTTATTCATTGCAATAGCCAGAAAGCAGTCCCTGAAAACTGCTAAAAGTAATAGGAACTGGCTGCCCTTTTAATATGCCCCCTTTTAAGGTGCCTATTAGGACCCCCGAATACGATTCAATATTCATTACAGCAGCATGCCTCAAGTTTTTATTGAAGCCCAAATTTCTTATGCGGTAGAGTTTATGCGCTTTCTTGTTGATATTTTATTATGGTTCAAACCTCCTTTGCATACTAGTGACCGTGTGGGTGTGCACGTGAGCGTGAGCTTGCAAGGGAGCAAAACTTCCCTTGAATGTGTCGGGGGGTGATAAGTGCATGCCACCGTCTGTAGCTATACGGTCACCGCCCGACCCAAGAAATATCCAGTAACACTGTGCGTAAACCACAGTTTTCAGCCAACATCTTATTTGTGAACATTTCCTGAAAAGGTTCTACCTGTGCCTTTTCTTTGCTCTACATATTTTCCTTTAAAAGCCCAAGTGTGCAAAACTATTACAACCATCACTGATGCTCCAGACAGGCCTTTATTTTTTTTCTTTTATTTCTACAGCAGGAGGTGATTACTGTCAGAAGTTCCCTCATTCTTCATGAAAATCAGCGCAAGTTTCCCATTGCCTCTGGGCATGGGTTTCCCAGCCTGGGAGCCTGTCATCTGATAAGGACAGAAAGAAGAATTGGGCACTTAAAATAAGGAGAAGAAGAAACACCTTAGTCAGTGTTTAATCCTGTACTGCAAAGATGACATTAGATCCTTGGCTCATAAATGATGTAAAATCCCACGTATCTTCCTCCATTTTTACAAGGGAAAAAAATACTCTCAGTATCTTAGAGGGTTTCCACTTTTGCCTTGTATGGAATTATTTTACCTTCATCTAACTGGAGACTAAGCTGCCTCGTAGCCTGCTGACAGAAAACGTCTCCTCGTTACAGGGTGATTATGTGCAGATCCCTCACCAGAACCGCCGTGTTCCATCAGCAACGGGACACGCCGCGATGCGTGGTAGCTGTGATAAAACAAGGGTTCCTTAAAGCCTGATCAAAAAGATAATGGACTGGGAAGAGATTTCTCTTTAGCACCAGGAACACACCCCAGCCAACCCCACCAAGGGTAGACGAGTGCTGAAAACGCCTTCCTGAGTGCACGGGAAGCCAGAACCCATGAGAAAGCAGAATAACGGGAATAAACTCAAAGACTCCCAGGATGGCACCTCCTCATGCTCGGGAGGACGGACCCAGACTCGAACGTGCCTCCGAGCCCAAACCCGGGCTGCCAGCTGAGTAACCTTGTCAACAGCCAGGGAGAAACGTCCCCAGCCCTTCCTTCCCTGCAGGAGAGACCCGAATGTCCGCTGGTGGTCGTACAGAGCTGCCAGGGGAGAAGCCCGCAGCTAAGGGGGGCCTGCAGACCCCCCCACTCATACCAACCGCCCCCGTCTCCCTCGCTCTGCCTGGCCCGAGGAGTCCAGATAAATAAAAAAGAAAGCAAGCATGCCTCATTTTTCCTGATGCCAGAAAAAGAGCAAATTAGCTGCCTTTGAGCAAAAATTAGGAAGCGGGATATTTCTCTAGGCATTGCTACAGAAGTAGATCATTCCTCGGAGCAGAAGCCATAATAGCTTTTGCATCATTATAAGCACCACGCATTCAGGCAACAGTGATTTGCACTGAAAATAATCTAGGGAAGACAGTGAAAGCAGCATTTATGTAAATAAACTAACCTTAGCGTTTCGATACATTTGTATTGCACAAGGGGTTTGTTTTTCTACACCAAAGGAACCTCATAAAAGAGAAAGAAAATAAGAACAAAAAGGATTAAAGGGCTTCAAGAATTTTAATATTTCACTTTCTTTGGTGGACAACTATGTTCCACAATCTGATACTAGATGCAAATAGTTGCAGCCAAATTCAATTCTGTGTTTACCAATGTAATTTCAGGTTGATATCAAATCATCAGATTTACTCAAACCCAATGAAAATTTCACATCAATCACAATGTCTGTATCAGAACCAGAGTTGCGAGGATTTTAGAAAAAGCTCTAAGAAACTGCCATTCAGGAAAAAAGGTAGTTTTGAATCTGTTACTCCTGTGAGACCCCAACACCGTCCCTAGCCACCTGTGCCTCTGCAGCTGTTTAAAGAACCATTTTTTTGTGTTTAAAAAGGAAGCAAAATAAGAAGGAACAAATTTGGAAAAAAAGTCTCTTGGGAGAAACGGTATAGACGTGCAGCTCTGCAGGGCAGAAAGCTCAGAGGGTTTTATCTAACTGCACTTCTGCATTGTAAGACACCAACAAAACATGTATTTCCAGGACTACCTAGTTAAATTAATGCAGCTCAGTTTTAAAGTCTGTTTGTCCAATTCAACCACAGGAACTGATTTCAGTTAAAATGCTATTCCTTAAGGGATTTTGCTCCAGTTTTATTTGGGTTTACACTCATTTTAGTTAAACTATTTTAATTTTGCCTACAGGAAGAGTGCTTGGATTTAAAAATACTGTTGCAGGAAACAAAAAAACCTGTCCCATGATGCCAACTGTACCAATAAAAAGCTAAATTTCTCATGTATGAGAAATCCCATACATGTACCCTGTATAGGATCTCACTTCTCTCATTGCTAGAAAAATAATGCCAGGGTAGCAACCAACAGCTTTACCAGGAAAGATGCAACTATGGTCCTTCTGAAGAGTTGTCCCTGTCCCCATCTACCCAAGGCAACCCTGACGGAACTTTTTTAGGCAGGTGAATTTATGAGGAGTGCACACCGCGTACATCTTCACTGACCGGCCTCACAGCTCTAGCACATTGACCTCTGAGAGCTTCAGCACAAATTAAGGTGTCCTGGCAAGTTTTGAATAATTTGCGTTACTTTTACTCTCGCTGTTCTCAAGAGTCCTTGATCGAGGTAGGAAAAACCAGCGCAAAGCGAGGCCGAGCCCTCACACAACTCTTCCGTAACGACCTTTACGCTGCGGGGCTTCTGACGGGTCCAGAGCCTGTGATGGATGAACCTGCAGTCGCCGCTTTATCGATGGCAGAGCCTTCAGCCTTTACTCCCGAGATACTCCGCTAACGCAAAGGTCGCCGACGCGCCGGCCCCGTGCCCTGCGTTTTACCGAGGAGGGACCGCAGCCCACTAGTGCTTTGATCACAGGGCAAAAGCGTTTCAGCCTGAGCCTCTGAAGAAAAGCAAGAGGGGCGGCCGCCTCGCTGGAGATCGTCTCGAGGAGGTGGCGCGCGCCAACAGAGACGTGCCGACGAGTTGGCGCGATGATTGGCAACGCGGCACGGGGAGGATAGCAAAAGCCTAGGCGGTTTGGGGGAGAATAAAGCGATGTGTCAGAAGTCAAAAACAGATATCCGACACAAGTAAAGGCGTGCTGGGCGTCACCGTTCTCCTGCACGTCTCACTTGAAGCATTGCAGATGTTGCCTTTACAAACTCGATCGTATTCGGGTGGCAGGACGAGAGCCTGAAGGCTGCAGCCGTGGAGCGCTGCTCGGCAGCACGGCGGCACTCCCTCTGCCCCGGTGCCCCTGCGCTGGGACCTTGGCACTTATCTTAGCCAACAGACCGCCCAAAGCCGTTTTCTGGCCAACTAAAGTGGCCAACTAAAAGCTGGGTGGCGGGCCAACGAGACAGGTTACAGGGGCACAGTTGAAGTACATCTTGAAAGTGATAGCATCACCACATCACAAGGATGTTCTTACACTTGCTACCCAGAAAAAGGGGGCACGTCATAACTGTTCTGAAAGATTGTGGAGAACCTTGTTGGCAAGCAGAGGACCAACACACAAGAGCAATTCTACAGCCACAGCAATTCTCCAGGCCTGTCTACACTGGAAAGTGAGACAGAGCTTCACTCACGTCAGCGGGAGCAGGCTTGAGAAGCCACGGCTGCAGTCAACGCGCTTCCACCCCACCGTGGCATGGGGCTCACTCGTGCTATGTTATGATTTTGCTGTGTATACTTTTCTGTTAGACGGGGTTTGCGAATCTGAGGCAACTGTATTTTATAAAATAAATTGAGTTCTCTCCTATCCGCATAATAAATATTAAAACATCATCACCGCAATTTTAGGCAGGGAATATTTATGTAAGAACATCGTGCAGATGTGGCGAAAGGCTAATAAAGCGATGCTAATTATCTAATCAATCTTTCTTAACCTTTGTCTTAGACACTACATAGCGCTTATGCTAAGATTAGACCCATTTTTCAGGGTCTAAATAATGTTGTAATCATAGCTGTAATGTGTGGGTTCATTGGAAACTTCTCCTTAAATGCAACATTGTCAGTTTACACAGAAATCTGTCTATAAGCCATCTGTTGCAGAAACCGGTCATTATCAATTTCATCAATCTGTTCCCAAATTTTGCAGATGCCAGCCACTAAGAACCATCTGTTAGTGTCAAAAAACTAACAATTCAATAAGCAGACTATTTGGGGAGGAGGTGGGGAAATATGCTGCAATATTTGGCGCAAAAGGCAAACTTGCTAATTGTTGCAGTTTTACTACTGACCTACAACTTCTTTCGGAGTGATGCCCAGCTCATTGATTAGCCATCAGTGGGAGGGAGGTTTCCAGAAGCCAGTAATAACCATCAGCAGTAATGAAACTGGAGAACTGACACCTACTCCTGCTGTAACATATTGTCCGACAGCATCCAGGCTGGTGCCGGCGGTGACTTTTCCAAAGTCACCAGTGCAATTTGAGCAGCTTTGAACGATTACCTCTAGCAGTAGTTTAAATAAAGACGGAGTGTATAAAAGGGCTGAGCTTGCACGTTTTCATGGACTTGTTCAGTCTTGTGAAATAAAAGAAATTCCACATCTGTTTCTCAAATGACCATCCCTCACTGTGACACTCACAATTGCCGGGACCATCTGGACACCCAAAAATTGAAACCCCTTGAGCCCTCCGCTGTGAAGTGGCAAGGCACGTCACTCCTGCAGCATTCCTTTACATCCCTGCTAGGAAAAGTTGCCAAAGCCATGGCAAGCAGGAGGCTGGGACCACAGGGCTGTGGGTGTCAGGGCCCATGATGGGGCCAGGACCTGGGCTTCATCTTCTCAGAAGCGATAGAAGACATAAATGGCATGTTTTGGTTGAAAAACTTCTTGTCCCTCATTTTATCATTTATGTATCTGTAAACTCGCACATTAACCATCCAACTCAGAAACTTAGATATTAACCATCATGATAATAGCCATTTGACTGTCAGCAAATTCCTCGCGCCTTATATACCCATTAAGTTCCCAAGGTCTGCTTGCTCCTAAGATGCCTCTGCCGAAGCCACCGTAGCTGCCTGCATGCCATACCGCCTGTGGATGCAGAATCATGAGAACTAAAAAGTTTTGTGCAAAGCAAAGCACAGGCTGGAAAGTAAGAAAAATCAAAGATAGGGCGGACATGGTGATACTTAACTGTTGGCCAGAACTCACGGCCCTTGCTGACAATTACATTTTCCCTTTGTTTTCCTTGTCCACAGAGAAGCCTGCTTTGACAAACACCTGGCAGATAAACATGTAATGCTGGAATAATAAAGCACAGAAAGTCAGTGTTAATGAACTACCCTTGCAACAAGAGAAAAAAAATACCATTTGTTTTCAGACACAGCTTTCTCAAGAAACAAAAATCCCAATTCAGGTTCGATTTGGAGGAGGGTATGCATTCAGAAAGCGCTTCCATTTGCAGTTTCTAATGGGCACTTTTATTTGGGTCAGCTGCATAATTGTATAAGCAGTCATCCTCTGGGAAAGCTTTGTCCATACAGTCAGGCTTGGGACTCTTTCACCTCGGCAATTTGGGTTAAATCTGTATCTGTCTCATTCTCATTTAAAAATGCAATAAAAAAGACCAAGCCATTTTCTTCAGCCAAAATAGAAAGACAGTATCTGCAAAACTACTCTACCATCTAATCACCATCTTCAGGCCTTGCAATTCCTTGAATATATTCTGGTAAAGAAACTGTAGCACAAGAACACACACAACTCCCCTTGCAACAGCTCCTGCTCGGGAACGCACCGATACACCTTACACGTCTTGCTGGAATAAGGCTTGTCCTCATGCCCATGTTTTCATATGCATGTGTATATGTATGTGTGTGTATATATATGCGCACACACGTGAAAGCATGTGGAAGTACTGCATTAACTATTGCTTACCCTGACAAGCTGAAATGGCTCTTCCTATCTGACCTTCAAAGACATTTCCTTTGGGTACGTGTTCCCCATAAATCACAGCTGGAATGGGCTGATAAATGTGCAGGGCAGGAGCGAGTGCTCTTCATGGAGAAAGGAGCGTGGAGGCAGGCCAAGGTGAGCAAGGGAGTAGATTCGTATGTTAGGGCTCCAAAAGCCCTAATTAAATGTTCGTCGGTGCTGCCAGGGGACAAAGAAATGCAAATATTACACTGAGGAGGTGAGTGCTGGGGGTAGGCAGGCAGGAGGCAGCAGGAGAAGCTGATATTTGTAAACATTTCCCAGGAATTGAAATAGCTGAGCAGTCTGCTGGTAGAAGAAATGGAAAAAAAATTAAAAGCTCAATATTCATACGCTGTGCAGCGAAAGCCATACCTGTGTGGGATTATTACAAATGGATTTGGCTGTGCTTAGGGTTTTCAATTCGATGTTTATAATAAAGGGTAGCTAAACTCTCTTACAGCTGAACATCAGCATGCAGACCTGCAAGGATAACTGACCTTTTTGAATGTTAATTATCTTTAAAAGGCCTGTTTGCCCAGAATTGTCTGAACCAGCTGTAACCAGCCACCAGTGTCACTGAGGAGAAATGATGGACGTCATGAGGAGTCATTTGATATCCATTAAAGTGGAGGAAAGTCATTAAAATATATTGGGCCCAGGGACCTTATGAAACAAGGAGAAGGTAATTACTTTAGGCTCAGATTTACCTGCCTGGACTAATCAATAAAAAGACACCCTGCAAAGGAGAGAGGGAGTAGAAAGAACGCATTTTGACATGTCCGCGAGGAACATCTGTCACCAGGGCAGGAAAAAAGGTCAATCCGCCTCCTGAGCGCCGCTCGCCCAGCTTCACCCCTGCGAGGGGAGAGGGGCCAAAATACACCTTTTCAGAGGAGTCACGGGTGGGAACGACTGTGCCAGCACAGCCCCAGCCCAGTCGTGGCTTTGGCTCGTTGTGTGACCTCGGGAATATCGCCGAGGACCCGGCCAGTTGCATTAACCCAGCAGACGGAGGTACCTAATTAGGTGGCCTCGTTTCGCTGTTGCTGTGCGGGGATTTTAGCTGTCCTCACAGGGGCTGAGCTGGGGGTAGCAGAGCATTTCTGAAGCTTGAAGCGTGTCTTCGGTGGCTCAGCGGCTACGTGGAAGCAACCAAGCTGCTTTTTCGGCACGGCAGTAAAGATTAGCTTTGCAAAATTTCCCCGGATTAGGCAGCATTTCTGGGGCTCTCCATGGCCAGACGCTCCGAGGCAGCAGGATTCAAGCCCTCACAAGTGTCTGCTGGCTTTTTAACACCCTGGTAGGCACCAAGCTCTTTGAAAAACCCGATCCCACCTAATCTCTTTTAAAATGTAATGCCAGTTTACTTCTTCACCAGGGTATGTGCAAATTAGCTGAGCTATAGAAGATAAGCGAGGCGGGCTTAGGCACAGAACTGCCGTGGGCGCCTGGTGCCACAGAAGTGATGCTCTCCTACCGCCGCTGAAATCAACGGGCATTTGGGCACTTTTTTCCCCAAAAGCAAAGTTGCTGATTTTATGCACTGTGCAAATCATTTGGTTTTTTTGCAAAACGAAGTATCCTCTGAGCCATTTCGCAGAAGTCCATGTATCTTCCAAAATGAGACACGCAAAAAAACCCACTAGTTAGTTTTGTATCATTATTCATTCTAATTAAAATCTTTGTCAAAGGAATCTATTGCTTTTTTCTATTTTCTGCTCAGATGTTGCAGTCCTTGACATTACGCTGTGGTCTATGAAGACACAGAATATTAATGCCTCCCATTCTAGAAAAATATATTGAGTCTGCTCTACTATTTTGACCTTTCCAGTACATTGTATTTTGATTAACTGGCCACCTTGCTTCTGCCCCACAGGTCTGCAAGGCTATAGAGGGACAAAGAGGTGGAAAAGCTACCAAATCACATTTCTAATCGCTGGGAAGGTTAAAGGAGTGCGATAAAACACGGTATCTACAGACCGGCTGAGGCACTGGGGCTGCGGCACAACTGCACAGGTAGAGAAGAACGGTGGAAACCAGAACCAAAAGGCCCCACCGTCATCACAAGCACCTTTTCCACCTTGCTATTCTGTATTACTTTGTCTCGATAGCCTCTGCGAGTGCTGTCTTTCCCGAGAGCCAATTAATTCAAGTCACAAATATCTGCCCTGAATTCTTGCAGGTAATTAGCACCACAGGTTATCAACAGGAAGTTGGTACCCACAGGCACTTCAGATAATTGTGTTTCAATATTGGCACATTTCTGCTTACCACAAAAGGTCACTTCAGTTTCTTTCCTCCATTTTCTCCCTCTCTTTTACTGAATGAATGAAAAATCGTTATCGTTATTCTGAATGCTCTAAACAGTTGGCAAAGGCTTTGGGCATTACAGGACAGACATGAGTGACACGGGCACTTCAGGAGGTTGCAAAATTATTATTTTCTAATCCTTGGTTTCAGATATAACCCTCCTCAGCACACCAGTTAATGAAAAACCACCCAAAGTCTAGTCAAATACTCACACACCTGAATTAATTTCGAAGAAAAGCAAAGGCAAGAATACATAATTATAATGTAGCAAAACTGTTGGTCACTTTAACCAGCATCTGCAATTTGGGTAAAGCTGTATTTAGTACTGCACAGATTTGGAGGACTCTTTACCTGTTATAAGAAGCTATAAAGGGTAACCATTCATTTAATTATATGATGAATAGCTTCCACAAACAGACTAAGTATTATACATGAAGGACCATGTAATTACTTTGTAAATATAGGATTATATCTGTCCTTGAAACAAGAAAACAAGTTAAATCAGCCTTGCAAAATTGTACTCCCCACTCACAGTAAGTGAGTAATTCTGTTGCAAAAATAAATTACAAATCATCATCATCTTTACAGAATGGTCACAGTAAAAGGACGGCTGTGATGGTTTTGTGACAGGGCCAGATAATTTCAAGGCAAGGTTGTATTAAGTGTTAAATTTCAGTAATGACAAAGCCTTATCTGCAAGAAGTGTTTGAGAGCGTGCAGTAACTTCGTAGTCGCCTTGGACTGCTGAATAAACAATGTATTGAAAAAGAAGAAGTCAGCAGAAGCGTGCCCTGCTAAGCTGAGGTTATAAATCAGCAGCATCACTGCTGGTTAGAAGTTTGAGGGTGGGGGGGGGGTAAGCCGTGGCTCTACAGGTCTTAGTCTACACCATCGTGCCCGCTTCTGGGGCCTCTCCTGTCTTTTTCAAGACATACAGCCGTGCTATTTACCCTAGCATTTTCTGCAAGAGCTCAATCACAGTCATTTGATCTTCCCAGCCAGCTCTCTGCTTATTGACATACACATCTATTACGCCAGTGTATACAAGTGTAGCAAGTGAAAGCCAAAATTATCCCCGTACAGAGAGGTTTGCACGCACAGACCTGTGACACTGGTCTTTGAGGGACCAAAATGAATCAAATGAATCTTGCAACTTTGCTTTCTGAATTACTTAAAGACAAGATCTCATACGGAGTGCATTAACAACAGGAGTGCTCTGAGTTGCTTTGAGTTACTCCCTATCTATCATCGCTGCATTATTACACTTAGGGGTTTTTTTTATTGTATCATTAAAGTTAATGAAACCTTATAGACACAGAACTGGTGGGTGGTACAACTGGGAACATTAAAATCACACTCTTGTTTCAATCGCTCACAAAACCAGAAAGCTAACCACTTAACCACTAAGGACCAAAGAGAGAGCTTGCTTAAAAAAACACCTTGGCCCTTTAAGGGGGAAAAAAAAAGGGGGGGGGGGGGGAAGTGACACTACCTCAGTAAAAGAAAGTGTAGCCACAGTGCAATTCCCAGTTGCCTTCAGGAAATCAATACTCACTTCATATGGTACAAAACTTTTCCTTTAACCTTTATTCAAGCTACAACAGTACAATCAATCCAGGGTTTGAGCCCCGGTGACCTTCCGCAGCGGCACGCGCAGCGAGCTCGATCGCCCCCGGCAGATCCAGCCCCCAATCGAAGCCGACCCCGCGAGCGTCACCCCTTCTCCCCCCGACGAGCAGTCTGTCGCACGCTCCCCCCAGTGCTCCCCAGAAGCTGCCCGGTGACATGGGAAGGTGGCCGTGGGTGAGCGGCCGGGGTCCCACTCCCCCATCCCGCAGCGCTCTCTGGTCTTCGGGGTACGGCGCACCGAACAACAGGGAGACCGTGAAAAAGGATAAAGGGTTCTTCTTTATGCCACCCAAGAAACTCACTGCTTGCCTAAGATGGCGACAGACCATCCACAAGCTAATAGATTTTTTTTTTCTTTCCTCCCCCCCCCCAAATGTGCTGTTCTAAAAGAACCGTTGGGAAGTTCTGTACATTATCACCTCCCACTGTAAAAAGCAGTCAGATATTTTCTTCCTAAAGGAATGAAGCACAATAACCGAACAGAAGGTCAGCTTAGCTCACCTATTTTGAATAAAGATTATTTTGTTAAACCAAATTCTTTTTCTTTTATTTTTAATGGGGTCATCAGGTCATTTAAGCTTTTATGTACAAAACTTAAATGCTTCTCACTGCAGTCAACTGCCAAAGCAGAATGAACATCATTCCCAACCTGACTTACATCTAAAATCTCCGGCAGGAATCCTGCGAAGCCATGCCATCTGCCCCTCTTTGTGGTTCATGCCTCTGCTGCATCTCTAGATAAGAGCACATGTCCAACAAGTTAGTCGCTCCTTTAACATCAGGTTTCAAGCAGCTGATCTGGGAAGGACACCTCCTTGGCTAAATTCAGTCCAAACTGACTCCCGTCCAGGTGTGAGAGCCATTGCTGTTTAAGCACTACCCTTAAAAGTTTCAACCTGCTAATCTCAAAGTTGATAATCTCACAGAGTTCGTAATCTGATTTGACCCTTGATGGTGTAACTCAGACACGAGGTGCCCATGCCACCCCGGCTGGGTGCAAGCGCACAGCTCCAAACACAGGCTGAGCCAATGCTAGTTATGAGCACCCACGTTTGCAGTTTCCTATAAAAACGAAATTTCCTATTCAAAAAACGAAATTCATCTCCAGACCCCCATGCCCACCATGGGGTTTTCCTAGTCACGGGAAGGGTGATGCTCTCCGTTCATACCGATACACCACGAGCAACTCGGTGGATGGTGACGATCCATCTGTCCACACGCCTGAGAACATGATTATGTTTTGCTTTTTAACTGATAAATATTCAGTATACTTACTTCCACCTCTACCCCCGACCGCCTTCAGGAGACTTCATCCACTGGATGAAGATGCTCAGGCGAGAGAGACGCGTGCGCGCGCGCGCTGCTGCGTGATTTTCTACTACCCAGATCTGGAAAAGCAGGAGGAGTTGGCGTGTGGGTTTGATTTCTTTCTGCCTCCTGAAATGTGTCTGAATGGACGTGCGGGTGCTGGTTGCCTTAGAAACCAGCAGAAGTTATCTCGCCTGGCCGGGGGACAGTCTCTCGTGCTGCCAAGAGCAGGGAGGCAGCAAGTCGGGTACAAATGTTCGCGCCGGGAAAGTAGAAGGTTTTTTTGCTCTGCACAAAGCAGGAACGCCGTGAAGCGACAGCACCAGCAGATCCATCCCCAGCCCCTCTCCAGGACCAGGACATTCAGTACCAAACTGCTGCCGACCGGGGTCCCACCGTCCCCGGAGGAACTTTGTCTCTCTCCAGGCAGAGGGGAGGTGGGTTTTGGCTCAGCGAACCCCCAGATCTGGTCACGGCTCCTGTGCCTCAGCTGCTTCACGGACGGGAGCAAAGGGACAAATTCTGCCCTGCCCCACGCCGCTGCCACCCTGCCGGCTCTTCCATCCCTCGTTTGCTCAGCCTGCCGACACCGCTCCTCGCTGGTACATCACCACGGCCGCTCCGCGCTTCTCCTGGCGGTGCAGCTGCCTGCGGGGCAGGAGAAGATGAACCTTATCCCTCCGTTCCCAACAGCGGATCTGTTCCCACGAAGCGTGCGGTCCCTTCGGTTTCCTTGCACCCCTTGGCAGGAGAGATTTCTTGACTTGGCTCCCGGTCCCCATCACCCCAAGGCTGCTGTGAAGCCTTTCCATGGGCTGCCGGAGCCGAGGGCAGCCGGCGCCTTTGGGAGCAGCCAGCTCCCCGTATTCCTGCTTTGCCACCCCGAGCTCGTACTGGCAGCGGGAGAGAGGAGCCGCCTATCCTCGCCTCGCCAAAACGGCCAAAGCACCTGCCAAGGGGGTCACCAGCAGCAGGGCAGCAACTCCAACGGAAAAAAAAGGACCCGAGTATTTCATCCCGCTGAGGAATATGTTTTGTTATGGTGGTGTTTCTTTTTCATTAACCAAGAAAAAAAAAAAAATTGAATTAAGCAAGTTTCCTTCCATTTTTGTGTGTAAATACAAATGATACTTAATGGCTACAGATAGCTATCTAAATGTTTATATGAAGTGATCTACATATGAAAAGGCTACTTTTCATTGATCATGTTATGATCATTTGTGTTTTAATTATCAGCACAGTTCTGTTAATTTCAAGCTCTAGCAGAAACACAGAAAAATCAATGTTTGATAAACAGAAAAAGGTTTTCACGGGTCAAGGAGGATTACATTTTTGCAATTCTGTGAACTGCAGGCAAGAGAAGTAAACAAATGTTGGAAATTATTTAAAGAAAAATATTTGACAATATCCCTTTAAACAGATTTAAAATGTACATATATTTATGCCAAAACTTTCCCAAGATATTTGAAATTATATTCATGATTTTTGGGGGGAGAGGGAGGGTGGTGGAGGAAGCGGTAAGAAAATATTCAAAT
>JAVJGG010000043.1:17014881-17050601 GCA_035590195.1 Aviceda cuculoides | reverse complement strand
GAGGGAGGGTGGTGGAGGAAGAGGTAAGAAAATATACAAATATTTGAAAGCCAACTTCAGAATGTATTTAAATCCTTTTCAAATGCAGTCTAAAGGTCTGCAGTCTGGGCAATCGTTGCCTTCAGTGCCATTTTTGTCAGTTCAGTGCAGTATTCAAAATCCATTTAATGCTATAAAAAGGAGCAGCTTTTTTCATGAATTCTGATTTATTTAATATTAAACCCAAGTCTAATACGGCACAGAAGCAGCAGAAATTGCGCTTGAAGCAACAACCAAACTTCCTTTCCGCCTTGACAGGTGAACAAGCAGTTATTACATTGCTGTAGAGCACCTCCCAAACTCCGCGTAGCCGAGTTTCCTTATTAAGAAATGCAATTTCACTTGGGTGCTGCAACAGCAAAATATGGCATGCTAGGTCATGGCTAACAACGGAGACGTGAACACAAACACAGATATAACTAACTTTTTCTTTTTTTTTTTTTAAGTGCGGCCGTAATAAAAATGGAAATCAAGTCCAAAACTAGAGTTGCCGCCAAGTCTTGGCCAACGCTGCGCGGCGCTGAGAGATGGGCAACGGCGGTAACTGAGCATCCTCCTCCCCGGCGCCGGTAGGAGCAGGGCAGGCTCGGCTCGGCCTGGCCCCTCTGCTTTGCGAAGGTTCGGGGGCACTACCAGAGCACGATATTATTTTTTCGAGGGGAGGCGGCAGCTACGGTTTCTTGACAACACGTGCAGCAGCTTCTTCTGCACCCAAGACAAGGGAGTTCGCGGGTTGACGGTTCAGCGGCAACCCGAGATATAATGATATAATAAACCAGCAGTTAAGGGACGCCAACGTGTAGCAGGTGACAAAGCTTCTTCCTCTGCGGGAGAAAGAGCTTGCCCCGTGATGAAGAGAGAAGGCTGATTGACTTATCTTGATATCCTCTTCTCTTTAATGAAACTACAGAACGATTTCACACTAGGGCAGGGATATCAAATAAAGTAATTATTAGATCCATGAGACAAGCAACCAAATAAACTGAGCGGAGCTCCAAAATTAAGATGCCAACCAGAAGCAATTACTTACCCTGGCTTTTCTCTGGGTTTGAATTAAGGATAGTTAACTTCACCAATAACGTTAATTACTAGAAATGGTGAGAATGACTAATGCCCTGTAAGTAAATTGATTTTACACCTAATCTATGAACATATTTTGCTGCATTTTGACCAGGAATAACTGCCCTCTACCTTAGTACAGAAGGACAAATCCCCAGATGAAGCAGGGCAGCAAAGTCAGCTGTAAATCTGACCCAGAGTATTTGTACTGCATTTTTCATGTATGGATATCTTTAACAAATAAGGCTGTCTCAGGAAAGGGATTCCAATACAAAAGCAATAAAAAAGGTCCCTGTGGTGGCTTGGCAAATGTTTGTTTGAATGAGTTCATGTCAGCTGTATTCGTGCCAGCTCTGTACTTTCTCTCCTCAGGTGTTCACGTAGCTGAGATTTAATCAAATATTCCTGAAGACGCACTCACCCAGCTCCTAAAGCGAGCTCTAAATCAGCGGCCCCGTGGCAGGAGACGAGGTGGTGCAGCCGAGCAGCAGAGGCTGTGCTTCCCCCGGCAATCACCAAACCACAGCTCCGATCTCCGATTTTACCCACCAAAGGGCCGGCAACAGCGTAAACTCAAATCCCAGCTGACTGCGGGACGCTCCCACAGAGCCAAAGGCTGCGTTTGTCAAATAAGCGGGCTGTTAGAAAGTGTTTGCCTAGCTTGGCTACACGGTGTGCAGGCGAGAGAGAGCAGGGTTGTAGCTGAAGAAGCGGTTGCACCTACGAAGCGGGGACACCCAGGGGTGCAGAGAGGTGCCTCCATCCACCTGTCCTGCAGGACGTCCCACCGCCGCGCTCAGCCACGTGCCTGGAGCGTAACCCTCCAGCAAAGCAGCGCCAACCGGCCTGGGATGAGCCTGGTGTTTAAAATAAGAGGAGCTGGGCAAGGAAAGTACGAATTACGTCGCACTTACTGGACAAATTCACGTCCTGAGCCTATGACCTGCTTAATGTTATAGGGGTGTGATTTGTGAAGCGTTTTCCTAAAAGGCTTTTTTTCCTGCTCAGACCAAAGCATCAGCTAGTCCCATACAAGCCAGGGAAGAAAAATGACATGGCAAGTGCTGACTGTCCAGCTGCCCTGGATCCCCCCCTCCGCTCCTCCTGTTACCACCCTCAATTAAAAATGCTCATCTCTCACTCGTCTCTACCACTAAAGACAGTTACGGACGTTATCCCTGCGACATTGCCGCAAGCACACCCGGCTGTGAGGACATGGGAGAGGAAGGGGCAGAGCAAAATGGAGAAAGGTCTTAAATGAGAGTAATAATAATTAAAAGGACGGCCGGGAAATAGTTGGTTGAGATTGTATGGAGTCAACTTTGAAAAGTAGGCAGAGGACTGGGCAGAAGACTGCTTAGTTTTCTCTGCACAAGGTTATAGTCCTCTGTATTTTACCCACCAACATTGTAATTCTATTTCTAAGCCTAATAAATTTTCCACAGAAGCCCTATTCATTCTTAAACCTATGACTGCTGATTCAGGGAACTGTCATGTTTTTCCATGCCAGCATCGGTTCACACTGTACTAAAAAAGCAAGATAAGGACTAGAAAATAAAAGGCAACATTGTGCTTTTACCCAAAAGAAAGAGACAGCTTGGGGGGACTTGACAGTCTTATTTTGCTGATCGTCGGTCTCTGCAATAGTCTCTGCGACCAATTAATGAAATGCAGGCTGTAAGAACCATGATTTCACAAGAAGTCTGACCTCTCTTACGCTGAAATTTAGAGATAAACGTGGGGTCTAGCTCTCTCCATCGCCATTCCAGTTCGTCGCAGTGAATTGCTGAACATCTGCGCTGTACAGCTCAGGCTGAGAAAACCACCCAAATGTGGATATCGGGGGTGGTAAGAACACGACGGGCAGCTCTACACTGTCCCGTGGTACAGATTCCCACAAGCAATGTGACACTTCCAGACCAGAAAAAGGGGATTTTTTTTTTTTCTTCTAGCTTTGAAATAGATGACACCTTTATCTCAGAAAGATTTTTAGTTTCCCTTTGAGAACAGAGAGCAAGATCCTCTCTTCTGCTGCACCGCCACCGAGAAAGCGCGCAGCCCCGCCAGCCCCTGACACCGAAGGATCATTTCGGAGCACACAACACTCCAGGCTATCCCCACCTCTGGGCTTCCTTCAAAGCCTACCAAGAGGATTTTAGCCAAAATGCTGCGTATTTTTTGATCCTGACATCTGTTCAGGAGTAAGTGGTCTGATACCGCCAAACCGCTATTTTGCCATCCGAAATCTGTCAGTCTTACACCGCTGTCCCACGGGACCGCCTTTCCGCAGGCAGCCTCACCTGCCTCCTGACACTCCTGCCATTTCCTCTGTTCACGTTCTCCTTTGTTAAAAAAAAAAAAAATTATATAGTCAAATTTCAGACATTTGATTTCACTGGCCCTTTTTCCCTCGGGTCTGCTCTTTACATGCTTCTCTCCCCCAAACCTAGCGTGTGTCACTGTGCTAAGAGAAATAATAATTAACACACAAATATTCAAAGGGCAATAAGCTGAGCAACAAGAATTGCTGTATTTGTACACATTCCCTTTTTCTAAGGTTATTTCTCTCATAACAGAAGTTTCGGAACTCTCTTTGAAGCTGTTTTAATTGGGGAAGAGCTGGCTCCTGCCATTTGTAGTAACATTGATGTTTGTCATCGAAGAGGTGTCTTTTGATTTGGTTTGTCTTTCTGCTGATACAATTTGCTAAGCAGCCAGCCTCATATTAATTTATTTATTGGCTCTACTCTAGCAACGGCTACAAGTTAATTACAGTTTGCTTTTTTTAACACAACAACATGCTGTAAAATGTTTTTATCAGTGATCAAATCCTTGGCTTACTCCGTTAATTGTGACCTGGCTTAATCACAAAGAGTATTCCAATTTAGTAGACAATTTCTCCATCTTATCTTCATGGTCACAAGCTATGTTTCCTTGGCAGAAAGTAAGGTAAAACCGTTAAGTGTGCTTTGGGAGTGACATTTAATTTTTGTATCTGTGTTCTGCATTTAAATCTACCACCATTTCTACTATTAAAAGAACAAGAGCAGCAAACCAGCCTTTTTGTGATAATTTATAACCTCTCAGCAACTAAGAGCACGTTACACAGAAACCGCTGCACGATCCATCTCCGCCCTGCACAGACTCAACTTTTGTTGGCAGATTTGTCAATCATGTTTATAGGCTCCTTTCTGCTGTACAGTCAGGAATTCTCATCCCATTTTGATCTGTGTCATAAAAATGTACTAGGACTGATATACACCCAAGGACTTTCTGTTGATTTGTTTCTGTCGCGCAAGCTATGTCTAATTTATGTACAACTTATCTCATTCTATTAGATCACTTTGTAATCATATTTAATTTAGATTTATTCCCGACAGTTCAGGCTAGCTCCAGGCATTTAATTAAATTTTGCCCTCTTAAGCCACTTAGTCAGTCTAGATTTCAAACATGATGTAGTTTTTCTTTGGACAGCTCTTTTCTATCCATAACCTTTGAATTGGTAATTTGTGCGGTCGCATCTTCCACGACATTATCAAGAGCTCCTTTAAAACCTGGCCTTGATGCATCACACTTGATGCAGTGTGAGCACGCGGCGAGCACCAGATGAAAAACCCAGGGAGAGGAACCACAGCACCATCCAGCCACGCTTTAACGGGAGCTCCGCCGTTTAGACACCGCTTTACCTCGCATAAAAACCTGAGGTTGCACCCACCCAGTCAAACACGGCACAAGGGATGAGGTCAAAAGTCGGGATTGTAAAGCTAATAAATTGCGCTATTAAATTATAAACTTGGTTTGGTTTTGAAGACTTGAACCGAGAATTAAAATACGTGTCTCGTGAAAATTGGAATAGGAAAATATTGGTTGAAAATTGATAGACCGCAATTAATATCAATTCAAATTATTTTTATGCAATATCATTGCCCTTTGGGAGATGGATGTGAAAGTATTTAGGAAAAGAATAAAAATACATAACTGAAAATTAGGATTAGGAAGCAGCCTTACATAGAGTATTTGGTTTGCTTCCCTGATTTTTATTAATAAGCAAAAAACCTTTGCATGAACAGGACTCTTGATGGTTTCTTAAGAGTTCTCCCTCTCTTGCTGATTACTGGAATTGTCTCTCCCCTTCTGCTGTTACTGACAAATTATGCTATTTCAGAGAACACTTTAAATTTCCTTTTGTCCTGCAATTTGTCTCACCTTTCTTCCTCAAACTCGAACAAAACCCTTCAAGTCTCACATATGCGCTCCTCCCTACTGCAAAACCTCCCTCTTGATTTCTTCCTGAACTCTATCAAGTCTGATATCATCAAAACGCAGACAAGACATGACTCCGCAATAGCCACACACCTCTGCACGTTTTACCGTAGTCTGGAGTTCCCAAAGCACTTTGACAACCTGCCTGCTGCTTTCTTGTTCGTGCTCGTGGCAGAGCGCGCTGCAGAGACAGCCGGGCTAGTCATAATGCAGATTCAGCGAGAAACTAGTCACTTAAATTCCACTAATATATCTTAATTTTTCACCCAGAGATATGAGACACGGTGCCAATATAATTCAATCTTCTTACATTTTTCATGAGTTAAATAAATCATATCAAGATAGAGTCCTTCAACCGTCGTATTTTACTCTGCATGCACATCCCCTTCAAATGGATGCAGAGCAAACCCCACATCCCACTTTATTAGCTTCAAGGAATTTGAACCCAGGTAAATGTGGATCCCAGGAATCAGCACATCGATGGATACAGGCAGTCCACTCAGGTTAGCAACCTGTGAATCTGTGAATATTATGATTTCAGAGGAAGGCATAAGAATAACCTGTTTGTAACGAGTTTTCCTGCTGCTGTTAAAGCTCGGGCACTGGGGTAAGAGTACTTACACTCCTTCCATAATTCATGACTTGCTTTTTAAGGCAGACCAGTTGTTTCAACCCTCCCTCCCCCAGCCCGACATATTCACAGCATCCACAGAAGCGTCCGGACCATTTTAACGACGTCAACGTCTTGCCTTCAGCACTGCTCAGCAGAAGCAGCAAATGCCATAAAGGGCATTTTCCCAAAACTGATTTCTGAAGAGTCAGAGGGCTCTGATTTACTGCGTACCCCAGCTCACAACCTCACAAACCTGGGCCACCCAGGGTTTCTGTACGCTGCTGCTAGATTTCAGTAGCGTATTGCAGCACCCCAGGCTTATTGAATGAAAATATTGTAAAACACTGTTTTTCTTCTCACTCTTTTTATAGCACATAGAAAAGAGCAAATGGATGATTCATATGAATAAACAGCCATCATTATAAGCAAAGATGGCAAAATGAGTCTTTGGAGGTACAAGCACTATTGTTACCAGAGTAGTCATTTGTATACCTCAACTTTCATAGTGGTTACTCTGGTTTAGGAATTACACATTTATATGAAATTTCTTTTACGTTCCATATCATAGCATTTTGTGATCATAAAAATGTAGAAATCAAGAAAAATTTATTTCATTTACTTGCTTTCCATTTTTCTCTCCCTATCAGAGGTCATTTTGCTACAGAACAGTAGCTCTCCTACCTCTGGCAGAGCTGCTCTTTGTCATTTTCCTTTCATCATTTATTTTCAAAGCTGCTCTATAAACTTTCTATCAATGCAGTACTAATAATCTTAACAGACTTTTATCAAGGAAAACCATAGGTTTCCATTGTCAAGAGGCCTTTCTCTGAACTTCAAGTGCTGACATTTTTTTGACAATTTATCTAAAGTCAATTGTCTTCTATCGACGTTTTTCAGCTGCTTCCAGAATGACGACACTTTTTAGGTCTGACAGTTCATCCGGCTTGCTAGACTCTCTCTCTTTTGGTTTTTACCTACCATACATAAATCTCGACAAAAAACCACTGTGCCTTGCTAACAATATCTCACTTCAAATGTGTTCCATTAATTTCTCCAATTCTGCTGCCCTCATTGCCATCAAAACCCAGAATCAACGAAACATTTTTAAATGCTTTTGGGGTTCTAATTTGACAGCTAATATAGATATGTTTTCACTATTTTAATTGTAGGACAGTGACGTGTTTCTTGCTCTCATTTCCCTTTGGGAATCACTAAGTGCTCACCCAGGAGCAAACCCTGGAAGATGCTGGAGCCGGCAGACGAGCCACAGCTGCTTTGTCCCCCCTGAAGCCAGTGAGCGGCGGCCGTGTCCCCTGGGCATCCCCAGCCCCTCTGATCAACCCAGTTCCTCGGTTCCTAGCTGGTCCGAGGTCTGACTCTGCACCTTCCCTCCTGCTAGCTCATTACAAAGTCCCCTCGTGTTCAGCAGCGAGAGGTGAAAGCATCATTTACAGGCTTTGCTGGACTGGAACCACGTGTCTGTTTTCCTTCTGTAACATACTTTTTCTTCAGTACAACTCCATTTTCCTACATGTTCTTTCATTCCTTCTACACAAACAATTTGATCAAGCTTTACTCTATATTCTCTCCAACAAGCCATTTCAAGATTTATTCCAACCTTATGTTGCTGCAATGTCATGTTAGGAAGCAAATTAAGTTTATTTTTATATCAGTTTCTTACAAGACTATCTGTTCAAACAGGGATCCCTTCCTCTTCTAAATACCCAGGGGTTTTATTCTCTTTCCAATTCCCATCACCCTTGACACCCTTCCTTTCTTCTGTGCCTTTGTCTTTCACTCATCACGGACTAATGAGGTCTTTCCTTCACGTCATACTAACAACGCCCACACACGCCATTTCGGACATCAAAGCAGCTCAGCTTTTCCAGCACCCCTACCTCACACTCCCACACACACGAGTCCAGAAGATGCTTCAGAGATCATCGGCCCAAGCCAAAACTCAGCTTTATGGAGCTGTAGCCACTCACTGCTCCCCAGCGCAAGCAGAATGAGGGCTTGATGCCAAACAAGACAAGAGGGAAACTCTTTAAATTGCTGGATAATCTCCTCTTCCTTGTCCATTCTCCTCTTTCTCCCCGTTGCATTTCTTGGGATGTGCCTGGCACACCTTAAATTCCTTGCATCCGCATGCCGTGGATTTGTGCCTACTGGCTGTAGCCACATCTACACTGGCAAGAAATCCCTCTCTGCCCCATAAAAGATTCTTTAACTATGACTTGCAGTTGCTAATTTTAAATTCTTAGTCTGTCAACATTGAAAAGCCTTCTTCAGCAACTTCTGCCACGTATGTTCTTAGCTATTACATCAAACCCTCCTCTGCTACATAAGGAGAGAACAAACAAATTCTAATCACATGCACAAATATCCTTCCAATGTTTGCTAAGCACTAAATCAACTTTTTATCTTTTCTCTTATTATTTCCCAGAATACTCTTAAAGCTCAAGAGAGCCAGAAAATGAGAGGAAAAGTGCAGAGCGTGCTAAAAGAAATGGAGAGAGGGGGAACCTTTTTTGAGTCAAGGGAGAAATCAGAGATTTGAGTGATGGCTGACAACAGACTGGTTGTTTAGGATAAGGAGCCCAGCACCAGATTTGAACCTCACTAAAGTCTGAAGCTCATAACTAGATCAGAGCCTTGAGAAATCTCTTGGGTAAAGAGGTTTATTATTATTAAAGCAGAAATTGTGTAGGAATTTTATGTAAGAGATGTAAGATAGAGAAAAGAGTCTGTCTTGTCTTTTGGCAGATGCTGGCACAGCCTCTTTCCATTTCGATCTCCCCTTGGGTTTATTTTTATTTATTTGGGGGCATGCTCACAGCCTTAAAAAAATCTAGATCTGATTCAGGGTGGAATTTTTCTACACTTCTGAATGACTCAGGACCGTGAGTCCCTTTAGCTTTTAATGGCAAAGGTGCTCCTAAGCAGGTACGAAATCTCTAATCTTCACTCCTTGTGAACTTCCCAAAACCAAAAACCCTGGAGACAGGCATTTGAGTTCTGGCTATTAAAACCACCCAGCTCCACTTAAAAGCGTAGTGTGCGCCAACATTGCCCACCTACACTTTAAGCCCGTGAATCCCTTTGCGCATTTGCTAAATCAAAGCAGAAGTTAAAAAAAAAAAACAAACAAAACAGCGTAAAGAACGTCCCTATCGCTCCTCACACACGCTGTGAACCCGAGGTGACAGTCTGTAGGGTGTCCCACCAATTTACAACTCACGCCCCTGCCCATACCTCCATCCCCCTCCCCGTCGGCCAGAATTAGAGGCGGCAGAAGGAGCGCGGCTGTAGGCGGTGGAAAACGTCATAGCAACACTGGATGCAAAGGGACTCCCTCGCTCCCAGAGCCGCGTTAGCCTCAGAGGAAAACTGCCTTTCCTTGCCCCCGGCTCAGCTAAAAACACCGCCGGGAGCGGGGCTGCCATGCCCAGCTGGCGAGCGGAGCCGAGGAAAGGACAAGAGGTGGCCTCAAGGCTGCTACCGAAGCAACCAAATGAGAATCGAAAGCCTCCGCTGTCAAACCGCAGAGTCAGAGAGAAATGGGAGCTTTGAACTGCGCAAGCCAACTTGAACATAAAACCTTTTTTTCCCCCAAAAAAAATTCAAGAAACCCCCACATGAATGCAATCTCAGCCTTCAACGTGCAGCTGCACAGGGACACACAGATACCCTGTTTTTTTCCAGCTCCAAATATGAATCTTGCAAGGAGAATGTATTTAATCTGCATTGCCAAATATATTGCTATAAATAGCATACAAAGCTGTGAGGAACATATAATGCTACCAAGAGAACTCCTTCATTTTATCTGAACCATTCTTTGCAGTTTTCATAATTTTCCTAACTGAATCCCACCATCATTCTGCATTGCACCAGGGATTAACAAACCCATGCTGCTTTCTGGATTCCCAGAAATCATTGTTTCTGGAGTGCATTTGGGAAAAGAAGTTCACAGAAAGAGCATGTTCCCAGTAGCATAAAACGTAAACCAGTCAGCGTGGAAAGGTGACTGTGCCGTAGCGGGCTGTGGACCGAAGCAGAACCCATCATCCTGTACTGGCGAGTACCAGTAATCCCAGTCCAAGGGGTACACGAGAGAACACATTTATGGAGGGAAAAGGAAGATGCTACAGGGCTAAGGGAGAGAGGGGGAGAACATCCCCCAGCACTGCTCTGGAAAGAGGGGCTTTCCCAGTGGGCACTAACCTCTGTCGCGGAGGAGCCGTCAGCCTTTGGCAGCTCCAGGGTGAGCACGAACGGCTCCGTCCTTAACCACTCCAGATGAATCTCCCTTCTCAGCCCTGCTCGTGCCAGCGGGAGTTGGTGTCGAGTCGTAATCGGCGCCTTTTACTGGCGTAAGGGACTCTGAGGGCAGAGAGAATAAAACTGGGCGTTCGGGACATGTCAATCGGCACACGCCACAGATGATGCTTCTGACAATTTCGCCCGCAAACATTATGGGCTGAAGACGTCTACTAATTACAGGGAGCAAAGGACCTCTAGAGCAGAAGTGGCAAATTAAATCAAGGGTGTTTGGAATGAGGAATGGTTCCAGAGCACCTGGTGGTGTAGGGAAAGAACAAGGAAAATGATCCTCATGGGGGATGGAGGGAAGCTTCAGCCTGCAAAACAGTAGAAAACAGTAAAAAACTTTCAGGATTTGGAGATGACGCAGCAGATAAAAGAAAAAAAAAAGGACATTGGGGTTCATGGGAGCGCTGGAGGAGAAAGGTGATCCTTCTCTTCCATGGAGAGGAAAGGAGAAGAAATGCTGATGGAAGGGGTCCCTCATCCTTATAAGCTAACGAGTTAGGCTGGAAGTGACCTCTGGAGCCCAACTCCCTGCTCAAACTGGAGCCTGATCTGGTTGAGTTTGCATGAAAATATATGCTGATTTTAGACTGACAATACGCTGCCCTTTTTTTGTTATGAAGTTTTGGTGCTTTAAATTCAGATTTCATATATATTTGCACATGACTTACACAAAAGCAAACGAGCTTACTCTGGAAAGCCAAGCAGCCAAATCCTGCTAATTCCTCCTAATAACTGAGATTTCATTGCAAGTTGCTGAAGCTAAAAAAATTAGCGAGTAAACAAACAAATAAGCCAAGCCGAAAAGCAGAGTATCACAAGCTGTTCTTTACTGGAGTTGTTACATTTCAACAACTTGTAGCTGCTTGTGGAAAGCAGCCACGTAGTTTTCTACTCTGTCTTGCAGGACAGCTGGAGGGAAGGAGGACAACAGAGCCAGTAACTTGTATTGCCAGAATGGCTCCATCCTCCCCACCAGAGCAGCAACGTGCTGCCTCCTGCAAACTGGTGAGCAAAGGGAGGGAGCAAGTCCCAGCAGGACGAGGAAACATTTTATTAGGCTGCAAATCCAACACCATTTCTACAGGTCATGTTACACGGCCCAAGAGGAGACCGCTAGATCGAGTGACACAAAGCCATTAAGCAATGTATTTCCCCAGTGCCATTCGAGTAATGAAACACCTAGAATTAGATGACTCTCTGCTACTCTAGCCAGAGAATGTCAAAGCTGTTGCTACTCGGGAGCTGTGCATGGACCGAAGGGGCCGATAGGTGTGAGCCAGCGGAGACGCGAAGCCGGGGGCCGGGTCTGTGCCCCGCGACAGAAGGACACAGCCCAAACCGCTGCAGCGGGTAAGCGAGCGAAAACGGGATTGCGAGGAGCACCACGGCCGACGGAGCGCCCGAAGGCGCTCGGCTTCTCAAGGTGCCGTTTTGTGCCGTGACCAAAAGCGATAGGCAAGCAAACGGGCGCCCCGGAGCCGGGCGAGACCAACGCGATCGCCGTTAAGCTTTGCTCCCCGCTGCGACCGGCCTGGATTATCCCGGCGTAGGCTGGGGAGCGAGAGGCTGCCACAGCCCATCTCCGCTCAAGTGCTAACGTACCTCGGGATCAGTCCCAGGCTCACCCCTCCGCCTTACGAGGTTTCAAAACGGGCCGGAGGGACGCGCAAGGAGCGGCGAGAGGTGCGCGCTGCTTGGCAGGCAGCAGGGACACGGAGGTTTCCCAGGGGAGGCTCGGGCTTTCTTGCACGCTCACGACCCTAAAAGCCAAAGTGAAACACGTGGAATTAAATTGAGACGGGGAAATGCAAGCACAGACCAAACGCGCCCAAAGGCGAGAAACAACCTCAGCAGCTGATTCCCAGCTTCACAGGGGTACGAAACGCAGCTCCGCGGCTCCCCCACCCAGGAGAAAGTTTCTAAAAAGTCCCTTTTTTTCTCAGCAGTTTCCCAACAGCTGGTTTGGGCACCCGGGCGTGCAGCACGGTACCTAATGCTCTCCATTTCTCCGGCAGCATGTAAATAAATAAATATATATAAAAATAAATAAAACAATAACCACCCCTGCACATCTTGACCCCTCCAGATAATAATGCCAGGAGCCGGAGCGGGCGGGTGAATCAGCAGTGAGCCCGGAGAGAGGGAAGGCTGGAACAACCCCACAGCGCTCGCCCCGGCTCCCAGCCCTGCTCCAAACCCTTACAGCCTCTCAGCACAGGAGGGAACATTTTTTTCCACTTTTCCTTTATGATTTCTTTTAAAAACACCATATAAATCTGAGTCTACGTGAGGCCGTTTCTGTAAAAACACTGCTTGCTGATACTCGCTTCAAATGAAACGTTTCCTCTTATTCCATTGCTGCCAGTCACCAAACCATGAAGACCCTGAAATAATGGACACTGCAGCTATGGGACATAGAGGTGCCACCCAAAATTAGAGTGTGTGAGACCAGGAAAGGACAGAGGTATGAAGAGGTCAAGAACTGCAGAAGAGCTACAGTTGCTTCTGGCCTCCCTCTCATCCATCTGCTCCCCAGAGAAACTGTTAAGGTCCTGCTCCATAGCAGAGAGCTGAAGAAAAACAGTAAAACTAGGAAAAATTTCATTTTTTAGCTCAGGCTTGTTTGTTGACGGAAGGCCTCAACTCTTTTATTGTATTTTTTTCAGACTTCAGGATCTGATCACATCGCTTTAGAAGTTTCCTTTTTTTCTAGGAAGATAAACCCCTGTCACTTTATTTCAAATGCCTGCACTTTAATATAAGCCACGGGCTACTTCAGGAATTGTATATATCTTAAAAAAAAAAAAAAAAAGAGGAAGTCAAATTATTTTCCCTGCTTTGATGTTTGTTTGTGTTTTGTACTGCAGGGCACTTGTGCAATATGCACAGAAACGCCAGGAGAATGAGTGAATCCTGTTCAAGTAATTTAGAGGATGAAATAGTAAAAGGAACTGCTTTGAACTCAGCCCGATGGCACACTGTGAAATGCACTTTCTGATCTGCACATTGTCACTTTTCCCTAGCTTGGGTTTGTTATCACCAGGGCAAGCCTGGCCATACAAACATGCAAGGCAGTACTGGGACTGGGATTTCATGCCATTTCTTTCTGTCAGGGTTTGAAAAGGCAATAGAGGAAGATTTGGTACCCAGGAAATATGTGCCTTGTTTTTCTTCAGAGCCCCCTGGATTTAAAAACTAAAAAAAAAAAAAAAACAAAACCAAAACAAAACAAAACAAAAACAAACAAACAAACAAACAAAACCCCACACCAACTCATTTTTATACATAATTTACAAATTGAGTCCAAAGTTACAAGGGCCATGTGGAAGGAAGCTATGCAACTGCATGTTGATTTTATGAACGCTGCGCCAATGCCAATGCTTCAGCTAAATAAACTTAAGTATTGCAACTATTAATTGAAATCCAATCCTTGGCTAATGTGAATTAGTGCTGGATTATAATGCTACATCATGATAAACAGCTTGGAAATATTTCAAACAGATTTGGAAAGTTGTTCTCCGTTAGATTATAAAAACTATTAACAGATAAAAAGCCATAAAAGAGCTGTCACTTCAAAGGGGATCTTCTGGCCATTTTCTAGCAGAGGAGCTGAAGGTACACAGTTTGCTAAGCCAAATTTCAAAGCAGAAAGCAAATCGTGGCATCTAGAATTATTATTGATCCCTTAAGTTATTAACTTAAAGGATTACCTTGTTCATTTTTGTGAAGGATAAAACATTAGCTAGATATAATAAGGGCTAAAACATGCCAAGTTTTAGCTCTAAACATTAGAGGCCTTTGAAGATACACATGAAATCCACATAATGACACTGGTTTTTCTCCCCAGAGCGGTGCTGGGGCCAGCCAGGACAGAGCGGGAGTCTCGCCTGGGCTGGGAAAGGGGCAGGAGTTTTGGCAGGGAACGACGCCAGGTCTGAGACACCCCAGCACCTTCCCGTGCCTGCTTTCCTTAGTGTCCACTAGGAAAGAGATTTTTTTCTCAGACAAGCTTTTAGCCTGGCCAGCTCTAAGTACACAATAAAGATATATACACATTTTCCTGTATTACAGTAATTGATAGAAAAAGTTCGGTCTAAGCCCAGTATGTTTGTGTCTCTGTTCCCAGCTAGCCCAGCACATCATCCTGAAAATGTTCTTTTTTATGGTACCTCAGTACTTGGTACCATCTAGGCCTGAAGTGCTCCCTCAAGGGTTTGCATTAGGCTCAGAAAGGATGAAAGAACGAACTAACAAGATCAGAGCTGTTGCAGGTTCAGCTTTAGGGGCCACAGAAAATAAATTTCTAGTTTGTAGTACTTGCTTATTCCTAAAGTTATTAACCGCTCCAATACAGTATTTATAGCTGGGCTGCCTGCCCCTCTTTCCCCCAAGCAAAACTGTCACTATTTTAATGCTATAATAAGAAGCTGATTTACTAGTGCATAACTTCAAAGGCAAACTTTCTTCTTCTGCTTGCTAAAATATTAATGGGGAATAAGGAAGCGTGGTGACGTTACCCAGAACCCCGGGAAGAAGTCCTTTTGGGGCTCCGAAGCAGCATGCTCCCTGGCGGGTGGCTTTTGTTCTTGCCGGGTTATCCAATAAAGTCACCTGCAGGACGCTCACTGTCTTCTTTCCCAAATCGTGGCTCGGGATCACAACCCCTTACCCAGCACAACCCCTTCCCTTTCCAACCCCGACGCTCCCAGGCAAGGTCGTGCCGGGAGAACCCGCTGCAGGCCGGGCTCCTTAAGCCGTTTCACACCGGGGAGGGTTTAGCAACGATGCGATGAGTTGGGAGGGAGCAAGGGAGAGGCAGGAACAGGCGAGGGCGACGTACGGCTTAAACCTCCTCAAAATAATACGCAGAGGACACGTCCACCACCCCAGGCTGCATCCCCCAGCCAGGCGCACCTTTGCGGGGGACACCCCGAGGTCACGTACACGCTGCAGCCGAAGGGGCATCTCCCTTCCAGCCAGAAAGGACCTGACAGGGTTCCCTCAGCCAATATTTAACGCACAAATACGTCAATCGAGTAAGTCAAAGAGAGCACATGCCCCAGTCCCGCGTTTTCAAGACCAGTCCCTGTTGCCCTCTCTTTTCCTGCTGCCTGCGCGGACGGATCAGCCAGCACAGCAAAGCGTTACCGGGAACGATCGTTAATCCCCCTGTGCCGACGCGGTTGGCAGGCAGGTTTGCCAGGGCGTTTTATGCCATTCCCGCACGTGGCGCGGAGCCTGCGCGCGACAGCCCGAAGCAGACAGGAAGGGTGCGCAGAGGCGCCTCCGCATTTAAATGGATTTGCAGGAGGCAGGCGCTAAACTGCCGGAGGAATTTAAACGCCTAGGGTGGCTGGAAAGCCGTAAGGGGGGTTCGTCAGGGTAAAAGCAAGCCGCAGAGGAGCTGCGACAGCAGGGCGCCGGTCCTGCACAGGCGTCTGCGTCGCACAGTGGTAGCGGGGGTGCTGAGCTGAGGGGGACGTCGTTTCGGATGAGACCTTTGTGCCCTGCTGCGGCCGTCCGGCTCTGATGCAAGTAGAAGAGTGCCGTTGTGCTCCATGGCGTTTTAGTCAAATTCCCATTCAGCTCTCTGGATTTTCTGTAACTTCTTTTTCCTGCATTGCCAAGATTCTTGTGTAAAATGAAGATGCCGTAAAGCTCGGCACAACCAGCTCCGCAGGCACGATCTAGCTCAGCTAACGGTGGCATTACGCAGAGCTGTGGCAAGTCACACCCTTCTCATCTACGCTGAAATAAAAATCCCCCAAAAGCTGGTGGTTCTGGCCACCCTTCTCAGGAAAGATTGAAAAGTTCAGTGCTGCATAAAGACCGTGAAGGACAAACGTTGCCCCTTTCCCTCGTTTTGGGTTCTTGCACCAATAAATACAACCTTTGCAGGCAGGATTCAGATTCAAAGAGGTAACTCGCTTCTACTCGCTCTTCCAACAGGCTGAAAAGCACCTGCAGGAAAAGCCTATTGCCTGAAAAATATATCATTATGTGTTTTCTTTGCCTATTATATTACTGTTATTCTACACATCTCACTGAGTACTTGTATTGATTTTTTGAACAAATTCTTGTGTTGAGTTTTTGAAAGTCGTTCATAGGTAGGTCATCCCGAATGTGCCAGAGAAGAGCTTTGGGAACGCATATGGAGTAAGATGTATCTAGATAGGAATTGCAAGAAAGATTGGAAAGAAAACTTTCCAAATCTCCAAAGGAAATAACTTGTCTCTTCACTCCTCCCAAGTGTTTCCCAAGTTACTTTTTTTTTGTGCAGCCTCTGCACATGCTGGACTTCCTATGGAAACCCATCCTAGCACATTGACTTTTAAATACACTGCAGCCACAAGCAGAGGAAAATTAAGCACATAAAAGGCAAAGCAGGTAGGTTACAACAAAAGCAGCAGATAGTCAAAACCAAGAATAACATGATCCTGACTTGGTTCTTGCAATTCATATTTCAGTTCCTTACTCTGCGCTCTTGGGGAAGTGCTTCAAGGCCCTCGGAGGTGCGGAGCCACCAGAAGGATCTCTGTGCCTAAAAAACGGGGTGAATTCTGGGCTTCTACTCTCCCTTTGGCTCTGCGCACACATACTGAGGATCCTGGTCATCCGCTGCGTACAGGCAAATACAGCAAGGACTGGGTTACCTCTTGGTGGTAGGGCTACGTTATCATTGTTTATGGGGTTTCTTTCAGGTCTTTCACTGCTTTCCATCTCATTCCATAATGACTGGTAGAGTTGCTATCATAGTCCCCAAACACTCAGGATTTCAATTTTGTCAAGCACTTAGAAATACCTTAAATCTGAAGGGTGCTACATGACAAAATGGATTCTGTACTATCAGTGCCATCCCACGGGTTTAACGTCACCCCTGGCTAATCTCAATAAACATTTCAGGACCCCAAGTCATTATTCACTATGGAAACATTGGCTTCTGGCTCTGTAATGGGTACGGTACACGAGGCCTTGTGATGGAACCAGAATTACGCCGCACCGCCGCCGCAGTGCCCGGCTTCCTTGTGTGGGAGCAATGCAACAGCCGAGCCACTTATTCAGCTTCATACAGAGGAATATTCATTAATGTTTACTGATGTGGAGTGCACACACTACATTAGTCACAATCCTATAAACAAACACGTTTTTAATCCACACTACATTAATCTTGATCCTATAAATAAACAGAGAGAGCACAGTCACAGCTTTCTAAGACACCCCCTGCAGAAGGAGTTACTGTACCAGAATACAGCACGGAGCAGGACTGCGGCATCGGCTGCTTGGGAAGAGACCAAGGCTTCAGTCATCACTTTATTAGGGGGTTATTTGTTTGGGGAGGATGGGTAAGTTTACGTCCTGCAGTTCTGACTTTTAGTACTATCTGGTTTTAAGGTGTGTGCTGCTGCTGCCCACAGCCTCAGGTAAGAACTTTATAAAAAAATGCAGCTAAATAAAACTTGGCGTCCCATGAGCAGCACCTAAATGACTGGATCGCACACAGAGACTTTTCCTTGCAAGATGAGGAATACACGGTACCATCTCGCCTTCACACGGTATCCCCTCTACTTGCGTGTCATACTGAAGAAAAACCACTATGGTTTTCAAATTAAATACCCGTAAGAATCACTTCACCAGCAACAGAAATGCAGCAGCTGATTAACTGCAAACCAGCTCGGGACAGAGAGGACACTGTTCTGAAACAAGATCACGAGGAAATGTAGGGAGGCAGAACACGCTTACCAAAAGTGGGATTTGAAGCCAGTGTGAGTGGATACTAGTGCCTACATAGAAGCTGTAAAATCCGTTCTTAACAATCCACGTTAGCTACCAACCAGCTAAGGAAATGCCAGCAAAGGAAAGAAAAGAAAAATAAAAACCATCAAGATGATGGAAAGGTGCAGAAAGAAAAACGGAATGAAACTGAGCCCATTTAACCTCAAGCAAGTGGGCCTGGAAACTTGAAAATAGTTAGATACAGGTAAAGAGAAAGGAAAAGAAAAGGGGGAGGTCAGTATTTAATCTAAGGCACAGTTTCATTAGCTGTGTCTTATTCTTTGGCATGGTATTGGACTAGACCCTAGACATTTTTGTCTTTACAACAAATAATATTTGTGTCTGAACAAGTGATGAACCTACAACTAAGAGCATCTTACAAGTCTCGCTGTCTGTATGCACCCGCACCCGTACAACCTGAATTATGTTCGGGAGGCTGATCAGAGAGCACCGAGCACTACCCAGATGACTGGTAATATGATGCATTGGCCATTTTAATTAACTTTCCCACTGGGGGTTGACTGTTTATATGCAGTGCAATAAAATGCATTCTTAATTTTGAAGACCCTGAAGACAACAAGACAAAATTAGAGCAGGCTGTCGAGGCTGTCCCTAGAGATCGGGGCCCTTGTGCTCCTCTTCCCACTGCGAGGAGAGGACCAACGCACCAGCGTCGCACAGCGAGTGCAGATGATTGCTACGGCCTGAGATTCGTTTGATATACAGAATGTCTGAGGCCTGAGCAAATTTTTGTCTGACATTTCTGTTCCAATGTTTTTACTGACTTCTTTTACTGAATCTTACCTTGGTACAGTCACTTAATCAGAACTAAAGCTGACTATTAATAATACTGCTTCCTTTTCTATTTTTCCTTCTCAAGAGGGTGTAGTCGAGGGAAATTTAGTTGTTCATGAAAGACATCTGCATCACATATCTATCATATTTCCACTTAAAAAGCTTCCCAGTACAGCTGTTCTGTTTGGTGTGCATTACCTTTAGTCTCGTCATTAATGAAGTTGATTTTGTTATTAGAGGTCTGGAAGCTGTAATGGGGTGATATTTACGTCCAGAGCACGTGTGTTCATTTTATAGGAGATGCAGTTCATCAAAAGCAGATACAGATGACTAAACCAGTGGGCAAGGTATGTTGACTTTTTATTTTATTTAATAGTAATGAAATGTAACAAGTGCACCAGAGGGATACATTTTCATAAGCAGACAAGCAGATGGGTGAAGAAATTTGACTTGCTATAAAAAAAACTCGTAACTGCTGAGCAGTCTGAAAGGCTCCGTGGAAAGAGTCATCTATACTGCAAAGTGTATTCCTCCTTCAAAAATTTCACATTATATGTGGCAGTCCCTCTCTTTGACGTTTTACATCCTTCAGGTGATGAGCCTTAAAGCATGGCTGCTGGCATCTAGCCAGAAGCTGCACGCTTCCAGACCACATTTTGCTTGGATTCTTCCAGACTTCCCTCTTGCACAGAGGTGGGTGGAGTGGGGATGGGGAGGACAGAGGTTTAAACATGAATCGTTCATTCCATTGAGTTCATTGTCTCATGGAAATAATATTCTTTCAATAAATTGTATTGCAGCATCAGAGATACTCTATTTCAAATGCTCCAAAATCATACGCATGCCAGAGGAGAGGTTAGCATCAACCATCACCTGAAGATTAGGCATGTAGACTAACGAAGCTGCGACAAACCAAACCCCAGCTCTTCCCCATTTGCACAGCACCAGTCAGAAAGGCAGATGTATCCTTTCTGTACCTTAAACTGGAGAAATTTGTAGTTTTATGGAACACAGTGGGACTTAGCTGTAAATCTGTTCTGGGCTATGTCTATGTCTGGGCTATAATCTTGGACCACCGTTGAGATCTCCTAAATCTGCTGTGACTGTACTGCAGCTACACTGCTAGATTGTAATGGCAAAAATGCTCTGGATCCTTTGTAGTTGTGATCATTGAATCCACCCAAAATACCTACAAGGCCCCAAAGCAATAAAAATGTCAGCAGCTGAGCAAGAGGGAGCAGTAAGTAGAGCGCTCCTGCCATGCTGAGCGAGTAGCAACACGGCAAACCATTCTCCTTATGTTCACAGCACACAAAACACAAATTTAACTTGCCAAAATCACAATCGATAAGACTTTTCTTAAATTAGTTAGATTCAGAGGAAAGGAGGAAAATTAATTAGTGTTGCTTATCCCTCAGCGAAGGCTTACACCGAAGGCCCAGATCGCTGCTTTTGAATACGGATGGCAAAAGTCAGGCACATCGCTCTGACAAGACGGGTGGATGCCTGGCACCCCTAAAAACCACACAGCTTACTATCAATTTCCCCCAAGTTCTTTATTGTACCAGAATGTTTGACTCAGAGCAGCAGTCATGGTCAGACTGCTTTGGTGTTTTCAACATGCCAACCTGTTGCTTTGTTGTGCTTGAGTCTTTTGTCTTTGGGATTTTACAGGCAAACCAATTTTCTTGGTTATTTGTGTTCATTTGCAAGAGGCCTAAGTCATCAAAAGCAGATACAGATGAATACTCCACTGCACATTGTGGGCTTTCTTTTTAATACCAACAAAACATAACAAGCCAACTTGAGAGATGTATGTTTACAACCAGTCAACCAGATGGGTGCAAAAATCTGATTTGCTGTAAAAAGCTTATAGCTGCTGAAAATCTTAAGGATTTTCTGGAAGGACTCAGCTGTAACAAATCACGCCAGGGTACTAAAAAGACTGATCCTGCTTTGTCCAACTGTTGTCTCAGCATTAGCTTTCCTACAGCTGTGTCAAGGCTATACCTAATGCAATGCTCTACAATGGGATGTACAGCTTGGGACAGCTGGTGCTGGGGGCCCAACGCGCGTTAGCACTGGAGCATATTCCAGCTATACGTGCCAGCTGGGTTCATTTGAAGGGAATCTGCTCTGGGGTCTCAGAGATGTCTCTGCAATACAAACCAAGGCACGAGCAGCGGCGACAGTCAGGGGATTTGCTTCAAAAGCACGCTCTCATCCAAACCACGGTACTACCGTAGACATAGCCGCATACACGTAGTTGTCCTGGGCAAACCAGTGCCTAATGAGCAGATTTGCAATCAGCATGGAGCCTCTACTAACTCCAGTCGGAGCCCACCCTTCTACAAACCGCTGTCACCCTCTGAAATCCGGGTCCCTACCTCAGTTACGTCTTCTAGTGAGACCGGAGCTCTCAAGGGCCTGAACCCCTCCAAGGAAGGGGAGATGCTTCTGCCGAAAGACCTCACGTCAAAAGCTGTTGTCAGCCCTCCAGGTCCGCCCTGTGCTGGAGGAGTTGCCCACGCCATCCTGGCGGCTTGCGGACCTCCCCGGCACACAGGGACACCCTCCAGCCATCCCAGGGAGCCCTATTTCCACACTCCTTCACCTCACCTCCCCCCAGAAGGGACTATTTTACTTTCTACTCATTGCTACTGTGTTTTGCAAGTACAATTCAAATGAACTTTTCTACAGGCTATAACATCTCTCCATCACCCACAAGCAGAGCACGCAGAATATAAATCTTTTAGCCTCCATGCGCAAAACAAAATCTATTAGTAATCTTTTGCACCTAAAATGAGATCTGCAGGGACACAAAAGATGTCCAAAATCTGCCATAGGCTGTTAGTCCAGTTGAACTGGAAGCTCACCAGAGCCAGTGAGCCCTCTCAAGGCACTGGGAAATGACTTGCCTCTCCTCTATGTAGTTTTTCTCCTGCTTCATGTGTACACAAATTGTATCCTGATGGGGGGAAAATGTTATTCACTTTATAATTTATGTTTTCTTGAAAGGCAGTTTTCATATTTTTGGCTCTGAGTCTCTGGAAGCCCGGATCAGAAGAGGGTCAAGGCTCTCCAGCTATCCAAGCTTGCCAGGCAGATACAGCGATAATCTCTTCAGTATAAATGAAAACAAGACATACCCGCTAAGAAACAGCAAAAATAATAAGCTGTGCAGATTCACCCTGGATTTTGACATTGTAATATGACAGATATCCTTAAAAGCACTTCCAAAGCAGCTTTATCAGCCCTAAACACTTACTGAACGAAGCTGTTGGGTCCACACCCGCATGTCTGCTAAGTGCCAGGTTCCCCCTTTCATGCCCCAGTGAGAATTCAGCTTCCCACTGGTGAGAGCCCCAGCACGCAGCCCTGCGGTGGGAAGGCACCGAACGTGATATCATTCCTCCTCCTGCCTGTTTTCCTGAGCTCGAGGAGAGGAAACATCACTGAAAAACATATTCTGCTGCTTTAAAACCCAGCAGCGATGACTGGAATCCATAAATCAGGTTGGGTTTTTTTTTTCCAGACCTGTGGGACTGCTCGAAGCATAATTAGGTTTTGGGTTTACAAAAAATACCAGCATCTGTTGCCTGTTCTGTGCACGCTGCCAGTCTGAGGGGACCGCTCTGGGCTCACTACAGCATTTGTTCTCACAAACAGAGAAAAACTTTGCCGAGCCTGCAGCAGGGCTGCTGGCCAAGGGCCGCAGAGACCCACGTTATATGTGGGACTGGGAGCAGAGGTGGAGGAAGGAGGAGAGGAGGGGTATTGAACTCAGAGTGCCTCATCCTTTGGTTGAATTTAATTTGATGAGTCTCAGTTTAAATTAATAGAGGGAAAATTCCCAATAACAGCTACTGCCAACAATCCCATTACGAAGTAACACTGGCATAAAATAATCACAAACATATGTCTATCTCTCCCTTTAAAGTCAGTTCCAAGAATTTAGAGGCTGACCGGGCCCCTTGCTGATTAGCAAGGGCATGTCCTTTTGTTAGATGAAAAAGCTTTCCTTCCCCACCCGGCAACAGAGAAAAACATCACAGCAATTCTACCAGAGCAACACCATCCTCAGCGAAGCCGGACGATAATGAAGGGTTAGGAGAGAGGGATCTGTTAGTCCTTCTCCTCCAGTTTCTGGAGCAAACTCTGGGTGAGCTTCTTGGTGACCACCATCTGCGCTACCCCCATCACACCCGGTTTGTTGCTTCCCCAAGAGCAGCAGCAGGGTACAAACCTGCATAACCCAAAACCTCTGGCTGTGGAGGCTTTAAAGGAGGACTACGGCTTTTTTTGGTTATTAACAAATACCTAAGAACTGCACATCTTTTAATGACTGCAGGTGAAGGTCACTGAATACAGGGTTGCAATGCAAACAGCACTTTTTGTAGAAACGTGCCAGCCCAGAAACTTCTATCCAAATCCAGCTGAACTTCTAATTACATTTGGCCTCAAATCTTTTGAATTCCAGCTAATTTAGTGTTACTTTCATTTCTAGATAAACAGCTCCAAGCAGTTGCTCTGGTTTCAAACCTGAACTTCTACCCTGATCCTCTCCCTCCGCATCCAGATGCCTCTTTCCTTTCTCTGCACAGAACTGCTGCGAGTCCATCGTCCAAGCTTGACGATGCTCTTCTCTTCCCTCTCTGAAGCCCAGAAACACTTCCAGGAATCCTCCCACTACTTTGAAAGTGCTGGTTCATTTCCCCAAAACTGGAGGTGCTTCATTCCCATACCCCCCCCATCTTCTGCGCAGGGGGACTAACCCATTAGATTATTAGGTTGTAAGTAGCATTGATTCTAACTCAGGGGACCATGTTCAGCCAGCGCGAACCTGAATACATTTTTAGGAATACATTATGTATGAGGGTATAGCTATACAAGTGGGGTTAAAGAAAAAAAAGCTGAATATTGAAAGAGGGAAGAGCCAAATTACCTGCCCTGCTTCATACCACGCTCAGTCCCAATACAGGAATTTTGTGAAGTTAATATGAACATGTTTTTCATGGCATAGGGGATTGGCAGGTGGCAATATATGCTCTACACTGTCAGAAAACAAGCAGTATACTTTGTTGAAAGACATTCTCCATCAGGTGCTTCTTAACAAGGAGGGACACGTACAGCCGCACACAGGGTCAGGAGCATGAGTCCTTGCACTCTGTCTTCGCTACAGCCACTAGTAAAGAATTACACTAAAACCAAAGTGAGCTGTCATGCCATGAAACGCAAGGTTGTGCAAGAGCTGTCCAAGGGGCAGGGCAGTACTCCTGCAGAAATAAAGCAAAAATCTCCCCCAGACGGTGTCTAAAACATGTGCAAAACTGCTGGAGGCGTTGCTGTCATACACCAGGCTCTGGAATCCTGCGGGTTTTCTGTCAAAGATGCCAGAGCTTTGATGCCAAAAGAACCGAGTTTGCAATTATATTGTTTGCCTTTCTATTTTCTTATCTCCTTTTCTAAAAAAGTAGAGGAAAGAAATGTTTAAAATAAATTGACGAAGGATTGATTAAAAACTGTCTTGAGCTAAGAAGGGTAAAAAACCATTAAGTGGACATGTAGAGGGAAAACTGTATAATGATATGCTACATCTACATGACTAAGAAGTTAAAATGGACTAAGAAAGGAAGGTAGTATTGAAGGCAAAACAACAGCATTATTTCCAGCACATTTCAAACAAAAGGTTGGTAACATGAGTTGTCAAACGTTTCTGAGATTAAAAGACAAAAAACCTACCTCCTGGGGCATTTAAGAAAAATTAAGAGAAACATTTCTGCTTGCAGGAAGGAGGGTAACAGACACCAGAAATTAACATTTTCTACTCTCAAGAAAATGCTGCTGGCCAGCACACTTTAAGCCAGAAAAGACGGCGGGGGATTCACAACTGCAGATCACCAGAAAGCCACCACAGCTGTAATCCCCCCTCGAATTCTGCAGAAAAAGGCAAAAATAGCATGACACAGTCCTGCCCTGCCAGTTTAAGAGGCAAAGCCAATCCTATTTGGGAATGACCTACAGTGACCAGGAATAAGCGATGTACGCGGCTCACCGCAGGGAAAGGCAGGTGATACCTTTGCTCCGTGATGTCTGCCGTGGGACAGCGAAGCAAGTCCTGGTGGGGAAAGGGTGAGGGTTACTGCAGGCGGTTTTCAAGGCACGGACATGGTCACCGCTTGGATGCTCCCTCAACTTTCGGTGCAAAGTGGTGAAGAGTTAAAATATTGAGAGGATAGCATGAAATCACGCACCGGAGTGCTCCTCACAGTGCAAACGTAATTACCTCCTCCATTAGCAGGCCATCGGGGCTGCTCTGTGGAAGCAACCACCTCCTGGTTATTTTGAAGTGCTAATCTAGCAATTTTGTCAGAGACCATCTAGATAAAATTAATTGAGGAGTCAGGGTATAACTGTTAGAGAGAGTGGCTATGTTTTGAAAAAGCCCTTCTCCATCTCTATGTCAGTCTAATTTTGTTTAACTCTCCAGTATCAGCCATGCTGAAAAAAAATATATCAAGTCACGCAATATCTTTTGGGTTTGTTTTTTAAGGGACTGAATATCGTCATAAATAGCAATCGCAGGCCAGGCTTGGAAGCCCGCTAGCTCAAATACCCATTGACTTCAGCGGAGTTTCCACGTGTGAAGTACATGCAAGATCAAGCACAACCATCATGGTTACAATACCACTTACAAAAGCATTTGATGCTTGAGAAATAAATTGATAGCTGCAAGAGGAACAGAAGAGCACGCACATTATTGCGCGACTGAATGGAGGCTCGGCGTTGCTTCGTGCGTTACTTGGGCCGTACGCGTTGGCTGGTTAGACTGGAAGGGCTACTAAGACAATTCACTATTTTATGCTCCTATTCTACCATAAGCACACAGTAAAGACAGTAAAGCCTATGACTTTTTCTAAAAACAAGAAAACAAAACGTGAATTCTGCGAGTCCTATGAAAGCCAAAGCAACACACGCAACAGTTGAAAGAAATTAGCCTTTGGCAGCACTAAGTTGTAAAACACGACAAAGGAGAACCTATGGTTAGCGCTTGATGAATCTCCAAATGCCTTGCCATAATCTTGTGACACCGTGAGTTACAGTCCCTAGCATGACATTTTGATAACTGTTGCTTTTAAAGACAAATCAGCAAAAAAGGGAGATATAAATCATTAAGGGAAGAAGGAATGAGATTTTTTAGCTCTCTGTATAGGCGTGTGGCCATATTGGAATGCTGTAAAGAGCCTCTTCCTTTTCTTAGGAAATACCACGGATATAGGGTAAAAAAAAAAAAAAACCAGGATTTTTTTAAATCTTTCTTAACCAAAAAGAAAAAAAAAAAAAAGAAATGAACCAAAAAACCATAGCTCTGACATCTCTGAAAAAAGGAGACCAAGAAGTACCAAGGTATTCTGAGATTACTAGTAGATTACTACTAGATTTGTAATAGTAATTACAAAATTATCTGAATTAATATAAATCTCAGGCCAGCTAGTGATTGTTCACAGAGATTTATGAGGCAACATGAGTATTTAGGTGAATTTTTACTTTAAACAAACTTTATGAGGCCAAACAGAGTCAAAAGAGACCCCTGAAAAAGGATTGGAAAAAAACGTGTGAAGCATCAAGCATCTAAATGAGGACTTCCATAAAATGAACTGCAATAAAGACCTTTAGAACACATTAGATGAGTATTAGACAAGGGTAAATATTGTTGTTAGCTTACAGCGAACAACTGATAGGCTTTAGGAGGCCTATGAGGGAACATAAACCCACTTAGATCTGGTATGCACAAACAGCAGAAAAGCATTTGCAAGCAAAATTTTGTTCATGCCAGTAGTATCACAATCAGCAGCTGCACTGGCTAATCTGATGAGTGGTAATTTCATTTTATGCATCCAAAATAAGCTCTTGGATAATACAATTTTCTAAGAGACACTTGTGTGACAAATGCTTGTTTCATACCAGTCTGCTATTAATTTTAATTTTTTTTATTTATTTATTTTTATTTGTTTTAAAACCATTCTCGTCGCCAGTCTGAGGTCCTTTTGCAAGCTTTCCTTCCTTCACTGCATAATTGATGCCACCTTGTGGTGGAACAAACCTGTCTCCCGACGGTTTCAGTCTCCTTTAATAGCCAAAATAATCCTTGACTAACTCAGTGTTACAAGAACGCTGACTGTATTCCAAACCTACGTCTCTCCTCCTAACTCCCAGCCTTCAGAGCGGTATTTCTATTAAACTCTAAATGGTTATTCCAGCACTGTGAAATTAGCTGAAGTGTGAGCTTTTAGAAATTGAAACTGCACGCAGATTTCTTCCTCATTCATAGCTGAAGCACCAAACCTGCATCCCCGGTGCTTCCAGGGACAGCCCACACTGAGGCAGCTACTGCCAGAACCACCATCTTTTATGTTAAGTTATTCAATTTCTTCTCTTTTGCTGAGTCTTTCTCTCACAAACTCATTACTTCCAGACATCTCCACTCGTGCCCTACTTTTAGTTTCTTTCCAAGAAAGCCAGTATATTGCTCGCACCACTCCGCATCCCTCTCTTTCCTCCTTTCTATCACCTGGAGGGGTTTCACATACTCCTAGATGGTCTACTCGTATTTTTTTCCAACTATGTTTTCTGCGTAGCAACATCATCTGTTTCGTCTGGTCTTCCCTCCCTCCCTCCAACGTGCGAGCACACCCCACCTCCAGGCAAAAGGAGCTGGTCCGTCTCTCTCACCCCATCCTCCCCATCCCCTTCGCCAGGGTGACTGGTGCTGGGAAACAACGGCACCTGGTGCGGTTTGGGTGATCTGCTGTGAAAGCGTGCTCCAGGAGAGGTACGCACGGATCCGGCGCCCTTGCTCACGCTCTTTCCTCCGTTACGTGTAACGACCTATTGCTCTACCAGTTCTTCGTTACGCACCCCAACCCCCAAACCACTTGCTCTTTAGGTATATGGCGCCTCTACCAGCGAGATGGCCATGCTCGCCACCCACCCTAAAGCCTCCACGGACCTTCTGAACTCGGACCCACTTCTCCCCACCCCCCTCAGGAGGTGACCTGCACCCCTCCTGCCCACGCCAGCCTTCTCTACCGCCCCAGCCCACGCAGCGGCCGGTACCCGAGTTGGAAGCATCACCCTGAGCATCACCCCAGCAAGCCGGGCTTTGACGCTTCCAGCACAGCCTCGAGCAGGAGAGCACCCAGCCCTCACCCAGGGGTGCACGGCCGGGGGTCCCCAGGCTGCCCTGACCCTCTCCGGGCAGTGAGGACATTCCCGGCTCCTCGTGGGGCTGGAGAGAGGAACGGCGCCCAGCGCCGCTCAGAGCAGCGCTGGCTCCGAGGGGAGGGAGCAGGAGCCAGGGCGCAGCTGGGGGTTTACGTCTTTAACTTTGCCTTTCTAACAGGGGAGACGCCAAAGAAGAGCGTCAGAACGTGGGATCTGCCAGCCTTAAGGATCTCCTCCAGTCTTCAAAAAGCCTCTGGATTTACCTCTCACCTGCTAGGAGATGTGTTTTACTGTCCCAGTACAGGCCAGACGAGCCATTTGCCTATCGACCAGCAAAAACCGAGTGACACCAGGAATAAAAAATAACCCTCACGTGTGTGAGTGAGCATGTCGGATGAATAACAACGACAGAGAGAAAATTCCTTCATTTCCAAGTCCTGCTTCTTACTGGAGCTCCTGGATACAGGCAGAGAATACAGAAAGCAGGACAGCATTTGCAATGCTTCACTCCAGAGCACCAGATTCGAGTCACTAAAACCTTCCTGGCTTTACTAAAATTCACACGTAGCTACGTGACCCAGAGCTGGCGGCTCCCGCCCGTGCTCTCCACCACGACTGCCGGCGGTACCCTGCGCGAGGGACCAGACGACCGATAAAGACCGTGCATCCATCTGCCGGGGTGAGATCCCCGCCTTCCCCGAGGGTCTCGAGCAAATTTCCTTCTGTGTTTCAGGTTGCAGAAATGCCAGGCTTTCCTGAACAACAAACGCGGCTAACTAAACCTACCTGCTTTGTGAAAGATAAGGACTGGGAGGGAGTCTCCTTATATTTTGTTTTCCTCTAACTTAATTTGCTGTTGCTTTATTAAGTATTGGATTTTGGTTTATATAAAGGTAAACAATGTTATCACACAAATCTTAATCTTACAATTGCAGCCTCACTTGAATTACTTGATGATTAGCCTCTAGGCATAGCGCTCATCTCATTCAGTTATACCTTCATTATCATCAGATTCATTAATTTCATCCTCTGTGTGCTAAAACATTGCATGGTTAAAGGCAACATATAGCAACATTCAGAACATTGGCAAGGTTTCCCATTCTCTGCTGAAGAGTTTGTAGAAGCAGTATTACACCAAGAGGATCAAGAAGTTAATTTTTCCTTTAAATCCTCGATGCATTGAGGTAACAGCTTTATTTTTAAAAAAATACTAGTACTTAATTATTTAATTGTAATTTCAGTACATGCTGGGCATAGTGAACGGCCTCGAGGTGGACCCCAAAGGGGCTTGGCCAGGGCCTGGCTGGGTGAGCATCCTCCTCCTGCCTGCGTGGCTGGAGAAACTGGGATCTGCCACTGGAGAAGGCACTTGGCCCCAGCATAAGAGTTTCGCTTGCTAAGTGAAAGTCAGCAGCTAAGTTTGCTAATCCTCCCATTAGCTAGGGCTCCGTAAGCAGACTTGTCTTTTTTTTATTCCGCAGTTGTTCTTGGCAGTGCCTTCCGCTGCCAGGTTGTACACAATTCCTCCCTGTTCCCGTTCCATTACTACCGGTTTAAATCAAGCCCTTCGGAAGGAGGCTGCGCGAGCGGTCAGTCACGCAGCAGGGAAGCGAAGGATGGGAACCAGCTACCGAGGTTACAAGCTCAAGAGAAACTGTCTCTAAGCGACACAGGTGATGAATCCAGGGACAGCAAAGCCATCACATCAAGGTTGGCACAGTCTTTCCGAGCCTCCCAAGGTAACCTCATCAAATTAGTGTTCGCTATAGCTATGAGAGAGTAAAATAGGGCGTCACACCATTTGCCGTTAAATCGTTGACTAGTACCTGCTTGCAGAGCGTGGTTTTGACAAGATTCCCTCACCCTCCCAGAACAGGGGTAAACCCCTTCCAGATGCTAAACATGCCCTTCAAGAACTCTAAGGGGTAAATACGTACAAATGAATAGTGTAAACCTAGTTCTGTATCAGCTTATAAAAAACTCATACAGCACCATCAGAACAAAAAGGTACTCTGTGAACATAACATATTATCAAACCGGTTCACGGCATCATAGAACATTCCTGTACTCTTTGACCATTAAGAAGAACAAGTATACAGTTTATAAAAATAGCTGTAGATGTTCCAGCTAGAGGCACAGGGACCAGGACAGTTAAGGTATCAAGCACAGGGATTTTTTTTTCTAGATCGCTAAATTAAATTTTATGTTATAAACACAGTATTTTAGCTTCTTAGTAAATCAACATCTTTGGCAACATGTAGCGATTGATGCAACACCGCTTGTAGGCGACAAGTGATACAGCTGACCTGCCAGCAAGTGAACCAGAGAAACATTCCCCTGACATACTGAATATATTTGGTAAAAGGAAGGAATTAAGTAGATACATATGCAAACATGTGTAGGCCAATTTAATAGAGGCCTTCGAACTCAAGTGCTAACATTTGTACAGCTTATACTCTGCACATCTCTTGTGTACTTTGAAGCTACAGCTTCATTCAACAGGACAAAGATGACTTGCATTAGAAGAGGAGGTGGAAGTATTTCTCTGGCCTGTCTTCCAGGGTTGGAGCCCAGGTAGAGGATAGAAAACGGAACTGAAAATATATTTAATGAAAGGAAGATTTATAGTTATTATTTTGAGTTTATAATGCCCGTTTGAGAGAAGAAAAATTATTCATATATTATTTATTTCTGCAGAAGATCCCCTCAACATGGCAAGGATTCAGCAGTTCAAAAAATGCCTCAGCCCTGGGGCTAGAGTGTTTTTCCTCTGTATCCCTTCAGAGAGCCAGCCTCAGACATTTGCAAGGTTACACACCAGTGCCTTCCAGTGTCTTTCGGAGGTTTCTCACAGCTGGCGGCGATGACATTAAACCGAGTTGGGGAGGAGCGAGCTGCGCCGACGTGCGCGAGAGCCCTGGGCTCCGCAGCAGAGGCTTCCCTCCGGGCACCGCCCGGTACCAGACTTGCCTCCCCCAGGGCATTTGTCTTTTCTTTAAAAATAAACTAAGGAATCCTAACTTCTCAGCTATTTACAAATTTGCAGCCACGGGGAGAGCTCGTGAAGCCTCCTGCTACCTTCACGCTGCTTTTATCTGGGCTTTGGACCAGCTCTTAATGACACCTGCGAGTGGCTGATGGCAGACTGGCACTGCTACAGCGGGGATGAGGACACGGGTTTGGCTACAGACTTCACGTGTGCAGAATCATGCCCAACAAATTAAATTAAATTAAGCTATGTTGAAGCCGGTGACCACTTAGGGGCCATTAAAGTGTCAGTTAATTAAAGCTGGATTTAGGAAAGGTTAGGAGACAAATTGTCATCTGTTAGTCTGTCAAAATCTGAAACTGAAACACCCCGAACAGTTTAGGGGATATTTTAAGGCCATCGGACAACGGAGCAAGTTACTTTTTTTTCACATTGACTTGCCTATGTAAAGCTGCCTGCCTTCCACAAAAGAAAAAAGGGCTTCAAGAAGTTACTCATTCCCTTGAGAAGCCACAATGAGACCAGATTCCACTAATAATCCCAGCCATAAATCATGAGAGATGGGAAATCACTTGTAGCTTCATAAGATTAAAAACATCAAGGAAAAATATTTAATTGAAAGGGCTCAATTAGCTCTAAAACTATGTAACAGTAAAATTTATGAAGTATTTGATCTTGATTTTACCTGTTGCTTTTACATTTACTTGGGATCAAATCCAGACAATCTCTCATTAAAAGCAACAGGCCAACTGAAGAAAAAAGGTATTTTCTAGAGAGCGCAAAATGACAGGAATCTGTTCCTGATTTGTTTAAATGGCAATTAGAAAATGAGTTAACTGCAAAAAGATACAGATTTCAGAACCAAAGACCTTCTCCTTAACAGCCACATTAAGAACTGATGGTGTATGCATGTCTCATCTCGCGTACCTTTTCAAAAAAACTAATTAGAAACATGGCACAGTGTCAAGCTTTTGTGTAAGTCTAAATCTCATGTCCATAAACTAATAGAAGCTTTTCTGGTTCATCAACAAGCCACTGACAGCACAGGCAACCAGTCCCTTCCTAGGCAATGCCTGCTTCTGTGTTATGATAGAAAAGTGAGATGCTAATAACCGCTTGGGCCTCATCTGTTGAGTCTAAAAAAAAAAAAAAAAAGAAAAAGAAAAAAAAAAGAGCTGTCAAGGCAGGAGGCAGATTGAAACAAATAAGGGGCTCCAATTTCAACCAAGAGTAATTATTTGCCCTGTAACCGCCTGTACATGCCCAACAAAACCATACTCTTTGACCTCCAGAAATTTCTAAGTGTTACTTACAGAGCTGAGCAGCTTTTAGGTAATATCAGAGAGACTTCAGATTTAACTTATGTTTCCATTAGATTTGAATCCCAGAACTTGGCAGCTGAAGAGCATCCATCTCACTCTTACTCTATGGGGGTCTCCAAATCGCTCACTTTTTCCAAAAGGCAGTTTCCTTCAGTTTAAATTTTGACCAAAGCACTTCAAGCACAGCACATCTTACTGCTAACAAGACTTTTGAGCAGCGCTGATGGGGCAAACTGCGATTTCTACTGGAATAAAAGGGAATTTCAAGAAGGTCTTGTAACAGTACAGTAGCCAGACAACCAAGAAACCCCATGTGAACAAAGACCTAACCCACTAAACACTGAACTAATACAGCTCTGTGGGACAGCAAACCACCCACAAAAAGTGTGGAAAGTCACCGTGGCCCGGCAGGCAGGTAGTCATCATGCCCTGACGCAAACCCCAGTTTCACCAGTTACTGTGCTCTGTCATCCCTTTCCTCAGCGCATTTTGACAAAAAGTCCCAGCTAGAAAAGCAAACAATGTATTTTATATATATAAATTTTATATAAATTTGTATATACGCAGTAGCTGTATGCATAGTACAACTTTGTACGGATAAAATACATGACAGGAGGAAGTTGTCCCCCAAAACCTGTCCAGACCAGCAGGTTCCTTGCAGGTCCCTGTGAACGAGGTTTCCCAGTGCCTGCACCTTTCTCCCTGCGAGCAGGAGTCCCTCGAGACTGCCTGGCACCCATCGCATGCCCACCACGCCTCTAGGACTTAAGAAAATGATCGTAATGGAAATAATCCCTTCATTTATTCATCCACGCGCACAAGCAGTGGATCACAGCAGGTGTGCAGGAGACCCAAGTTTTAACTATTTGAAGAATCAAAAGGCAAGAGGACGCAGCATCCCACTCTGCTCCGGCTCCTCTGGTTCTCCTTCCCTCCTCGTGCGCACATCGCACCTCAGAGGCCTTTCCGAGAGACAAATCAGCAGAAAGTTAACCTTTTTTTCCGGAGAGACGGGAAGAGCTGAGGACAAGAAGAGGCTAAGACCAGCTGTGAGTTTGTCTTAGGTCACCGCGAAGCATGGATCCAAGACATCGGCCCACGCGCCATTTGAAGCCGGCTTACACCTGCCTTGCTCCCAAAAGCAGCAGTCCAGTCCTTTCTCCCAACCTCTCATTCCCTACCCAGCTAACCCCTTCCTTGCCCCAGCACCAGCTTTCACACAGCAGCGTGGCAGGGGTGAGATCCGACGGCTTTTCTCTCACAGTCCTTTTTTTTCTAAGCTCGTTTCCAGCTGGGCTCATTCCCATTTTGCTGCGTGGGCAAAAGCTGCGCTGTTCCAGCGCCCCGTGTCACGGATCACCCACTGCCCCTGGGGCTCCAGGTTTTTGTCACCTGCACCCAAGGACCAGCACAAGCTGTGGCAGGATTCAGCCCCGTAGACAAGAGGCAAAAGGCCAAATTCCTCCCGGGCATCCTTGGCATGTCCCAGCTGGAGAGACAACCGCAGCCTCCCTATTTTCCATCAGTGAGGGATAACTCCTGCTTTGATGGGGTTTTGGGGGGGGGGCTAAACAATTAGCAGAGAGTCAAACTGTGGGTAAATGACACCCCTAAAAGTTCACAGGCAGTCAATATTAGTTTAAGTAAGGCTACACCCCCACAGCGCACAGGTTTTGCCCTAAGATCGATTTAAAGGCTCTCCCCTCCCGTCGGCTGCGGCTCAGCTCGCTGCCCTTTCAGGTGCCTCGCACTAGAGAAAAGACAACAAACCATGTGGATTAAAAAAAAAAAAAAAAATACCCCTTAAAAACTCCAGCTTCCTGCCCACAAGTTGTTTTTAACACATGTCATCAAGTAAGGGGTTCAGATACGATGAAGCTGGAAAACAGAGCAGGACAGATTTGTATGACAGTACTTTTGATCCCAATCTATATGCAAAATTGAGCCCAGGGGCCTGTATTATGAAGTTGCAGTGCTTGAGAGGTAAAATTGGGGTTTGTTTTGGTTTGGGTTTTTTTTTTTTTCCAAATACTATTTTCAGAAAGACACCCTGAATTGCAAATGGCTCTCGCCAGCCAGGCTTGTGCTCATTTATTTGGCTGTGCTGACCCCCAGAGTCTGGCACCCTGTACCGCACATCCCAGCACCGAGGCCCAGCGGGGGCTGACACGCTTTTCAAAATTCATTCCAAAGAGGTTTTGCTGCAGTGATTGCTCCCGCAGGCTGGGGCTGATTGCGTCCTGACAACGCGAGAGAAAACAGACATTTACCCCATGTCGGCTCAAGATGCTGCATGCACGAGAAACTGCAGAATTAACTAGATATGGGGGGGGAATACATAGGCATTACAATAAAAGTACATAGAGAAACTCATGGGGAAGCTGTCTGATGATATCTAATATCTCCAGCCACACACCTGGCAAAACCCAAATTATTACTAGATAAGCACCAGCTGTGGCAGAAGGGAATCCTTTATTTCTGCTACTTGAGGCAGGAGGAAGGTGATACCATTTTCTATTTTACATGGCACATTTTTAGGACTTTCTATGTCCATTTTTCTGAAATAATTGCTTTCTATATTAACAACTAACAAACATCAACCAGTATTAAACTCACAGAAAACAGAGATGGATCCTTTGGGTTAATTTTTCTTAGGCGACTGCTGCATAAGAGAAGTTGTTCAGAACACAGTTGCAATGTTAAAACCACTGTGATGGAGACCAAAACTACTCCAGCACAGGAGGACACTGGAAGTCGAGTGCCTCCTCTTTTTTTTTTTTTTTTTATTGAGAAAAAGACTAATTCTTCAATTTCCGAACTCAAGACAATAAAGCATATACATCAAAGCTCAAAAGCCCATCAAAGCAGACACGATTACAATATTTGCACGAAGGACAAGGGCAGAGAAAAGGACGCACCCAGCGGGGTTCCCACGCGAACGCCACCAGCGAGCGATGCCCTGAGGAGCTCCACAAATACGTATCTGCGAGACAGCCACCCCCTCGCCCCACAGCGCTGCCTTCTCCCGTCGTGTCCTTCCCAGCAATGGTTCACCTCCATTCCCTTTTGCCACCCAAACCAGTGCTGAGCCCTGGAAAACCACGCTGCACAAGTTCCCTTGTCCTTGGTCGTGGTTTAACCCCAGCCAGAGACTCAGCCCCACGCAGCCGCCCGCTCACTCCCCCCCAGTGGGATGGCGGAGAGAATTGGGAAAAGAAGTAAAACTCGTGGGTTGAGATAAGAACGGTTTAACAGAACAGAAGAAACTAATAATGATAATACTAACAAAATGACAACAGCAGTAATAAAA
>JAVJGG010000043.1:16955797-17007074 GCA_035590195.1 Aviceda cuculoides | reverse complement strand
GCGGGTACAAGTCTCAGCGTCACGGCGGGTACAAGTCTCAACGTCACGGCGGGTACAAGTCTCAACGTCACGGCGGGTACAAGTCTCGGCGTCACGACGGGTACAAGTCTCGGCGTCACGACAGGTACAAGTCTCAGCGTCACGGCGGGTACAAGTCTCAGCGTCACGACGGGTACAAGTCTCAGCGTCACAACTTCTCACACCACCAGCGACCTCCTGCAAGCCGGAGATCTGCCCGGCGCGCCGTCACCTCGCCGGGAAATGCCCCCTTGGGTCCGGGATCAGAGCCGCTCTGCCGTACAACCCCGCTGCATGATTTTTTCCCCTGTATTTCCTTTTTCCTCGCTGCAAAAGTACTTGCCTTTCTGAGGTAGATTGAGGCAAGGAGGGAGCTACTGCTCTATGGTCCTTGCCCTGCCAAGGGTGAAATCTGGGGTGCAGCACGTGGCCAAAAGTTTAAAATGTAGGATGCAAAAAGAAACAACAATAATAACAACAGAAAAAAATCAGGCAGCAAAATTAAGGTAGTGAGCTTGCTTCCTGTATTGCAAAGGATTTTCTTTGGCCACAGCTTCGTAGATTCATCAGTTTAAACGGGAATAAAAGGGGGCCAACCGTGCAAGAGACAAGTCATTTTGAAATAAATGCAAAGTCCCCTGGCTGCATAGAGCAGCCCACACTATGTCATTACCTGTTCATCAGGTAATTAAATTTCAGGATCCCACGTGGTAAATTCAACATCGCACATTGTTATTAACAGATGAGGCACAAGGAGCATTTCAGGAAAACTAGAGAGCTCAGCGAGACGCATCGTAAGCGTAAGACAAAATGAGTTGTGCTACCTGTTAAACGTGCTGATCTTTCCAGCGGCGTAGGAAATGTGCTACTTTACGGCACTATTAAGAAATAGTGAGCCCAGGGGGGGTGAACGCTCCTTTTTCATTTTATTCCCAATCACATTCGCTAAAAGGTTCTGCCTTCTGCCATCGATGCCGCTAACCAAGGGCTTTCCCACCTCCAGGAGAAACACCCTTCTCCCGCAGCCCGGGAGCCAAAGGACCTCGGACTTCCCACGGAGAAGGATCAGGGCAAACCCCGGGAGCGCGGCGGGGCATCTGGACCCCTCGGCATCGGCACGTGGGACTACCAAAGGACACCAAGTAAACCCAGGGTTTGTATCTGCTGTAATTAAAGAGGGGGGAAAAAAGGCCAAGCGGAGCGATGAGATTGTTCCTCGCTGTCAGAAGCCGACGAAATCAAAACAGAGCCGGGAGAGTTTCGTTAGGCCAGTTTTTATTCAAATTAAAGGATGGGGAACTACAACGCGATTTTCTTTTATAATAGAAATACGCCAGTGAAGAATGTTTCTCGAGTCATTTATCACACTGGACAAGACAGCTGGCAAGAGAATTACTTTGCAAAGTCCTTGGTCCTTCACACTCATGCAAAAAATCTTTAAAAAAATTAGCTTAAACAGTCAACTGACTCATTATGCTGTACTGTCAGCTATCAAACCAACAATGTCTGTTTTACAAAAACAAAGAATTTCACACCCAGGTAAATTATTTCACAATCATCCATTTTTCTTAAAAGGGTTTTTTATACATAAAATATACAAATTAAAATTCTCAATATTTATTTATTGTCACTGTAGAGGAAAATAATTTATAAACCCATAAACAAACATAAGGGCAGAAGAAAAAAAGTAAATTCGCTCATTTCCAGACTATAATGTCTAACACACTTCCAAATGCTGCAGCTTTGAGCAATAAATTATGTTCATGTGAATGTGATTTGTGGGCATGATGTTAAGCCAAGGGGACAAGTGCTTTGATACTACATTTTATTAAGTAAAGAATCCCAAAAGTCAAAAATGAGCTGCATTTATCTGCTGAACCATCATGTTAGCTTGATGAATAGGCATCACACATCGCTGGATATTAAGGATTTTGGTCTCTAAACACTGCAAATGAGAGAAGAGTATTAAGCTTTCATGGTGGTGCCATGCAAATGCTGCCAAGTATATTTATGGTAATTACAGTGCTGTACACATCTGTACAAAAAAAGTATTTGGATAAACTGAATGAAGCGAAAATTGGTTTTAATCACCCCCAATTTATCTATTAGGCACAAATGGAAAAGATGGACTCGATTCAAACTTGCTTAAACAGCAGATTGCTCGAGGCAAACCTATCCTGCTTTACACACGCCCGCCTGTTTTGCAGCGGGCGTACCCACGCGCGGTGCCGCTGGCTTTTGTGGGTGCACGGCCCCGGGGATGCTTCCTCTGCAAGAGCAAAGCCGCCTTTGGGAAACCCACGGCCAAAATCCCGCAGGGGGTCAGCACACGGTGACCCCCCCCAAAAAAGAGCCGACGACAGAAGAGAGCCGAGGAAAGCCTCCGGATTCACAAAGGGCCACTGCGAGGAAGTAGCCCGAGTTCGGTTTGTAAAGCTTTTAACAAAACTTCCCGCAATAATTCCGCTGGTTTTGGCAGCCCGGGGCGTTGGATCGCGCACGCTCTTGCGTCCTCCCTCTTCAAGCAGCTCACGCGGGAGCCGAGAAACAAAACTGCTGAGAGACAGCTTGTCCACCGAGCTGACCGGGAAGCGAACACATGGCACAAGAAAATTAAATCAGGGTATTGAAGCTGTTGTAAAATAACTCATAATCTAAGAGCGTAGGGGTGACTGAGGTAACGGATTTTAATTTATCTCACAATTTGGAGCCCAATGCTGTCCTTCTAATACATTAGAATCAACGTAAGAGCTATCCCAGATCTTAGTTACAACATGTAATTTCTTGTGCAGAAAACATACAGATTCACGCCTACATCACGGCCAGCAAAAACTGTACTGGAGTGTAAGAATTAGATCCAGAATTTAACAGAAGTGCCATTGGCGACCATAAAAAGCAATCCAAAAAAATTCTTGAAAATTGTCTTATAAAAATATTTACAGTAAAATTTGTTAGCGCTAATGCTACGTTTTCAGTCCTAGAAAAAGGCAATCTTTAAAGGATCTGGCTCAGGTGCTCAGAATTAACAATACAAACATGAAACCACACGCTAAAGACGGACAAATTCAAAAAGCATTTACAAGGGGGGGGGGATACAGCTGGTTCGTCACGTGTTACGGTTGTTCATATTGCATAGCTGGAAAACGAGGTCACTTGACTTGCATAACACTGCAACGTTTGAGAAGGGAAGAAAGAAACGTGTCATCTGCCACCGAGGAGAACCGGCTGCAGCCAGGAACAGCATCGCTCACCCCGGCAAGGGCCGCCAGTCCTAGCCCCATCCAGCGAGCCGCAGGTCCAGGCCAGCAGTGGGCAGAAATGCCATTTTACAATAGCAGAAAAACACCAAAACCTGTTTTCCTTATCAACCAGGAAGGTTTATAAAGAGGTGCATAGCGGGGGAGAAGTTACCCAACCTTCAGGCACATCCACCTTTCACAGCTGACAAACACGGCAAATTTCAAACTTGCATCTCGAGCACTAAGTACTAGGTTATCTAGGTTAACTGCTAGGTTTTATCTCTAGCCCACATAAACTCTTAGTCTCTGGATAGTATTTGCCTTTGCTCCAGCGATACCACGAGAGTGAAAAGGTTAGCTGGTAACTGCTCCCAACTATCGAGCTGTAGGTTGGGCTATACAGCAGCTATTGAGCTTTACGTTCCCTACGTCTATACCAGACCTAACGAGCACCACGCGTGCCCGACTGCTTGTCCACCCTTGTCCAGTCATCTCGGCCTAACAAGAGAGGCTAACTCTGATCAAAAGACTTTGCCTCTCCCATTTTATCCTCTATTCCCACAGGCTGCATGAAAGGGAAACACCCTCCGGCGTTTGCTTTTGGGGCAGTGGATTTGAGTCGGCCCAACCCAAGGCATCACCTTGCTCACGTGGCTGTAGAGATGCGCCTCGGGCCTCCGACCGAAGCAGCTGCAGTCGGGGATGCCGACTGACAGGATTCCTACCGGCCTCAAGAGCTTTTACAGTAAGCAACACCTCGTAAAAGAGCAGCGTGTCGCACTACTATTTTGGCACGTTTCACTGCGGATTGTAGAACCCAAAGCAAAAGGTTTAAAGGGTATTGTAGAAAAGACTAATTTTTTTAATTATTATTTTCAGGACATCCGAGCTGACACACAATGGAAGGGTAGACATCAAGAACAATACTGCCATTTCTTTGGACAGTTTGCTTTTGTTTGTAAAAACAAGAACATCCAGAAAGGAGTGGGTGCTACCCAACGTTCCCCGTGAAGGTCAGGCCCCTCTGTGGGAGGTGACACAGCAAAGGTAGGTGCTGTTTCCCCCACAGCGAACAGGCACCCATCTTACAAGGCCCGTGTCAACTCAAACACTAAAAACCTACTTATTTACAGAGGTAACCCACTCCTCTACAAAAGCTGTACAAGGTGATGTAGCCTTAGATCCCTCTGAAATACATTTTTAAAGTATTTTTCTTTTCTACTGTAGAAGGTCACATGGAGTCGTTTTGACAGGAGATCTATGGAGAAAGAAACCAGCAGAACACTGGTACGTGCTGGAGCTCAACAGTAACATGGGCCAGTTTGGTGCTGCAGGCCAGCTGCCCACTACAAAGAGCCTCAGCTGATCTACAGTGGGAAAAACAGAAAAACAGAACCAACAAAGAGAGAAAACATTTTTCTTCACTAGTTCCCTTTAGGTAGGGAGTCTTTTAGGAGCCCACCCCTGTATGCAGAAGCATGCCAGAGCTCACAAGGAGACACAAAAAGGTATTTTAAAATAAAACACCTTCTTAAACAGAAGGCTTTAAGAATTTGGGATGTAAGCAAGACAGCTACCTTACAGCTGGATCTAGATTTGTCTGTTTTGAATAATCTCATGAATTCTTCACACTAATAGAGGAATGCCTTCAGTGCGGGCAAGATTAAAATAGCAATTACAGTGACAGTGATTAGTTAATCTCCATACTCTGGAAGCATTAAAACACTGCAGGTATTTTGCTTTGCTCACTAATACCTGCTTGGGTGGCAGTGGGTTCTTGCTCTGCGTAATATCTCTATATTAATGGCACCATAAGGTATTTCTTTTAACATCTAAAAGCTCTATTATGAAATGGCATTGAGACGCTGGACAGAGCTAGAACTGGGGCTTTCAGCACAGCTGAAGTGCACGGGTTGGGAATACTTTCTATTCGAGCAACATTTGTTTCACAGGAGCACTGACCCCCATCAGAGCAGCACACGTTTTGCGGGGCTGCGAGTTTTGTGTCGTTCAGGTGCTGAGGCCTCAGCCCCAGGGAAGGCACTGCCCAGCAGGTCCCATCACGTACAGCAAACAGCATTCATGGCAAGTAGAAAAATCACATGGTATTTATTTCCACCGTACGACAAGCGTTTCAGGGATACATACAGTAGTCCAGTGGCATATACAAACGTATGACTGAGACAGCGTCACACTCAAGCCAGAGCACCCTGTTCCAGTCCATTTCTGCTGACCGCTTTTCTCGGTTGGTACTCAGAAGTTTCCACTGCCAGTAGTAACGTCCACCCTCCAGGCGCAGTGAGTAGTTCAACCGATCACGTGCACGGAGCATCAGTAGTGATGAAATCCCAAAGTGTTCCTTTTTACTCACATGCCCAAACGTAGCAGTTTTGTTTCACACAAGAAATTCAGTGCCTGCGCTTCCAGCACAGTGTTTATCTCAGGACACTAGCCATTGAGAAGAACAGTTGATTGCACCACAGATAACAAGCAACGCCTCGTGTCTAGCATGGAACATGTCCCCAAAGGGATTTTTGCTTTGCTACACAATCCGCCGCAGAGCAGATGATGTCTGTAACGTATCACTTGTCATGCTAAGATGTTAACAGCAATGCAATGGGTCGAGTCAGAGGTCAGGCATCTTCCTCGCTGGATCCACTTCATTTCTGCTCCTCGCGTTGGCTTGATCGTGTGTCACAACGGTTTGTGAATCACAGCCACACCTGTTGTAAGAATGGATGAACAGACACAGTTATCTTAGGAGCAGCTCCTGGGTTGCAACATGGCTAAGATCATCCTGCAAAGCCAAAGGACCAGCAATAGGCTAGCAGAGAGAGAGGTGTCCACTATTTCTATGAAACTTTCCTCTACTGAAAACAACACAAAACATAAAAAAAATACAAGATTAAAGCTTCAGGGGACATAGCCCTCAAGTTTTTGAATGACCCCAGCTGTTGCCAGGTCTCCCACTGACTATTTACCTGCATAACTTCTCCCTGTGCTCATGCTGGTTGGTAATAACGTCCACTTGTCTGTGATGGGGTTGTAGTATTCCACCGAGGCCAAATTGCAGGAACCATCATCTCCTCCCACCACGTAGAGGAGACCATTCACCGCACACACACCTCGAAGCAGAGCGCAGATGGTTAGACATGGGCTAACTCATCCCCCATGACACGTCGCCTGCCACATTCCGATTCATTCCCAAGCAAATACCTCGTCTTCCATTTTTATCACTTTCTTACAATACCAATCACTTACATCACTAGCACATTAGTTGCGTTAAAAACCACACAGACAGCTGCAACCAAACACCACAGAAAGACTTATCGTGGTTACCTGCATTTCTTCTACACATATTCATGTCTGCTACTTGCTTCCAAGTGTTTGTTCCTGGATCATAGACTTCCACACTCTTCCTTACTAAGGGTCCATCGTGCCCGCCGGTAGCATAGAGCAGCCCGCTGAGAACGCCAACACCTGCCAAACAGAGCCCAGCATCAGCCAAACCTACAGGGGAAAGGGTTGCGTGTCCCTGGTTCTTCCACTGGGTATTGCCTTGGCCTCTCCAAGGCATTTCCAGAACATGGGCCACATGTGCCGGCACATGGTCAACTCTCCACCCAACCACCGCACGGCACTACAGCAGGTCTGTGCAGCGATGCCTGGCAGATGTCCTATCCTTCAGGGCTGTGCCGCTTCTCAGGTAGATCTTAGTCTATCTGAGATCCAAAATCTAGTCCCACGACATTCATCCGCCTTTATTCAATCTCTTTGGACTGACTTGTCTCTCTTCCCTTTGCCTCCCTGACTGCTGCATCCCACCCCACCTTGTTTCCATCTGCCTGATCTCTTCTGCCATGGGGCCCTTTGCTTTTACTGCGATTTCCAATTCCAAGTGCTTTATTTTTACTTTTCCTGCTACCTTTGTGCCACATGGCTTCAAGCCTTGGACGCTTTTCCTCTTCTCAACAACTTACAGGCTCCAGTTCTTGAGGCTGCCGCTGGGTTCCTCTCCCCCCAACTCCTGCCCCCAGACACAGCAGCAGCACTTGACACAGACAAGGTGCCCCCAATGCCACCTCCCCAGCCACTTTCGCAGGCCCCTGGCTCAATCTCTGGAAATAACAGGGATCTGAAGGGTGCTTCTGCCTAATATTAAGTAAATTAAATTAAGACGCTCACCAATCCTTGAGAGTTAAAACTTCCAGCAACATATATTCATTAATAGGTTCAAAGGCCTCTATTAAAATTAATAAGGCGGGATGTTAGTAAAACAGAAACATAGATCTGAACTGCATCACTTCAACCATGGGCATTAACCAGCAGGATGGCCCCTGTGCCTTGAAGGTGGACTCGTGCGGACGATTGAGGGAAAGGCACAGAGCCGGAAAGGCGTGCACGGGGAGGAGAGGGGCCCTACCAGCATAAAACCAACTGCTTTTCAAGTTGGCTCTCGTGCAAATATCTTTCGTGTTTGCCACGTGCGGCACAGAGAAAAGAGAGCACAGGAGCGGTGCTGCGGCGGTGAGCGAGACAGCAGGCACCATCCGGGCTCAGCAGGTCCTGTGCCACGGGAACATTTCCTGGTGGGGTGTCACATCCCAAAAATCAGACGTGTCACGTTGCTCCGAGTCTTGCCACGGTCAGCAGGAGCATGGACCACAGCAGCCGCCACGCTCCATCTGCGGGATGGCAACACGAGGCGGGGAGGGAAACCACCTGAGCAGTATTGCTTCTCCGTCACCCAAAAAACGGGCCAGCACCTAACTGAGACCGACTGGTGAATTAAAGCTCCGGCAGGGACACCGCCATTTGGGGGACAGGTATGCTGCTGCAGGTCTACCACCATCAACTCTCTCTTCTCCAGATTTTCTTAACTTGCTACTGCTGGGTTTCGCCAGCCGTCTCTCGCTGTACCAAGAGGTGTTGAAATCCCAACATGACGCTGGGATTCATGGTTCATCTTTGGCCAACACTGGGAATTAATCTCTTACTGCCATATGTATCCACCTTACTGGGCCAAATTCTCAGTCTGGTTGAAATACTCCAACCTCTCACCACTTAGGAAGAGCAGAACACATCCCAGTGTACGTCCTGGCCCCAGAGCTGTACAAGGTGCCTCCCAGTTGACTGGGGAATGGGACCTCACTTAACTGGCGAGGAAAGCCTATTGCATCTGAGCCCAGCAGCCTGGGTTTGCAGCACCTTAGCATTGCACTATACTCCACTGTCAGCAAAATTGTTATACTTTTAAGAAATAATTTAATTAGTAAACTAATTTAAGCAAGTAGGAGAGCAAAAAGAGACAGAAATGCTCCAAGGCTTTTCCACCTAAAACTGCCTCGCTGTGGGGCGAGACAGACAGGGCACACTCCGACAGGACATCCTTGCCAAGAGGGGAAAGGGAAAAACCCAGCTGGTCCAGCAAACCCAGGCAGCCCCCACACATCCACACAGCCACACTGCCTGGATTGGGGTCACCCCGGGGACTTGGGGACACCCGTCCTCACCTCCGCTAGATGTCAGCACCAGGACGGCAATGGTTTCATTCAAAGCATGGTTTCATTTGTGGAGCTGTACAATACAGATCGTGCTGCAACACCAGTGGGGGGTGGGGGACACTGTGCAGTGCCCTCCCTGGGGCCTGCTGGAGGGGCATCTGGGTGACAAGCAGAGCCTGAGGAGCTCAGCTTTCAGGTTGGGAAGAGAAAATTGCAAGGCTGTTTGGCAGGGAAGGAAGAGCGTTCCTAATACCGGACTTGCTGTGTGGAGATGTACTTGCAAAGCAGCACTCGGAGCAGAGTGTTTCAAACAAAGCAAATTCACTAAAATCCACCTCACGACAGGCACAAACTGTTTTGCTGTGTTTCAACATGCTGTCAACGACACGAGATGCTCATTCTGTTCTCCAATAAGGTTGCGTTGGTTGCACTGCTTAAGCATCAAGCAGATACTAAAAACCTCTTCAACTGAATTCAAACAGTGTGTGACCATATTTGCCTCACCTGGAGTTACAGAAAAGGTATTAGAGTGAGGAAAGGAAGACGGTGCGTAGAGAGAAGCCTCTCAACTGCCCAGCTCAGGAGGAAATTCCCACCACAGCCTAACCTGTGGGGTCATTTCAGCCCCCACGCAAAGAGCAGCCTCCGGGCTTGGCTACCTCTGGGTAACTGCCACTTTGGCTGTTGTACAACGAGAACTGCACAATTTGACATCAGGGAGGACCCACTGCACACGCGGAGCAATAGGACCAACATTGACACACTCCCTTTCATCCGAAGATGATTTTAAATGCAAAGGATAAGAGCTTTTATCCCTTCCAGAGTGGAACAGCCACAGAGAGGACAAGTGCCTGCCTGGCCTAACATCATGTATTAAGTTAGAAACCATCAAGACTAGAATATAATCCTTTTTTAACACGTCCTTTCCTCTAATTCTCCAGATCACCAACTCTTGCCAGCAAAAGCTACACTAAAAACTAGCTTAGCAGGGGCAATCTGAGATGAATTTTGTTGCCTTGACTTGTTATGCACATCACCCAGTGCAGGTGTGCTTTGTGCTGCAAAGCACCCACCAGATGCTTTCAGAGAAGATCCAAAAGGAAAATCCATCTGACAACCCCCAAATGATAGGAGAGAAGGAGGTGCAGCTTGGCTTTCCAGTCCCTGGCTGAGCCTGCAGCTGGCCATTTGGAAAGATAACTCTTTGCTTACAAGTGAGATGCATCTGTTAGCAAGGCTACTTAGAAACATTGAACGTTATTTCATTAATCCAGAAATTAATTTCAATTTGGCAGGTTTTAACAAAGTCAGGAGAGCTGCTAAGAGCTTCCAAGCAATTACGGTTTTTCCTCTCATGGGAAGGGGTGAAATAACAGGTCGCACTTGCCAAGCCAGCAATGCCAAAACACACTTTTCCCTCCTTTCCGTGAGCAGAGGAGAACCCAGCAATCACCTGCTCTTAAGAACACATCTCGGAGCCAGTACCTGCACCGCTGCGTCGAGTGCTCATGTCGGCTACGTAGGTCCATTCGTTGGTGGCTGGGTTATACTGCTCGACGGTACTAAGGCACTGACGGGACGCTCCATCGTAACCCCCCACGGCATAGAGCTTACCTGGAAGAGACACACGTTGGCATCAGCATTACGGCTACAGCTGATTTATGTCACCATCAGACCTGACGGTCCCAGGTGAGGACAGATGCTGGCTGTGGGAGGCCCTGGGAGATGTGCCTAAACCTGCTGGGACGTCTGGGGAAAGTCCTAGCAAAGGGATCTGAAGTATACTGGCAGACAGGCAGGACTGTTTTTAAAGCTGTCAACCAAGACAAGGAAACAATAAAACACAACAGCTTAATTAGAAGCCAAAAGCCCAGAGGTTTTTCCAAATGACTTGGTGGCCCAGGAGAACAGGTAACATCAAACCATGTTCTGCTGATCAAGCGCTTCCTCCTGTTCAGGTGCCACAAGGCGCGCTGTCAAAGGTCGATACTGTATATTAATTACAATATCACGTTAGCAATAAATATTCAATAGCCTCTTACGTTAATACAATACCTGCATGGAAACCTAGACCTGACTTTGAAGAACCTGGGCCAAATCAAAACCAACCAATGCTGCCAGTACAGCCTGTTCACTCATGCCAAGCAATCCCAACACAGAAGATAAGCACGGGAGACCCTCACAGCATGGTGTATCTGTCCCTCCCTACCTCAACTCAGGGAAAGCTGAACATACACCTAGCGAGACCGGAGAAGCACAATCGGATGGCGTGGGACTACACCATACCCGAAAGAAGGCTGATGCTCCACCACGTCCTCTGTTCACAGCCCTGACTGACGCTCTCTCCTTGTCTCCCTGTATCGTCTACCAGCTTGTTTTGCATTTAGGCAGTAAACCCTCTGGGCAGAGACAGTTTCTTTGTGCTTCTTCGCTAGAGCACCTAGCACAAAGGCATTCTGGTTCAAGACCGGGCCTCCCAGACAACAACCAACCATTAAAAAGTTCAACAAATATGCAGGAAAGCTCTAACCCAAGTTTTTGTACAAAACCCATGAATAAGACCAATTTTCAATCCATAACAGCAGAGCCTGGCCACAAATGAGCTATGCAATTCTTTGCATGCACATGAGACTCCCACCGGCAGTTATCATCTACAGTCTTACGCTTTTGCATCCTCCTGTTTCCTTGACGTTTGCAAGGCTCCAAGAACAGGCCAGCTTTTTTCTTTCTCCCTCAGCTCCACTCATGGCCTCCCTCAGGCTGTGATCATTAGGAGAGGTCTGCAAGGATCAGGTTTACGACTGTGCTCCTTCTGCATCTTTCTGTCTCTATAAACATTTCAAACTCTTATTTTTGCTGTTGGTTCAACCCGCCCAGCTTTAGTCAACGAATCAAGGCAAGAGCACCAGACCAAGCAAGACAAGATAAAGTTCCCTGGCTGGCATCAATTATTAGATATTTTCAGTACCCACAGACATCAGATCAATCTTCAGCATGTTCAGATGAACACCATGGATTAACTGCAGGCTGCAGCTTGTTCCCTACACCAATATGATCAGCTCTTCTTGCGATGTGAGCCCATCGCATGCCCGCATTTTTTTTTTTATTACGGACTCCAACACGTGCAACACTTATTTTCGCTTTCAAACAAAGCAAAGGAAAAGGATTTCATATGTCTCCAGTAGAAAACCTGTCCATAGAAACACAGCTCTCAGGTACGTACTTAATATTTGTTCTGCAATCAAATGACTGCATTCAAATCCCAATGACTGTCAGCAGCCCAGCACTGCACAAGCATGGACCAATTTGGAAGGAGCTGCTTCTTAAACACACAAATTTAGCACAACCACCGCTATTTATTCTGTCTCCCTTCCTCTTCTCACATAAGCACATCTCATGTACATAAACACATTTCACATGTTTCCCATTCAAGCAGGTCAAACCAAACCACTTCAAAGCACAATTTATAAGAAGGCTTGTGCCAGTGGCCGCTCCGCACTGTACTAATTGGAAACTGCTACGCCATGCTAAAGACAAGGCCAAATAAAACCTTTCACTTGCTTCAGAATTGATTTTGCTAAAGGAAGACAAGGTTCTTCCTCCTGGATCCAAACCAAGCTGCTCAGTTGCAGCTCACTCGAGTTTAGTGCCGACACTTCGGTCCCAACAATTGCCACGATCCCTCCAAGCACCCACCTCGCTCCCGACCTGCCCCAGCACCAGCGTTTGCTATCGTCAGTCCCTGCTCGTTTACAAATTAGAGCAAAGCGTGCCGTGCACGCCAGCAAGCCTGATGTCAATAAACACGGGTTTTAGTATTCCTGCCAACCCACCAGTTTGGGGCTGCAGGACTAACTACGCTCCTGTTTCTCTTGCTGAGCAGATTTTTCTGTGATGGGTACTCCATCCACGCAGCCTGCTGATAGCAACAGCATACACTGCACAATATCATTTGCTTTCACCGGCCAGAAGCAGCAAAGGAAGAATAAGGATTCAAAGAAACCTGCACGCACTTAATGGCATTCACAGGAGGCATGGGCTGAGCCGATACACGTCTGAGGCTCTTGGAAAGCTACACATGATTTTTCACTAAGATAAAAAGGAGAATGGAAAAAGCTGCAGCAATTACATCACATAAATCTTTACCAACTGGTCTAGAGAACAGTTCCTGCAGTTCCCTCCCATTGCACTTAACCGTTCAGGCTTCTGTTTGACACAGTAACGTTTGCTTGATGGAAACGGCTGCTGATTTTCTTACCCTCCACAACTCCAACTCCAACACTGCTTCTTCTTGTGTTCATGGGAGCCACAAAAAACCACTCATTGGTTTTATAGCTATAGGCCTCAACTGATGCCAGACCTAGTTAAAAAGGGGATACACAGGTTTTCTAATTAAAAAAAAAGAGAAGAAAAAAAAATTGGTGTTGCACTTTCATCTGCCTTCCACCTCCTCCCAAGCCTGTAATTCCCCCCACACTCCTGCAACCCAATTTTCTAGTCCCTTGCCTTTCAGGCTGGGACCAGCATGTCAATGCCACTTCTTCAGCAGCTGGAAAAATTGTTACCCCATCGCCCCTGCCCTGGGACTGCTGCCCCTCCGATGTGCTGGGGACACCAAGGTGGAGCAGAGTCCAGATTCCAAGCCCCAAAGTCCCACGTCCTTTCAAGCATTACAAAATGTCCATGAAAAGGTTTAAAAATTCCCCCAGACCCTCTTGCATTGTACTCATCACCAGCTGAACTCATTAGTTGAGGGCTTAACCAAGTGGCAAAGCTCTACAGCAGAGGTGTGAATTTAAACATGCGGTTATCCCAAGATAAATCCCGGACACATGTCCCATAAGATGCTTTGCTGGCATTTTATTCATGTTGCTATGAAAAATTTCACTTACACAAGGAAAAATCCCTTTTCAGTCCAGAAAAAAGCATATTCATACAGAGAATGAGACTGAAAGAACTGTATCACTAAAGAAAAAAAAACCTAGGGTGAGATTCTCTGCAATTATTGATGGGTCAGAACATGCACGCGGTTAGTTAGTTACAACACGCAGCCAACCCAATCTCTGGCTCCTTCTCTACAAAACCACAGAGGAAAGCGCACAGGGACCTCAACTAAAGCTCTGCAGTCTTTGCAGGGGTCTCTGAAAACATTTTTTTCAGGTCAGGCATTGCCTAGTTTTTGCTCAGTCACCTACCAGTGCTGCCATCGAAGCCGCCCACCGCATACAGGAGATCATTGAGCACAGCTGCGCCTAAAGTGCTTCGCCTTTCCTGCATGCTGGCTATGGATGTCCACTGGTCCTTCACGCCATCGTACACATCAACCGTCCGTACCCTTAAAGATCCGTTAAAGCCCCCGACAGCATAAACGTTGCCAGCCATAAATACCACACCTGATAAAAGAGGAGAGAGATTTTACAAAGATTTTACAAACAGTTTGGGAAGCGAGTATCATCAGACGTCTGCCAGGGTGCGTAAGACAGCAGGGAAGAGGAAAACGTGGGCAAGTCTGTGGCATTTTCTGCAGGTTAAGAGCATTGGAGCCAAGTATGATAACACATACGTGTCGTATGGAAGGTGAAATGCACATAAATACACGGCAACATAAGGCACAGATGGATTTCCCACCTCAATGAGCAATTTTCTGAGACAGAGAGAATACCAAATGGTGATCCACATTCACAGCCCTATCGGATGTCTTCAGAGGAACACTCCCAGCTTACAGATCTTCTCTCCATCACCCACTCCTCAGCACTCAGAGGGACTGACTCAGCTCCTTTGATTTTCACTAGGAAACCAGCAAGGAAAACTGGATGCCTGTGGGCTGCCAGGCCAGCGGGATGGGAGGAGGAGGGGAAATACTGATGGAGGAGCAGTCAGGAGAGAGAGATGAGGAAGGGGAGACAGTGGCTATGGAAGGCAGACAGGCAGGAGCGACCCCTCTAGAGAGCAGGGCATCCACATGAAGGAGAAGGATACGTGGCTGTAGGGAAAGAAGAGGAAGGAATGGCAAAAAGAAAGAGCTGCTTGAGGCCTGGGACACAGAGGAAGGCTGAAGGGGTGATTGAGGACATCCATCCAGCACTGAAGAGCTGCACTAGGAAAACAAAGAAGGTTGGAGGAAAAGTTCCCGTTACCTGCTCTGCATCGCCGGGAGGGAAGTTCAGCAACCTGATCCCACCGCTCCTCCTCAAAATCATAGCACTCCACGCTGCGAATGGCTTTGGGTGCTTGCCCACCCACCACGATCATCACCTGGAGAGGGAAGATGAGAGGTAGAAAACCTCAGGCACCAGCCCGGGCAGCTGCTCTCTGCAAAGAAACCATCACCACAACCTGGTCAAGAGTAGCTGCCAAAAACATGCTGCAGGCTCACTAGAAGCCTCCGCAGCGACACTTATTTCAGTCAATTCTATTCCAAGGGGGGAAAAGTAACCTCCAATTTAATGCACGCTAACTATGGCAGCCCCATTAACCCTTCCTCACCATTTCTGAGGTGGGCAACCTGCCCTGTTTCCCCAAGAAACACAAAACCGCTTGGCACCACGGCACACGCAAGACTCGCTGCAGAAGTATTTTTAAGTGAGGAAGATCCCAGCGTAATTTCCACAGCCAGCCCACTGTTTAGTCATTATCTCCATGGTGGTGCTAAAAATAATCGATGCCACTTAGCAAATAAAACCTGACAGCTGTATTGCCACCTGCGGGGAAGATGATACTCGGGGAAATCACCAGGACTATTAAGACCTGGGGTGCTGGGCTGCTGAAGTGATTTGTCAGCTTCATTAAGGCTTTTGGCTGCAACATGTATTGATGCAAATCCAGTAATTAAACCCTAAATTCCTTACAGATAGGGAAAATCTATGTGAAGGTGAGCAAGGGCAATCTCAGGAGTGCGAGAACCGCTCTGCCGGGTCACGCTAAAGGTCCATCCAGCCCCAGCCTCCATTCCCAGCAACGGCAAGCGGTCGGCACTGGTGGAAAAGCAAGAAGACCTGGACGGCGTGCAGCGCGGTCCTTCCCAAATCTGCCCTGTCTGCCAACAGCAGACATACTCCCCATGGACTCACGGACTTGCAGTGGTCCCAGGAGCCTGCAGCTCAGCACTCAAGGGCTGCCCATCGGTGCTGAGCCCCAGCTGGGCACTGCAAACCAACGCACGCACAGGCAGCATCCAAACCACCTGCACCTACAAACAGCTCGATCCGCACTTTGTTCTAAATAGATTTCCTTCAACCCTCCAGTTATCAAGAGGGAAGATTTGCTCCCCTTATCACAAATCAGCAGGAGCAAACACTGCCCAAGACGATCTGATTTTCACAAGGCCGAGGAGCGAGAAGCAAGATAACTGGGTTTCAAAGACAGTCAAAGAGTAGATGGGAAACTGGCTTTAGCCTCTGCAAGGCGGCTGTGAGTAGCTGAGGGGATAAGATCGTCACTCGAGGTCACTCAGGTAATGAGCTCAACTCCCAGTCACGGTTGCTTTAAAAGTACAGAGCTAGACAGCAATTTAAAGAATTTGAGGAGTAAGAAAATAGTGGACTGTTTGGTCTACAAAGATGAGAATGTGACGTTAGAAAGCAACCTGAGTCTAAATCAGCAGCCTGACTACTAGTTGTGTAACAGTCTTCCGTGGAAAGCTGCAGAGCTTGACACAATTACAGAACTAAGAGATTTCACAGCAGACGGTAATCCCCCATCCACAGGACCAATAGACCAGATGAAAGTTTCTCAGTAATAGGATTGCTGGAAGATCATCACCACCTCCCCTTTCTTCACAGTTAAAAAGAAAGGAGGAGAGACCTGCAGAACATTTGGGCTTGTACTCATAGGTCATGCTATAGAAGATGTTGAGAACCTCTGAACTCACTGGTTCACTGTTCGTTTTATCCTTAACTACTTTAGTCCTCGAACAAGGGTCACGTCAGCCCTTCCTGATACCCCCAAAGCTACATTCTACCAACTTCATTCTTGGCACCAGCAGGCAAAAAGGACATGACACACTCTGCAGAACCATCATTTCTCGATGGACAGTCCAATATCTAAATGTCTGAATAGTCCCTCATAGGACAGATCTCGTATGCCATCCCACAAACCAAGCGCCCTAGGATTTGTGCTTAGAAAAATAATATGCTGTGGTTTTGATGTCTTACAATCTCTGAAATGCTTATTAGTAACTTCAGTGACAGTCTGTTGCCAGACATCGTGCCAAACTGCATTTATCTCCAGGGCAGAGGGAAAATAGTTTCTGTTGTCACTTTTTCCTTCACTAATAAAGTGGTGGCCAGAGCATCACACGCCTTCAGGATAAACATGGGGAGTAACCAGGATTATTTATTCAGTAGCTGCTTTGACTCTATTGAAATTTGCTTCAGACTTCCTGCCCACGGGTCTGTGTGCTGTTGTTTCCTGCTTTCCTGGGCTTCCGATTATGGATACGGGAAAAGGAAAGACTCCTACTGCGACCTTCCTCGGCAGGGCTCGACGACAGTGCTAGAAGCCAGCAGAAACCTCCGCCAACCCTCCGAGCACCACAGGCAGCTGCCTGCAGCCGCTCCGCGCCTCGGCGATTCTCAAGCCGCAGCTCCAGGAGCAACAGCCGTCCACAAAACCACTTGTGGCTGACGAAACGGTTCAGAGAGCGGACCCGAGCCCCTGGGAGCAGAGAGATCGCTTCTCCGAAGTTTATCCGACTTAATCATGTATGCTTGGTGGGCACAGGCAACACCAGAAGAGGGAGTAAAAGACTTCAAAAGACAATCACGGAGTTGAGTGAGAAGTAAGGAGGCAAGTACGCGAGCTCCTTTCAAAGACAGAAAATGCCACCAGTAATACGGTGTGAGGTGACACGAAGCGACAAACTGGGCTTACCTTTGGCAGGCTAACGGGAGTCCTCGGCTTTGTTCTGGGATTCTTTATCAGTTGCCTTTGATCCAGAGGAAGCAAATGATATTTCATGGCCTCGATAAGGAAGTCTTTACAGGTGTTGTTATTCTTGATTAAAGCTTCTTCTTCAACTGTCTGAGAACACGCATACACATGAAAGATCATTTAAACTGAAGTACTTGGTGGCACAGGTCACAAAGAGTTTTGTAGAAAGAACATGAAACCTGGAATTTCTCTTCCAAAGTACCAACATTAAAAAAATTTAAAAAAAAAAAAAAAAAAAGCAGAAGGCAAACACAGACTTCCAGCTCTTCCCAAAGAAACACATGCAGTAACATTCAAGCTTCTCAGCTTTTTCCTGTATCACTCACGAGCAGCAGTGCTCCCTCGATTTTATCAACCTCTGCCAGACACTTAACTCAGCAGAGGAGAATTCTCCAGGAGACTGGGCACAAAATAAATAATATCTTTTATTTGCGTCAGAATTTTTAAGGAGAGGCAATATGTTTTGCTCAATCAGAAGATACAGTTGAGAGAAAAAAAAATGTGATGGGTTCATCTTGTGAACACCAATTTTATTTCAATTGTATTGATTTTTTTAGACACATGATAAAAGCACAGGAGTCAAAAAGCCCATATGCCAACCCCTTCTTCAGGGATTCTCAGCTCATTATCAAGGCTCAGATCCCAGGAATTAACTTGTCAAGAACAACCTCTAAGTCAGACCAAGTCAGAAAGCATCTCACCTGCCAGCCACAGAAACCCATCTCTATGCACAGAACACATGTTAAGACAAAATTATCACACGTGACGTGTTTTCAGCAAGCTAAATTTACCTATGCCTTACGGGAAAAAACTGTACAAGCTTGTACCACAACCACCCGGGTATTTTCAAGGTGAAAAACCCCAAGACTTCTAAACGCTTCTGCCAAGAGGGGCAGGAGGTCTGCCCTCGGCCCTGACTGGCAGAGCACAGGTCACATTTACAAGAAGGTTTCTGTGCACACACATTGATTTCAGAGTCCACCCAGTTTTTCCTTTTATTCCTCTGTTTACAGGCTCAGTGACACGCCAAATTACGCATCTCGGACACGAACAGCCAAACCATTGTTTAAGGAGCTACCAGCAGTTTACGTGCAAGTATTAATCACTTATTTGCAGACTAACCTGTACAAGGTAATCTCTGGGCAGAAGGGGCAGGCGAACATGCTCCATCAGTTTAGCCATGTGCTCTAAGCGAGATTCCTTCTCATAATTTATCCAAGAAATAACCGCTTCAAAGACCTACACAGATAAAGCACAATTAAACTGAGAAGAGGGAACTGGTTTGCACAGTTACCTACCCAAAATCAGAAACCTTGTGATTTTACAGTATCAAAGGAAGGAGGTGCAAGATCTCTATCAAACAGATGAAAAAGTCGTGACTGTGCACAGAGCACAAGCACCACAGTAGCAAAGAGGTGAACTGACCATGCATGTTGATAAGCAACTTCACATCTAGATGTGCTGTATCACTCTCAAAGCTTAAGCATGTGTCCAGGACAATCGTACACCTCTTGGACATTAGTACTGGAAGGCAGCCAGGAAACTTAATTAGCCTGCTGACATTTGTGCTGGACTTTATTCATGGAATCAGCCACAACGATTACTCCTGATAACAGAGATCTCCCCTCCCAAAGGAGTCTGGCCACACAGTAAGTCACTATGCTTGCCATCATATTTAATCACTGCACCAGTTCCATCCCCCAAAAGAAAAAAAACAAGAAGTCTTCAGGACAAGTTCACCACACACACAGAAAACCCCCTGCCTGCAGCCAGGGAGCCTCTGCACTGCATGCATTTCACTGCTAAAAATACTTGGATACTCCAGCTGGGAAACAAGGGCACGCTGGACTTCTAGTCTGAACCAAAACCTAGTTTTCCTCCCAGATCCAACCGGTTCAGATAAGCATCCAAACTTTGACTCCGTGACGAACTGCTCACAAACAAGCCCATGCAGCAGGAGCCACGCAGAGCCCTGCACGACGAACGGACGCGGGCAGAAGCGACCTACGTGGGCTCCTGCACGAGTGTGCATGTCCTTATGTAACTGTGAGCCTCACTCCCCCCAGAAGAACGGCCTAAAAATGTCACCAGGAATGGAACAGGCTTCCCAAAACACCCAGCAAGGCAAGGAGGGGGGTCGGTGCCGTCTCAGATGCTGCACGGCTGGATCTGGATCATTGCAGTGGAGTTTCCCCACAGAGTCAGAATTAAATTCCGACCCTTAACTCACATCTACAGGCAAAATTCCCCAAGTGCTCTCGCTACCCACTGCCCCTCTCACTCAGGGGGGGCTGAGCACAGCCCTCTCCCACGGATCCCGGCCATCCCGTGCTTCCCCCGAAAAGCGTCGCTGGCCCTTCGCCCCAGCACACTCAGCAAGTGCCCTTGGTTTAAACTTCCCTCCGGGGTCACCAAATGGCCAGCCCAATTTGCACGGCTATTTTTTTTCTTTCTTTCCATCCCTCCCGTCACTTCCCAGGAAACCATTTTGTGTGGTCCAAGGTCACTAATTTGACAAAATCAATCAGAACCAAGGGCACCATCTCTCAGTCCCCAATTGTCGCTGGCAAACCTATTTGTGTCCTCCCACAAAGGAGAGGCAGAGCAAAAAGAGGTTTCTTCCTCTTAGGCTAAACTACAAAAAAGCAGTAAAGCATCAGCCTCATTTCCTATGCCAACAAATGCTCCTGCTGAACCGTTTGGAATTCAGGACACCGCGATGAGGATTTAAGCAACACAACAGGGGGCCGTGAAATCAAACCCCAGCGAACACAGAGGAAAATAAGTACTGCAGAACCTTTAACTATTTTAAAATGAAAATAAATAAACAAACAAACAATTTCACTTTGGCTACAAGGCATTTGAAGTAGAAACTAGGTTGTTACGAGATTTTTAATTGCAAATGAGCACGGAAAGAGCATAAAGCAAATGTTTAGCCTACAAACTTGCTTTTCATTAACCTCTTCTGCACAAATGCTGAGCTACAGAATAGGTCACAGGACAGGGACATACCCAGCTACAGAACAAGATGACAGTGAACCAGTCTTAAAGGAAGGTAAAGCAAATGCACACACGTAATAAACTGCTTCCTCAGTGCTGGAGACTACTCCCGAGTTAGGCTTACACTAATGCTACCCTGCTGTGCCTACTCTAAAAATAACAGAATTTAAAAAAAAAAAAAAAATCAGATTCTGGCACCTTCCATTGGCTCCGATTCCTAATTTTACGAGAAAGGGGAAAAAATCTTAATCCAAGACAGCAATATCTCTATTTAAAGGCCACATCTGTTCCCACTACTGCCAGACCCTCCCTCCGCACGCTGTGCCCGCTGCGGACCCCGAGCAGCTGCTGCCGCTCCCCCAGGAGACGGGTTTTTCCAGCCATGCACGACCCGCCGACGGGGCGTGATGAAACGAAGCGGTTACCCACAGCTTTATTTAGAGCAGAGGCACGGGCTGAGTGAGCGGCTGGCACCCGCCTGGCTGTAGGAGCAGTCCCGAGCTTGGGAGAAACAGATTTCCCACTCTATGGAGCAAAAGACTAAAAGCCTGGAATATCCCCTTTCTGCACAGTACCTAAGCAAAGAGCAAGCCCAGATGTTTTCCCAGACTCTTCAGCCAAAAATCCAGTTGTTAGATGCTCCCAGGACTGAGGACCGAACTGTGCATCAGCTTCTACTGCACGTTAGCGGCATGAGGTGATGAGTCGATTACTGGACTCCGTGTAAAATCCCCAATCCAAAAATCCCAACCCTTTAAAAAATTTCTTTCGTCACTGTTCTGAGTTGGCAGGAGCCCCTTCTCAAGGGCTGGAAGCTCCTCCGTTTCACACATCATTAGTAAATATGAATAAACATTTTTTTTTTAATAGTTTTTCCTTGCTTGCATGCATCATTGCAACTAAAGAGCCAATTAGGTCAGGTACAGAAAGATTGATAAAACTGTTTTCAAAGTACTCGGCTATAGCAAAAAGAGCAGGCAGGGACCAAAATAAACCTTTGCCCTAGGCTGAAAGGGCCTGTGCAACTGCAGAGGCTGGCAACAGCAAGGGGGAGAGGGAGAGAAAGGAGGATAGTATTTGAATAACGGGGAAACATTGTCACCATTTTACAATTAAAATAGATTTCTATGGTAGCAGACAATTTTTGTAATCCTGATGACCTAGGGGATATAAGCATGCCAAAATTTGTGGAGATAAAGAAAATATTTTATTAGGCCAGTTGGTATTAGTTGGGGGGTGGCAGAGGAAGGGGAGAACACACAAGCTCTTGGGCACATATCCCCTGAAGCATTATAAGGACAATACTTTCCTCCCTGGCCTTGTTACCTTCTGGCCCTGGCAGGACTCAGCTATAAAACTTCCCAACGACCCAGAGTTGGCAACGCTCTGGCTCACAGGCTGCAGTACATCTATGAGACACGGGAAGAACAGGAACGAGAAAGCCTCTCGTGAAATCTGGCTGTGACAATTTTGCTCTTGGATGCTTGAACTATTTGCCTACTTACAACATCTTGTTGCTTAAAATATTATCTACCCGTCACATGTGCACATGCATACACACAGATATGTGTGTGTGTATGTATAGATATACGCACACACATATATATACTTTTATATATATAGATATTTATTTTTTTACAATATATATCTCATACGTTAGCAGATAGGAAGAATAAAGGTCAGGAAAACTGCTCGTCTGTCATGGAGCTAACATAAACTAGCAGCCTACGAGTCTGTCCTCAATTTTCAGCACTTCTTTGGGCTCCAGCACGTATTTCATGTTTATGCTCCAATCCCATTCTCTGCCTTTCTCCTGCTACTCCTATCTGTTGTTTTGAACGTGCAGCTTATGCTCACGTTTCCTTCCACTGCCTTGCATTCTCAGCTTTTACAATCAGCTAAAGAAATACTGGTTTTGATTGTATAAAGCTCAGATGAGGGAGAGAGTACTTTGATTTCTCTGGGCACAAGGCCAATAAAAGCTTTTTAACAATGCTGCACAGGACTGGAAAAATGGGTTACTAAACTTGCACTTCCCTTTGCAGGCTGCTTGGCTCATGCAAAGCGATTCTGCTGCGAGTTCACGCCGTGTGTTTTTTCCCTTTCTGGCCCTGCCTGTGTGGCACCTCGCAGCACCCCGCCGAGACGCCCACGCTAGCCCCGTGCCTGCGGAAACACGCTGCCGGAGCCTCCGAGTTTGCTGGCTCGGGATCTGAATGAAGCCTCGCTGCATTCGTACCTCATGCGGTGCCGGTTTTTCTGGCAAGCTTCACGGTCCCCTACGGCCCCAAGCACCCGTGGGTCTGCAGCCCAGAGGGGCTGAGCAGGATGGGTGCCCACGCCTGGATGCGCAGCCTGACCAGCCCAGTACAGACCAGCGGCACCAAGCACTCCCAGCTCCAGCCTCATCCCACCAAAACGCAGCCATTCGACAAGGGTCCTGAAGTGACGAGCCACTCGAGCTCTCCTGTGGGGTCCCACAAGGGTCCATCTCCCCACAGCGACAACTGGGAGGTGAGCTGAAGGACTCGAGGCACGTACCTCTCCCCAAAAACCTGCTGCAGCTCGTGCGAGAAGCCCACACCAGAGAAAGGGGCTGGACCTGGCGGTCACCAAGTACCGTAACCACTGGTCACCCTCCTTCCCAGTACTACAGACTACACAGGACGGGCTGAACGTTTCAGCCACAAAACAACATCAACCGGTGCCTTTCTTCCCCTCTTCCATCAAAAACACCAACGATGCTAGGAACATGTTTCCTTCCTTCTTTTCGTTTGCGGGCCTCCTTTAGTTGTTTTGGCCAACAAGCAGCAGAAGCCAATACTTCTCCCTGGCCTAATGAAATTCACCTTTTTTTGAGGTTTTACAGCAGGTAATAAGAGCTTTACACAACAGCAGATGAGAGGTTCCTAGTTTTCCAGAGAGGGAAGGTATTTGGTTGTGGTCCCCAGGGCTTTTAGAAGTGATATGGATCTGAGAATCATTACTTCCTGCAAAGAACAACCAAGTGAAGGTCATTTTTACGTGGTTTTAGGATTCACATTATTTTTAATTTTCCTTTCCACCCCATCGCTGTTGAGAACAGTTCCTGATGTAAGGTCTAGAAACATTCCAGCATTCTTACATTCACTGTTGCTATACAATTTACTGTACCTTTTCTTCAGAGGAGACTGTGAGCTTGTCACTTGATATTAAACTGCAAACCTGGTCCAGACTAAGGCTAAGAAATTCTTCTCCTAGCATCACCTCAGGAAAGTGCTGCTCTGTTCAACAAATGAAAAGGGGGGAACAGAAAATTATAATGAAATCCATGCTTTAAGTCAATGGAAGGATGACAGCATTCAGAGAACCGCTATTATTACAGCTCTGAGCACCCAAGACAAATAATACGCTGCGACTGCATGGCAGAACAGAAACAGAAAATAGTCTCAGAGCAGGTTAAAGACATTTGATGGTATTTCAAGTAACACAAGCCCCATGAGACACTTTCGTAAATGACACTAAATGGGAACCGAACTTTCTGCAAAGCCACTAAGTACCTTCCAGTGGCAAATATGATTAGGAGTGGCAATTGAGACAAGTGCCAATGGCTTTCTGAAGTAGTAAATAACCTGGCCACCTCGAGATTCAGTTCTTGCCCACTTCAACAAGCTAGACAGAATCAGATCTGCTCAACACCTGAATGAGAGACTCCAGCAAGGGTCCTTGATATTTGTAGGTATTCAAAGGAAAGCCCATCTTTAACATGAATCAGCCAAACAGTCAGCTTGGTGCATACACTCGGCAGCAAATAGTGAGGGATCCCAGGGCACCCACCTGAACTTGTGTGTGTGAGGGGGCACACAGAGAGATGAGCAAGGGGGATCCTCGTCCCACTCACGCACAAGGGATCAGCTCTCCTTCTCTCCTTCCACCTTTTACTTCTTTCCCCCAATTGTGTAAATTTAACCCTTCTCCTGCTCCAAACCCTCAGCACCCATCTTCACCAGCAGCTTTGCCACTTTCCACTTAAGTCTGCAACTGTAAAAATTTATTTTTCTCCCTTTTGGCTTCCAAATCCCTCCATGCTGTAACTTTGGGAGCCACTTGAAAACAAAATACGCATCACTACTTATAATCCCAAACTGGAAGAATTATGACCGATTGCAATACAGGTCCAAAAAAGATCACCAAATCTGTCAAGCTTTACATCTAGCCAAAGGAACGAGGAAAGAACTTTAAAAAATAATTTCTAGGTCAAAACCGTTGTTTGCCAGTTGCATACAATTTTAGTTTTGCAGACATTTGTTACGTATACACGCCAATTTAATCTCACCTGCCATTTGCTGAGTCCCATTTATCTTTGGTTGAAATAGAGAAACATGAATCTCAGACACTTTATCTGTAGCAGCTTTTTTCAAGCTCTAATCCTTTGCCTTTGAGAAGCTCAGACCCGATGTATCCGAAGAGCTCCCTCCGCAGCAAGATCTGCCTCTAGTTTTCACATCTGCAAAGTGTTTTGCCTGCCAAAAAGCAGCACCACAGGGACACAAGCTGGCGTAACTTCCAGAGAGGAGCTCCTCGGAGATCGCACCTGAACAACTCCTCCCCGCTGCTGCTGCTGCAGAGGGCACGTGGCCCTCCCCAGCCACGGACCCTGCTTGGTCTAATGGGGACCAAAACACCCCGGCTAGGCCAAAGGCTCTGACTAAAAATAGCAGTATCTGGATAAATTTTAATACTCTCTTATGCTGGCAATCATACATAAGACCTAATGAACTCTTCTGGCCTTAAATAGTTGAGAAGCAGGGAATGTTCCCCACACAGTAGGCTGGATGCGCTCTGACTTCTGGACACAAACTCCTATTCATTCTGGACTGACATCTGGCAGTAGAAAGGCATTTGATCTCTTGTTATTAGCTGGAAGCAAGTAAAAATATTTACTGATTTTAATAAAGCAACTTGTGCCTGCATCAAGAAGGCTCCTCCACCTACTGAAGTTTTCCATTGGCCAGAACTAAGCATTTCTCAAGTAACTGAGCTCATGCACGCACAGACTCTTGAGCTTGGGGACTTCTGTCTTGGTTTAATGCTGTTACATAAACAATATAGTGAAAAGAATTTTAATGGCATTTTTATTAATGGAGTTCCATTAACATTACATGGGCTGTTGTACTAACTGGGACTTATGAAGGCCAATAAAACAACAAAGCAGACTTTCTAATTGCCAAACAACCAAATAAATGTACAGTGAATGCACTGCTTGTTGGGTTAAAGATTAAACAGGGCCTGGAAGCAAGGATAATGAGATATTACAAGCAAGCCTTTATACAATTAACCATTCCTTCCAGGGTGCCTTTTCCTCCAGGGGATAATACAGCCAGAGCAGCTGAAAAGGTTTTACTTTTATTTGCAGGAGAATAGGGGAGGACTCGGTGGGCACATTTTTATTCCACTGAGCCAACTTATGGTCCAATTAAGGACAAAACCATACCAAGGAAAATACCACAGACCAGAGCAGGTGCTCTGGGAGACAGCAGGTGTATTTTTCACTATACAAATAGGCAGAAAAGCAGAAAAACAAACTGAGAAAACTACCAGCTTCCCCCAAGCAGAGGTCAAGGGCAACTCTGCCAGAGAAGACTGGAAAGTGCTAGGGAGTTAAGAGTGTGGGGCTGCTTGCAACAGCTTTATATTTACAACATAGAGGAGAAATGCTGAAAGCCATTGCCTGCACCTACTGATTGTGACCAAATACATCCACTCTCAAGGAAACAAGAGTCTATCTACCCTTGCCGTAAGTGGCCATTCCTCCACAGATCAGAGACTCAAACTGCATGACAATTTTAGCCGAGTGTTCCCACTCCCACCCACAAGACTTAATTTTGCCCGGTGCCATTCATTCCTAGAATGCACAAACATGCCCAGCATTGCCTACCGCTCTCACGGGGCAGCGTACGTGGGGAGGACACCAGCACGCCAACACTGTGCTGTTGAACAGGCAACCAAAGAGCTTACTAGGAACATACTAAAGAACTATTTTGTGGGCTGCGATCCAGAGGATCAGGTTTTTTTACCTCCTTAGGTGTTGCTCTGCGACCGAACCACATTTCACAATTTGCAGCATCACAGAAAGTTACAAGCCCAATAAAGTATTCCCTTCCCTGTTCTAATACCAGAAGCCCGAAAAGACCAACCAGGATGTGCTGATCTCGCTCAACCTACGAGTCGCTGTACCTGGAAGCAGGTTTAACTCCACAAACGGGCGACCCTTCCCTCACCTGCGTAGGCATTTGCCTGCTGCAGCAGTTCGGTACACGCGTGCACATCGGCAAAAGCTCGGATTCCAAGGCAGTTCGTGGGATGCAGCTGGGACTGAAGAAAGTCACAGCAGTTTTTTCTAACATCCATCAATTGCAATAAACTAGCAGCTGGCAACAAAACCTGCAAAGGCAAGAAAGGGGAATTAGACTCAACAACAAAGAAAGTTTGATTCACAGCTTGCACAAATTGGATGCAATTCCCCTTCAGACAGGGACACATCCCCGTGGGGTACCAGAAGGAAGGTTAAAGTTTTAGCACTATCTGTATGCAGAAGATCCCAATCTGCATTCTGAGAGCTGGGAACAGCTACCCCACGCTGGGCTAAAAGTGGAGCTCTTCTCCTCAAATCTTCTCCCCACAAGACCTCAAGGCAGGTAAAGGGAGGACAAAACACAAGCAACCACAGATTCACCTGAATTTCTGGCTTTGCCGCAGGTGGGTCCTTGCACACAGATTTTTATTTTGTTTTTCCCTGAAGAGCTTATGTTGTTTATATGCATTACCATCACATTCAAAGCCCATAGCAGCCCAGCACTCCTCAAAACCTTGAACTTTCTCATTACCAACAAAACCATTCTGGCTTGTGAGCAGGGTGCCCAAACTGCCATGTAAGAGAGGGAGGTCACAGAAGCTCAAGCAGGTTTTGGTGATAGCAAGGCCCTCAGGAAAGATGGGGCCAGCTATTCAAATCAACGGCCCTCATTTTCATTCACACAAAATGCTGTGGACACTTGCGGTTCACAACTGCATCATCTGAAAATGAGGTATTGCTTTGTATCTACAAAACTAAGTGCAGAAAAGGGAGACAGAAGTGGATCAGGAATGCAACATCTGCTGGAAAAACCACCTTTGAGGCCAGTGAGTGGGACAGGAAATAGAAAATATAGTCTGTCGGGATGTTACAGTCCATGACATCAGCTACTTCCTTTCTTATGTCGTACAGCAATTGCAGATGGGTCTTATCCCAGCTCTTCCGTAGCTCTGGCTGCTTCACACATGTCCTTCTAACTGGGCATCTGTGCTCACCATCTCAGCACAGATTTCCGGAAAATTATTTCCAACTCAAAAAAAACAAGTGGCTGTTAAACAAAACAAATAGGTTAATAGCATTCGCCTCCCTAGATCTCGATGGCAGGGAGGGGAAAAAGATGTCCCTGCCCACCTGCCCCCAGTCCCGTTCCACATCAGGGCAGGACACTCACAACCTGCCCCAGGTCTTTGCTAAGCCACTGACACATTCCAGCTGCAGCCCAGCTGTATGATGTCTGACTGCTGCCAAGCAGCCACCCCAACAGGCAACAATAAAAAAAAGAAATCAATTAACCTGGGAGCCCATTTTGGCCCAAGCCTCTTGATGCCAGGAGGAGATTGCGGTTTTGATTAAATCAAGGCAGCAATGCTCTCCCGTTTTTGAAACCTAGCTGTGAACCACTTTCTTTCTAGCTGAACCATCTCCTTCTGTCAGCAGAAAGGTGAGCACCTGAGCTGCATAAGGGCTGTGGGTAAAGAAGTCAGACTCTCTGCAAACCATCTCTGGCCATATACCAGCCAGAGCTTCCTCCACGCACCCCGCATCCATCCAGCGTGCACGCCTGCAAATGCAGGTGGGCTGCTTACCTTGAGTGCTTTGGGATATTGCCTCCAAAACAGAAGGTACTCACTACCATCACTAATACCCTCATGCTGCAGCCCCCTGGATATCCTAGTACTGCTCTTACAGCCTCGTGCTGGCTTGAGAAGGCAGCATAGAAGGAACCATACATCACTGCAGTTATTGGGAAAGGGGCATTATCATATAATACTTTTCAGAAGTAGGATATAAATAGCCTATCAAGAGATGAGTGGATTTTCTCTTTCTTATTTCCCAGCTGAACGTCTCACCACTCATCTTGTTTTTACCAGGGAAAGCAAAAAGCAAGCAAGGGATATCCGCTAGCACAAAGTCTGTTTCCTTTAGAAATAACAAGAGGAAATGCCCTGCCTAAACATGCAGCAGGACCAAACTGCAACCCCATTAATATCCAGGCAAGTTACTCACTTGGGTCTGGATTTGCCCCTTAATATTTGAACTCCAAACACCACGAAGAATTTACAGAGAGCTGGCTTCTCTACCAGATCGGCCTCCATACCAAAGCCCAATCATCTTTTGAAACTCCATCAAAATTTTCTGCTATTACTACCGAGACTGACTTCTTTGCTAAATAAGTTACATCCAGAACCTCAGCTATGGGGGGTGTGTGTACATATATAGCCATAACCATCTAGTTCGCCAACTGTGCTCTCTCACTCTGCAGGCTCTGTACCAATCTCAAGTTTTACACAACATTGCCTGTGCAATTAAATACTTTCATAAACCTTTGATGTCTCTGAACCAGGAACATCTTCCAGCCAAAAGTGCTCTGTGTTGCTGTAAGGTTCGTTCAATAGGCAGGGCATTAACGCTGCACTTCAGAGATGGGGGTTAGTTCCCTGCTCTGACAGAGCCCTCCAGGTAACCTTGGCCAAAAGTTAACCCACACCATTCCTCCTCTGCAAAACTGGAAGAGGAGCATCTCCCCAAGGCAGAGGATGTATGAAAGCCTATAAGCAGCTTTGACAATTGAGTCAAATCAGAAGCCAAATAAGAGTACTGGCTGTAATCCTCAGCAGCACATCCAGGGCCACAGCTGGGACTGCACATCTGCCCGAACAGGGAGACAGCTCCCAACACCCTCCCAGGGGAATCCGTGACCAGAGAGACAAGCAGATTTTGTGCTTGCAGGCAGGTTAAATGCTCAGTTTTAAATGAACAGCCCTGAACTGCACAAGTAGCGGAGATAAAACTACATTACTCTAACGTGGCTTTTCAGTGCAAGGCAGGCAATTAGGCTTTATCACTCCCCAACTGCTACCAGGCAGTGCAGAGGGTGAGCAACGGTGCTTCTACTTAAATGCTCCACCTGGGGTGAAATAGCCCAGGTGAAGGCATGTGTGACAGGATCAGGGGCCACAAAACTTCTCCAGGAGCAGTCATGAGAAGGACAAGGGACATAGAGGTGCAAGAGAAAGCAGGGGAGCACCCAGCAACTTCCCTCCTGATCCACCTTCTCCACCTTCACCGCACAGAGCAGATACACCGTCCCTTGGTTAAACAGTGGGATAAAAACGGGGAGATGCACCCACCAGGCACAGCATAGTCCTCTGGTGCCACATCCACAAGTTTCTCCTCACCTTTCTAATAGGCCAATCCAATTTAAAAGACTTTCCTAGGAAGGGCTCCCAACCCATGTGCTGTAACGCCCCGGAGAAGTCAGCCCTGCTGCTGACCAGGGCGCTCCAGCGCTGCAGGAGGGTGAGGCATGGCAAGGAGCTTTTTGCTCCAGGGAGGAAGATAGCTCTGATTTATTGCACCTCCTAAAGCTGAAGGCAGAAAGGCTCTCTGCCTCACCCTGGGCTTGCACCTACTATAGTTGCAGGGTTTGGAGTGAAAAGGGGGAAGGGAGATGAACTGACCCACTTATCACCCCTTTATCATCAAAACTGCATCTGCCACAGACACTCTCCTTCCTTGTTGTGAAGTCCTAAGTCCCTCGGGAAAGCTGAGAAGCACACTTCTGAAAAGGAAATGCTACAGCTTCTAGCAAAGCTTTTTTCCTCCTTTCTCAAGCCATTTTTTATTAAAATGACTATGTCTGCAAAGCTGGCAGTTTCAATATCTATTTCCTCCAGACAGCTGATTTCAGACTTTGTTCTTTCTATGTGAGCCGTATCTCAAACTGCAGTAGTATACGAGGACACATCACGCATGTAGTACGCTGCACCTCATTCGTAAGAATTTAATTGTGGAATCAGGTTAATCAGGACTTTTCCCAGGGAATCATTACAACCCTAATGGTAATGACTTTCTTAATTGGGAGGGTAATTCTCAGGCTGCCTGCAAGTAATTAAGCGCTATCAGTAAGGATGGGTGGGACACACTGAAGAGAGATTGTATTCACTGTCTACAGCCAGAGGTCCAGCTCTCTTCACTGCCTAGGAGAAGGAGAGTCCTCCTCCTCAATCTCCTCTTCATTCAGCTCCGCTCAAGGACACCATGAGCACACATGAGCATCTGTGAACTTCCCCAGGTTGGTCACTTTAATTTTCCTCACTTTTACAGAAACTGCATGGCACAACTTCTTTCCAAATAAATTTATCAAGCTCTGCCTTCAAATGAATGTGATCTTTTTGTCACGCATATGAATCTTTACAACCAACCTTGACGTGGAGTGCAACAGAAGAGGAACAAGAGAAGGCAGCAGGGACAAAAATCCCAGGATGGATTTTCCTGCGACTACAACATGACTGCAATGAAGACAGAAATTCTTCCTCTGCTCCATGCCTTCCAAACAAGTGGGAGGTTAAATCCCAAATGCGTGTTCAGAGGCAAAACACTGCTGGGCACAGAAGCCTCCCTATCATCCATCACCCCTGAGCCCTCCTACTACTGTGGCTGTATCGCCTCGAAATCTCACTCTGAAAATGAAGTTCCAACACATAAAGCAGGATTGCATTTGTCAGGGCGATTCTCCCCCATGTACCCCCAACGGAGTTAGAAGAGAGTATTCGCTCCCACATGGGCTCAGCGCTCTCATTCATGGAGCTAGGGTGGACTGAAAATCCCCTTTACCTGCACACTTGGGACATACTGTTGAGGAGAAATTGCATGAACCGCCCCCAGCAATCCACTGCGTAGAAGATGACTGGAACTGACTGTACAGGCTTGACCCCTTGTACACACATCCTTCCTTACTTTAAAAAAAAACCCACAAAAACAAAAGCAAAAAACCAAACAACAAAAAACACTTTGTGCAATGAAACGACAATCAGCTACAAAAATATGCGCGTAGAAAAAGAGTCTCGCTTCCTGAACACCATACCAGCCTATAAAAGCAAAAAAGATAGGTTTCTGTCAGGAGAGAAACAACAAAAATACTGTAAAAAGGCTTCTTGTTGTAAAGTGCTGAGCACCGCCCAGCATTTGAGCACACTTGGGAACACTCATCCTTACGCTCCACGTCACCTTTACTGCTCATCTTTTTTCTCACTTCCGTTCTGTTCTCATTTTATTTTGCTTACTGACAAGATATTGTCTTTTCATTTATTGACCTGGTTTGGTAGCTTGGCTGCATCTGTTCACTTAATGCCATTTAGCAATCTTTTTTCTTGTAGTTTCTACAATGAAATTACCTGGCACCTATACCCAGAAATTGCTTTTTCCAGCTGCTGAAGAAGTCTGAAAAAACCCTTTAAAAACGCTCCCTTGCCCTGCTAGAAAATCAGAGCACATGACATGGCAATAGGTGACCTCAGGAGATACCTGCTGGGAAAAGAGAAAGTCTCACCATGCTCAAACAAGACTGGGAAGCAACATTGCTGAAACAACGCAGACAGGCATTACCGAGACATCCTTCCAGACACAAAGCCGTGCAGGTGGAGGATGTGACAACGCAAGGGACCAAACCTGCTCACTTCTTCCCAAGACTGACAATGCTAATCCAAGCCAGAGACTGCAAGGAGCTTAATATTTTGTTATTCATGTTGTTTGCCTTCACTGATGTGAACATTTCCAACGAATCACAGAATATTCTTTTCTGTAAACTTTCCTTCCTACGGCTGCAGGTGAATATTAACCTATTTATGGCATTCTGTTCAGGGGTAAAACACCCAGAGACAGCATGGAAATTTCTCTTTAAACGTTTTATTGGTTTCATCACAAAATTATACCAAATTCCATAAAACATTTTCAGCATGGACATTTTTAACACATAGTAAAATTTAAACTATTCAGTTAATCTTCCATTAGATCAGCTTCATTTCTTAGCTCCCATGAATTAATCTACCTCCAGCCTAAAAAGTTACTCACAGAGTTATTATTTAAATAAATCCTGCAGTAAAAGGACCTGCTTTACCAGACTGGGAAAAAACACTATGCCCGAACCTTAGCATTCACCAAACTGACTTTTTTTATCTTACTGCCTTGCAAGACAGAAGCCAAAATATAGACAGTGCTCTGACTTTCACTCTTTGTAATCCCCAGGCCGCAGAAGGCAGGCTTTGGTTACGTTTTACTAAAAAAGAGAGCTTTCCAGTTGCTCAGAAAGGCAACATCTGGACTTCTTCATAGCCAAGGCACAGCAGGACTGAGCTGGCTCTCCGACCTGCTCCAGCTCCCGCCACGCTGCTCTCACCCAGGTGCAGCTGTATCCCAGCACCGAAAAGCTCTCGCGGGAAAACAGCCAGGGCAGGCCTAGTCACTTGGAGCAGGCTTCGTTCAAGGCAGGCTGACTGGGACCAGCACACCAGATGGTATCCTGAGCTCGGCACGTCCCACGTGCCGAGTGGGTGCTTCTGGGCCACCGAACAACCAGCAGCATGGAAGGAAAGCCTACGTTTCAGAGAGCACGTGGATACCGTCCTCACATTTCCCACAGGGAAAGAGACCAGCCTGAGAGCGTGTACAGGTCATTTTTCCTCCAGCAATGGAAGATCCCAGAGGTCCAAAGAACTCCACCCCGGTTCTCCACTGAAGCAATGTTGTATCTCAGCTGCTGACCCTGACTACACACTGTAATTAAGCGTGGGCTACGCAGCAGACAGCTAGTCCAAGCGACCCGCCGTTGGGTTTGAGCCTCGGCTCCTCTGCTGGAATGGCACCTTGAAGGTCTCCTCGCTGCTGGTCCTCAGCATCACCGTAGGGCAACCAAGGGTCCACGCTCCTACCAACGTGACAACTGCCAGGTTGAGAGCATGCCAGAAAGTCAAGTTTGTAAAACTAGAAGGGCAGAAGGGGCAAGAAAAGGCACCCGCCGACTTAGGTCACGAAGGATGGCACAGGGCTTAGACTGCAAAGTGGATATAGCTCAGGGTTTCGTCCAAGTTCCTGCAGGAAGAGCGACAGGTCAGCAAGAACCTGCACCCTCCCTGCGGGGCTGGAGCAGAAGAGCATGTCCCATCCACGGCAAGAACCTCATTTCAAGCAGAACCAGCCTAATTTTGCCAAGTTAATTAGGTCAACAGAACGCACACAGCAGCGTTGCCCCTCTCTCTCCAGCACCGCAGACAGACTTGTTACCCTGACCAACGTCCAGGTCACAGGGAGGAAGACAACAGACTCAAACTGCCACTTGCAAACAAAAATGGAGACCAACCGAAAAGCACGTCCGCACGCGAGCTCCCAGCGTCCCTTCCAGAAATCAGTGGCTAAGTGCACAGCCGTTTTCTTACCACAAATACAAGTAGAGTCAAAGAAAAAGCTTTACCAGCAGCCACCGCCACGTGACACAGCGAAACGCTCTCTTCCTGAGCATCCTGCTTTATCTGTAGGCTGCCTTTCAATTACTCTTTCCACTTCTGCACAAATATTTACCTCAAAGAAATTCAAGACGAAGCGCACACACACACAAAAAAAAAGGAACAATGCCCTCATTTGAACAATATATTCCACTCAAAGCTCTGCCAAACAACTCAAACTACCCAGAAGAATTTAAAAACAGCCAGATTCCTCTGCCATGACCTTAAAACAACGTTTGACTTGCTGCTTGTTTGAGTCTACTTTGACCTTCGACAGACTGACCCACAAGTCAGCACAGCTTCTTGGAAGGCAAATGCCCACTCTCATTATAAAAGCTCGACACAAAAGCCAAATGCAACATGACTTAAGCACGGGGAAAGCAGCGAAGTGCCTCAAGACTAAACAGAGGCTAGAAGTAGCTCTTTTCAAGCTCAACCTTTTACTTTCTGCAGCCTGAAGAGATCACTCACCCCCAAAGGACCTGTGCCTTTGAGTTTCAAGCTTTTTACTTGGGTCTCCACGGGAACCGCTGAACCAGACCTACCTGCACATTCTCTTCCGTGACCTCGATCTCAGCAGTGTAGATGTAATCAATCAGCTTCCTCAGGGTCTGCCCATCAACGTCTTTTATCTCAATTTTCTTGGCTTTACTTTCAGACATGTCTCCTGAAATTCATTTCAAAAGGACAGTTAGAGTTTGCTTTGCAGGACATCATCGCAGGCCCCTGCTCCCCACACATCCAGCACATCCTCCTGGTATCTGACTAAAAGATTGCCCTGACACTGTCCCTGACCATCAAAGGACAACCAGCGAGATTCCCAGAAGCCTCCTAATGCCACCTAGCATCTCAACATTTGAAGACACTACTGTAAAATAAGTCAATAAATGCAACAAGCTCAATTTCTTGCCAGAAAAGAACCTGCCATGGCTCACCTGCATTCAAACACATATGTAGCCAGTATGTCCCTCAACCATGTCTCAGCACAGGGACAGACTCAAAGAGACTGTGGACAAGTCTTAGGAGGGCTTTTTAAAAACATATATATTTTATATATTTATTAAAAATATTTTTTAAAAAATTATATATGTGTGTGTGTAGATGATTAAATTGCAACAGCTAAGTTAGGGTGCTTTGTGGTATGCCCTACAATAAAAGCAAGGCAGCATCACCCTCTTTCTTTAGGAAGAACCTGAAACCTGCTGAGGAAAACAAGCACACGTGCCAGCAGTTACATCCAGTGCACTGCAAGCTTCTCTCCTAAATTACCCTGCTGTAACCTGTCTGCACAGTTACACTTTATGCAAAGCATCTGTGCAGAAAACTGTATTTCTCCTCTCTCACCTTCCCAACCTCACACCTCAGAGGCAAGGCAGCCTTTGGATCCAAACCGTATTCTTTCTCCAAATACATAACTTAAAAAAAACCCAAAAAAACAAAAACAAAAAAAAACCAAAACCCACCCAAAAAACCCAACAAACATGCAGAACTAGAGCAATAATTTCCCCTGTGGATATACAAGTAAAACCCATATCTGTGTAAAAGCCTATACATGAACCGGTGCTTTATGTGGACCCTCCCCACGGCCATTGTGGCCAGCGCTCTGCAGGCACCATACCCACACTGCCCGTGCGTCACAGGAGCACGTCACAGAACAAAAACATCAAAAGCACGCTGTGGGGAGGAGGAGGAAGGACTCCCCGGGGCCCTTCCAGCATCCATGCACACGGTGACCTCACCCAGGTTTTAATCACCAACATCTTAAGGAACCACAGAAAAGAAAGAACAAACTCCCGAGCAGAAGGAAAACAGTAAGTGAAAAAAACAAAGCTGAACAAAGCAGAGCATGAAGTGTCAATTCTTAAACCTGGGCATGAATAATCACTACCTAAGAAATCTGGTGACTCAGTATTGCTGTGGGATTAAGAGGAAAAATAGTTCCTGCAGCCTATGGGAGAAGTAATTACAGCCTACATCTCTGTACAGTGTGCGACAAGACACGGCTGGTACATTAAGTGCACAGCACAGAGTCAGATGCTAAAGGGGGTCCAAGCTTGAGCAAAATCTGGATCCTAGAAATTGAACTTTGCAGGCTTCACTTATGCCAATAAGGAGGCAAATAACAGGAACGGGGTCAGACCATAAGTATTAGAAGAGCCAACAACATCCCAAGGGAAATGTAGACTGAAATAATATTTGCCCCAAATTCAATTTTTAAAATTAAATAATAAAACATTCTTCAGAGAAGCCCACGAATGCAAACATACAAGTACAAAGCGATAAATGACCTACATTTGGGAGGCCTTCAAAACAGGTAGGACTTTTTAACTGACAAAATAAATGTCAGCTCCTTCACACACTTCCTCCCCCCCCCAAAAAAAAAAAACAACCCACATCTCCAGAGATGAGAGGGGTCTTCTGAGAACAGGCCAGTCCCCACCAGCCTACATGGAACTGGAGGTGCCCGTAAGGAGCACCCAGCCAAACCCCACCGGCAGAGCGAGGGCAAGCGGAGCCAAGGGGCAGAGGGGAGGCTGGGACGCACGCACCCGGAGATCGATGCAGAAATAGCTCGGAGGGACCGATCCGATAACATCATCTGTCTTTGCGGCGTTCATGTGACACAGGCAACAAAAATAAAGGCTGTGTGGGCTTCCACACCCACCAGCAAGCTGCCAGCCCTGCATACCAATAGCCTCCGCCGCCTCTGCTCTGCTGGAGGGATGAGAAAGGAGAGTGCTGCGTGCTGTGCCCCACGGTCGGATGGGGTCCGACCCCTCCGGCCGCTCTGGCGCGATGGAGTGCCTGCCACTTGCCAAGACGGTGCCGCTCTGGACGCGTCTCTAACGCTGGGGAGCGGGGAAGAACCTGAAGACAGCACAAGCGAAGCAGGGCAGGGGCTGGAGCACGCAACAAGCTGCCCCCTCCTCCGAGCACAGACCCGAGGCAAACGCAGCCTCTAAAGCACGGTGGGTCATTAAGGCATCTCATCCCACATGCCTTCAGAAAAGAAAACCCCACTCCTTAAAGCCCACTAAACCCAACCCCTAGGATGTCTTTCATCAGTCAGACTCGAGCCTTACCCGATACCTTAATTACAGAGTAATTCAAAGCACTAGCATCGCCTCTCTACATAAGGGCTGTGCTGAGGAAGGGCTGCCCTGCACAGACCCCGTCCCCGCACCGCCGCGGCCGGGCATGCACGAGGGACAGGGTAGGAGGGAGCAAAGGCAGGTAAAACAGGCAGAGTGGCTCCAAGCAGACCCTCTTTAGGGGACAGACTTTGCAGACAGCAGCCCATCGTGAAGGCAAGCCCTCGGGCATCACGCTCAACACCCAGCGGTGCTTCCTCCATCCCCCCCTGCTCATGAGGGCAGGGAGAGAGCAGAGCTCTCCTGCTTTGTCGCAAGATGAACCACAGTCGAAACTGCAGCAGCTCGCGGCGCCTTGTTTACCCAGCACAGCAGCTTGCCCTGCCTCCTACGTACTGCACTCCAGAGAGGCTTCCCAGTGCACAGCTACAGCTTCTGTTGTTTCCTAAATCAGAGACGGGCTGAAGGAGAATGTGAGCGCACTGGATACCAAAGCCACAGCCTCTCACACGTGGGGCGAGCGCTTTGAAGCGGCGTGCAAGACCCGCGAGGGAGGTTTCTGCGTTGCTGCTTGCTCCTTCGGCGCTTCTGAAGTTTCCCCAGGTATCTCACAGGAGCAGTCCTAGCAGCACCACTGAAGTATCCATTACGCTTTTTTAATTGATTATGTTTTCTTCTAAACGGATAGAAATTACTGTCCCCAGTCATCCCCACTGAATGGTGCCAACAAGGACCAGCCACCACCCAAATGCTCCAGAAAGCCGGTACGGGAAGGGACATGCAGTGAGGAGTTGCTGGGTCCCAGCAGTGGAAGTCACAAATGGAAGATGTGCCTGCTTATTTTCAGAATTCCCAAGGCTATTTCAAAGAGGAATGCCTAACCAGAGGACCCTACATGGTTTAGGAAAGACCCCACAGTCATTACAAGGTCATTCACGAGTCCAAAGTCAGGCCCAACCTACGGGGACAGGGACTGCAGAGCAAGTGTCAAGTGGAGGTGGATGAGCTGCAGGTCTCGGTTTGGTTCCCACTGTTCACAGCTTTATACTGATGGTTCGCTACCGCGTGGCTGCCAGCACTGCTGGGGCACCCCTGCGGCTCCCCGCACCCCCAAAAAGCGGCTCCTCCAGTGGGGACTCCGCGCGCACAAGCAGCTGCTGCCCAGTCCTGCAAACACCCCCACGGCGCGGCTGCCCCCCGGCCACTGGGCTGCATCACTGATGTGCAATGGAGAAAAAAAAAAAGAAAAAAAAAAAAATCCAAGCCACAACAACCAATCGAGGTTCATGCTGCGATTTTAAAATGCCCCGCTCCAGAGAGTGAACCACCACGCAGCTGGAAGGGGATCGCGCGCCCGGTCTTTGCAAGAGGGAGATCCAGACTTTTGAAATTCGGGACTAGCTAGATGGAAAGCAAAGGGAGAACTGGTCTTTGCCTGACCCACTGCCCCCGGGGACGTGTCGGGGGGGGGATGACGGGGAGCTGCTGAGGCTGTCACCCAGCCCACGGGAGCTGCCGAGCCAGCCACGTGACAGCGGTTAGCTGATTACTGTTTAACTCGCGGAGTGAGGGATTACACGGCCCGGAGAATTCCTGCATGGAAACAGGAGCAGCCCCGCACCACCGCCTTCCCGCTCAGATGACCTCTAAGGATCAGAGGAGTTTTTTTCCCCCCCCAGTATTTTTTCTTTTTTCAACCTCTCGTCAGGAACGAGCATCCCAAGCACTCGCGAGTCCTCCTGGAGGTGCCCTGCGGGAACGGTTGCCTCTGAGCAGCGTTTGCTCCTCTGCCTCACCACCACAGCCAATACTCACTTCCATGGCACAGCACCAGTGCCCTAGAAAACACAAACGCTCTCCACCTTAGCTCACCGTGCTGGTAAAGCCACCATGGCAAACCTCACATCTCATCTCACGTTCATCTGTTTACACCTGAGGTTCTTTCCCCGGCTCCGTTACAGAAGGGAAGAAAGCTTCCCAAATGACAAGCTTTTTCCTCAGAAATGTCATGTTCTGCTTCCAGTAAAGCAAATAGAAGGAGGTCTAATCTCAAGGCTTTTAGAAGGAAGCGGCAACACCTAGACCACAGGCAAAGGAACATGAAATGGGGGCAAAACCTGCAAAACTCATTTATGCTGAAGCTGAGGGATGGTAACAACCATTCCCTGGAGTGCACAACCATTTTATTTGTATTTGGTTACGTCAGTTCCTATCCTGGAAAGAAGGGCAAGGAAAATGAAGGAAGCTAAGGAGCTCCTGACCAGACTAATTTTACTAGAATGACTTAAATAAGCTGGTCACTCCCCTACCTTGGAACTGGCTCAGCTTTTTTTGCTGGGCACAGCCTCCAAAGGGCAGCTGCTATAGGGATCAGGCAATCAGAGCAAGAATATAGTCCCCTCCTTCTCTTCACCCAGAGGTTGCATCTGCCATTACCAAAATACACCAGGCTGCAGCAACGCACCCTGCAAAAAGGCAGGGCTGCTAAAACACACTGGGATCAAGAGAACAACGGTGTTATTTCGGGCAGCAGCAAAAAGTGCCATGGGAGATTAAACATCCGTGACTGCAAATCGGCATCAGCAGGGCTGAGCCTTGAAACTACAACTCCTGTGCCAGCAACTTCTTTGATGAGCACCATGAACATTTAGGGCGCTGCACACGTGCTTGATGTTAATGATGTGTTTTCATGACCCAAGGTCTTGTTCGGGGGTGGGGGGGTGGGGAACAACCCAAAAAACAGTGAAACAAACCTCATGGTAATAATGTTCCTGTGATGCTCATGCTACCCACTCACCACACACCCATACAACCACCCCATACCCATATACCATGCCTCAAGGAATTAGTCAAGGATGACCAGCGTCATCCATCAAGTGTAGCAAACCGCAGACCTAACCATACTGCTTCTCCCTCAAAGAAACCCTTTCCTCGCAGGCCATGCCTACTGCCTGTGCTGCAGCTCCTGCTGGAGACACAGCCAGAAGCCTCTGGGTTTGCAATGGGCCGTTCAACCCACGTACAGCGTCTGGTGTCAAGGAGAGTACCTGTAAACATCGCACAAAAATAAGGGCTGCAGGCCGCAAGGACCACGCGGTGGGCTTCCATCTCCACGGTTTCGGCCACAATCACCACATCACAGAGGAGCCGCTTGCTGGAAAAACACCAGAAAAGACAAAGATCATTCCAGAACTCCTGGTCAGGCAAAAAGCTACATAGGTATATCCTGAAAAAGTAAGCAGAAGACCCACCATTACAGACAAGGCACCTGAGCTTCTGCCAAATCCCAGTGGAGGGTCCTCTAGTCCTTCAGCTACCAGCTCCTGTCAGTGTTTGCCTACAATGCAAAGCCTGGATCCTCCTGATGCTGCAGCCCTGCCTGTGGTTCTGCTTTTCCCGGAAAAAAAAAAATCTGCAAGCCAAACTAGGCATACATGCCGCTGAAGAACAGATGGATAAGGGGTCCTGCCATCTCTCAGACAAGGAGGGCTTGGAGAAGGCACAAAAGTGCTTAAGAGCTTGGGCACTACATGGTGCCAAGCTCTAGCAGACCTATAAGACAAGAAATAGCTGTGCAAGGGAACACCAGCAGTGCTTTCGTCTTTCCACAGGGGAAAGGTAAAGTGGAAAAATGAAGTTATTTCTGTACTTCCTTCCATGTTTGGCCCTAAAGAACGTGACCACCAAAACACATCCTGGCACTGACCAGCGCAGAGGCTGCCTCAGCCATCTCCCAGTGAGGAGATGTCCATCACTGGAGTTTATCCGTGGGCCTGAGGACTTCATTTACCACATGAATTAGTCTGGGATTAAGAGTCACCGAGATAGAGCACAGGGCTCCAAACAGGCAGGAACCAAAAAACTTCTGAGCTCCCCCACTGACTCACTGTACAGCTTTGGAAACGTCACTTCATTAACTAGTGACCTTTTCTACTAGCCCCACGTATGTCCTTTGAGGATTCATTAGTTAATGTTTGCACAGGGCTCCGGAGATGCTGACAGCTAGAAGTGCTTAGCCTCCCAGTAAGTTGGTTTAAGACGTTTGAGCATACAAATGCAAAATAAGGGTGTTCTTTTCAAATGTCAAGCCTGAAAAAGGATCAGTGTCTGTAAATCTAGATGTCACCTTCTCTTCAGAAATGCTTATCACCATGCTGCACTTTGTCTTTAGGAAACTGCATATCAAATAAACACTCGTAGAGCTTCTAAAGGACTAGGTACGTCTCCTCTTCTCCATATACTGGAATACGTGAACAAAACACCTGTGAAATGGAGGGTTATAGTTGGAAAACAGGAAGAAAGTAGGAATTGCTAGTCTGTGCTCTACATTTACTGCAGTTTGGAAGGGGTGATGGCAATGAGGGAAGCTCTTTAACAGCCTCTTAATGGAGGCTTCCTCATTTCCTTCAGCTTATGCAAAAGGGGGTCTGTTCAGTTCCTCTTTGGACTAATAGTTATCTAAAGTACCGCTCATAAAATTAATTTCATCTACATTTGAAAGCTAAAAATTTCAAGTGAGCAACATAGAGCAAATAGGTTAAAGGCTTAGCAAGATTTTTCTAGACCCTCCGTATGAGATTTCTGGATGCATTTGGAGGCATTGTTATTCAAGATAGCTATTAACGTTGATTGTTGACAGCTTAACACTGTTCCATCCCATAGACATGAGAACTGCATATTCCAGAACAACAGCAGAAGCTGACAAAAAGGAGGACCCAGAAGAAGAAAACATCAAACAGGTGCTTAAGGGCAGCTTTCAGTCTTCTACATTTGATCACCTCAGTATTGCACAAGATCTAGCTAACTACAGGCACTAAGAAAAATTGTCCGTCTCCAGCTATTCCCACTACACTTCAATTAACAAAGGAATAATAGTAGCACAATAGTTTTCTGAATATAGCTGCAGAAACCTCTATTTTCAGATCCTTTGCTTTCAGTACAAAGAAAGCACTAGAGGATTGCCAGTAAAAAAAAAAAAAAACCAAACAAAAAAACCCCGACAAAACCAAACCATACTCTGCTTCATGTAATTGTTACGAGGGAAGGATATTTCCATTTTCTGTTCCTATGCAACTGAGAATCGCTGTCAGACATCTGTGGAAGGAGACAATTCTAATCCTTCTCCACACCAGAGTATGTGTATGTTGGGAAACTACTTAATCCACAGAAGATAGGTGGCTATTACAGCATCTTTTAAGTACTTTGAGCGTGCAGGAAGAGTAAAGGGTGTTATCTGCTTTCATCATACCATCTGGACACAAAGGGAGCACATACGTTCATGGGTATGACACATGTACTTTCCATAGGAATCCTTTTAAAAATTGGGTTTCTAAGTCTCTATTTGAATGGTAAAGGACTCAAATGAACCAGTCAGAGAAACACTTGCTGAACTTCTATCCGGTTCATGGGATCACAACAACCAAGAAACAACTCGGGTTTAACCACTGCCACCACATTGCTGATGTGATGACAGCAGTCCTTGAAGACTGTGTTTGCTGATGTTTTTTCAGCCTCCATTCTCCCTGTACCCACGCAGCTGTGTAGAGATGAAGGTGTTCGCTTTTAACCAACACCAGGATTTTCAAATTTGCAAGTACAGAGCTGACATTCTTCCTGAGCTGTTGCTTTTTTTTCACTGTCTACTTTGGGGTGCTAAGCCCAGACTGAGCGATGCTGCTAGTTAAAGAGAATAAGAACAGTACATTAATAACGCTTGGTCTGTAATTATGCGTAGGTGTCTTCATGTCTGTAATGTTCTATTATTGGTTTTCAGACCATTAGCTTAGTTAAGAACATAGTTTACAGCTGAATTTGCTGTAAGTAATGGAAAAAACTAAATGAATTATCATCTATGACTGAAGGCTATTGCTCAGATGGTTTTGAGCCATAGCTGGCTTCCTTCTGCTGGGAAGATGGAGAGGTCTGAGACTGGGAAGAGCAACCCACCACAGAAGGGCTATATTTTAGCTGTCTCTTCCTATTCGTTGATTAATCCCCTACATGCAACCGTTAGCTGTGACAAAGATGGCACAGATTTTTTTCTAAGTCTCCCAGAAGCCCTTCTGTTCCAATCAGCACATTTCTGCTAAACCAGAGAGGGTGCCCATTAAGTCAAAAGTGTACCTCCGTAATTCATTCATGACCTTGAATGCCTTTCTCATGTGAGAGGGGTTGACTGTCACTGTGCGCTGGTCCTTTTCATCTTCAGCTGCCTCAGAGGATCGGGAACTCTGCTTAATGCTAAAAACATGGACAAAAAAAAGAGTAGAAAGTTTGATTCAATGACACTTTAAAAAAAACGTATCATAAATCTGCAGCACAGGGTATTATGCACGGAGTTACTGGCATGTTTGTTAGCCTGCTCAGTTTACCCATATGAAGAGCATCACGAAATGCAGCTACTTCTGCATGAATGTTGAAAGCCAACCCAGCCCACATTTCAGTCAGCAGCAAAAAAAAGGAAAAAGTGCCAAACGCTTGAGGACAAAGCCCAGCCTTACAGGCTTCAGGCCAGGAAAGCAGTACAAGTTGAAATTCAAGCCAGAACATAATTGCCTCACTGAATAGAAATAGACTTCAGCACTGGGAACTACAAGAGTACCATGGATACTTTAACGTCCATACAGAGAAAGAGAAGTTTAGTCTTCAGTGTCCCATCTGAAAGCGCAAGCATACAATACATGACTTGTATCTTCTTCTATAGAGGCAAGTAGAAAAGGACTATTAAAACTCCCTGCACAGCTTCCAAAGCATTAGCTTTACAGAGGCCACATCCCATTTCCATTTTAGAAATAGGTCTATTTAGTGCCACTGAAACATATAGCAAGAATTATTAAACCAGACCTTCCTACCAAAACCACCAGCCATATAGGTAATATCAAACCAGACGCACTCACTTCTGTGCTGTGTTTAACCAGGCCAACAGGTGCCTAAGGCACATACGTGTCCTCATTACTTTGTTGGCAGCGCTGGCTCTTTACACAGAATTGACATCAGGTCAATATCTTCACCTCCCTGATCTGAAAGTCCGTGAAATCGCTCGGAGCTAAAGGTTTCCACCTACGGAAAAAGCAGCACTTAGAGCCAGGTCCCTGTTCTGCTTACACCCACGGCTCACCCCTCAAACCTGCCGGCAGGCAAAGGCAAACAAGACAAATCAAGCAAGGCTGTCCGTGTCGAAAGCCAACCCCGAGCGAATGGCAGACCTCGGCAGGTAACCCCACGGCCACCATGCACCACACTGGAGACCTTCTCAGAGTCTTGCTTCCAAAGGACGGTCTCCCTCAGCTTCATGTTTGTGCCCTCCTCCCTGCCACCTTTCTTAGTTGGGCTTGTATCACGATAAAAAAAGCCTGAATTGGGTTACACCAACAGTCTGGGCAGCCCAGCATCCTGGCTCTACCTGCAACCAGAAGACGATGTCTGAAGAAGGGTGGAAGGATCCTTCCCCAAAACAGCCCGCCAGCCTCTGCTAAGGCATGTATGCACGCACATACATATCTATATATAAATGTACTCACACAGAGTGACTTTTCCTTTGAGAAACACTATTATTCACAATTTACAACCCCTTGACAGTGTGAAGCCCTTGCTGAACGTTACACCCTCCCCGCTGCCGGCTCCCGGCCGGTGGCTGTTATCAGCATGATGTCCCTTGAGACCACACGAAGCTCTTTGCCCCCCGAGCTGTCCTCAGTGGGTCACATTGTCCTTCTTCTAGAAACAAGATGCTAAATAGCAGCCAAGCTGCACGCAGCTCGAATACATGCCTGCATACTGAGCGGCCTCCAGGTTTGTGCCCAAGACAAGGGTTAATGCCAAAAACCAGCCAAGTCCAATTCTTGCACTTTGCTGAGCAAGTGAAATATTTTCAGTCGTAAGTGAAGCTGCAAGACTGAGCACAACATCACTCAGCACATGTCCCACTGAGGGAGACAACTTCCCAGACTGCCTTACAGTCATCATCCAATTAGTTTAGTATGGCTGGATTAAAAGAAAAAAAAAAAAAAGAAAAAAAAATCAGAAAGAATACCTCTTGTTAAATGTTCGGTATTCAAGGCACTGGTACCAAGCAACGACACAACCAGCTTTTCTGTCCCCAAAGAAAGCTGAACTCATTCTGTGCCACACGTACCACCAGCAGCGTTCACGGGCACGGAGCAGCGGCGGCTCTCGGCTCTTCCCCAAGTCCACACACCCCAGCGAGGGAGTCTTCTTGCTCCAGGGACGTGGCCAAATTCAGCTAAGCCTCAGTGCTGTATCTATCAAAAGCCCTGGCTGAAACCTTAGGCCAAGCAAAGTTTGACCACAGCTTTAAACACCCCGGCATAAACCCTTGCTTTTTAAATAGCTAAACACGCCCTTGCGGCGCACCGAAGCCAAGAAGTGAAAAACGAGGCTCTGGAAGTGCAAGTGACTTCACTGAGCTTTCAGTCTCCAAAGCCAAAACACGTACAGGAAGCAAACAAAACAAAAAAGAAAGAAAAATAAAAAAAAAAGAAAGTGAAACCGAAAGGCTGCAGCAGGGACAGCTGTACCCATCCCGCCGGACCGCCGCGGGACACCGCTTCGGTCATCGTCAAAGACGGACCTCGTGGGATCCGAAATCAAGCGATGCACACCAATATCATGGGGCTGCTTTAATAAGAAAAAGCACACCGCTGAGATTTATTTATTATCACTCCAGTGCCGGAGACGAAAGATACCTTATGTTCAAACTTTTCCGCTGGCAAAAGATACAGTTCAAAGGACACTGCAAGTTTCATTAAACACCAAAGTAAATGTCAGATCAACAAGCCTTCATAAAGCCTCAACTCCACCAACATTTGTCTGTATTTTAAAAGTAAAACCTTGCTTCAGAATTCCTGAAAAAGATCAATCAGTTCTTCCTAAAAAGCATGAAAAGTAACTTTTTAAAAAGCATTCTAAAAGCATCCTCAGCTTTATTAGCAGGGCTGGATTTCACATTTTGCCAAAGGCTCACCGTAAGAAAATACTGCAGACTGTCTGGTTAAAAACTTGTTTCAAAAAAAAAATCAAGATATGCTATTTAAAGTTTTTCCAAATGACTCACATAAAAAACACATTTGAAAAATTAATGGCCAAGAGCCTTTAACTCATCTTAGAGACTGACTCAGCTTCCACAGAACTGTGTTCCAGTAATGGACGGAGGATGATTTTATCCGGGAAAAAGATTTCACACCCCCATGCACACACTCTCAGAGCTCACCGACACATTTCCAGCATAAAAATGCAAGAACCTAAACGCTCCGAGCGAATGCAACCTGCCGCAAAGCAAAAGCTACCCGAGAAGACCAAAACAGTGCATTGCATAGCCCTTTTCTGAGGGTTTTTTCCCCCACAACACTAAGAATTATTACACTTATTACACTGTTGTTATATTAATGGAGCAAAGCAGAGGAGAAACAGGGTCCTCCGATCAGAGGTACTGGCCGAGACCACCTGGACGTGCTGGAGCCCCTGCACCCTGTGACTACGGAGACTTTCCCCCCAGCACCTTCACGTTTGCCCAGCTGATGTCCTACTGCACCAGCAGGACTCAAAAGCCAGGAGCAATTTGTTCTATTCCTGGGCTATCCGAGGCCGTGCACTGAGCAAATGGACAAATTATTTAATTTCCCTGGGCCAGATGAACATCCTTGCTAGGGACACAACAGGATTCTCCTAAAATAAGCGAAGAGGTTCTTACTTTCATGGAGTGCCAACCCCACCGACACCTCCTGCATGGCCTTTCAACGCTGTCCCCAAGCAGAAAAAACGAACCCTGATTTGAGAGTCCCCAATTAAGCCAAGGAAGCTAATCGCAGCCCCGCTGACACCCTGTTCCTCCTCCCCAAGACGCACTAGCAGGGCTCGGCTCGCAGCACAGCTCCTGCCTGAGCGCGGCCACATCCCACCCAACAGAGAGGTATTATAAAAACCCATAACCTGTAGCTCCGCTGCACGCAGTTATCAACTATAAAGTTGGGTTGCCTTAGTTACCAGCAGTAATTACAGATGTCTTTGCAGATTCTACATGAAGGAATAAAAGCCTTGCTTAGAGCTAAACTGTCCCCTGGCAAGACGATTGCCGTTCCTGGTAAACCGCAGGAACAAAAATGCCGGCTCTGCCAAAATCAATTCTACCACTGGCTTTACTGGAGCCAGGAGTTCGCCCTAAAGGAGGAGGAGATCTCAAACGCATTCCCCTTCGGAGCGGAGAAGGATGAGCTTCTGCTCATGTTTCTGGGAGAACAGCTGCTGGGCGCAGCTCCTAGCCCACACGTGGACACCACGAAGGTCCCTCTCCACCAGGTTCTCACCTTGGAAAGATGATGGGACTCCAGATAAATCCAGCCCAGCCCAGCTTCATCCCACTGGGCAGCACTGGTGGTGGTGGTTGGGGGGGTTCTCTGGGAGCTGCTCTCATCTCCTGCCTGCGGACCACAGGCTGAGCTCTGCTCTCCTGGGTTGTCCCGTAACGCTGCAGAGCTTTGGTCGCCCCAAGTTGGCCAAAGAGTTAAGAGGGCTCGGCGACCTGCCCTCCCGCAGCGCGGGCAGTCCAACAGCTCCGCGGGCACTTCATAGCCTTACATTAACTTAAAAGTGACATGCTAAGTGTAAACTTTCAAAGCCTACGGAGCTTCTTTGTGGGATACGCTACAATCATCCCCGTAAAATGGTCATCTTCAGTTTCCGAGAGGTTTGACATGGCTCTGATCTAAAAGTTTGATAGATGCCCGATAGCGGTTACTAGTGTTCAAAACCTAAATGCCTCTACTAAGATAAATGGAGACCGAAATATTAATTTAGTCTTCGCAAAATGAAAAATCATTTTACCTTAACTGGCGTAATTCTCTGTTTAGAATCAATGGCCAAAATCATGGCACAAATACATTACACCGAATAGTTTTATTCCTCGAGTCAGGCAGATGCAGTAAGAAAAAGATGTCAGTGTAATGGCATATTTATAAAAATCTCAATTTTCAAATTTGCCTTTAGGTATATACAAAGATAGTAAAAAAAAAGGTGACTGGAGGAATCCGAATATTGAGATAGATTTTGAGAGGATTTCAGAGAAACATATTATGATTAAAACACAGGGGATATAGTGTAATGGAAAGGATTTGTTTTTTTCAACAGCAATATTATTTTCCTACTTTGTTGAATTTTTTCAGTGCCTACATCAATATGGAGACATTAGCTTAGAAAAAACACACAACTGGTATACAACAGATCCCCAAAAGGATATTTGTATCAAAGGAGACCTCGGGGGAAAAGCAGACTTCAGGAACTACCGAGAAGAAAAGTCTTTGCTGACAGTAATGGAAACAACACAAAATAACTCAAATATGACAATATCATTTGCTTTCAAAGGCAAATATTGTATTTCTCAAACAAGTACTATGAAGAGACTACCCCCACTCAAACATAAAGTTAAAATTACAGGCATTTTAAATCTTTAAAAAAAAAAAAAAAAAAAAACAAAAAACCCCAAAAAACCAACCAAACAAAAAAAAACCCAACAACAACATTCCAGGGGTTTTTTTTCCTATTCAAACTCAAACACATCTTACAAATTCAGAACCAGAGTATCATGCCTGATCATACAGCCTTATGCAATTTCTCCATAAAATGAAAGTCCCTATCAACACAGTAGAAGAAAATCAGGATTCTGAAATAATTTACTGCCAAATGTGAACGTTTCAGGTTAAATCCCCCTTGCCCCTGGCTGCTTCTGCCCATGTGCAATGACATGGGCACATGATACCACTGAACAACTCGGATGTGCAAGTTATCAGGATATTTGAGTCCGGGCAGGCTTCGGACAAGAGTCAGAGGTGATGCGAGCACCAGTAACACGTCCCTCACCGACTACAAACATGGAAAAAGCAGTAACATTAAAAACCGGGGGGAATTCTGCTGTCATGAAAGTCACGGAGTATAAAATTTGAGGCCTAAACCACATGACGCAGATCCGAGTTGAAATGCGGGGCAAAAGTACAAAAAAAAGGGAACAGAACCAGCCCACGGTGCTCACCCCCCAAGGTCATTTTTTCACACCTCCTCCCACAACTTGCAGGCAAAGCAGCCTTGGCGCAGTCCCACACGATGTGCCCTTCTGAACCAGAAAGCAGGTGAATATTTCCAGCTTTCCTTGCCAAGAGTCAAACCCCACATCGTTACTGCCCATGAGCAGTTCAGGGCCGCCTTCCTCTTCCTGAAAACTAGAAATACAAGCAGCAATTTGGGTAATCATTCCTCACTTCCAGAGGCAGAGAACATGCTGATGGGGACAGCGCTTCATGCCCTAAAAACACAGGGTCTGGAAAAAAAGGGTGAGGCAAAACAGTCCAGGTACTTTCCCGGTGACTTTTTCACTGCTGTATCCCCAGCAAAAGACCTCCAGTCAAAATGAGACCATTGCCGGTAACCGTAAAAAAAGGTAATAAGTAATAGTGCCAAGGATGATCCCAGCCTGAGGTATCAAAACAGCTCCGCTCCACTTCCTCAAACACTAGACTCATTAATAAAGAAAAAAAAATAAATAAAGGAAAACCCATTCCATGGGCTAGCATTTATAATGACGAGCTAGGATTTCAAGGCACTTGAACTTAATTAATAACTGGATTAATATCCAGAGGTGGTCATTCACACTCTTACGGGAAGCAGCAGCCCTACAGTGTCATTTAGAGAGATGTGGCAGACTGAAAGTTTTGGTTTGCACATTAAATACACAAACAATTGCAACCCTTGAGTCACATAAGGACAGAAAGCTGCCCTTCGGAGCTCGGAAAGCAACTCCCACAAGCTGCTGCGAGTGTTTTCCCTCAACAGAGGGAATATTTCCAGAATTTGGGGATTGACCCTGGCTTAATTTTCCAATGTGTCATATTTAAACAAAACTTCTGTCAAGCCCTGACAATCAGTACTACCAGCGGGTCAAGCCCCCTCTTTGGTCCCCCACCCCCTGCAAGGTCACCCACAAAAAAAGGAAGCGCTCAGCGTATCCTGTTTTTAAAAAAAGCAAACAAAACACAAAAACACCACCCAAGGCAGCTCAATGTTTAGTTTGAAGCAGTACGAGCGAGCTTCTGGAGTGCGAAAGGCCCCCGACGGAAGGGAGGAAGGACGGAGGCAGAGCACAAACACTGAACGTGAACCGGCACCTGCGCAGCAAAAAACCTCTTTTATGCATTCAGGGGACGCTAGGTCGACTCTGCGAGCGCTTCTGCACGCAGGTTTTGGGGCAAAATAGCTGCCTTGCAGGAAATAAAGTCTATACGGCCCAGCTACCATGCGAGGGAGACGCGGGATCCCCTCCTGCCTGCCGTAACACCGGCGCAGCGTGCAGCTTCCACCTACCCGGGCAGGTAAATCCACCGCAGACGTTCCAGGTTTTCATTCATTACTCAGAAAAGCAGCAAATATCGGGGGTTATGCCTTCGACCGAATGACGGAGCGAGCTGCTGGAGGCTCCGGACACAAGCCCAGCGTTTTACGAGGCACATCTCACTGAGGGAGCGAGCCCGCAGAACCCCCAGCCCACCTTTCCTGCCCCACGGGCGATTTGAGAAAACACCCACCGGCGCAGCCTCCCCTTCCCTCGTAATTCACCTCTAAACCGCATCCCGCGGGGGGGTGGGGGTACCAAAAAAAAAAAACCCACACCAAAAGAAAAACCCCAAACCCACTCCGTTCCTTCGGTTTGGGTACACCATGACATTGCAACATCGAGGAATACCACGGCAGGCGCTCATCGCGGGAGGTATTTCTGCAAGCGGGCAAGAATGGGGAGGGAAGGGGGGGCTGTCCCCGCATAGCCAGGGAGAGCTCCGCGGGGAACGGCATCGCCCCCCCCCCCCCCAGCCTCGCATCC
>JAVJGG010000043.1:16940493-16954494 GCA_035590195.1 Aviceda cuculoides | reverse complement strand
GGGCGGGGGGGGGGGGGAACCGATGGGTAAAGGAGGGGAGGGGGCAGCTCTTGCCCCCCCAACATCCACCCACCCACCCGTTCCCAGTCCTTCCACCAGAGCCGCTGCCTCCGCGAGAACCGGCCTCCGGGGGAGATGGCGGATGAGCCGTAACTACTCGTAATCCCTGCGGTCTGGAGACCACAGAAAAAGTTTTAGCGGACTGAAAAATCCCCAGTACTGACCGCGGCGGCAGGAGAGGGCCGGTGATGCTCAGAGCTGCTTGACGAGGGTGTCAGCCCCCCCGAGGTCTCCCCGCTCCCCCCCCCCCCCCGCGGAAAGCGGGACCTAGCCTCCAGTTCCACAATTTGTCAAAATCTTGCTGTCCCGCTCTGCAATCTCTCAGGGCAAGTACCTGCTGCACAGGCAATACGGGTCCTTCTAAACTGCAGGTGGTTTTTAGCCTGAAGCACTGGACTAAATCACATTTGCCATTTTTATTCCGATTGATACAGAATCTGGGTTGGTTTTTTTTTTTTTTCCTCATTTTATTAAAAGTTTTTCCCAATCTCATTCTGCAACAATGAGGCCCTAGAGGTTAATTATAACAAAGACAAGAAGCATTTGCTTTCTTCATTACTCTTCCATTCGCAACATGTTCTTGTGCAAAGGAAAGAGATAAGTAGAAGTATCAAGAGATTTCTCTTGCAAGATGCCATTCCATCTCTTTTGTAAATAAATTACCTCTTTTTTCTACATTTCTCCTCAAACCAGGTCCTCAGCCTAAGTTTCACACATCTTTTAAAATATATCAGCAATGACAATTGAACCTTCCGCATGAGGGTTTCGAAAGCTTGTTGAGATTCTTAACCAGTCATCGCCCCCATTCTTCAGATAAGAAAACTTAACACACCTGGAAGGTAAAGGACTTTGATAAAGTCACATGGGGATGGAGAGTCAAGAGTCCCGCTGTTTAAACACCATTTGTCAGCCTCCCCATAAACAGAAGAAATACAGATAAAGCCATGACGTCAAACCTCACAGGGGATTCAGGCAAAATTCCTGCATGTTCCCTTTGAGAATCCTGTTAAACTATCCATTTAAGACATCCAGGCCCTCAAGTAATTCCCCAGTGTCCACTGAGCCTTACACTCCTGATGCACAACGTGCAAAACTGCAAGACACAGGAGTTCAAACCAGAGAAAAAGTAACTATACTAAAAATGGCAGAATTTACCTAGAACATGAGGGCTAGAGCTCATTTCCACTGAGTCCCTCAGTAATCATACAAAGTCAAGAGCAGGTCCTGAAATTGCTGCGAAGTACCTGTGTATTTTTATTAACAGATATATTTTAAATAACAAAATATTAGGCTTTCACCATAAAAATCTACATCTCGCCTCAGTCAACCTGGGAACTAGGCACCTAGGTTGAACCAGACCAGCAATACCTTCTTACGTGCTTTGCCCCACCAGAACATACACCGCTGGACTCACTAAGTGCCGATAGCAACCGTGGAAAGGCAAATCCCAGCGACAGACAAGAGCAAACCAGTGAACAGTCCTTGCTGGAATGGGACGAAAGCCTGTTCCAGTAATCAGAGATTAACTTTATAGCAGTCTTGTAAAATAATCGTGACTGGGAAACAACCCCAATGCAAAAATTTCTTGCTTGTTTTTAAGTGTGAGACTGGTATCTTGAAAAAGCACCTAGTTAAAAGGAATTAGTAACAGCTGATAGGTGGAATTTTTCCAGCCTCTCAAAAATTCCTAGTCCCGATTAATCCTAAATTCCTCCTACAACTCATCTACCTTCAATCACTGACAACCATATAACCGATGCTCAGAGCAGAAAGGTCCACAGAACACCTGCTCCAGCCAGTATCACTGTCCCTTGGCCCCCAAAACCTCGACCAAACCCCCCAACTCTTAACAAGCCATAGGGAGAGGAAAGATCAAAGCATTGCCAGTGTCCCCGAGACGGCAAGAAATTTCTTCAATAAAAATGCCAGGAAGGGAGGGGACTAAAAACAATCCTTGCCAATCTGATCCAAAATTCACTCCTAGCCCAAAGTGTGGCAGCTGGTTTAACCCTGAGGTTGTTAAGTAAAGCACATCGAGTGCTTCTGAGAATTTAATTCTGTGAAGAGCACCAATACGCTCGGACAACACCCTGTCAATCTCCACAGCTTCAGCAGAAGCCAGAAAGAGCCCCCTTCCCAAAACTCAGCAGAAAGCAAACCGCATCAAGGTGGAAAAAAACCCTTCCTGGCTCTGCAAGGCAAACTGGAAAAGCCCCGAATCACAGGATCATACTGCTTAAATACAGTGCAAACAACGATTCAGGAACCCTTCACTCCCCTGTAAATACCTGTTTCCAGGTATACACCAATATACATGTTCCAAAGATCTATGTCATAAACAATTTGCTGTCTTTAGCAGCTCTTCTTTTTAGTTGCATAATCCCCTCCACAATATTATTAATCAACTTTCTTAAAAAAACTATGGCTTCTGCACTGAAGAGCTGTGAAAGGCATACACAAAACACTGCGTTCACAGAAGCTTCCGAGGCTGCATCTTCTCAGCCTAAATGATTTTTTGTTCTGTTTTTTAAAAGATATATATATATTTAGATAAATATATGTGTTTATATAGATAAACATATATTTTGTCATAAATGTATATATTAAGTGTGTATGTATATGTGTGTGTGTATATATATATTTATCTTTGAGTGGCCAACCTGATCCAACCCTGAAGCTGGTCCTGCATTGAGGGGTGTTTGAACCAGATCACTTCCAGAAGTTCCTTCCAGCTAAACTTCTTCTGTGACTCTACTCAAATAAATGTTCATTTAGATAGCTCTGTATTTAGACCATATGTTTTCTGGGAAAAGGTCCGCTATGGAAATTAATAGAAGAAAAACACTGAAAGGCATCTACTGAAATAGATGCCTTACCTCAGTGGCTAACTGGAGTCACTGGAGGTGGTGCTTGGGTACTGCGCTGGCTCCCGATGGACCCGGAGCACGAGGCGCCTTGGCAGAGAAGTCCCGATAGTATTTGCTGCCCAAGCGCTGCTAGAATTTAGAGCATGCCATATTGCTTTCACACAAGACCAAAACAGCAGCTAAAATTTAGCTACTACAGCAACTCACAGGGATCCCAAGTTACCGCAAGGCTCAAAAGGAAGCTCCAGGAGACCTTCTAGGCAGGGACCTTCCCAGGGCTGGAATCAGTGATGTTTCGGCAGCTGAAGCTTAAGAGACTCCCACTGTTTTCTGAAGCATGTGTTTTGGAGAGGAGAGAGGGCTGGAGCATCCACGCCAGCACTCTCCCCCCACCAGGACCCTGCTCCTCAAGCAGAGATGCTGCAGAAGCCACCAGCATCTCCAGCCTCCGGGACCGTTGCCCTCTGCTGGTACACGTCCTGTCTGCCACAGGCCAGCAAAATTGGGGTTTAGGAAATATGTTTTCCTTTCATCTTTAACATAAATCACCTTTCCTATAAAAATAGTGGGTTTACTCCAGTAGTTTCGTCATAACGTTACCACCTTTAGAATAACCACCCCCGGCCATCTTCACCCCAGGCTGTGATTTCTGGGGCATAAGCCATCCTATTGCTCACCCTACCCAGCGGAACAGATCCGCTGAAAATGTTCTTCCTGCTCCTCCTCTTACTCTTTCCTGTAGCAGAAGCAATTGATGTCACCTGCAGTCAGCTATGTCAGAAGCACAGACTTCCTGCCCTGTAGCCATATTACGTACTTATCAGAAACTTGCTGGAAGATTTTCAGGTAGATTTTATGGTTTAGAATTGAGCGCTCAAAAGGAAAAATTAACGTTCAGGAAGAAAGCTGTAAAAACAACTGTCGCGGGCACTGGAACAAAGGCAATGGCCAGTATTCAGATGCCTAAATACTACCACGTCCCTCTGCCTCATGAGCCCTTAGTTTTGACTCCCATTTCTGCACCTACTGAAGTGTACAGTTCTCGCTACAGGCTGAACACATGGACTTGAGAAAAAATTTAGGCTACAGTCCAAAACGTGGGATTTTTTTTTTCCCAAAAATTTTTGCTTAAGGTATCATTTTAATGTGATTCTTTGTCTTTATACTATATCCCTTACTGCTTCCACTACTACCTTCTGCAATAAGGGGAAGCTACCCATAGGCTTCATAAAGATGTTGTATGACTTAATATTCGTATACTGTAACTCTGAGAGACCAGAATAAATAAACCTATTCTCATTTGGCATCTCGCCACTCCAACCCAAGCCTCTTTACTATTACTCCTTCTATACTCATTGCCTTGCTCTCTTCTCAGAATTTTTTAAAACATTTCATTTTTTTATTCTTTGCAAAAGCCAAGAAACACAGTCCACCACACTAGTATTGTAACACAACATGCTGCAATATTAATGCGAATGAGTAAATCACACAGCTGCCACACACGAAAATTTAGGCAAGATTATTTCTGCAGGCACAGTATTTTACCTGAACAGAAAAAGCTGTCTCATGCAGCATACCTTCCTCGCAGGTAACGGATTGTCCTTCTCTACCCTGCTTGGCATTTCCTGGGCAAACACCTTTTTCTGCTCAATCTCCACAGCGTATTAAGAGTGAGAACTGCATGTCAGGGGCTCAGCTCGGGTTTCTGGTCACTTACTGGACTTTCGTGGTGTGCTTTTCAGGGCTCAGCTTTCCCATCCTCTCTCTCCACGCAGAAGTGCACCCTGTGAGGGAGAAAGAAAACACGCTTTGAGAAGGCATTAGAGCACGTGTGGCACCAGCTCGTTGCAACACTTTTGGCCTAAAGCAGCATCAGCAATGAAACAAGCCCAGCTCTTCCTTCCAAAGGCAATGTTTCTCAACATCATCTCAGCTGACTCCCCAGCACACAGAAATCAAGAGCTCCCCATCACCACCAGCTACACACAAACTCAATGGAACATTTCCAAAACACACGTGGTGCTGATTCATCACCAAGCTCATTCCTCAAAGAGGTTTAAAAAGTAACATTGGTACCACAGAGCAGAAGCCCCAATTCCAGCTGGTGCTGGGTAAGTAAAAGAAAACCCCAATAACAACTTCTAAATAATATAATTACAGAAAAAATAATTTGCCTACATTTAAAATTGCAGAAAATAACGGACAGGTGGGCCTAAAGGGAAAAAGGCATGGCAACTCGCTCCAAAGGCTTGAAACACACCCCCCCCCACCTTGTGCTCCTGGGGATCGCTCTTTTTCAGGAGGATACATCACCACAAAAATAATAGCAGAAAGCTAGCATTACTTCTCTTGCAGAATGCACTTTGCTAAAGAGCCTATGCAAGAGGCATTAGCAATTACAGCTGCAACCATCCTGCGGTCCAGCAGTGATCTCAGGGGGAGAAGCCCTGAACTTGGAAACAGACAGGACTCAGGAGCTCTCTCCAGTGAAGGGAGCATCGTTGTTCCAACAGGCCCAAATGAAGTCACACAGTGACGGACTTTGGCGTATTTGTTACCCACTAAACTTAAAAGATTACTAAAACCTGAAAAGCTACTAGATAACCACATAGAGAGAACTGGGAATTTAGCATCAGAAATCTTCCATGACTCCACAATCCAGCCAGGGAGCAGTCAGTGAGCCCAAAATCAGAGGACATTCCTTTTGAGGAGGGAGGGGACCTGGAGGATGATGATAGAAGTAAACTATTTCAAAACAGAGCTGATAGTGCTGTGCTTTTATACTCCAGCCTCCTCCCAGGGCCATGCCCTGCCCGTGTCGTCGTAATCTGTTCATCAGGCTGTGCGGCTGGGAGAGGGAGGCTTTCTACTGAAGCTGTGTTAATATGCAGTAAAGAAAACATGATTATTGATCCACGGAGAACAAGTAAAAAGACCATGGACCTTGAAGTCCCAAACACTGCTCGTGCATTTAATCCAAGTCTATGCTGGAAATGGGGACTGGACTCCTGACCTTTCTTCTTCCCAGTCAGTGCCTGCAGTGACTAGACTCACGCTTCCTTCCCTCCAGGATTTTGTGGAAAGCAGTATTTCTTACAAAATAGAAAAAGTCCACTGTAAAACCACAGAAAGCAACGAAAGTTACAGAAATGACAGAAGAGACTGAGATGGTATTCATCCTTTATATTGACTAGATTACAGACTAACAGCATATTTTGAGATGTGTAGCTTTGCATGCCTTTCAATTCAAAACTGTATTCCCAGTGAGAACAGGGCGTCTGTGAGGCAAACTAGCTGGCAATTGCACGGTATAAAGTTCAATTGCACATTTGAACAACTGAAGTATTTTCAGATTCATCAGCTCATTCTGCTTCTAAGGAATTTTTCTGCAGTGTTCATCAGTGATTTGTACTTTGATGGTAGTGAGCAAATGTACATCTTGACACATTTCCAGCCAGAAACTTAATCCCTTTTTAAATTGGCATCAATTCCTTACTGCATTACAAATGAAAAGAAGCATTTATAGTAATGTAATGTACATGTAATATGTATCAAAATTATACATAGCTCTACATAGTGGAGTTTGATTTTTTTTTTTGAGTAAGCGCTGTTCTTTCCAAATCTGTGTATTTTCCATTTGTGAAAGCATTCAGGAATGAAACTGTACGCATCAAACTAAGAGGGTTAATATCCAGATGCCTCAGACAGATGGCATTATTAGTCTGACTGGGCTTGACATCTAGTTTTCAAAGTTAAGGAGCTTTGGTTACTTGGATGGCTGACAATCTGAGAATAGCCAGTGCTCTAAGCTTGATGCTTTCTGTAATAGAAATAGGCAATACTACAGCTTTGCCTAACAGACTTTTAGCAAAAAAAAGTTACACCAAGATCAACCACACTGAGAAAGTACTTAAAGAAAATGCTGTTTGAACTTTAGTTTAGGACTCCTATTGGCAAAGGCTGAACCAAGGACAGAAAACAGTACTAGAATTTTTTTTTTTTGTGCTGCTGGGTTTTTTGCTACAGCCTAGACCTGAAGTGTTCCATCTTTTTAACTGTTCAGTCTATTCAGCAGATAGGAGAACTACAGGAAATACAAGAATCTGAAGAATGTCTCTCTTCTACACCAAACTACAGCTTTACAGCCCTTGCTCTTTCCGTGTTCCCACTACTCATTTTCCCCACAAGATGTGTTAGATGCTTTTAAGGGGAACATAGATATGATTAAAACACTCTTAGAACCATACGAACAAGAGATATCAGTTCAAAAGTAGCTATATATTTCCTCCCCTTTATATATAACAGAAATAGAGGAGAGTTCTGAGAGCAGAGAAGGCATAAAGACTAGGATTTGTCAAAGGAACATCAAGGAGGAAAGCACCCAACTCCATCAGCCCCTTTACAAGTCCCAGTATGCAGGTAAATGATAGAAAATTCCTAGGTAAAGGTATATAGCAGAAAGACTTTCATCTTGTTACAAGAAATACACATCTGACACCCGTCGACAGTAGTACTTACATTACAGTACAAATAAATACTCATTAAAGTTAAGTAGAAGTAATGTACGTGTGTGCATATACATGCACATACCAGTAATAATAGAGTAGTAATACTTCAATAGGAGACGTAAAAAAAGCCCATTAACAAAAGTAAATAGTGCTTGTTCAGGCTGGCTCGAAATGCCTTATGGTGTGCTTGCATCGTGAAACACATTTTAAAGTGAAGCAGGGATGTGACTGTTTTATTCATTTAAGAAATACAAAAATGACATGCAGAAAACTCATCTTTAAGGGATGCATATACCAGATCACAGAGTCAGTTATGCAAAAAATATGAAATAACCCATTGTTTTGTAAACTACACCTCTGGCTAAGGTGAAAGACGGAAATTTTGGCGGCACACTTTCCATCAGCTAATACTAATCCAATCTATTATATACAGACACAGAGTTTGAAAGACATATTGGAAATTCCTTCTTCCTATTAAATAGCTTAGAAAGTAGAGGTCCGTAACAACGTATACCATGTAAATGTGGTACAAACTGTTGATGACGTGATAAACACTAATCCGTAACAGCTACAACAGGACAAGCAATCCTTTTCAAAAAGGCTTGGATAAGCTACTGCCTATTAGAAAACCAATCATCTCACAGACTGTAGGGGCAAAATCCTATTCTCACAAAACGCACCATGTTTTTGTTTACTGCGGGAGCATCAGAAGGGTGCCCTCCAGTTTTATCTTTCAGAGATTAATTAACAATTTAAACCAAACTTCTGCATTTTAGAAAGCACATTCTGAGGTACGTAGAAAAAAGAAGCTGCTCTTATTTTCAGACTTGAATGGGAGGTCAGGGTCCTCAGCACCACTCAAGGCTCAGACCCTTTTCAGCAGCAATAGGAATGCCGTTATATTGCGACAATAGTATCAGCTGACAGGGCAGGATAATAAACCAGTGTTCTGACCTACACTATCCACTTAGGTCTTTCAACGCTAAATGAAAGCAAAATTTGCTTTACAGAAGGGATCTAAGTTGAGGGTGAAGAACACCATAAAGCATTCAAGGACTTTAAATCACATTTTTAACCATCTTAAATATTTTGGCTTCACTGGTTAAGTATGTACGCACACAGTATCTGATTAAGAGTCCAAGCACACCTCCTGTCAGGGCCCCCGAGGTACACACCACTGGCCTCCCAGTGGGTCTGCACTCCAGTAAGCACAACTGGGAGTCCCACAGCTAGTACGGCAGCTGCACCACTTGCAACTACTTCAACACACAACACAAACCCAAAAGCTTACTCAACTCTGGAGGGTAAAGACTGTCCACCTGAGCACGCTATGCAAGCCTGCGGGGCAAAGCGCAGCTTTTATTTTGCAAATCTGTCACAGCTGTAACAGTCAGTGACCCAGGGAGATTTACTGTGATCAAAGCTGCTTCAGCTGTTACTGCTGTTCTAAACTACCTTTTCATCACCTAGTGTTAAAACAAACAAGTGAGAAGTACTTCCACCGATTTGTGCAAGTATCAATTAATTTCTTATACAGGCATCTAGCATGTTTCTCTTTAATGCAGTAGTTATCAGTATAATAAAAATGTATGTTAGGCTAATAAAATTATCCAAATAAAATTTACAAGTCACACAAGAAGCAGAATCAAGAACAAATACTTTAGAGTAGACATGAATACCCGTTACTATTAAAAAAAAGAAAGTGTGCACATCACAACACGCTGTGCTATACTGCAATACTGTAGTCCCTGAAAAGCTTTGTTTTGGGAAATTTCTTTTTGTTCATGCAGACTACAAAAATAAAAAGAACATCTGTGTTTTAAGAAAACTACTGCACTTTTACTTTCATTATTAAATGATGAAAGTAAACTAATTGCTCTCATTTCCTATTTCTCACAGATGAAACCAAAACAATCCAGCATTCATTCCTGAACAGAAGGCCACTAAATTATTGAGATAATTTCAGACACATACACTTCAGAACTAAACTGCAAACTAAGGAACAGCAAACTAAAGTTACTTTATTTCTATCTCCGGGACCATCCTAGAGCAACTGTGCAGTCACAAACTTCTTTATTTACACGCCAGCTATATATTTCGTTTCACCTTAGCTCTTCCTACGCACCTCTATGCGGACAAATCCACCTAGGGGACAGAAAATCACTAAATACCATTAAACGTGTAAGCAAAGCTTTAGCAACAAGCCTCTTCTGTTTACTAGGAACAGTAGGATACATGTAGCCTTTAAGTCCCTGTGTCTTTAACGCTACCCCATACAGACTTGCATCTCTTCCCATACTCCACAGTACATCCTAGCATTTCTGCCCCTTACAAACACGGGCTCACACGAGTTACCTGCATTGTCCCAAGGAAGTTCTCGCTCCCAAGAGACAAGAGTCAGAGCAGAGCAAGTCCCACCTACTCGAGACACTCGCCACAGCACCCTGTTAAAGAGATGACAAACTTTTGAGCAATTAGGTAGCATACTCCCTAATATAGGTGCAATTTCTGGGATCTACTTTTTATTCTAGAAAAAGACATTAGTCCTACAAGAAGACTATAACGTACAGATAATCAAACAGCATGTTTCAGTACAACAGTTCTCGAAATTGAGCCATAGGTTGGCAAAACTCTCGGATTTCACACATGAAGTCACTTTTTTAAAAAAACCTACTTGTTTCTAGTATCAACATATTCTTTCACAGCACGTAACGTGAAAATACCATAAAGCTACAGTTGGCACACAAATCTTTACCTTCCCAAGCCAAATGACAAGCCACATCACAGAAGTGAATTTAACTATTTCTTTTGAAACCAAGCTGTCCCCCGATAAGGTTAAGGCAATTCACCATTGCAAGGGACTAAATCATATTCCCCAACTAACACAAGACCTAGAACTCAGTAGTTCATTTCAGCTACAAAAAGGAAAGCTGTACTTCAAGTGAAGTTCGAGGATGACTGTCCAACGCAGTTTTAAAGCACATAGGTAAAGTCAAAAACTTCAAGCCCAGTGAACTGAAATAAAACCAACCACCTGAAGCTATGTGCCAACAACAGCTGGTCTTGCAGCGTTTTACAAATACTTCTCTGAAACAACTTGCACTTTCAACAACGTATCAGTGATACTGGTTCACAACAGAGGCTAACAAGCTTCTGAAATAAAAAAAATACAATATAATTGCAAATAGCAAGTTACTTGGAACCTATTTATAACAGCCAAGCCAAAGAGAACCAGTTTCACTCTAAGAGCCATAAATTACCAGAATCAAGAGGAAACTCAGTTCTTGATTTAAATCCTGATGATACCAAAAGGCTGTCCTGTTTATTCAAGCTCACATAGGTAATTAAGTTGATGCTAGTTTTACTTCTAATAGCAACAAAAAGATTCATTTCAACTAAAATCAGCATCAGGTCAGATTGACACCAAAGACTGATAATACCTTGAAATTTCACGTGAAATCCTTCAGCCCAGAAGCACAGAGACCTAGACATTTAACTTTCCACTGGAATCAGCGGGATTTACGTGCCTAATATCTTGCATATCTGGAGCAAAGCCAGAAATCAGCTTTTAAGATGCAGTCCCATAAAGCATCAGCATTAAAGACTAAGTGCTTAGAAACCTGAAGTCAAAATAACTTCGTACTTTTTAAATCCATGCCCCGCATCACACATACTCTCACTCAAGCATATAAAGGAATTCAAATCTTTATTTGATATCCATAAACCCATAAACGTTGCTATTCTATATTTCTATGCAGGAAGGCAGTTTTCCCCTAAAACATTATGCTTTTTAATAAACAACAAACTTTAATTCTATTGCGTGAAAGGGCTACAAATATACATTTGTTAATCAAGCAGACTACACAGATATTTTTGCTTTACAACTGGCACCTATGTTACTGGTACACTTAGCTGGCTCATTTATCATAGCACTTTGCCCAAGTAGTTTAGATTATCACTTTTTGAAATATGGGCAACTGCAATTATTTAAAAAAAAAAAAAAAAAAGAACCAAAATGTGCTCAGGCAGGTATTGCAAATCCATTCCTTTTTTCCAGTGAATACTCATGGAGCCCATCTTTATTCACATGCAGATGTCATTGCATTCTACACCAGTCATCTAGTGGCATAAAATGACTTTCAAAAGTCTAGTACAATTGTTAGCAAACCAATTTTACCCCTGCTGTAATGAAGCCTGCAGCAAGGGGGCTGCCATCCTGTCGGTAGATGGTGCTGCGAGAGATTCTCAGGGAACTTTAACGAAGGACAATAGTTCAGAGTGAAAAGTCTGTTAACCCGGTACTATGAAAACAAGTATGCGTTTAATAGGAGGGATAAATGTCGACCCTTTCCTGGAAGGAATCATACACAGACAAACCGATAAGAGGACTTGAAACTAAGCAATTGGAAATTCTGAACATTTTATATGAATGAAGCACATGCTTAACACAAACTATTTCTTCAAAACTACACAGTACATACGTTGATGGAAAAGTCCTATAGAAAAAATTGACCAACCATGTCAGCACGTCAAACTGCCTAGTACAAGATGGTGGATGCACACAAACTGCGTGAGAACGAGTATTTAAAAAACAGACCACATCCATGGATTAGTACTTCAAAAATTTCTCTGTCGAATGTCTGAAAACCAACAAATCCACTAGGGGGGTAGCAAAAAAGTCAATCAGGACCTTTACTGGCAATAAAATATTTACTCTAAGTACATAGAGCTTTTAAAGCAGAGGAACACTTGCTTCAAACCTAGAAAAGCCATAAAACCGTACGGAATGGATCCTAGGAAAAAAAATTAGACATGTAAAGGTCAATGAACACAATGATTTATTTAAAAAATAAAAAACGTAAAAACGATTTTTTTTTTCCTCCTTTACAGAAATGTTAATTTCAGTCATGGGATCCGAGTAGATTTTGTAGAAAAAAATGTAGTAGCCAGGTATCGAGTCCTTACAACAAAGGAAATTCCCCCATAACCCTCCCCAGTTTTTACTCCAGATCAGCAAGACACTTCCCACCCCGTACCCCCAAAAAAACAAATTAAAACAAGACATTTTTCGTTGCTAGTATAAAAACGACCAAGGTCCAAGTAATAATAAAAAAATAGAGTCCATCAATGACTGTAACACAAAGTATGTGTATGTGGGGCCCAGTCCATCTTCAGAGAGAAAGAAGTGGCACAGGCAGCAGAGGCGACCCCCAGGGGGCATTTAGGAGCTGCTCCCACAGCAGGGAGGCATTTAAAAGGAGCTGCCCTTCGGCGAATGAGGGGAGAAACCATTTAGAAGCTGCCCCGTATCAAAGGGAGGGCTCTCCACGCCACCCCCAATGGGTATGGGCGCTCCAGCTCAGAAAGAGCCGCCCCCGTAGCCTCCCCCACCATAGCCTCCTCTGTACGGTCCACTGTTACTGCGGCCCCCCCAGTTGCCGCCCCCTCCTCCACCTCCTCCGCCGCTCTTCATGGGGCCGTAGGAGGACTGGTGCTGGCTGTAGCTGCCGAACCCGCCGTACCCGTTGCCGTAGTCGCCGCCTCCCCCGCCGCCGCCGCCTCCGTAGGAGCCGCCGCCTCCGTAGGAGCCGTAACCGCCGCCGCCGCCGCCTCCTCCACCGTAGCCGCCGTAGCTATTGTAACCGCCGCCTCCCTTGGAAAGGCCGTTGTGATCCCGGTTGCCGGATCCGCCGCCGCCCCGACCCCTTCCTCCTCCTCTGCCTCCCCGGGAGGGCCTGGAAGAGCCGCCGCCGCCTCCCCCGCCCGACTGGATGTCCTCCTTGGGCACGGCCTTCTTGACCTCCACGCGGTGGCCCTGGATCGGGTGGAACTTGACCACGGCCGCCTTGTCGGCGGCGTCGTGGTTCTGGAAATAGACGAAGCCGAAGCCGCGCTTCTTCCCGCTCTGTTTGTCGGCGATGATCTCGGCCTTCTCCACGGGGCCGAACTGGCTGAAGTGCTGCACCAGGTCCCCTTCGCCCACATCCCCTTTGAGGCCGCCCACAAAGAGCTTCTTCACCTTAGCGTGGGCCCCCGGTTTGGCCGAGTCCTCCCGGGACACGGCCCGCTTCAGCTCCACCGCGTTCCCGTCCACGGCGTGGGGGGAGGCGGCCATGGCGGCGTCGGCCTCCTCCACCGCCGAGTAGGTGACGAAGCCGAAGCAGCGGGAGCGCTTGGTCTGCGGGTTGAGCACGACCACGCAGTCGGTGAGGGTACCGTAGGCCGCGAAGTGCTCCCGCAGCCCGGCCTCCGTGGTCTGCACGTTCAGGCCGCCGATGAACAGCTTGCAGAGCTGCGAGTTCTCCATGCTGCCGCCGGTGCCGGGGCTGCGCCTGGGCCTGGCGCCGAGACTCCTCCTCCTGTTGGGGGGCAGCTCCGAAGGTTTTTTCCCCCCCTTCTCCGTCTTGCCGCTTGCCTTCCCCCTCGCTCGCTGCCAAACAGCGCGACCTCACGGCTGCGGCAGCCGCCGGCGATGGCTCCCTCGGCCTGGCCCGACGCCTTCGCTTCGCCTCACCTGACCAGCAGAAGTAGACGGGGCGTCCCGGCTGCCGCCGCTCCCGCAGAAA
>JAVJGG010000043.1:16891420-16932837 GCA_035590195.1 Aviceda cuculoides | reverse complement strand
CGGAGCAGAGATTCCCCTGCAGCCCCTGGTGATGAAGACCACGGTGAGGCAGGCTGTCCCCCTGCAGCCCAGGGAGGGCCACGGGGGAGCAGATCTCCAGGGAGAGAGGACCCCACGCCGGAGCAGGGGACGAGTGAGGAGACCTCCCCGAGGAGGAAGGAGCGGCAGAGACCAGGTGTGATGAACTGACCCCAACTCCCATTCCCTGTCCCCCTGTGCTGCTGGGGGGAGGAGGTAGAGAATTTGGGAGTGAAGCTGTGCCCAGGAAGAAGGGAGGGGGGGGGCGAAGGTGTTTTAAGATTTGGTTTTATTTCTTATTACCCTACACTGGTTTGGTTGGTAATAAATTAAATTAATTTTTCCCGAAGTCAAGTCTGTTTTGCCTGTGGTGGTAACTGGCAAGTGATCTCCCCCTGTCCTTATCTCAACCCATGAGTCTCTCACTATATTTTTCTCTCCCCTGTCCCGCTGAGGAGGGGAGTGATAGAGCAGCTTTGGTAGGCACCTGGCATTCAGCCAGGGTCAACCCACCACAGGTATTTAAGAAATTTTAAAGTGAGGTGGTGTATAAAAGTGAGGCTTTCTAGACACGAAATAGCAATCTAGAATTCATATTTTTAGGTCAGAAAATCAAAACTTATTACAGTTTGAAACATGCAGGAAAACTCAAACAGACTGAGACTAACAGGAAAAACCTTTTGATTATTTAAGTATTTCTTAATTAACAACTAGGACAGTGAAAGATGTCATGGCATGAGAACAGCAGGGTTTGGTGCTCACAGTGTTGTTATAAAAAGACCGTAAAATGGAAAAAAAAAACCAGATACAAATGATTATATTCCCCCAAAATCTGTGAGCTATTGAATTCATTCTTTAGCAGACATAGCTCTCAGAAAACATCAGCTGGAGAAGTTCTAGAAAGCTACAAAGGATTGAATCAGGGTTTGGAAAGTGGAAACTATTATAAAATATTAATTAATACTGTCACACTCCAACTACAATTACTCACATATCTCTTTTTCAGTAAGAAAAGTAACTTGGCTGACCCAAAAAATAAAGATGCTACCCTTCCAGCCAGACAGTATATCAGTCTCCATCTCAATCGTACGCCAACTCAATAAGGTCCAGAAATTAGCCAAAATTTCGTGGCATGATATAGTTTTAAAAATGAATATGCTATTGTAAGTAACTCATTTAAAGTTAAAGCAGATTTTAAAATAGTTGACTTTTCATTCTAGGCATGACCTAATTGAGAGGTATGAACTAGAATGAAGCATCAAGGATATTGCAAAGCTATTCTCTAGAGCTATGCAATATAACGGAGTGAAACCTAAACTCCAGGTAGTGAACCTGAGTGATTTTTGTGATAATTTTTTCCAATTAGGAAAAAAAAATCTGAATCATGCAGCAGTGCTCCAGCTTACACATATACATCAATCCTTCTTTAACTGCATGATCTTTGGAGAAAAATTTACAGTGCCTACTTAGTTGACATTCAGATGTTGCTAGTTTGGTGAAATTATAACCTATTTGCTGAAAAGACCTTATTAGGCTGTTGATCTCTCCATAAAAGAGGAGAATGTGAAGGGACAGTGTTTTTCTTCCATCATAGCATATTATCTTACTTTTGTGACATTAACCAGCACATCTGATACTAACATAAGAGATTTCCAATTATTCTTGCTTATTTCTCTGTGCCTCTTTGAAGTGCTATAAAGAATAATACTTACTAGGGAGAAATATTCCAGATCCTTCAGAGATGTTACAGGTCACTGAACCAGCTCTTAGCCAAACTGCTATTAAAGAACTCTTCCACCTAGGAAGCTGAGAAATCATATGTATACATCTCTACTAAATCTTGCTTTCTAGAGAAGGGGGCTGCACCAAGTAGGAACAAGGACTGCTGCACAGCTACATGGGAGAAGCAAGCAAGCAAACTAAGGAAAAGCTTAGAGGGGTCAGCCATCAGCAAAGATCCCTGCTGGGCAAGGAATCATGTCAATGCCAAAGCAAAAGGTGAGCTCAGAGGAATTATATGCTAGAGAATTTTTCACCAACAGGCTGTTGCCAATGCAACAGACATTATTACAAACTTAAAGTCTGAAAAACTGTATATTATGGCATCTAAATCACTTACCCTGGTTTTCCACACTGCCCATGGTCTGTATGCCACAGTCTGTGAGCCAGAGTAATAGCGCGTCTTCACTGTAATCAAGATGAGGCTGCACTTCGTAGACACGAACGCTGTTTAGCTACGAGCTGGCTGGTTCAGGTGGTAGTGCCCTGAGCTCTGTGCTTGTGATGATTAATTGCTACCTGGTTTAAAACTAGCTTGGGAACATTTATGCAAGCTGAGGTCATGCCTCTAGCTGCTGTATAACCAGATCCTTGGGAAAGATGCTCCAATTTATTTCAATTTATAACTATAATTTGTAACAATTTATTATACCTGGAAAGCTTTTAGGATCGGGCTTTTATTGGAATGATTGTGATGAGATGATAATCAGTGCAATGATTGGCATTCAGTATAATGACAATCAGTACACTGATTGTTTTGAGGTTTCATGTTCATTTGTTTGTTTTGCAAATTGAAACAGAAATCCCTGATAAAACCCTTTAAAAATTGCATTTTTGCATTTGCAACTCCTACCATTTCCTATGATATAGAGTCATCTTTGAGCTGCTTGAAATCCCACAAAGGCAGAGTTACTAATTTTACACTTGACATTGGCAAGCCAATTGCAGTCTCATCTGCAATATATTCTAACTTTTTGTTATGAGGTTACATACAAAGTTTCCTTCTCATTACAATTGCCTTCCAGTTAGTTATCAATGTCTACTGATAAAGGCTATTTTCCCATCACTTAACATTGAGCAATTTAGAAATATGGTGATCATTTATATAAAGTAAATACAATTCTGCTATCCATTAACCTTTTTTTGCAAATAGACGCTACAGCATTTGCCTGAAAACAATCTACCTTGATCCCTTCATGCGCAGCCACAGATTCCACTTAGCATACATACCATTGACGTCAGGCATAAACAGACCAGGAGCAGCTACACCCACAAGCCTTTGATGTCAGATGTGAGCTAATTCACAACAGGTTACAACAAAATGAAATCCACAGAAGGCAGCAGATTGATATGCTGTAAAACCAAGGGGATCACACGTTAAACACTTCGGTCTTTCCACAGATGGAGGACTGCATACAGCGTTATATTAGAAACAGAGGCCTATGTAAATAAGCAACCTGACCTTTGTTTGAAATTTATAAATAGAATCAGAACATCTTTTAATTTAATTGACTTATTTCCTTTATAAACAGATAATGCATTTTTATGGCTTGTTCTGATGCATATCTAGCATATTGCATGCTTACATCTTGTTTAACTTCCTGGGCTACACTACAACCAGAAGCAGAAATTCTAAAGTACTTTGGAAAAGCTTTGCTTTTATAGTACTTTTGACATAATCAAAACTAGCAAGAGCTAAAAATGTTTCGGAAAAGTATATTCACATTGCTCGATTGTAGCATTTTGGTTGAAATTTCAGAATTCACAAACCACACCTAGAATAAAAAGCAATGGGCTAAACTAAAGTGAAGGAAATTTTAGAGGGAGGTGTTAAGGAAGTCCTCCTAACAGTAAATTAGGCACTTGAATACCTAATCTAGGATTACCACAAATGTTTAAAAAACAGGTCAGACAAACAAATCATGAATAACTACAAATACACGAGAAGCAGAAGGTTCATCTGGCTGATCTGAGAGGCTCCCTCCACCCCTATTTTCTACAAATACACTAGCATGACAACTAACAATATTTTCAGATAATTAGTTCTAACCTGCGCTTTAGGTACAGCATCAGTCTTGCTTATCCCCCAAATCCTACTGCTTTTCAAAATATTCTTTCGAAATCAACAGAAGCAGTAAGATGGACTCCAGTACTCTCTGAAATGTTTTGTCTGCAGGTTTCTATTTCTCTATCTAATTTAACAGAGAATTCTCATCTAGTTTTCCTGAGCCTGTCCCCACACAAACACATTCTAACTCTGGGCTGTTTTCTATTGCCTCTGCTTTTTCTAGTACTGGAGAGCCGCAGGATGGTTCAGCATAAGAGATGGAAATACTGTGGGTTAAGTGGACCCAGGTACAAATGCAAGAGGTTAAAACAGTTCCTTTCCTGTCCCGTAAACATCCACTCCAAATATTCAATAGGGAAACATTGAATGCTAATTTTTATAAACAAGTGACTATAAAAGGTATGGGCTTTTACTGGAAAAACAGTAAAAATAGTAAAGCCCCTTTTCAATATGTGCTAGTGTAATGTGCCATGTTTTGCTTTTCAGGAATATTTTTGTATCTTTGGACTATAAGCTAAATTAGCAATTTATAATGAAAATATGATCTTAATTGCAATAGAGCAAATTACACACTTAATATGATGTGCATGCTGTTTCTAAGCAGCTTACTGTATTTTCCCATCTCCCTCAGTTAAAAAAGCAATAAGCCGTCTGCAGATGTTTATGTATGAAATCCAAAATAGGGAAAACATTCACACTACAGAACAGATAAGATAATTGAAAATGAAATTGCAAGATAAGGTGTTTGACAGGGCGGAGGGAAGCCACACAGTGGAAGAAAATCCATCCCCATGACTACTGGTCCTTTCTCCTCCCTGCTCATTGCTGTTAGCCTCTTCTTGGATTCCAGAGCTTGTTTTATTCCTCAGCAGCCTTTCTACAGACTGGTGGATTCAGTCACAGTTGGAAATTGTGAAACTGTGGTTTGTTTCAGAAAGAGAAGAAAGAAGAGTTTAAGTATCACTTTAGCAGCAGATAGCTTTGCTTTGGATTCTTTTATACACAAAGGAGATGTGTTTGCTGGCTTTGTAATTAACTCAAAAAGGGAAAAGAAAAATTGTTAGGGGCAGTGTGGATATGACGTGAATTTTTCATCAGGTAAGAAGTCAGAAAATCCATGAAACTGTGGCAAATACTGAAATATATATTTTAAAGGATTATTGTATTCTGTACATCCTATATTTAAAATTGAATGGGAAGTATCTTCCAGATTTCATCTATGCGATACTTTGGAACTCAATAAACAGACGATGTTGGCAACCAAAACATTTACTGGTCACTTTGAAGGGATGGGACTATGCATCTTTAACATAGGTAAGAAAATACTTGGGAAAGAAAGCCTTTTAAAAACTCGTTTTATTTTCGACTATGCTTTTAACTTTATTTTGTTTATGCATGTTTCATTAATGTTTCTGCACCTAGAGGAATGAAACAACTAGGCTAAGTGGTTTATCATTTCTTATAATGTTTCTCTCTGTAACTCTCACTGTGGTAGAGAATCTTGTTCAAAATGCATGGACTGGGGATTGAAGTAATTAGTTCTCTTATTAAACACTTCAATCCAATTCTGGTATCAGCTGTAGTTGCAGTTCAAGGATGCTGATTCCACTAATATTTATTAGCTTAAAAAAAATGCCAGTATGTATTACAATAGAGTTCAGCATGCTGCAGTAAGTACTAGTGCAACTTATTTTTCTAATGCTATGAATATTGCACATGTTTAAATGAGGCAGGTGTAATTGTTTTATTGCCAAGGAAATATTCAAATTGCCTTGCAGTATGACATGTGCTAAAGACTACACTTTTTAACTCACAGTACAAACCAAACAGTGAAAGAAATTAATCTTTTTCCTGAAAAAAAGGACAATGTAGATGATCAGCGTGCCTAAAGCTAATGTAGTGAGTGAACTGATCGGAAGGTCAGTACAGGGACTTTCCCTTAATGGTAGAAAGTGCCAAAGAAGCCCTACCACCCACAGGAATTCTTGGGAGAGGACATTCAGCACTCTCTATCAAACCATGTTGTGCAACCATGGATAAATAAGCGAGCATAGCAAATAGTGCATAAAATATTACAAACCTGGCTCAGCCTCATGTCCTTTGAGTCCCCACAGCTTCTCCTGCTCACATAAAAAGCAGGGAAGAACAGAGCTTGTCTTTGAAGGTATCTTGCTTTTAAGCCAGATCCCCTGCTAACACCTGATCTTTTCTCACAAAGGGCAGGGCTCAGATCTGCGCCAGTCAGGTGAGTACCACAAGCAGTGCGAAGAGAAAGATCACGCTTGGGATAAAGCAGCCAGACTTCAGACCTTTACACATCTCAAGTGGCAGTAAAGCTCATCAGGGTAACATCTGGCCTCTTGTCCTTCCAGGCCATGCATCCTTCCGTGTGATAAATCCAGCCAGGCAATTAGTCTGCTCCAGGGAAAAGTGGTTTATAGCGCATTCCAGGAAATATGTTGCCTGAAGGTGCTGTTGCTCAGCCACATCATCGGTTTCTGCAGGGTGTGACTGTGCTATCTTCACAATCCCTTTTATTTCTCCTGGACTCATTAGAAGAGTTTTTGCAAGCTGGTGCACACACAGTTGGGTACATAGCTCTTGTTCCTGCCCTACTGGAGTGGGGACACCTGCGAGGGACTACGAAGTCCATCTGAGCCACTAGACTTCAATAGCTTTTGCAGCATGGTTGTCCAGGTTTCTATGCCATTCCCTCAATATAGCTGTAAACAAGCCAGGTGGGTTATTTAGGGAGACTACAGGGCTTAATGCTAGCTCCTGACCACAACTTAAGTCATGTCTGGAACATCAGGGCCACGTGTAGTCACACAAATCTACAGCCACTTCTTGCTCCGACACGACTACACTAGTTAAAGAGTGTATTTTAATTAGAATGAGAGTGGTAATAGATGCTCCAAAGGTGGTTGTGTTGGGTTTTGGGGGAGTTTTTTTAGAACATTAATTTGAAGCACCCAAACTAATGTCAAGCAGAAGTATCACAATAAAGCAGTCCAGGATATAACTCTAGCTGGAATATTCTTTGAGTGCCTGGGGCAAACAGTTACAGAATCATAGTCCTCAGTTTAACCCTGTATTTGGTATTTAATCTCATGCAAGCAACCAAACATTTTTTATTCCTTAGTGATTAAATAATGGCAATGATTTCTATGAAAAGGTTAACAAATCTTCTACGCATAAACAGATTATTTCCAGTAATAATGAAACATCCACTTATTCCTTCTTCTTTTTGTGTACCCTTTTTAACTTCCCACTGCTTCCTCATCCTCCTTTCTTCACAGGCTCTCAACACTACGGTATTTATTACTAAGGGTGAAGAATGACCTCCTTCCAGATAGTTTTCCAATAATTCCTACTTCGAAAAGGAATTAAGGTGAGTTAGAGTTGAGTTTTGAAAGGTATACGTGTAGAACATATAATCCATCTTTCCGTTTTAAAAGTAACTCTTTACATCCCTCTTTTTTCCTTTCCCAGGTTGGAAACAACCTCTTTCTGGCCAGAAAGTTGGTGAGCCTTTGATTTAAGATTAACTTTTTAACTCGGTGATAAATTCAAACCCATCAAGATCTTCTGCTGAACCTAATTCTTCCCATTAGTATTAGTTTTATAACAGAATTGTACTAATATCAGATTTTTGCTTGACACCAGTTTAAGTTAGAACTGAAAGAACAATCAGCTCTGTGTCTCTTAAGTACATGTTACACTTAACCACAGAAAATTTTGGGGGTATCATTTGTCAAACTTGTACAACAGCAAACGGTGCGTAAGGAAATGAGGCAAGCTTTGGCAACTACTGATATGGAAATAATTGTGTGTGTCACTAAGATGTGATCTTTGTTTGGTTTACATATTTCTCAGATTAGATTGAGGAAAAAGGACATACTATCTTTAATATATAAGCAGAACAGGAAACTCCCTTAAAGATGTCATTCATAGAGGTGTTGAATATCACTTAAGCTCAAGCACACATAATTTTGCTTAAGCCAGAAGGATTTGGTGTATTAGCTCACATTGCTTTGTAGTTCTAGAGAAAATCTAAGTGCGATGGCTAAGCTAGCAATGTAATGGCAGGACCCTATTCTTCTTTTCTGATAATAAAAAAGCAACAGATTATCCTCATTGGAATTCCTTAAACCTTGCTAAATCTTTGGCTGAGACAGATCTTAAAATATTTTATTTTGAAAAGCAAAGTTTATCCACAGTTGGTAAAAGAGGATTTGTATGAAAATGTTCATACAAGTTTAATCACAGCTATCACTGCTGCTTCTTATACATCACAATCAGCTACAGGTCTGTAACACTTTCAGTGCAGAACCTCAGAAAGGTAGCATCAACCTCCACCCATATATATATATATACAAAACCACTAATACTCAACCACTGGCTTTTCCAGTGCTGGAATTAATTATATTAGATTTGGTCAAAACTTCAAGGACACCAACTACAACGATAGACTCATAGTATCCATTGCCTTGGAAAGCTCCATACAAGGTATATTCTAAATAATACTAGGTTTTGTCCATAGGTTAGGAGATGCTTCACAATGGATAGAGCCATTCAGCATCCCAGTGAGATTCTGTCTAATCAAACTATCTCTAACATTAGCTATTCTCAGTTTTTGAACTTTGATACGTGCCAATCTTCCTTCCTTGCAGAATTCTTGCTTATTACAGCCTACACATTAGTTACAATCGTGGGGCTTTTTGGAAATCTTTGCCTGATTATTATAATAAAGAGACGGAAAGAAGCTCAAAATGTTACCAATGTTTTGATTGCCAACCTCTCTCTATCAGATGTCTTGATCTGTATCATGTGTATTCCTGTCACGGTTGCATATACCTTAATGGACTACTGGATATTTGGGGAAGCTATGTGTAAAATAAGTTCTTTCATACAAAGTATATCTGTCACAGTCTCCATTTTCTCACTTGTACTGATTGCTATTGAGAGATACCAGTTAATTGTGAACCCACGTGGCTGGAAGCCTAATATTTCACATGCTTACTGGGGAATTCTTTTCATCTGGGGCTTCTCCCTCATAATATCCATTCCTTTTTTAATCTTCCACCAACTGACTGATGAACCCTTCAAACATCTGTCTTTCCTTAGTGATTTCTACCAGAACAAGGTTGCTTGCATCGAAGCATGGCCATCTGTTACGGTACGACTGATTTTTACCACTAGCCTGCTGGTTTTCCAGTACTGCTTCCCACTGGGGTTTATTTTTATCTGCTATCTCAGGATATTTGTATGCCTTCGAAGGAGACATGGTAAAACAGACAGAATGAGAGAGAATGAGAGCAGACTGAGTGAAAACAAAAGGATTAATATCATGTTGATATCAATTGTCGTGACTTTTGCAGCTTGCTGGTTGCCTCTCAATATATTCAATGTTATTTTTGACTGGAACTATGAGGCACTAATGAGCTGCAATCATAATCTAGCATTTACAATATGCCACCTTGTGGCCATGATCTCAACGTGTATCAATCCCATCTTTTATGGATTTCTCAACAAGAATTTTCAGAAGGATTTGATAGTATTAGTTCACCACTGCAGATGCTCAGCATCACAAGAGGAGTATGAAAATATTGCCCTTTCAAATCTGCAAACTGATGCATCTAAGGGATCTTTGAAATTAAATAATCCCCCTGTGGATATCTAAAATAATCCAACAGCAGTTTCCAAAATTTTCTATTTTGTTGCAGATGACCTCTTTCTGTAGGTCTTGATCATGTTACTGCTGAGTTTAGAGGAAGTCTTTGCCATTTAGCTCAGCAAAAACAGGATTATGCTCCCTTAAGCATACTCTTAACAGGTACCTTATGATAGTATTAATGCTAATAAACTGCTTCCAAGAGTCCTAAAGATCAATAATAATTAATTATAAACATTATTAACATCTTTTACTTTTTTAATCCACAGTTTCCAAGTCACTGGCATACAACCTTAGCACCAATAAAAATATTTCCATTTCAGCCACTGATGCAGTTGTCCTTCCTAAACACCTGGCTTCACCCGTTTAAATCATGAATACTATGGCATTCCTAACTTCATCAGCCTTTTCACAGACGGTTTTCTGGCCTTTTAATTTTCCAATACTACATTGTTCCCACCTCTGGTTAATCTGCACTACAGTTTATAGGCAGTTCATACTTCAAGGAAGGCCCTTTAAGTAAGTTATCCTAAGCCTCCACCATCTTCCTTTCAGCCCCAGCATGCAGTTTGCTTTGGTTTAGTACCAGTTCAGCCTAGAAATTGTATTTTAATAAGGAAAAAGGCTAGAGTTGGAATTTCTTTGGGGGTTTTTGTTGTTGTTGTTGTTCAAATGAGCACTAATACAGGCACCATTTGATGTACTGCAAATTCCACTCAGATTTATGCTGCTCGAGATGAAATACATACTTAGCATTTCTCCTAAAAGCATTGTATCATACTCCAAACCACCAGTAAAGATCATTGCTTTTTCTGTTACCATCATTAGCGGTCCTTAAAACAGACCTTTTAGATTCTCCATTATCGAACAAACACACTATGAATTCAGAGTAAATTTTGCTTTAGCTACTTATCCAGGTTATAAGTTCCTCTTTGAGTAGAAAATTAGGTTTGCATTTTCATTTCAGAAATATCTTTCCCCACATTTCTGCACCAGCAAGAGGCCACACGGATGGCAGATATGATCATTTCTATTGGACTGTGTTTGAAAATAGTTTCTTTTGTGACACAGTGCATAGAAGCTGAAAGGCATAACACTGAACACAACTTTTCTCAAACTAAAACATTTTAAAAAACACTTTCCAGCTTGGCCATAAAAAAATAACCAAACATATTCTTCAACCATGCTACAGTGCCAATATAAATAATCAGTTAATATTGGGCTGTTTAAACACAACGCTTAGAACACTTTAGTCCAACAACTCACCATGCTTTCTCTTGTTCCACTTAAAAACAATTAATCACTTGTATTGCTAAAGCCCCTTCTTTTTTTTTTTTAGTTCCAAAAATCACCCTTAATTTAACACTTGTACATAAAATTCCTTGTAATTTATTCTCTAACTTCAGCAATTTACCGATGACCCACTTAAGCAAAAAGAATTAACATTCAGATTACAATCATCTCCTTGATGATTCAGCTGTGATGAAACTTACCTTAAGGCTATAAAATTCTCTTGGACAGGGACCATCATTTTCTAGAGCCATACAGTTCTCAAAGGATTCCATCAGGTCATCGTTCTCTTGTTCTGTTGCTACAGCATTAGTGCAAACTGTCTGCATTGCTCCACTCATCAGAGGAGCTGTGGGAGAACGTCACGAGCTCTTGCCGATATACTGGATTGTGAGGCGCTCCTGATTCACGCTGAGCAAGATGACCTCACTGAAATCTATCAGGGCCTGATCCCACTGGATTCATAAGGGCAGCACTACTCACAAGAGCAAGAATGGCAGGATTAGTGACATGGTAATCAAGCATTTGAGTGACAGGTATGGACTAGTTTTGGCATAATTTAGTATTTTTATCTAATTAGATCAAATATCACACATGTGAAGTAGAGTGCATGAACCATAACTTAAACACCTGCCTTGTTCATCATAGAAAAGAACCAGGAGACAGATAAATACCTAAAAAGGGGTAATGATCAGACTGTTGAGAGTATCTCAGTATTAATTCTTTCCATTAACTCCAACCCTCAGTCACTGGGCTCCCTTTATTGCTGATACACACCATCTGCTTGCTCAGTGCAACAGGCATTTAACCAAGTCGAAAGCAGTAACTTACAGTCAGCGACACTGCTGGCATATCGCACAAAATCGGAGTGGCTGCTACATGCTTTGGTGAAGGGGAGGTGATGGAGTTGGTTCTCTGTTCCATCGGTGAGACTCCAGGGTAATAAAGTGATTAATTATCTCCATTTCACTTGCTTCACTGAGAGCAAATCTGACCCAGGATTTTCACTTTTTTTGGAGATTCCAGCAGCCATACAGAAAGCCATCTAATACTGTTAGAAGATCATTCACTGATCAGAGCGTTTTAACAAATTACTGTGATATACCTGCTAGAGGCTGGCTTATCAGCTGGATTTCTCCAAGTCTGGAACACAAATCTATACCACCATATTCCTCATATTTAAGCATGCTGTTTACGGCTTCAGGGCCCATGCTTAAAGCAATTTACAAGCACATGACATTCACAATATAATTTATTAATATTAGACATGATAGTTCAGATTACTCTCAGTTCTCATCATGGCGAACACCTCAGACAGTATTTAGTATTTGAATCAGACCCAGCTGAGATTCCCATGTGTGAACTTGGCCTAAGTGGCTCCCACACCAGTATTCCCACCCCACAGGCAAACCCAAGTGTGCTTAGTTTTACAGCAAAAGTGGTTTTAGCATCAGGCCCTAAGTGGTTTAAATACAGCCACGAAACGAACCAGTGGGCCAGTAGAAACTCTTGTGACCTTATGAGAAGGCCAGGGATGTTGATGGATGGTCTCCCTTTAGCGTCTCTCCCTACATGTGCTTGGGCAGTTTGTTTCTGTGGCGTTAAACAGCTAAAAAAAAAAAAAAAAAAAGGGTTGCTATTGCTTTTTGTAACACCAGTTTTCTACTCCTGACATCCCCATCAGAGTTAAGCAATCAATTTTTCCAGTCTGAATCTTGGCATAAGAGGGTTCTTGGTTACCAGGTGGAAGCTCTCTGAGCAGTGAGATTGCTTCAGAATCAAATGTGAATAATAACACTTGTGCCTTGATTTCTTCTTGTCATTTCTTCCTAACACTTTCATTTGACTCAAGTGCTGATGCTCCATTTCTGTTCTGAGCATTCAGTTATCAAGTATCTCTTTTCTTAATGCTGCACTTTTAAAAATCATTCCTAACCAAACAGAGTATCACCATTGTCTTGAAGACATCGCCCTTCATGCTGCATGTTCTCTCAGTACATCCACTGGCTTTAAATGCAGTCTGATATCTAATTTCCAGACAAGTCAATAAGAGTGAATTGACTTTGATAGGAATAGGAACAGACAAAGATTAGTTGCTTACTTTAAATACATAAGCATTATGGACTCCATCGTGGTGTGTGATGGTGATGTATGGAACTGTGCAATATGCAGTATTTAAAGATTGCTCAAGTCATAATATTAAACTGACAAATGTTGCCCTGTGTTAGGTGATGCTGATAACTTTATTTTCCCTTATTTTATTGGTATAGCAAGCAGACAAAATTTTAACAGCCTTGCTCACCAGACTGTTGTTACTTGATGTGACCAGATGGAGGACCGTGAGCTTCCTCAGGGGAGCAGAAAAATGGAATTAATTACAGAAAGCTAGAGGGGGGACCTGAACTCCAGAATGCTATCCAAATGTACAAAGTCTTAGCAGTGATGTTTTTTTAAAAAACCTGCATCAGAGCTTTGTTCAAGTGGTTCAGTCATGTAGACCAGACCAATATATTTATAAACATCCTTGTAAATTAATATATCCTTACAGGTATTTGTATTTTATGGTTGATTGGCTTAACTGTAAGCACATATAACTAGAGTTAGATACTTGGAAAATGGCATTCATTGTGAAAATTATTCCATTGAACAGAGAGCTCACTTGATTATTGACTGTAATTATGTACGTGGACAAAAGCAGTGCCATTGCTGTGTGTTGTTTAAATACTTTGATTCCTCCCGTCTACTGACAAATAAATATTAGCCTGTATAAAACTGCTATGTTGCCCAGCTGGTAAATTTTACTGCCTATAATCTCGATAGGAACTTCTCATACAAACAGTTCTGGAAACCGGTTTAGCATTTCACATGCTCACTTATTAGATAAACAGAGATCAGTGAAAAATTAGATATTTGCCATTTCCAGGAGAGAGGAGGGCTTAAAAACAGCTAGAGGACCTTCTCAAGGCTCATGGTGCTGACATACTTTTTGGTGGAGAAGGACAGAATCATAAAACAGGGAAGTTTCAAGTGAGTTTACGCCTCGAGGGCAGAGCAACTTTTTACTATGGTACTTTATGATTTGTACTCAAATACAATGAATGTGTTTGGAATACTGTTTTGTTAGACATTTTGCAGATACATTGAATAATCTGTGCAACTTGTCAGAGTGGAAGATTCCCTTCAGCAGCTCAGGAAATTTTATCTGTATCACAAATAATGAAAGAGCTCTGCTAAGTGCTGCATTGCAGCCTCATTGGTACATATTCATTTCCAAAGTAGCATCTACTACTGTGTTTTAATTCATCAATATTGAAGTAGGAGAAAGATACTCTTGATTTTTCTTGCTTAAGCCAAAATGTTCATACCACACTTGCCTGCATTATCAATATTTTATCACATATGATAAAAATCTCCTGGGATTTAACAATGACACATAGTACTGGGACAGATTCCAGCCTTGAAGATGAGATGCTTTTATTTTACCCAACCCTAATCCACTACAAACGGCAAATGATAGGTTCTATTTCTTGCATTATACTTTTTAAAGTTACATCACAGCTGCATCAATTGCAAGAATATTTCTCCCTGACATAACTGTAAATTAACATTGCACTAATTTGTACTGCAACAGGTACAATTCTGAAAAACACCAGAGCTGACTTTCGGGGAGATAAATTTTGCCTCTAAGAAGTGTCTGAAATTCTAGAAAGATTCTAGAAATAGAAATTATGGCAAGGCAGATAACTACATACTTACAGAAATGTGGCCATATAAGGCAATTACAATACGTTATTTTATGCCATCGTTCTTATTTAGCAAGCTCTGCTCCATGCCTCTTGAAGCACGTCTTGATTTTAGCCTACTTTCCTATAGAAACAAAGTCTATGCCGTTCTGCCTCGGTCCTTTTGACCCCGATAACATTTGAGCCGTTGGCCAATCTTAACCACCTGTGAAAGGATAAATGTGTCACAGATTATTCTCTTATCTTTGGAAGAACGGTGGGTGGCTAGAAGACAGAGATGCAGATTGCCAGCCCCACCAGAAGGCTGCGGGTGCAGCAGTACGTGCTCGGCTCTGCGCTACCTCGGCAGAAGACGCACAGCTCCGGACCGGCAAGAGCACATGCTGTCCATCGCCCAGGAAGGGTATCAGAGTTTCAGAGACACGATACAGAAGTTTTGCCCCAGCGTTTGGGATCCTCTGAAGTTAGAAAAGCAAGCAAACAAAAAAGGACCCGCACACAAGTTGCCACACTATGTCCCCATTACGCTGTCATAAATACATCAAAACCCTTGCATTCAGGTAGGCATGAGTGGCTTTTTAAAACGTTTATGACACTTTTTCCAGGTTGAAATGGCCTATGAGGCAGAGTAAAAACAAAGTAAAAAGACAACAAAACATCACCAGCGACAAAGAGATCTTTTAACCAAAACATTTTCTTGGGACTCACAACCATGGTCTAACTATGGCGAGTCCTCTAAGCCCGGCACCCCCTTTCCCAACCTCCTCCTCCTGTTCCCCACGCACAGATTGTGTGGGGCAGGCGCCGTTCTACAATACGCACAGAGTGGCCAACACAATATAGCCATCTTCTTACCTGGAGTTCTGGAGTTTATTAATGGAAATAAAATAGGATTTGGCTTTCAGGAGAAAAATCATTCTTTAAATTCACAGACCCACTTTTTTCTTTTTTTTATCTCATCTCCCCACTTTTCGCAGGCCCATCACAGTAGATGGGTGATAAACCAAGCTATTAGGTATGTATGAAGCTTGCTTCATCATATAAATATTTGGTTTTCTTCTTTGTTTTGAATAGGACTCTGAGAGGAGAGCAAATCTATAGCAAAGCTTTGAGTAACCTCACAACAAAGGGTCAGATGGACTGCAGATGTACTTAGTGGAACCTCACAGGCTCCATAAATATAAAGCAACACTGTCCTTTCAATTCTATGCTAGCAAGACACTTAAAAATGTTCCACAATGGCAACCTTAGAATTAGCTTGTCTGCTATCATTCATTTTTAAACAAGGTTCCTTTGGCATATAGCTTGGTTTCCATGCAAATGCACTGACTGATGTCTTTTATTTCATTTCATAGGCTTCTCTATTAGTCACAGGCTATTTACATAATGTGATGGAATCGGCACCTGTGTGGAGCTATTCTCTGTGCAGAATTCATTTCACCCTCACGCCTAGTGAGGAAAACTTGTTAATTCATGTAGATGATAGAGCTATAACAGCTACATGAATGAGTTCTTCCAGCCAAGAATGGCTACTAGAATCAGAAGCAGCTCTCAAAGTTTCAGGTCTCTCTAAAAAGAATCACTTATACCCCCTTCCCAGCTCCCTTTTTAGGTTGGAGACTTCTGCAGCGCTTACTTCCATGAAGCCAGAACCGCAGTCTCAGAGGTGGCTGGGAGAGGCACGGATTTCCCCGGCACACAATTCTGTAGTGACTGCTGTACAGCCTCCATCTCCACAAACTCCCAGGCCGTGGTTACTTTTCCCCAGCACATTCAAATCTCTCTCTCTCATCCTCAATACATGCCAAGAGATTTATCTATTAACAAGCAACAAAATTACTGGTTTTGGGACTAAAACCATTTGGATGGTATAGTTGCGTCAGATGATCCCTTGCTTTAATTTCTACCTGGAAGCCATCTCAGGATTTGTCATCACTACAGGAAACTACTACAAACCACCCCATGACTGTAGTCTGATCACATTCCCATATTTCCTCAAGTACTTGGCCAATAGAAGCCATTTAATCCACATTAGATTGTTGGGTTTTAGGGGGGGTGTGTGTGTTTGTGTTTTGTTTGTTTTTCAAGTAAATGCAACCCCTGTTTTTTTACACTTAAGAAGTAAATCTAGGCAAGCATATAATTCAAGTAATTTTGTGTGGACTGAAACAAGGAAGAAGAGCCCAGAACAGTCCTCGTACTCTCTTCTGTCTCTCCAGAGCCAACTGTCCCATTCTTATGGAATTTTCCTCAACAAAATTATCTAGCTGCCATCCCTTCCCCTTTTAAGTAACTCTGCAGGAACTTAACAGCAACTACTGCCTCGCAGTCCTTACCCATTCCCATCGCCTCTTGGACAGATTCCACTGCTAAAGGAGCTCCCTTCAGCTGCAGAAATGAATGCCAAACAGCCTGGATTTTGGGGAGGGGGCTTGACTCTGGAGTGGCAGGGGAGGAGCAGAGCTTCACGGAGTAGAACAGAGCCGAGACGAACACTCCCGGGAGCTCAGACCCTGGAAGAGACTCAGGAAGATTCTGCAGGAAAATGGAGATACAGTTTACAAGCCTTAGAGTAGATCGTAACAGCATGAAAATATACATACGTGTTTAACTCAATAGACTGTGTCAACGATCTGGCCTTTCAGAGAAAAAATTCTATTTGAGCATAACATCTTCATGGGACATTTTTACAAAGATAAAAAGTCACAGGAACCATTTCATATTTAACTTGCAGAGGAGGGAAATCCACATACACGCTGCAGCCGTGCCTGGAGAGGTAAGAAATATGGGCTCTCCTTGCAGGAACACAAGGTCATCAGGTGCCTAAGATATTGGCAAGGGACCCCAGGCCTTCTCATGTCAGAGCTGGGTCTTACGGCACAGGGCACGAAAGAGCCCGAGGCCATGGGCTGCTCTGAGAATCCAGCTGACCTGTGGCTTTCCGCAGGCTGGGCACTCCACATCCTCACTGAGTGGTTCTGTTTATTCTCTTTTGAGGAACTCCAAAGCAAAGGTCAGAGGGACCTCGCCGCACCCGCAGGATAAACCTTTGGGAGGATAATTAGTCAGCAAATAGTCTCTTTTAAGGTATCGAGGCCTAACATTCCACTATTTGTAAAGAATAGCTTTATCAGTCAACCTAGCAAGGCTGTCAGCATGGCATGATATCCTATCCAGCATACATTTACATTTTTGCATTTCAGATGGCTTAAAGTGTCTTATCGCTTCCAGCTTTTTATTCACAGACCTTTCTGACCATGTGAGCAGGTCAAGTTCTCACTTACACCAAACGCACCGGGCGCTCCCGCGCTGGTGAGAAATCAGCCCTGAAGATCTCCTCCTTGGGACTCGTATCACTCGTTTCAATCGACACCAAATATCTGTCTGAAACAGCCTATGCTTTCTCCTGAAATCGGCTCTCAACGGGGCTATTCCCGCGGGCACCGTCTGTCTCCAGCTCTTTGTCTCGGGCCGGAGCAGGGAGGAACCGTGGAAAATGTCACACTCCAGCAATTCTGAATGCCGCCGTCCGGGTTAGTGACCGTAAACCTGATCCTAAGAGAGCACATTCTCCAGGGGCATCCACGACCTTTGAGCACTGCAGAGCCTCCTGCCAACCAGGGTCAGCCCCCACGCTTGTCGGGCAGAAAACCCAAAACCTAAGGCATGTGGGGGTATAACCATAATTTGAAGTGCTCTTTATTAACTAAAACCAGCTAAAACGTTGCCTGTGGTTAGGCGTGCGTAGAAAACCATCGACATACTACACTTAATTGTCAGCTGAAGTAACTGAAGTCCTGTGACTGACTAGGAACGCAAGACTGCTGGCTCCTAATTAAAGATCAAGTTGAGACTCCTCTAAAAATTGGCCACAGAATTGAATCCAAAAGCAAAATCTGAGTTGACTGAAAGGTCATCAAACACAAGGAGATAATTACTGCTTGATGTTCCAAGAAACCCAAGCTCTGACACTAAATTTAAAATAAAAAAAAATAAAAAAAAAAAAGCGTGCTGGAAGACTTTGATGAACGATAACAAAAAGTTTCTTTCTTCCCTTCCCCATCATGCAAACAGACCAGGCACAGAGATACTGGGGGCATTATGCAAGAAAACCCCAACAATCATGTAAGCCTGAGTATCCTGTTAAACCTCACATCTTTATTCATTGAAATACAGGACAAATGAAATATTTCAAGGGAAAATTAATTTTTTTTGTTGTTAGTATCATTTACTTTGCTGACTAATCAATTTACAGAGTTGATTAGCTTTTGCTTATGCAGCTTTGACTCCTTGCCTCTTTCCAAAAGGAAAATATACAGTGTACTGATTCTAGGAGCACTGAAGTTGTGTTAAAAGGCTGTGTGGGGTTAGTGTTAAAATACTTTCAGTATGTTTTTGCATGGAGGGGATCTGCAGCAGCTGTACAAAAAGCATTTGAGAACAGCAACAGCAAGTTATAAACAAAAACAAATTATGAATGAAGAAAAATTATGAATGGTCAAATTAATATAATCAGGAGTTACAGTACATCTGTTGGTAAGAAATAATAGCTGTTTCTTGTATTCTTGGAAAAGCTCAAAAAAATCAACTGCTAGTTTAATAATTAAGAAGTCTTTAAAAACATACAGAATGACTGAATTGTTGAGGATGGGAAGGGACCTCTTGAGATCATCTAATCTAACCCCCCCAGTGCTTTTTCTGAAGCATAATCGTAAATTTAGCTAACTAAAACTTCCACAGAAGACTGCTCCCGGGAGAGCTGGCCACGGAGGAGCCGTCAGGGTGTGCGCAGCCAGCAGTGCCTGCCTTTCTGCCACGGCACGTTGCTTCACCACTGCCGATCTCCATGGGAAGTTTGGTGCCAGCTCCAGTTCAGTATCTCCCCGCCTTGGAGGACTTTTCTTTTTCTCTGTCCCAGTTCATGTTGCTGACAAACCGGGAGCTGAATTTTCTCAGAAAAATCAAAATGCCCCAGTGGAGGCCGCTGTGGACGCCAGCACGAAGGCGGCTGTCGGGGAGGGAGTGGCGAGCAGACACGACGTGGAGCCGCTGATGGAGCAGACAGGAGCCTGGTATGTCTGGGCGGATGTGCAAGGCAAAAAGTAATATTTTGGTTTTCTTTTTTTGACCCAACAGACCCAACCAGGGCTGAAATCAATAGAAATGAGTTTCCTGCTCACTTCATCTGTGGGATCCTGATGAGTTTGGAAGTTAATGTTTCAGTACATGGTAGAGATACAGAAAAAGAGACCAGCAGAACTGCCTTAGATGACCAGAATCTAGAAATCCTGCAAATTACTGCCATCTACATTTTACATTAAACGTGTTTGGAGGATGCTTGTCAAATCTGATCTTCAGCAATATGTGTCAACCTTTTATACTGACTTCATTTGTTTTACCTTTAGAGCAATTGAACTGGTCCCCGAGGCAGGTATTACCCGCATGCCAGCTTTAACACAATCACATTAGTGCCGTGATTACTCTAAAAGCTAAAGCCTCGGTATGGGTACGAGCCGAATGCCCAGCATTGAAATGAGATCACCTGAACAGAGCACACAGCCTGGCCCCCACTTCCAGCCCCATCTTGGAGAGGACCATGCTCACCATATGGTGCTCCTGCTACGCCTGTGCTATTTCTAGCTTCAAACACTGGAATTGGAACTGACAGATTTAAAAATAAGGCTTTGATCCTGCCAAGATGTCTGCTGACCACACCATAAACCCTTTTTGCTGGGAGTCGAACCAGCATTGTGCCATGCTCCCTTCCGATGGTCCCTGTTAGTCCCTTCATAATACAGGTTCACACACTTTGCTCTTCCTTACCCAATTCCTTTGACCTACTTTTACCCACGTTGCTTTCTCTCCTGCTCTTCTCGGAAACCTACGTAACTGGATTCGAACGTGTTTTGACTCTGACATTATTTATCTAGCTGGAAAGAAAGCAAACGTATACTCTAAGCACTTCTTGAAAACCTCAGTCGACCATTTACCCGACCTCCACCATCAGCGTGAGGTACCACTTCTGCAGCCAAACAGACATCCCAAGGACCGGCCGGTCCTGTGCCCACCACTCCTCTGGGCACAGCTCCAGTCAAACTCTGGTGGAAAACCAGGTATGATGACTCTTTCTCATCCAAAGTTGCCTACATCCCAGTGTCAGCTTTAGGTAACACTAAAAATAAAGCAACAGTTCACCTAAAAGCATTAATTTCTACATAAATTGCTGGCTTTCTAGTTAATAGACCTCTAAGGATTTTTTGGTAGACCAAACACTCTTTTCAAAGCAAATGATTAGGGCTGTATAAAAGCCATCCTTTTTACTCTACTGTTCATCATTTAGATTAATCTACTAACTAGCTTTAACATCTCAGCAGCCATCCTCCTGCAAAAATGAACACTCTGCAGTCCTAATCAAAAAGCCTTGAAAGGCTTCAGTATTCGCAGGGGGGTGGCAGAATACAAAGGGCATCTCCTTTGCTCAGCAACTAACCATCTTAAATCCCCACAGCTGTAGCAAAGACAGAAATCTGGCTTGCATAGCACTCCCTTCAGTGCACTGAGAACATCATAAATGAACCACTTGGGACGTAGGATCAAAGGTAGGAAATGTGTCATTGTCTGGGATGGTTATGGAGACAGGAAGGTTTCACCCAGGCTGAGTTTCCAAAATGCATACAGGAAATGGATTACTCCTGTCTCAAAGCTCATCGCCCGTTTTTAGCTACACCAGGACAGAGAGTCCTCCAGTGCTCAGCTTGCTCTACCTGGATTTTCAGTTTCCCTCTCCCTCCCTCTCTCTACCGCTCCCTTACTTACTGGGAAAGAGCAAAGACGATGTTTCTCACAGCATTAGCAAGAACACCTACACGATGCAACTGCCCAGCACCAGGATTTAACAACCCGTAATTCAGGTTTACCAATCAGGACAATGCAAATCAAACTTTTGATTTTTGGAAAAACAAACAAACAAAAGAACAAACAAAAATCAACCAAAACCCCCAACATTGGGACTTTTAGCGGCTGTAGTGTCTACATTGAACAAGTTGTTTCCATTCACTTAGGTCATTTTTTAATTAAAAAATAACAACTACAAAGCAATGGAAGTCAAAGGTTAGACTTTGTTAGACTTTGGCACCATTAAGCAAGCCATGGGATTTTTACTAGCATAATCCCTGAGCACCGGGCTATCAAATACCAGACTCCTCATTTTCCTTCCTGGAAATTTTGGCAGTATTATGCTTTCCACAGCACACCTGAGACACTCAGGAGAACCTGGACTTGCAGCACAGCCATTGTACAGGAATTCCTCAAAAGAAATTTTTCTCCTTTACCTCTGCAGAGGTGAGGCACACATAAGCCAAGGAAGCTTCCCTCCCAGTACCACTTCACCACTTCCACCAACAGGTTTAGCAAAATTCACATACACATTCTCTTAGCCTGGTTGTGCCTATACCACAGTCTTGCAGTCTCTAGCTCAACATAAGCTTAATATTTTACAGCACAAAATAGTTCAAAGAAAAAAAGGTAATTTCCTTCTTACCCTTGAAGTTTTCGTAATTTGGTTATCTGAATACTTGAGCTTATATATCCAGCAAGTGTCTCTTGCACAAACATGGCCTCATTTACTAGGACTATGAAACAGGCAAAAAGAGGTAATTGTCATAAACATAAGAAAGTCTAGGTGAGCCTAGCTTCCCTCAAAAAAAAAAAAATCAGCAAGGATATTTTGATATCTTTGAAGCAGCACACACTTTCTAATACTTGAGAACACCACAGTTGCAGCTAATGTGTTCCAGGAAGAGGAGTGAGATTTCCAAAATCAATTTTCAGCTACTGCCTCTGATCTTCACAGATCTACTTGCACACTTGGATGCTGACAAGCAGCAAAAGAGTGGGGAAAGGAGGGGATCAACATGCGAAACAAAAACCCCAAAACCAAAACCCCACAGGGCTATAATCCCAGACAAGTCTTGGTTCTTCAGATTGAAAAGAAATGTAAAGAAACTATATTCACGTGGTCTGTGGAAGCAATCTCACAAGGTCTGCAACTTGTGCAAGGCATAAATTAATGTCCTTTGGACAGCCCTCCTTGGATCTATTTACTTTTTTGCCCATTAGTCCTTACAAAGCAAATCTTCCTGCTGTGCAGTGATACAAACCGGCCAGGCATTAGCACGTGATTTGCTATTCTTTTCAGTAAAAGGCAAAGTAGGGTGGAAACTCTGAAACAGCCTCCAGAAAAAAACAAGGCAAGATAGCAGGAAGAAGCAGTATCTGATACTGCTGGATGAGAAAGGGTCTTTCTGGATTTACCAACCTTTCTTCAGATCGGATGCAGTAACATCTGCTCGAAAAGCCTGCAGCTCCTTCTTGGAGACAACCGGCAGTTCAGAAAGTCTCGGAGGCTGGTTTGGGCCAAGGCAGTAATTCCTTCCTGAGCCTGCCCACCACAGCCAACGCCTGTCGTCTCATACCGAGGGCAGCCCTTCTGAGAGGCACAAAATGGAGGTTGCTGCGACGTCACGTGCTGTACCGGGGTGGTGGGGTTTAACCTTATCAGAAAGGATGAGAACAAATGCTGTCAACTTTGGGACACAACAACCACCAAGAGCTAGGCTTAGTAACGAGTGACTTGAAACTAGAATGAAAAAAGCGCTGCGTTTCCACTCCAGCTCTCTTCTGATGGAGGTAATTCAGCTGAGTTTATAGTCTGGGCAGATTAAAAACAACTTGCACAGAAGATACTCAACATTTCAAGTGTACTTTATGAAGAACTTCGCAGTGTAATAGCCAATACTTCTGGCATACCAAGGACTCCAGAAATAAGGATTTGTCAAACATACAAAAGGAATAGTCCTGGGAACAGCGATACCCCAGCTGATGGACCCACCACAACCACAGCCTCCTGCAGGGGACGTACCGAACTCAGACAGAAGGACAGACACAGAGCCTGCCTTCGTACCGCTCTCTTGGAGCCAAATTCAAGCCTGCCTTCCCTTGTCTGCTGTTTACTCCACGTAAGTGCCAAATGACATTAACATGAAGGCTCCCCGAAATTCCATCTCACTAACATTTAAAAATATGCTATTGATTGGTGTCTGTCTTGTGTCAGGACTTGTCAGCGAGCTGCAGTGAAGGACAGGCGAGTGAAACGGGGCACTATCCAGAGATGTTCTGCATCAGAAGGGGAAGGTTCAGAGAGCTCAGCAGCTAACTGCACTTCCCAAAGGGATACGTACACTTTGGTAATTGAGATTATTCCGTTTTCCCAAGCCAGGTGGCTGATTGATCTGATATTATAGAGCACAGAGTCAGACTAAAGCAGTCGTCATGCTTCATTGCACAGTCTACTTCCACGTCTAGTTGAACATCTTAAGATCCTCCAGAGAAGAAAAGTAAAAAACCAACAAAAATACATTACTCCCAAAACAATCAGAAGATACAGGTACAGCTATACCTTTGTTAAAAACTAAGTCTTGAACCTGCATAGGGAAATCAGTGTACTTCCAATGCAATAAGACAACTTTTCCTAGGCAAGCATTTTGCTCCTCAATTACTTCCAAAACATGAAGCTGTTGGATGTCACAAAGAGACGTTTGCAGGTCAACTGCTTCATTTTAAGCGTAATGAAAGCTCAGGACAAACTCAGCTCTAGATCCCTGGCCAGGTCTACTTATTCTGCTTTGATTCCCAGCAGCACGTGCTGGTTTGGGCAGCCTGGGAGGACCAGCAATCCCTTTCCGCACGTTACTGGGAGCACCTGCAACGCTTCCTGCATGAACACTCTGTCAACTCTTCTTCCCAAGCAACTCAGACCTCCCAGTTTGCCAATTTACCACACTTTACACTGACACTACTACAAAATATAGTGAAAGCGTTCACACACTGTATTATCGATTAATTCGTACAGCTGCATTTAGACAAAACCCTGTGAGAATCCAAACCTGCTGAGCTTCATGCATGAACTGCCTGAGCTGTCTGCCGAGTTCCACCATCATGTTGGCCATTCTGCTAGTAAATCTGCAATTTCCACATATTTTTCTCCTGGTGGCCTCCATGTAAATATGCAAAGCCTGAATTTATGAAACAATCAGATTTTTTCTTTGCTCAGTTTTGAAAAGAAGGAAGAAAAAGAACCAAAATTCTTTCCCAATCTCACTCTTCTATTGTATTGACATTTTGTCATTTAATCTCTGGAGAGCAGCGTTAAAGTTCCAACTTGGTCACAAGTCACAAGGTTAGATGGAGTTGCTTCAGTCTCTAATAATTATTTGTCCACATCATAAAATTATTATCGCACAATCTGCCATTATTAGCCATTAGTGTTCAGCCATGGCAGCAGGTTGTATTGGTCACACCTGAAGTACAGGCTGGGCTGGGCAACTTAGATAACACAGCAACTACTGCACAAGACATACCTTTATCTAGGAGAATTGTTCACTTTTTTGAAAAAGAACCAAATCAACACAAAGTTTAAGAGGAGTGGTTATTTTGGCATATTTCCTGCTAACATGTTATGGGTACAAACTATTTTTTGAGTCACAGAAAATCAAGGCAGTATTATGCTTAGATTGTATCTAATTAATTTTTCATACCAAAAACCTTCTCAATGCCAGATGGCTGATAGGTGGCCATTTAGAAACCAGAAAGTATCTGTCAGGAAAAAAACCAAAGCCCTCAACTTTGTTCACTGAGCCCCCTTCTTACCTACAGCCTTGCTAGTCAAATTGTATTATATACCTTTGAGCAGGGAAGTCATTTAAGAGAAGCACGAATCTTTATGATTTTCCTGCATCTCTCTAGCCTCCAGAATTATTCTTTCCCATTCAAGCCATCACTCTCCAGGGCAAAATACAGGAGCATAGATTATTAACCTTTGAATTATCTTTTGCTAGGTCAAAAGATCTTTGGGTCATCTCCATCATCATCTACCTTGGGGCCGTTGAGAAAGATACACAGAGAAACTTAAGAGTCTGGGTCTGCTGAGGCTCCCTTTGCCACCCTCGAGGTACAGCCTGCTAACTGGCAAAGGAAAACCATCCCCACCAGGACAGCAAGAGCGCTGCCGAATCCAGCACGACCGCAGCCGGACTCCGTGTTCGTCGGCGCTGGTGCAGGGAGGAGCAAAGCCCCCGTCTCCCTTCTGCACAGCTGAAGCCTGGGCTTACACAAACAGTGCAAAGGCATTTCTGTCCTGTTTAGGCCAGGCTACCCGCTGGCAAACGTTTGCCAGAATGTCACAGGGAAAGAAAAAAAAGTGCTCCTTAATGATAGTCCTTCTGTTGTTCCACTCAGGGGTTTTATTAAAAAGAAAAAAGCATAGAGAGCCGCTAATCAGCAGCTCCTAACAAATGAAGTTCTGGAGATTGATTTTTTCAAGTGATTAGCGGTGCAAACACGCATTTTCACAACTCAAAATCTTTGCGTTTTTATCCAACAGCTATTTTCATTAACCAAGAAAGGATCAGAGAGGGACAGTTAACAGCCAATACTAGCCCCCAATACTAATGGCTTTATTGCCACAGTACATGGATTTAAAAACCTATATTGCAGCTTTGTTTCCATAGTCCCAAGAGCTCCATAGGTTCCATATCCAGCTTTAATTAGAAGTAAAAGCTGTAGCTGTACCTTTGCACATATGATTCTTTCACAACAAAACACAATTTGCTGGACAAAATGCCATTCAGCTTCACACGAGCCATTCACCACCTCCAGCAGCATTTAGCACCGCTGCTCCCATGCGCAAGTTAGAAGCTCTAACGACAGAGCAGAGCAGCTGCCAGCAACTTAGGGGCTGAAATAGGAATTGGAATAGCTTGGAGATAGCTGATATACCCTGAAGGGAGCTAACAACAAGCATGGTGGCATCAGACAGCCTTTATGTTTGCTGTGCTTCTTTCTGTGCCTGCTAGTCCCTCGAGGCATTGAGAACTTGCAGCTGACTGTACCGCTGGGATCAGGAGCGCTGGGTGCTCAGCGCTCCCACAACACACTTCCAGGTAAAGTCAAGCCACAAAAATTACAGGCAGAGAACCTGTGGTATAGGTCCCTATCTGGATTTAGTTTAAACTTCCAAAAAGGACAGCTTTAATAGAATCGTCACTTGTCTACCACTCATCTGATTTTCTGAAGGTGAAAGTCATATAAGTTTCACCAGTGACTTAATATCTTTCTGAGCGATAGACTGGATGGGGAAAATTTCTTTGCTCCCAGAAACGATTAGCACATATTCACCTCCCTGGCCCCACATAAGCTGGTGACAGAAGATGTATTTTTTTCCCCATGTGCTCCTTTTTAGCAGCCATATCCCAGAGAACAGGCTGGATGACCTTTGCTGCTTACAACTTGAAGAGAAAACAAGAGGGGATTTTCCTTCTCCCAAACACGATTTTCCCCGGCATCCCCAAACACCAGTCCAAAATCCCTTGGATGGCAGCAAGGTAACATTCGTCAGAGTCGGTGCGAAACGCACGTGTGCAGCTAAACACAGCGGCGTGCAGAGCAGCCACCTCGGGGAGCGAGAGACTCTCAAGCTGCGCGGCGTATTGCCAAGTGGGAATTGCAGACGAGGAGAGACGGGTTGGGCTCTCAGCCCCGGGAGGTGGCATCCTGCACGCTCCGTGGCTTCTCCTTCGCCCAGCACAGCCCGGCTCACCCCCCCTGCCCCGCGACGCCTCGCCGGCACCTCTCCGCTCAAACGTGGGTCCCGAGACGCTGCTAGATGTGACTTTGGACTCCGAAGACTGATGGGAAAGTCCCAGCTGGATTGTGGGCCAGCAAGAGCCCTGCCCACACCGCAGCAAAGGCTTTCACAGGCTCCCAGGGGAATTGAAGTGTCCCTAACTCATATGGGAGGGAGACGTTTTCCACAATCAAGGAAGTACATTCAGACTGTGAATACCTCGGTTCCCGGCAGCTGGAGGGAGAGGGGAAGGGGAGCTGACGCTTTTACTTCATTCTCATTCATTCTCACCAAAGCAACCTTAGTCTTGCTTAACTCAGAGACAGAGTTTATGGCAGGTTTTAGATTCTATTCCTTCGACATCTTACGGCTTCCAAGATGCAGCATTAATGCCCCAGGAAGGCAGAGGACTCAGAATTAAGGGCAGAGCTGTCACATGAATTGTTACAGCCTTCCCACTCTCACCCACTGCGCTCTCATTACGGAACACCACGGGATAGTCACTAACACCAACAACTGGAGCTTCACAGTGTTCCTGCAACAGAGTGATTTTTCCTCTAGTGAAACGCCATCATGTACAATTAGTGCAGTTGTGCAAGACACTGTTACTGAACCTGCAGTTGACAATTATAATTAACTGTTGGTGACAGGAGAAGCATGGATTAAAGCGCCGTCTATACATCACACAGATCCATATAAACTATTCTTCGGCAAGACATTTCACGCTATATCTGCAAACCGAGCCTTTCCATTGCACTGCTTTTCATCCAGTCCTGCACAGTGATTAGAACAGGTCCGTGGGACCAGGACAGAATATGACTACATGGGTTTGTCCCCACTCAAGATTCGGGGCTCCTGGATCATTTTCCCAGGCCTCCAGGATGAGCCAGTCTCAGCGATCAGCGAATTATTTCCAGTCTCAATGCCAGGTTTGTTTTTCCTCTCCAAACTGCCTGCACAGGCAGCTCTTAGACCAAAATTTCACTCCCAAGAGAAGTTTTGCCCCAGTGCAGAGCAGCTGGAAAGCCACCTAAAGCTGCTTCCTAAGAACTGCTCCCTCGAAGAGAAATCCACTGCCTAATTTAGAGCTGTCACAAAATCCCACGTGCCCCAACCTCCAGTTTCTGGCCCATGGCACTGACGGTGGAAGCAAGCACTGGCAATAGCCATGTGATAGTCTTCTGGACCCTGAATTACACTAGACATTGGAGCGATGCATCCAGCCAGGATTGTTTCTCCTCTCCCTTATGCAGCTTTAAAATCATAAAAGTCTAAATGAATACATATGGGACCTGAGAGTAAAAGTAGATTCCTCATGCTTACACAGGCTCAGAGATAATCTCACTGCTGTTCTCAGTGGCATTAATTCATGCACTGTGGGCCCATAGTGTTATCAAGATATGAGATGGAATGCATTACATAAATATACATTTATCATAGGGAGTGGAACAGCTGAGACCAATTTTCATTTTTGCTTCTGCACTTAGATATGCTTTGTAGATATTTTCCTTCAGCAAATTATTCAATCCATCACAATTAAAGTAACACAATGTAATCTCTCCTTTGATTTAATTGTTCTCATTCTGCCAGATATACAAGTTCAAAATACATTTGAAGTAATATTTAAAATAGATTATTTTCAAAATTAGCACAAATCTCCTAATGGGTTCAGAATTACATGCTGGGAGTCTTGCAATGCATTGATTTTTGGTACTTAATTTTAAAAGATTTCCAAAGTATGCCAGCATGAATCTGAGCTGATATTTCCCAGGAACTCTAATGGACTTGGGTATTCAAATCCCTCAGAAGATCAACCTTCTTTCCCATGTGCTGCTGCAAACCCTCTCCTTCCCCCTTGCGCTCAGAGCAGAGCTGCTCATCTCGGATCCAGGACGGTGCCCACAGCCCGCGGAGAAGCGAGCCCTCCCTCCTCGCAAGGCAGCAGAACCCACAGCATCTGCATCTCAGGCACTTCCATAGCTCGGGAGCAAAGCCACGGGGAAGGTCGCAAACACAAGGTCAGAAGGAGAGATGCACCAAGCAGAAACTCGGAGGGTCTCCATCTCTTTGACAAAGGTGCTCAGGGAGAGGCAATGACCGGCTACGAAGCCAGGCCACGTGCCCCAGCGACTCCGCTCACTGCTAGCTTGGGCAGATTTGACCTGACAACTTAAAAGCTTTTACTAATAGTTCCATAAGCTTGCCCAAGGTAACACATAAGTGCATACAGAGACGCTTGTTAAATAGCAACCAAAAGCTCGGCTCAGAGCTTTTGCACTCTCCTGTAACCAAGACAAGCAAAGAAGAGCAATCCAACGTCACCCCAATTAATGAATGCGATTTCTTCCGTCCTCTCTTTCTATCTTCCATCTCCTGACTTTGTTTTCAACTCCCTTCCCTTGCTGTACCTCCTGAATGTCTCATTTCAAGTCCAGGCTCTGCAATGGAGAAACGCCAGCACTGATGCTTCCTAGGTGAAGAACTGAGGACTTCTTAGCATGGGGCAGCCCAACACTCTCAGCAGGGACGCCAAGTGTTGGAATGCAACTCTTGGTGTCCCTGCCGAGATCCCCAGATGGCAGAGCTACTGGCAATAATTTTGATGGAAATGGTATGCACCATCACTGTAAGGATTTAAGTTTTCATTAGCTCTTGAAGCAGGGGTTTATACAAGCAGCAGTGCTGTTTTTTCAGGAACCCTTCCTCAGTAAGCGATTCAAAGGAAATTATTACCCAAACCAAGCTATAAGTCTCCACATTATGTTAAAGCACTTGCCCTTCCTCAGCTTCTTAGAGCTCTGGAAATACTTAGCAAGGCAAACAATGCTAAAATAATCAGCACATTCAAACCCTTACTGTAGCAGGTATGCAGCAGGACCTGAAAAATAGTCTCAGAAAAGAAACTAGTGTAAAAGGAGTAAAAACTCGGAAGGTTTTTTTCCTTTTTCAAGCGTCTCGCTCTGGCAGGCAGAAAGCAGTGTGCAAGCACACACAGCGAGCTTTAGAAGGTCAGGGTAGGAACCAAAATCGGTAACGTCCCACCAGCTTACTGTCCCCCCAGCTGGGTTTGCACAGAAAACAACGCTGGTCTGTCCCAGGGGGGTTGGGTATTTCTATATCACGCTGCATCAGCCAGTACAAACCCATCCCAGAGGACATAGCATTGCTGCACATCGCCTGTGAGCGTAATCCAGGGAGAAAAGGGTCCCCGTTCTCCTTCCTGCCCAGGTGGGCTGGAGCAGGGAAGAGCCTTCATCCCAAACCTCTCCCTCTCCTCCACGGGCTGAACGATGCAAGTGGGGCAGGACGGTGAGGCAGTAACGGACACCCAGCAGATGGAAAACCAGCTATTTTCAGCGCCCAGCAACAGGCAGCAACTTGCCCAGTGCAAACTGCGGCTTTTGGAGTGGTTCTCCAGCCCAGACTGGTGTCAGTGGAGGAGCAAGCTGACCAGCTGTGTGCTAATGGATCAAAAGGTCTGTGTCTCCCCGGCTTCACGTAGGAACTGTGGACTGGTCTGCACAGAACCACTAATTACAGCCATTGACACCAGTGTTGCAGGATCCAGACCCTTTGTCTCCAGATACAGACTTACTTCATGTAACTGCTCTATGCAAAATAAAACTGCTTAATTCCTTGCTTATATACTCATAAATTAATACACCAGAACTCATATTCTTATTTTTCTTGTACACACACTACTATTAGTCTATCCCACCCGGTGACTTGGAGCTAAACGCAATGCATGTTTATATCAGTGAAGGATTTTTCTCTCATCTTCAACAGAATTAAGTGAGACTCTCTATACCAAGATCCTATTGAGTTGTGATAATGTTAGTAGGATGCATATTAGTATGTGCAGCAAAAAATAACATTATATCAAATCTTGTTAGAATAGAGCCTTATCAAATATTGACAGGAAATATGTTCTCTGAAAATAACCTCAGTATTTGCTCATGGCACTCACACAAAGGATATCTCTGAGCCACAGATCATATCTTTGCCAAATGAGAAACCTCTGAAAGAGCCTAATTTTTTTGCTCATTTTACTTTTGCCCATTTTAATTTTACACATGAAATTAAAAAAATAGTAATGGCAACATATTTTAAAGAGAAGCGTTACATTTTTGTGCGCGGTGGTTATTTTCTACAGCACATGGACAACATAAACGAAGCAAAATAGTGATGTTAGAGCAAACTAACAGACTCAGTGCAGCAGAGTTTGATGCTCATTTGCAGAGAGGAAAGAAGCAGGGACAGGAATCCTCCTAAAATACTGGATGGACACAAGCAACCATCTATATGGTTTGAGTCGCCAGAAAACTAAAGGCACGCCATGGCGATTATAACTTTGTGAGGTGTTTACAATTTCTTCCGCTTGTTCATGTAATCACAGCTTACATCTTTCTAACATCCAAAGCCTGACAAGCTTTTTCTACGCTCCTACCACCTCCCAGCCATACAAATAATTAAGAAGCAACCTCATTTACAGCAGGGGAGAATAAGGCGTCTGTCGAACGCAGGGCTGTAACGATGTACAGGTTGGGGCCGCAGCCACAGCCAAAACCAAGTCACACAGAAAAAAGACAGGCTGCTAGGCCAGGCTTAAAATAGGAGCTCAAATTGCTGGCCATGCCTGTCCCACACCCAACGGGGTCCTGGCCAGGGGAGCTGACAAAGCAGCTCCCCCCTCCCCGCGACTTCGCCCGGCTGCTGCTTGTGCCAGCCCCGGAGGGTGCCTGGTCCGAGCCCACCCGGGCGAAAGGGAGCTCTGTCCCACCCGCCAGCCGCAAAGCAGAAATCAGATTTTTGGTTTGTTTGGCTACAAACCACCGCAGCGAGGCAGCCAAGAGGGGAAGGAGGAGTACAGGAGGAATTACAGCCACCAGCTGCCTATAAAGTTGCTTCCATAAAAAAATAATAGCAAAAAAACCACCTCTGCTATGGCCTTAATTTTACAGCTTAAATGCTCAGTGATATTTCACCTGCTCAGTTACGCGTTGCAAGATGTTCTGCTGAAGTTATTTGCAGTTTGCCTGAACAGGCGCAGAGCGCTGGTGCCATCTGCCGTTTGCTGGGTATTGGCAGGCAAGCACAGGCAAATCGAGGAATAGCAGAACAAAAGAAAATTAGTCGATAAATTAATATCTGGCATAAATGAAAATCCTTCAGATGCCTGAGGGTCTCCTGTGGCAGCTCAGGGATAAACGGGGTTTTAGACAAGATTTATTGACATGGGAAATATCACAAGCAAATCCTTGCTGACACAATCCTTAATGCCGCATGAAATTAAGACACAATGCCCCTCTAGAAGCAAAGAGCAGGATAAAGCCAGAGATCGCCACTTACTTTTAAGATTGAAAGTACTTTTAGCTTTCGGCTTAGTCACTTTTAGCTCCTCAGCCAGGAGCATGACTCCTGGAGCTCATAAACCCAGCAGTCCCGAGGAGAACGGCACCAAGCGCTTTTCCTAAAAACTTCTTTACTGTTTAGGACACGCGAAACCAGCTCCACATATCAAACCCAGACAGAAACCCAGCCTGCGCTCACCCAGCTCCTCCACCCAAGGCACCGCCAGAGGCTCACGACCCCCCCACCCTCCACGCTGTTGAGACCCTCCTTCCCACACCACCGCCCCGGAGCCTTCCTCAGCCACCCTCCTCCTCGCATCCTCCGGCCGAGTCACCCCCACTCTCAGGACCCCCTCAGCAGGGCGGGAGGTGACAAATCCCGCGGGAAGCAGGTCCCGGCTCTCCTGGCAGAGAAGGTGCTGCCCTGTGACAATGCGGCGGGGCCCGCAGCAAGGCTGAGCGCCGGGACACGTCTGCTCGGCGCGGGGACAGGGGACCCGAGACCCTTGCAGCCAGTGACCCGAGGTTCTGCGGACACAGCCGCTCGCCCAACTCCCTTTTCGAGATGCTCAGTTTGCAGCCAGACCTGACACAGAGGCGGCAGCTCCCAAGATACGGGTTTGACTTTGACGAGGGAGGATATTATTTTGCCGCGGCCCAATTCAGCTGCTTTGTATGAGAATCGTTTCCACTGTCCTTCCGGAGAGTTATTTATACTGGCAGTGGTGCTCTGCTCTGCCTTTAAGCACTTAAGCCTGCTGTCCAGCCAGAAAACAGGTTTCACACCAGATACCATGCCTCCTCCTACCCACACCAGTCACTGAATGCTGATAAAAGGTGCCGTGCCATACAGAGAAGGCAGATAGAATATTTCTGGCAGAGCACAGGCAACGTAATTTTTAAATGTCCTTGCTTATGGGCATTGAAACCTGCAAACTCGAGGGCCAGAGGTGCTTGTGCGACCATCAAGAGAGTTGCAGCTGTTGGGATGGCATTCTGAATATGCAGAGGGAGCTTCTGCCAGAGCTAAAAACAGAAAGCCTGGGCAGTGGGAGCAAAGTGCAGGCGATCCACATGCTGCATCTGTCCTGACCAGCTCTGGCTGAGGCACGTCAAAAGGAAAAGTCTCTGCTTTTAGCCATTTTCTCTACCTAAAAAAATTGACTCTGTTTCCTAAGCACCGAAGGGAAAAGCCAATTGTAAGAACCACTGTCGTGATGGGAAGTGGAATGAGAGCTTATGACGAACGCAATCTTTTCTGCTTTAGCAAGTTGGTTGCTTAGGGAAAGGCCAGGATAAAACATGCCTCTCTGGAAATATCTCAGCTCTAGCCTGAAAAAAACTAGACCTACATCCATGGGGGAAACTCACATAAAATTTTGACATATTTTCTGGAGCTGTATCATAATGCAGCCTGCAGAGTTTTCTTAGGACCCAACTTGGGGGCACATGAGTACACTGCCTCTATAGATATCAGGGTAAGTGTCCTACCCAGGACTGGTAAACATCCAGCAATGTTCACCACTCCGCAAATTGCCTATAGATAAGTCTGTATAGCCCAGACTGGCACAGGTTTAAGTTACAGTGGAAAATATATTAGATATGTCAAAATGTCTGAAGTTAAACCCAGGGGAATGCTGCCAGAAAGCATAGCTGTAAGATCATCCAATAAGTGGATGCCTGGAGGCATCATATAGTAACGTCTCTATTGCAACACTGTGAGTGAATCTGAGGCGAGTCAGTCTCCCCGTTAAAATGCTGTTCCTGGGATTCAGCATGTGGAGAGCAAGCAGGCACCTCTGCTAAGTTTCTTTCAGAAGTTAATTCCCACAGATGATGGAGGACATCTGCCAGCAATGCCACTTCTGTAATGTAACAACAGCGTTCCACATCACTCACGCTCATCTGCAATCCTTTTCCACACGCTTGCTCAATCCCCTTTAAGTCTACCAATATGTGCCAGCGTAATTTAGAGGAGTATTTGCCTAACATCATCAGAGATAATCTGAATTTACACCAAGATACCCATGATAAGCATCTAGGCTAAAACTACTGATCTGTCTGGCTCAGTGAGAACATCAGATCTTCAGTGGAACAACCAGTAATGGCAGGAGAAAGGTCAAATATGCCCTGTTGTCCAAACACAGCCCTCACATAAACCTGCGTTGCTCCTCTGAGGCCGGAGGAACCATACCAATCCAAACTCGCATTTGGAGCAGTGTACTATCAAAGATGGAGGCAGCCCAACAATTACTGGTCTCAGACAGGCTTGGTTAAGTTTAATCAGTCAGACTTGGCTGAGTCTACTAGTGAGTCCAGTTCCAGACAGGTTTGACTATGTGTAATCAGGCAAGCTTGGCTGAGTCTACCAGCGTTTACCACCCACTTGGAGACCGCAGTGGTAAGAAGCGAGGAGGGAGGGCTGGGGGAGCCTCCCAGCACACACACTCGCAGCCCCCCCGCCGCCTCTGGGCCACAGGCAGGCTGTGACACCTTCTGGCAATGACACCCCCCGTGACTTAAACCTCCCCAAGTCCCTCCTTCTGTGTTCACAGATGATTACTTTTAACTTGCAATCGCGTTCCTTGCGCTTCGCTGAGGATCTCCTAGAGGAAGAGCCCTGGCTGTTACCAGCAGCAGGCACCACCACCTTCAAACATGCACCGCAGGCAGATGCAGAAGACTGTCCTTGGGCAGACGCAGAAGTCTGTCCTTGGGCAGACGCAGAAGACTGTCCCTGGGCAGATGCAGAAGACTGTCCCTGGGCAGACGCAGAAGACTGTCCCTGGGCAGACGCAGAAGGCTGTCCCTGGGCAGATGCAGAAGACTGTCCTTGGGCAGATGCAGAAGACTGTCCCTGGGCAGTTGCAGAAGACTGTCCTTGCACATCTGTCTGCCCAGCACCCTCCCTTCCAGCAGCTAGCCTCAACCAGCCCCTGACTGCCAGAGGTAAATCACTCTTTGGAAAAGACCAGCCGGGGCCTGCCAGGCTACCTGGAGCTCCTCTCTCTCCCGAAATTCATAGCACTGCCAAGATCCCTCCCTATCCCAAGCTCCCTCGTGACATGAATGCCAGCTTACGCTCAGCTTCTTCACGCTAGAGTGGGAAGATGTGCTGGATTTCCTCGCAGAAGTGAGCAGTTTCTGCCTGAACTCCAAATCCAACCGTAAGAATTAATTCAATTCTTACTATCAAAACTACCCTAAACACCGATTTGCCAGTGAAGATACCTAGTTTCTCCACAGGGCAGGTCCATTCATTTTCATGCCAAGACCATTTGTTACCTACATTCCTCCATTCAGAAATCCCTTTTGGCAAAAAAAAAAAAAAATTAAAAAGGAAAAATCACTGCTCATCTGTTTCAGAGTTTGATGTGGTATAAATTGAAATGTCACTTCAGAGGCCCCTGACAAAGCACTTCAGGAAGAAGAGCCCCAGCATTTGTGGCCTTTGCGCCAGCTGCTTTTCCATTTTGGGAAGGGTTTAAGATGGCTGGAATAGCCAGTCTCTTCCCACCACCCCTGCATTCAAGCCAGCGTCAAAAGTTCATCTGATAATTACGCCATCAAGAGATGAGTAATAGTTTAAATTCTTTGGGCTAGGTTGTCTAGCTAGAGGATCCAAGTAAATCCCATTGACGTGCAGCAGAGTTGTGTGTCCACAGGAGGGGGAGAGCAGTGCTCCTGGAGTTCAAGACCCCTTCCTCAGAGGTCTTCAAGCACAGATGAGAACGCGAGAGGCAAAAGACAGCCAAAGGAGGCAGGTGCAAGCAGATGCAGCTCCCAGAGCATCCCTACCCCATAGTCCATCCTGGAGGCAGGATCCACCCATCCTTGGGCCCAGATGGCCTTGATACAATTTGGAGTGACATAAAAAAATGATACAGCTATTAATAACAGTGCCAGGAGAGATGCTATAGCCAAAAGTAATGTGTACCTTTTTGCGCAGCTCCTGGGACTCGGCATGAATGAAGCAGGCAGATAACTGGAAAAATTTAGGAGATTGTGCTTGCAGGAAACCCAACTGCAAGTCATGTTTTCAAACTGGGAATCTGGGCAAGACCTCCAGAATCCCACAAAAGGTAACTAATTCAGTGTACCTTAGACTGCTGGGCAGGGCTTTGCAAAACAGCTGGGTTATTTTCATGGTCACAAAACTGAAGGCTGACAACGCCAAGACCGAATGGTCTAATACCCCTTCAGCCTTCAGCTGTAGAAATGCACCGCTATGGTTGAAGACAAGATTCAATCTGTGCGTAGACACTTTCAGAGCGATGGACAGCTTTGCTTGGGGATCTCTCCTTCTACCCTTAATGCATCTACACGAAGCAATTCCTCCAAATGAGCTGGTAACGAGCGTTTTGGAGCACTTGCTGCACTAACACCGGGCACAGACACAACCCTACACTTCAAAAATGTCCTCGCTCCAGCTTCTCCCCTACATGGTACCTCACTGAATATTGCATCTTACTTGAAATTTAAGTGCATAATGGCACTGTGCTTCTGCCATCACCAGGACATTACTTCGGCTCCTACAAGCTTTACACAGCTCTTCCACCAAGTCTGGAGGATGCTAATGTGAAACTGTTCAAGTCAGCAAGATGTACGCTGGCTCCACCAAACCCAAGCTATCCCCCTGCATTCCTCAGCATTTGGGGAGAGGGGAGAAGCTCAGGTTTTCTTTATATCCCAAGTGAATAGGAAATTCTTTACATTCCAGTTCTGTATAAGAGTCCTGCTTCTAATGAAGTTTTGCTACGCTTCTCTTTCTTGGCTCTCTTTCAATGCTGAGAGTCACAATTGACCTGAGCTGGCATCTTTCCAGCAGTCAGGACTACTAGCATGATAAATAATAAGCAGCTACAGATCTGGCCACTGTTGTATCTCACAACAGTGGACCTGTTTTGTTCCAGCTAATGGTGCTGCTCTGTTGACTTTCAAACAGGCTGGAGAGAATAAATTGCTGCAGTTTATTCCCATACAGCTGACATTCCCGCCATGCCATCACTCACAAGCAGGGATCTGAACATTAGAAATGTAACCCACCACCCCAGACAGCCTTCAGTCCTCGGAGGGGAGTTGGTGGAGAGGAGACTTTCCACTTCAAGTCTCAGCACTTTCTCAAGCTGCTGGCAGCAAGAGCCCCGAAACCAAACTGATGGCATAGAGGTGAGTAACACTTTAATTTCTAGCATACTAATCATGTCCTTAGGTTACGTGAGGGCTTTTCAGGGGGTGGGGAGGAGAGGCAGGGAAGCGATTTTTGCTTTCAGATGGCAGCGTTCCCCTTTCTGGCACACCGAGCTCTGCTCTTACCTGTAGGCTCGTTAAGGGTGGTTATTCGAGCATCCTGGCAAACCAGGAGCTCCAACCACACAGCATGCTTGGCTCAGTCCTCCTGCCTGCATGAGCATCTCTTACCCTCACACCCAGGAAACCCAGGAGGACTTTGGTTTCCAAAGCAAGAGAGGGCTGCGCTGCCAGCCAGAGGGCATGCTGGCTCCACAGCACGTGTCCAAGGGGCGAAGCCACGCTGAGCTCTGCCCTCTTGAACATCTCACTTCATTAATGAGGTACTTTGCAAGCAGCCAATCCATCAATACTTCATTTAGTGTCTTGGGCTGAGACAAGAGGCAAACAGTCCACAAGACGCTCAGCTGAGATCCGGGCTCAGCTGTGCAGCAGAGCATCAGCTGGGCTCCACAGCCTCCTCCTAAACATGGCTCAGAGGCAGGTTAAAAAGAAAAGAGAAGGGCTAGAGATGCTACAGGGAAGAAAGTGGCTGGAAGATATAATGCATCTTCTCAGTGAGTCTTTTCATAGCACTGGGAACTGTACGTAATGGAGGTAACCAGAACCACAGGCATGGGATTTGGATTTAGCCTTTCATGCTGCTCCACCTTGCAGCAGCACAGACTGCTCTGGTTCTCTAACACCACATCATTTGCAGCCACAAAAGTACACTGTCCAGCAAACTAACTCAAAGCTACCATCATGTGCCACAGAAACACATCACCTGGACATTCCCCCGCAGCAGCCAAGGAGGCAGGACACCCCGTTTGTGCCCCCTGCAACAGGGCAGCAGCAGAGGGTAGCCTCAAGGAATGGGCAGAGCTGGGGCAGTAACCTCTTCTATCTCAGCGGTGCAGGACCCACAGCCCTGGCCCTGTGGCACAATAAACACCTTGCACATTATCTGTAGGCCTAATCCAGAGTGTAGTGAAAACAAGGGCCAGGTGCGGATGGGAGTTTGTGGCCTCCCAGCTCCAAATGAGAAAACAGTTGAGGAACAAGCATTTCCTTGGCAGACCAGGGAGCGAGGCAAACCTGAGGCAGGACCTGCCTCTTGAAAGGAACTTTATGCCCTCTGTTGCCTGGATACCAACTCTTCCTTTTCATATTTTGCTTTTCAGTTGTATTAATTAATAGATTTGGGGTATTCAAGAGCTTTGTCCATAACACTGTGTTATCTCCTAGAGAAATTCCTAGCTGTTGTTGCAAAAGGTAGCAAGAAAATTCAGTGGTGCATCTTCACTGCCTGAGGGACAATCTTTGTCCACTTACCACAAATACCACAACTGTAACTCGCCTCCACTTCTGTTGCTTATTTAACCTATAACATTTTACATGCATGTACTGACCAGCTCTCTAAACAGAAGCAAACTTTTCTGGGGCAGGAAGGGCAAGCAGAGACAAAGGCCTGGCTCTGCTGTGCCTTGCACTGCACACACGCCTTCGTATTATCATTTCCTAATTTCCAAAGGCTACGGCTGACGGGACAACCCGTTGCTGCCTGCCAGGGCTGCTGCAGGCTCCGGTTGCAGCACTAGCTGCAGTCACCGGCACCCAGACACTGCCACGTTCGATGCTGAACGCTGGCAGGTGAAGCGTTTCTAGAACAGCTGGGTATGCACTAGATTAGGTATTTTTGTTTTCCTGAGACTTTCCAGTAATCAAGCAATATAGTTTGCTTATGGGACACTTGAGCTGGAGTTTTGCAGACATGCTGTCTCTGTTACTCTCTAGCAGACAGAAAATTCAAGCCCTGCTGTATTTTTAGGGTTTTTCCTCCTAGGAAGTTTGTGTCTCAGCTGCCAAAAAAGATGGCAATCCGAGCACCCACTGAGATCACTGCCTAGATATACTCTTGAGCAATTAGCATGATGTCTAGTAGATCAAGAGACCACCAGTAGCTTAGGCTCAGACCACTGATGGTTTTCATTAGATAGGCTTTTCATTGTAGAAAACCTTTTCACAAGAGGGAAAAGAGAGAGTATGATCTTTCTACCAGTTGAAAACAGAAACAGGTATGTACTAGCATGAAATGCAATACAGTACAAGAAAAATAAGTCATGCCTCACTTTTCTAATGAAATGGCATTAAAATCTAAGAGTTTGGGCACTGCACGTCTATGGTTACAGAGCTACAGTTCTGATTTATATTGAGTCAAGTGCAAGCTAAAATCAGGCCTGGCTTTCTAGATTGCCTTTGGGTGGAAATGAACATATTTGCTTTAGTGATGCACTTGGGTTGCTTGACAGGCCCGCAGATTTCTATGACACCACCTGTTTCCGTATCAAATGCTGTCCATGTAGTTAAAATTAGACCGATCATATTTCCTGGAGGGGTTTCGGCTGTACAGCCCGCTGTCAGCCTGCGCGTGGGCTCCCCAACAATGAAGAGTTTACTGCTCAGCAAAAACCAGGCACACGGTACTTTGTGGAAGCCCAAATGCCATGGCTATTCATTTAAACTAACCTTTTCTCCTCCTTGGACACAGGGTATGGCACATGTCACTGTCATAAGAGGTGTTTGTGAGAGCTTAAACAGTCCAGTCTTGCTGCTTCCTAGAGACAGAAAATAACCGTTAGACCAGGTGTACGTTTATTTTCATTCAAGAAACATATGTGCAAGTTATTTAATTTTATGCAACACTTTTTGCCAGCTCAATATTCTATGAAATGGCTTGGGTTTTGTAAAATTATTTCCCTATAAAAAGCTTCCTTTGACTGTGCACCGACGGCTTAATTTATGCAACATGAATAATGACAGTTTGGGGAATTGGCACTTTTAAGTGCTTCATAGTCCGTGCCTTAGTTCTACAAACATGCCTCTAAACTACAGTGTTCAGGGATATTCTGATTATTTGCACTTTGCATGCATGATTTCTGCTCTGTGTAAAAGCTCTGAGGCTGGAATAGTCTTTTACCATGTTTTACAGTGCAACAGATAGGTCTCTGTTTCGAGCTTTGTGGCGATACTGCAGCATGCGCAATGGGATGACAGTACTCTGACCACTGCAGGTCTTCCAGGCTTGGTTACATGACGCACTCTGGGTCCCAGCAGTTTTGGATAATTACCACGAGCCCCACAGGTAGAACCAGAGCTGTTGGCATAGACTCAGACTCTCTTTCAGATGCCAACAGCCTCTCCAGCTTCTCCGGTGAAGAGATCGGAGATAGGGCCTGGCCTAGACACAGCACTAAGAGCAAGCATTTAAGAGAGCTCTGCCCCACTGCACGGTAGCCCTCCAGCCTCTGCAAGAGCCATACAAGACCAAAATGACTGAAAATCCCCTCCTCGTGTTGGCACCGGTGCCAGCTGCCCCCCCCTGCTCCCTCACCGCCACCCTCGCACCACACCGCACTAACATCCTACTCCAGCATCGTTCCGAAGGACGGCGCCTGTCGTGGTTCGACCCCAGCCAGCAGCTCAGCACCAGGCAGCCGCTCACTCACTGCCCCCCCCCCGCAGTGGGCTGGGGGAGGAAATCAGGAAAAGAAGTAAAACTCGTGGGGTGAGATTAGAACAG
>JAVJGG010000043.1:16859139-16891320 GCA_035590195.1 Aviceda cuculoides | reverse complement strand
TCATACCTAACTGGAAAGATAGCACAGTACCAGTTACTAGGAGGACAATTAACTCTATCCCAGCTGAAACCAGGACAGCACCCCAGATAACTCTGCAGCTCAGGCAGCAGAAGAGGGAAGACCCCTTCCCCGGGTGAGCAGGAGGTGGCCAAGGGGTCGCTCACCTCCCAGCTCCCCGGCCTGCCCACCCCTCGGCATTGCACGCAGCGGCGCAGAGGGAGCCGGTTTCACCCGTCTCTGACCACCAGCGGCTGCCCCTGCGGTTCACATTCCCAACCGCAAACCCCACGGCTCCCGGGGGAACGCCATGGTGCTGGCCCGCCGCCTGGGGGAAGGACCTCTGGTCAGATCCTCGCACCACCAAGGCGGGACAGGGGACAGCTCTGCCCAGCAGCTCAGACAGACGCTCCTCTGTCGGGAGGCGAGTGAGCTAAAAACATCTCCTGGCATGTCAGTGAAACTGGAGACAAGAGTTTTAAATAACCCTCCCCTCGAGCAAATAGCCTCCAAGGGGGACCCTGGATTTTTTCTTTAATTGTAGGAGTTCGAATCTCGCCCACTAGCCTCGCTCCACTCGTGGAAGCGCCGGCACTGCCCGTCCCGAGGGTGGGTGGCTTGGCACAGGCTGCAGCGGGGGCAGAGCGGGCAGCGGCACAGCCCCCAGCCCCAGCTCCGTACGAATGCGTGCCTGGCGTGAGCGGTGCTGGCGGAGCTGAACCAGGACAAGATTTTTAGGCCAGAATTCACTGTGGGCGCAGATGCGAGGTGATAGAGCGCAGCGATGGGTAGCCTGGAGGATGGTGTGCCGCTATTCCTGTGCCCGGGCTCCCCTGCCTGGGGCACCGGCTGGAAGCAGCTCTCACGGCACTAGGGATCAGACAAGGTGCATGAAACTCGGTCACTCGCCTCCGTTTTCACCGCAGCCTTCTCCATCGCACAGCAAGAGCGCGGGCAGCTCAGCGGCCTCACGTGCGGTGGGACAAGGGGGCAGGCAGGCTCAGGAGCTTTGGTTCATCTCTGGATCCATCGTCTTTGATGACATCAGGTTTGTACGGCAGAAGCACCAGCCTACCAGGCAGGATATGCTGTGGGACAAGCACCCAGGGCACATCTGAGTGACAGGAGAAGACAGAAGCTACAGCAGGCACATGCTGCTTTGTGCAGCACTTCGGAGAAGAATATTATGCAGGCTCTGCACAAGCTACCCCAGATTCCTATTTGCTTCTGAGTGCAACCTAGCTACTGCTATCAGTCCATAGACATCCCATTTGAATGTGTTCCCAGCTGAGGATATACTTTCTCTTTATTCCTATTCAAAACAATTTAAATCAGCTGAGTAAAAGCAAGAGGCTCTGGGACAAAAAAGGCTCTTTTTCCATCTTGGTAATTACTAGTATAGTAAAGACATCCTGTGCTACGCCGGATGATGTATCAGTCACAATTCATACAGTGCTGTTCACAAAAATTCCTTCTTCACGAAGAAGGAGGGACACACGTAACAGGTCTGGTTTGGGGACAGTGAGGATCAGAACACGCTGCGTTCTGCAGAAGGTGCAAACGTAACAGTGCAGCCACCGACAGCAGAAGCAGCGAGTCATCGTTGGAGCGCTGGATAGCAAACCCATGAGTCACGCACAGTTACATGCACTGACCACACAGTTCTGATCTTCTCCTAAGCCTGCTGGAATGACACAGCCACCTCCTTGGAAGGTGTGCCCCACATGAAATATCAAGCTGGCTAGACTGCTCTCTTTCTTCTTTGGCGCCGTTAACTTAATCCTCCTTATGACTCACAAGAGCGTCATCATTGTATTCTAGGGTGGAGAGGTTAACTTACTTGCTGGCTGAATAGCGTACTGTGATATTTTCTACTTTAAAAAAAAAAAAAAAAAGACTGTGGGTTGGTTTATGTATGAGGGCTGAGGCTCTGCTTCATTATTCACTGCAGGTATCCATGGGGAAATGTGGAAAGCATCCTCCAGCAGGCAGCAGTGAAAGGGAGTCCTGGAATTTGATTCATCCCCTCCTCACGCTCAGCCGGGCTCGTGCAGGCAGGAGGAGCCGCTGGCTCCTGGCACTGTGTGGCTGCAAGGAGGGGAAGCGATAGCTCGGATGGCTCACAGATTTGTCCCAGACCAGAGCGGCCCAGCACTGCCCCAGTGCATCAGCTCTCGCTCCAAGCACTGACAACGCAGAGCTCTTAGGAGGTAGTAATCCATGAGACAGCAGGGCTGTGGGTGTTTCCCCAGAGCTTTCAGGAAATAACTTGGCCTAGCTTTGTTACTACATTGTGTCCTAACAGCAGAAAAAGCAGTTTCCAGGTTCTTGAAATACCTTTCTTTCCATGGCACTAAACACTCATCCTTAGGGTCCACGAAAAGGACCCCCAACCTCCACCAAAGACAGCCGCTGGGATGTGCCTGTGCAACGTGAATGCCAAAGGTACACACAGCACAGGCAGCAGAGAGAAGGCGGGTGCGTCAGGATGCCCAGGGACTCCACAAATATTATCATCTTTACTCACATCTGCATGTACCCTGCAGGTTACAGCCATGGGCACCAGAGTCTTCATGCACTTAGACTCCCCAGGATCTGCAGTCTTCATGTGTCAGGCAGTCTGGGCTCAAAATCCTTCCACATTCCTGTAATGCTCTGGCATGCAAAGAAGCGAGGCAGGGTTGGGGTTTTTTTATAGGGAAGAAAGACAGCAAATCACCAGGATCTTCGTTTGACATGAATCTACTTACTTTAACAAGTATGGAGCCTCATGATTTCAAGTGGAAGCTTAGCATCTCTTAAAATAAGTTCTAGGCATCTTTTAATGTCGGTGCTTAAAAAGAGATTCAGTCACTTGGTTCTAGGAACTCCAGTTTGACTCAAGTGTCCAATATCTGTCGGCAGTTCAGCTGTTACCCAAATAAGGGGAGAGAAAGCCAGGATTTTCCAGCCCTGAGAAACAGCTGTACTCAGAAGAGGCATGTAATACAAGGGATAAAATTAATTTACTCTCAGCCCTAGTTTGCAAGCTGTTCCCAGCCACTGGATGAACAGCCCGATTCACAGCGGGTCCCGCAGGGCTGCTGGGGCCACGTGGAGCGCACCCCGCTAGGCGGCCCTAGAGCCACGCCACGAGGGACCTCTGCTCTCATCCGAGGGACCTTCGAGGCAATCAAAAGGTGATTTGAAGGGAGAGATATTGAGAGCCCATCTCTTCACACTGCACTTGGAGTGGGACGTGTACCATGAGCAATAACACCCTGAGTACGTGCACCCCTGCACGCTGCCCACGGACACCAAACATCCCACGAACTTCATGGCAACATGAGCCATACACGGGGTGTGTTTGCAAATGCTCACCATCTCATCAGAGACATGCCTTAACTAATTCCAAAATCAAAGCTCTCTACTGTACTTTTTCCTATATTAAGGCTACTGTTGCCCAAATGCCATTACACTCAGATCGCTGATGTTCTTTTCCTTGCAACAGTCTGCTCTGTACAATGGACGAACTCATCCTAGCAAAGACTTTCCAGCACGGAGCACAGTACAGGCATTTCAGCAGCCGTGCTGTTCTCCGTGCTTGAAAGTCTTTGCTAATCCCAGAGGGAACCTGTCCTTGAAAGCCAGCACACCTTTCTGCCCTTCCTGAACAGCATGTATGGAGGTGCCCACAGGACTGCCATACGCAATTTTTGAGATGTGAATCTAATATCCTACTTGCTTGGGGGGAGGCATGAAAAACATAATGCACAGAAAATGAGCCTTTGAAAGAGTGCACTTCAGTGCTACATGTTCTGAAAATATGCGACAAAGAATTGGTCTTTGAAACGTACTCAATGTTCAGCTGCATTTCTACAATTTAGAAAGACTCTCAGCAAGCTTCAAATCTAATCAGGATTCTGCAGTTTCTGTAAATACTTTATCAATGGCTGCAATAACCTCTTCCACCTATTTATTTATTTTCAGAATATCTTAGATGATGCAGACCTGCCCTTCTCCCCCACCAAAGAGCAGTCATTTTAAGAAATCATTCCACAATTTGATACTATCACAAATTTCCCTGCAATCTAACTGGTCATGTCAGGATTCTTGGTGTGTGGGAAGAGAAACAAGTAAAATCGCTCTTTTCTCACTTCCTACAGAAGTCTTGTTATTCACACCCCAGGAGCAACAGAGAAGCCACTTTCAAATCACGTATTCACATCACCAAGTAACTCACAACTAGAAAGCTCACTACTCAAGTGGTGACGATTTCCCAATTTAGCCATATGGCACAGAGGAAATACAGCTCCAGAAAGAGCTTTCTCCAGCCCACTGTCTTTGGGAAAGCCCCATTCTTTGCAGTCCTATATTCATATCACTGTTAAGCCATATAGGGTAGTGCCACAAGATAGCCAAGTGTATAGCATACACTCTCAAAGCTTGAACACCTCTCTGAAAATGAGTAACACCATCAGGTACATGCAGATGGCTTGCAAAATGCATCACTCCCAAATTGACTGAAGGTTGTTAGCCTGTACATCTATTTGAGCCCATTTTCTAAATAAAAGACTTGCTGGTACATTAATATGATGATGCAGTCTAGGTCTGCCTTATTTCTAAGTGTAAATTTTAAAGTGTTCTCCTCCCCTCTACATACACTCTTTACAATGCAGTGTATTTCAGATCCAGCAGATGCTAATTTTTTTCCTAAAACAGATTTAATGAGTTTTCCATGATCTAAACACCTGGCAAAAGGGCTCCATGCAGCTTTAATACTTTCCTAACCCTGTGTTAAATTTGTCCTAGTGTTGCATATAGCATAATTCTGCAGCCATGTCAACTATTCAGGTAATGCTAGAATGTCATCATTATGGTTTGTGTCAACAGCATGATCTGCATGTACCTTGTAATCATTCTGGTGTTAGGTTGCAAAGGTCCTTGGACTCTTCATTTGGCTGAGTCTAATTCTGTCCTCTTCACAAAGATCTAGAATTACACTAAGTAAAGGTTGACATTTACATGAGACACTAGGACTGCTAGAATGACTCACCAAGGTAAAACTTTGGCTATATATTCTTTCAAGGACGTAAGCTGTACAGTGCCGACATTTCCGCTGACCTGCTGCAGAAAGCCTCCGTGCTTAGCAAGGCAAACACGGACAGAGGGGCACATCACACATGGAGCTCGGCAGGACTCAGGAACGGGATCTCAGGAGTCTGAAAACAGATAGTCAAAGAAGCCTGGAGCAATCACTCATAGCTCAAAGAAAAGGAGACACGTCAGAGAGAAACCAGCTATCTCAGAGTGACCTTCCAGGGTTTTCTTGGAAGCTGAATGACATCCTCTCATTTTTTACTGCTAAGTTGGACAGCCACATACACCCTCGTACACAAGACAGCTTTGCACTCACATAGAAGCCCACTGTTTCAATCATGCGAAACCAATTAGCAGTAGCAGGGCTGGTCAGTGTTGCAGCTAGAGTCCAAACACTCTCAATACATTTACTCTCCTATGTTCACTCTGCCCGTTAAAGCAGCACCTGCCACCCGTTTGGCATACCTGAAAGTCTCCTGGTTTACTAAATATCCTGAATCCCAATGTCATTAGGTCTCAAACAAAACCAGGTAATTCAGACTAAAACAGTGACTGTTCTGGTGATGAACCTTATAAGCCTTTTATCTATTCCCATGAACTCTTCCTTATCCAAATCCAGTATTAACAGCGAAAGCATCCAACACACTCATGAGAAGCAAATTGTGAAATGGAAGGACCACAGAACAAGAGATGAGAGGAGAGCATCTATCATAAACCATGCATGTGAAGGATGAGTTTGTCTACAAACCAGGGTGCTGCAGGCAATGTGGATTTCAAGGATGGCTTCTGCTGTTTAAAGCAGAAGCCTAGAGCAGCCAAGCACAGACAGACTTCCCAATGATGGGGTTTCCTCTCAACTGAACTAGTAAGATCTGCTTTGGCGAGAGATTAGCCTAGCCTTCCTCGAGCACTGGCAGCCGCAGCATCGCATACACAGCCTCCTGTATTTACAGTGCAAACACTGACTGCTTGGTGTGTTACATGGCATCAGTCCAGTTTCACTTGCAACTTTGACAGCCATCATCTTTGGCCATGGTCTCTGCCATGTCGGAAGGTCTTAGCAGTAATCATCGCATTGAGGAACTAATGCCGTGCAACTGAGTAACTGTCTTGAGCACAAATTCATGAGCTAGTGTTATTCTTGTTTGGTGCTAAAGTTCAGTGCCTGTTTTATTATGGCTGGAAACTTGTCAGAAGCTGTTCTTACTCAGTTCAGCAGACCAACCTCTCTCCAAGATCTTGCTGCTTGCTCCAGAAAAGGTGTGTCTAACCTTCCTGAGCAAGCTCCCTGGAGTGCCTCACTGTGCTTCAATGTTAAACCACAGCCTGGCACAGTCCCACCTCTGACCTCTTCGCTTCCTCTTGCTAAGGGGCACATCTGTGCCTTCTGTTTCTTTGCACGTCTTGCCTGATTCCAGACTGATCATGGGCTTGGAAATAGAGTGGAACAACCAAGGGCGATGTCATCTCTACAGGAGAATTAAGTCTCTTATTGTACAGAAGAAAGGGGGGCATAGGTTCTCCAATACAGTTTTGTTAACGCTGTTTCAGTCGTGTGAGGTGACCTTTAAAGCAGATATGTCAGCACAGGAACTCCTTCCGCAATCTGCACGTGTCTGATTTTTCACCACCCTTTTTCTTTGGGAGAAAATCAGAAAAAACAAGTCAGCCTATTTCACAGGTCCTGAAAACCAACTATACTGACCATTACCTGATAGACTGCAAGGAGGCAATGCAAACAGCGTCACAGGGGTGTGTGGTGGAGTACAGCCAGGATTGGTTTGCGGCGGGAGCCCGGGGCAACTCAATAACATTGGCTTCCCAGGCCCTCCTCCCACATCCAAGGGCTTGGGATTATCCAGCAGTCCTTGCATCACGGCAGAGCCCTGTTGACGGCCGTGTGACACAACCTTGGACAGGAGCCATCCTGGAACTGCTCGAGAGATACTTATAACTCAAGAGCAACAGATAGAAGTATGAAGGCCATGGGTGGTCCAAGTACACGTATAACTGCTTTGCTGGATCAGGGCCAAGGGTAACATACTGCAGGTCTGGATGAGACACACAGCGACACGTTCTCATCAGAGATGTCTGACTGCCTTACAGCAGCCCATTGTCTCACGTGGCTGCCTGCGGTTGTCACATGGCTACACCAGTCAAATCCAACTAGACTGCAAAATATCCTTCGCTGTAAGCAGTTATGATTGTTTTGGAGAATGACAGAAAACAGGAGAAAGAGAGAAGAGATCTCGAATAAGTTATTTGGACCAAACGGCTAAGCAAAGCCTCTGAAGAGCTCAGATGCATATACTGATTCTACTTGAAGAGACGGGTGCTTTTGTAGCCTGCTGACCTGTTCAAAGTAACTGTATCCTAGTCTCTTGGGGTGCCTCCATATCTCTACGCCACGCACCTATCTGTATCTCTACAAATGTGACTCCAAGACAGGGTGACAGTCAGCTAGAAGACCCCAGCTTTGAAGTTACTCTACCAATCATGTTACGAATGCTGTAAGTACCAAACAATACTACATGGAACCAGGAGCATCAAGCATAGGATCCAGACCCTGAAGGAACACACATTTGTCTGACCTCGAGCACTGCTGGGGTGCAGAGAAACAACTGTAACCTTAAGGAGAGACTTCTTACTTTACCAGACCACTCACATCTGGTTCCTAGCAGGCTGCAAACACAAAGCAATACTGCCACAAAGGCAGTGGTTCAACGGGCAAGGAGCTCACAAGGGGACAGTTACAGTGGCCTTAGCAACTGATCACTAAACAAGAAAACAACAGCTTTGTAACCATCTGCCAATACCTTAAGGAACTGTTTGCACGACCACAGACACACACAGGCACAAACATAGGACTTGGCAGTACATGGCAACATCAGCTACCAGACGATGTAGAATAAGGCTCCAAATGTGATGCCGCAGGTGCTAAGAATGGGAGAGGGTGGACAGCTGGCTTAACGGATGGGGAACGCAAATCCCAGGGCACCTTTTAGCAAGCCAGTAACTCAGGAGTACTGCATCACACCAAACAGATCAGCAGAGGACATTTATTGCTCCTACAGCCAGCAGGAAGTCAATTCCGTTATTTCCATGCCTTCTCCTTTTTTTTAAACAGGTTAAATTCCTTCCCCACAGCTGTAGCTCAAAGCAGACAGATGTAGGAGCACTGTCACTGTCTCCATGTCTCACACAAGCTGCCGTCTCTCAGTCCAGAGTCACATTTTTAATGTTCACTCCAGAAGCAGAGCGTATGACAACGGCACTACTGCTGCTGCAAGTTAGTTGTCGAGACCAGCATTTTTACTTGATGCAGCTGGGCCCAGGAGAAGCAAGATCGTTAGCCTGCAGTACTCCATCAAGAAAAATCTCTCTTGCCATAGTAAAAGGGAAACAAAGATGAAATCTGTAAACCTTTTATTACCACCATGAGCTAATAAGCTACTGGTAACTACTTTTTTGTGTCAATCCAGTATGCTACAGTCCTTATGTGAGAAGGATCTGGCAGCTGGTTTATGAGGTACCTTTTTCACTTTAGCTAAAGTAACAAAGGTTTTCTTTAGACTCTTCCACCCAAATGCAGGAAAACCCTAACTCTACCATGGAGCCAGGTTTCATGGGTGACTTGGGTCTTCTACTAAAATTCGTATCAATAACCTTGGTTAAATGTCTCCATGCTCTGCAGGTGACCAGAGCCTACTCTCAAATACTAAGGATGCCTCTATTTTCTCTGGCACATACCACTTGCTCTCCAACCAGCATATGCTCAGTTTATAAAATGGAGCCATCACCCTGTTGTAAGGAAAAGGAGATAGTTCTAAACACACACTGATTTATGCTTGTCTCTCCAGGTTCATCGGGTAAATCCAAAGGCTAAGCCTCCTTGGAAGTCTCAGCATCCTGGCAGGGCCAGAGGAATGTCACAGTAAGTGCAAACATTGTTGGGTCAAGTGTACTCAGCCTCCTAAAGTCTCTGTCTCCATCCTGCCCTGTTTATTTTCACCCCCACGCTAAGAAAAAGTGGAAAGCCACCAGTGTTTTGCTGACCACTGGTTCCTCAGCCAATGAAGTCTCTAGCAGCCATTCAGTTCACCAGTTACACCACTTTAATTCAGCTGTTACCTATTGACCCTCACAGAGTAGGCTACACATTTTTAAAATTATTATTTATAGTATTCTAGAAATATTTTGCAAGGATCAGCTCAAGTACATCTTCAGCAAGTGACTAAGAGGCAAGGGTCATCATGAACATCAAGATCTGGACCCTAAGCTCTGGAAAAGGGCTTTCTGGCTTGGAACATTTCCTAGCCAGAATTGCTAAGAGAATTGATGGAGCAGGTGACAGGGCTGGAAATGCTCAAGGGAGTGCCACACAGCTTAGTCATTTGTCAGCCTACCTCAACGATTCACTTCAGAACAGATAGTTGGTTTCGAGCACATACTTGGCCAAGAGCTGGGGAAGTCAGACTATCTAGAGACAGACTCACATCTTAACTCAGGCTGGGAGGGAAAGAGCTGATAACTTGAGTTATTTCAGGGAAAAGAGATTATAGAAAAGACCGGTGTCACAGCAAAACAAACCCAAGCACTTCAGTTGCACATTTATGTGCAAGACACGTAGTCCAAAAGCTAAATGAGGTAGAAATGAGTGCACATCAACACTCCACCATGGAACAAGGACATATCTTGCACTGCAAATATTTGATCATCTTAAAAATGCCTTTCTTGCTGCATCAGAGACCTCATTGTAATCTCTGCATCAGCTGAGCTTTAAAGGAGGATATCAGGGCAGAGTACCAAAGCTCCTGCTCATTTCTCTACATTCAGCCTCACTGTAGTTACCACATACACCACACAAGCCAAGAAGAGCTAGACCTGGGATCAACTAAACCCTAAGGTAGGGATGTCTGTAGAAGGGAACAACTACTGGCAAGCAACACTGATCTTTACATAGAGACTACAAGACGTGGGCAACTAATGAACTTACAGCTCTAAGACCAGCAACGTTTACTGGTTATCAGCTCCTCTTTCCACTAACTTGGTGTTCACAGTCCAGGGAGGCATTTCCTCTCGGAGCACTTGAATGGAGACTCTTCACAGGGTATTTATTAGGCTGGCACATGAACAACAGATAAAACACTCTGACATCTTCTTCTGTTTCAAAGTAAAATGCCAGCAACACAGATGGGTTTCTGCATATGAGAAATTCAAGCTATAAAAATAACTTTTCTTCGCTCTATAGATGCAGAGTCCCTCAGCGAGCCTGATCGGGTCTGCCTACGGGAGCACACCTGTGTTTACAAAGGTAAAGAGCACAGGTTGTCTGAATGACCTAGCTTGTTCTGCAACTACTAGCATTACATCTTGAATTTTCTTGCTCCACCTGAAGGTATTTTGAGGCTGGAACGTTGGTTCATTGACAATTCAAAAAAGCCAGCATGCTTCATTAGTGATGCTATCGAACTAACATCTTAATGGGTAAACGATCCAGACAGACAGAACCACTTACATGAATTCATCTCATTTATTTCCTACAAAGGAGGCTGAAGTGGAAACCTCTCATAGTAACCTCCCTTATTATGGTGTATCCACTGGAATAGATGTTTTTCCTGCATTTGACTCTTTCTTTAAATGCATAAGCAAGCTAAAGCCTTTTAACGAGCACTGGTCAACAGGTGAAAAAAACTCCACTCACAACCCACTGCAAATGCATTTAGAATTAAATTAACTATTGTAAGTAAAACAAAAATATGAGCATGAGATCATCTTCTTCACTGAAGGGTGTATCATTCCATAATAATTACTTCAATAGGGAAACACTTATGTCAGCCATTTAACACCAATTTTTCCTCCCCCAGGGTCTACAAAACATAAGAGCTACGAAGGGTGAATTAGTGGTATTTGAATGCCGCATTCACGCTACACCCACCTTACAGGTTCACTGGTACAGAGAATACGATCAGATAATAGATTCTGCTGATTTCCGAATACTACGAAAAAGTAGGTATTACTATGTCTGTTTGATGTACAGGAGTTTTATTGGGACAGTGATAAGACAGGAACAAGAACTGCTATAAAGATCAGGAGATCATACATGTTGATAGAGGCAGAGTTAAGTTTACAAGTATCAAATAAAACTGAAGTCACAGACTGCCGTACGGAGCCTGCGCTTCCTCTGGCAACGCATGAGTGGATCAGGCACAATGGGAGAAAATTGCCGTGCTGTTAGGGGAAAGGGAGCAAGGGCTGAAGGTCTTTCTTCCATTCTGGCATTATAACCATTTAATTTTTTTCTCTCTTATTTTGAGCAGAGGCTTGTTCATCAGCAGTTCCTGGTAAGTACACGGTGCATTTTTTGTTAGACATCTCATCAGTTAATTACCCTACACTTAGGTTTTCCTACCTTATCCAAGATAAAACAATAATGTTCAAAAGGTAACCAGAAGATAGCTTTCAGTGTCAGGTTAAGAGCTTTCAAATTCTTAGTTTTGACATGAGCACCTGAAAGGCCCTGATTTTTTTGACAACACAATGAAAAAGGTATTGTCCCTTTTACATTCAGTTAATGAATAGTACCCTGTATATTAAGGGAAAACATACCAGCTATTCTAACCTACAATCTTTTCTGGGGTAACTTGTGCAAGAGAAGACAGGATTTAGCAAAAAAATTTGTGCCTTGTTTCATTAAAGTCACAGGAAGAAAGATTCTTCCTTCAACTTGGCTCCTTCTGAGTCCCTTGACTTCATATGCCCTTTACATCACTTTTTTACACTTTATTGCTGCCAAGGCACATCACTAAGCAGTCCTTCTGCAAGGACCAATTCCCAATTCCTACAAGTTAACATTTGGCTTTCATGGTGCAACAGCATGCCTGAATTTGTTCTTTCAGAGGAAGTTTGCACCCTGGTTATTACAGAAGCTTTTCCAGAAGACTCTGGAATATTTAAATGTGTTGCTGAAAATGAATTTGGATCTGCGGCATCCAGTGCACGTCTCTCTGTTTCCCCAGGTAAGCACATGGATTTCTGAGCTAAGCAACTAAGCACAAGAGAATTTGCTGCTGCTCAACATCAGGCAGAGTCGCAGACATTTGCCAAGCAGAAGCCAGATGCAAACACTTTTGCAGGCTCAAGAAAAGAGAAATGCCCCCAAAATGCAGTCTGCTTGGGTACCTCGCAAAGCTGGATACAAGTTGTTCTGTGTTTCTGCTTTTGGCCCCTCTTCTTCCTGGGTCAAGTATGACAAGGTGGAGATGATGTTCCCTTCTCACAGAGGAGTCTTATCCCCAAGCTTCATCCCTTCAGGGATTCCAGCTTAGCCCAACACATTGGCTGTATCTGTACCTTGGTTATTGTAACAGGACTTGTCTGGCTTGTGCTGAAAGCCATCTCCAAACAGAACAGCACCTTGCCTGTAAACCAAAGCTTACCAGCCTTGTTGAGAAGTCAGGTTTGGCTAATGCAGCCGTGCAGGTTTTGGTTGATGCAGAGCCCAGGCAAGTTGAACTCTCATCCACCTGCACAGACATACCAGTTTCCCTTCCCCTGTTACTGCAGCATGCTGTACTGGTGAACCACCACTGCTTTCTACCTGACTTGTGGACAATTCTACTTCCAGGAGCAAAAGAGCTGGAAAGCTTTGCAGGTGCTGCCCACAGGCCAGGTGTCCAAGTCACTGTGAAGAAACCCACCTTCCCTAGGAGCAGCCAAACAGGAGCCAAGGACCGAGATGCGGCTGGCCTGCCGTCCTACGGCACAGAGACCCCAGGGCTGGGCAGGCAAGCGGAAGCCACGAACTTCGGCCAGATGAATTCCAAGAGCGAAGCTGAAGATTTTCATGGAGCTTATGAGAATTCACCTCAGGCTTCACCTCTGCGGTAAGACAAAGAGAAAATCATATCCCTGTGTTAGTTTTATACAATACTTAGGGGATGAACTTTCTGGTGACCCCAGCAATACAACTGCAAAGCTCCCGTGCCCCATACCCTAGCAGGGAAACATGCACATGCAGTAACCTGAGCTGTTTGCCTACATGACAATGGGAATGTGTAACACCAGCCCAGCTACAGAACAGCACAGACTTGATTTGACAAAGAATGCAGCTAGCTAAAGGCTCAGGTTTGCCTAATAGCATTTCCAGAAGTGCCTATCTGGAAGTTACTTTAAAGCATCACCCCAAATAATTAGCCTCTAGAAGACCTTCGTCTCCACAGCAGAGCATGAGGCAAAGATCACAGTACCTGGGAAATTTCAAGGTACAATTCTGTTGCCACCACCTTCCTCTGTAGCCTTGGTGATGTGGCATCACCCCATGTTTCTGTTTCCCATTCTGAAAGACAGCAATAAAACTCAGGATCCTCTAAGCATGGTGCAGATAACACCTGCAAAACACTTTGTGGAGGAAAAGTACTGAACCAGTGACCCACTGGATTGAATGAAAACCATTCCACACCACAGTAGGAACGCTCAGGAGGTGGAGATTTTCCCTCAAGAATAAAGTGTTCCATCTTATAACAAGACTCAATCCAATTTCTGTCCCAAATGCAGCTCTCAAGTAGTTATGTACTTACTGAATTACTAGTTATCCTGGTTTAAATTGTTCCAGAGAAACAAAACTACTTAGAACACACATCTTAGCAATTCCATCCCAGCTTTTTGTAGTATTTCTCAGGTGTTTATAGGCACAACAAAGACCTCAAATGGTCACAGTTGAGAGGTCCAAGCCCAGCATTACAGAGGAGTTTCCTCAGTCCTGCTTGTGCAGGCGAGAGCTACGAGGCAGAGGTGTGCCTCCTCTCTCAGCTGAATGCCAGCGTTGCATTGCAGTGATACTATTACATCGTGTGTAAATGGCTGTCCGTGACAGAAAGCACTCTCTGTGTTATTATTTTTGGATGTACTCAGCCACTTTAACTAAACTGGTTATTTTAACAATTCTGAACCCCCTCCTCCAAATTCACTACAGGAGAGATCATATTTCGATATAGATTTCTCCGTGCGCAGGAATTTTTTTTCCTAAATCACTGAGTAAAAACGGGTTTGCTTCAATAACCTGCAGATTGCAGGCTCTCAGTTTAGCTTCAAGCCCTTCCACGAAGTCCAGGCTTGCTCCAGGGAAATCAGCTGGGATCGTAAGCAGACCCCACTGCAGAATGGAAACCCTGGCTGAAGCTAACTTGTACAGACTTTAGGAGACTGCAGTACCAGTGAGCTGTGGTTGCGTTTTTATTTTTTAAGTTCTGGTTAGTTTGAAATGCAGTACCTGATGTCCTGCATGAAGGGATACAACATACCACCAAAATCAGCTATGTAATAGCTGTTAAAAATTTGGGTTATATAAAACATGAACTAGTGTATAGAGCTGCAGACTGCTTTTGATTGACAGCAATGCTGAACCAGATTTTTGAAGGCATTTACACATCTCAAGATACAGAGAGAAAACTATTAAAATTTCTAGATATACCCATCTATGAGCATTTAACTATCTTTAAAGCCCACAGTCCTATTGGCACGTGCTTTGAAACATCATTATGAATGGGACTCAACATTGTAAATGTTGCCGTTACCTCAAACTAAACAATCATCTCTAATGACTAGCTGTACAATAACTGTCTTGTTAGACAGATTTAGCCATATAACTCTCTCATGTAGCATATGTGGTTGCAACTGTATTAGCAAAGACAAAAAGAAATACCAACAAAGACAGTGATGACAGAACAAAGCTATTACTGGGAATAACTATAAAATGAATGAAGTCCTTGTACTTATACTTCTCAAAATTATTGCTTAGCAACAGCCACTCCACAAAAGCTAGAAAATGCAATTCTGGAAGACTGTCACTACCAGCCACTCCTTTCTGAGCCCTTTATATCTGCAGCTTACAGTGTCCTTCTCAACAGCTTTAAAGAAGCAGAACAAAATCTATACTGATTATATACTTTATGAAAGGAACTTAATCCAAGCAAAAGCAGCGGCTTCAGGCACTAAGGATACTGCCAGGTCTTGTAGGTAGCTTTTAAGACTCCTTAATAAATAAGCAAAAGATTCTTAACTTTTTTTCTAGATATTTTTTGCTGTATGACTCAAGCAGCTAGGAGAACCTGATCAGACGCAATGGGTCACCATTCATAGAAAGTAAACTGAAACAGTACAGAAAAGCTGGTTTCTAACACCTCGCAGTGCTGGTCAGAGTACTATTAAGTTACCCCAGCACAGGCTATGAGATTTATTCCTATGCCTTTATCAGTTTAGCTTCTAGTTCTTTCAATTTTTTTCCTACCTTCCGGATCTCACGTTTTGCTGTTCCTTCTCTTTCCCACCAGTCGTCCTAATTGTGTCCAGCCTTTTAAGTCCTTAAATTGATGCCTTGCAGCCAACTTTAGCTCTGAAACAAGCATACTGCACCCTCATTGAAGTAGATGGGAAGCCAGAGAGCCTGCCTGAGCAGAGTCTGACCTTTAACATGCTCACAGCTTCCTACAGGGCAAATGATCATGCTACGGTTACCTTTTTTTAAGTGCCCAACTCTCTCTGTGCAAACTACAGACTCTTTTTTTTTTTTTTTTAAACTTAAGAAAGCGAATAACCTCTCCAACAATTAGGGACACACTTCCTCCCTTAATCACTTTCATCAGGAGGAATTTAAATAAATTAGCACTCAATTAACACCTGCTACGTAGATTTAGTTCACAAACGATGGCCTGATGTTTAAATGCAAACACTAACTGTGGATTAACTCTCGAAGATGGCTGTGCTGAAAGACTCAGCGGTGCAGTGCAGGGAGAGAAGACCACACGCAGCCGAGCTGCGGTACTTAACAGGGTTGGGTTTTTTTTAAACAATAGTGTGCATGTTAGGCAAAATTGCCAAAGTATATATAATTAAGATACTTAAAACACTATAATTTTAATTTAACATGTAATTAGGCATTGAAGCCCTTGATTAAAGGGATACAAATCACCTAATCTGCCAGCAGGATCTGTTGCTGTTCTGGTGAAAACCCCATAGTCGCGTCTTTTAGTCCAAGTGAACACCTGTAGCAATACGCATAAACAGCAAAATATCAAATAATATTTTACCACCGAGCAGATTTTATTGGCGTTACTCGGCGGATGACCCTTCAGACTGCCACTGCCCTCGATGAAGCTCGGCACCGGAGCGGAGGGGGGTGAAGCCGCAGGGCCGGGGGTGCCCACGGAGGGCTCGCTCGGGGCGCTGCGGGATTTAAACCCCATTTAGCCGGGCTTTCAAGGATGGGGTGCCTTCAAGTACACAGCCTTAAAAGCAGGAACTGAGCGTTATGGCTACAGAGGCAATTAGCCACAGCCAACGAATTACGAAAAAAGAAGGAATTTCATCGGGATAACGAAGTAGGATTTAGTGCCGTTTAAGCGTATCGCAGCAGTCCGTCCTGGCTGCTCCCTGATAGCTCTTACGGGGAGGAAAAAAAAAAAAAAAAAAAACGCAAAAAATCAACAAACGTACCTCTTCTGTTCAACAGCCGTCGACTTCTTCAATTCTTCCCCCTCTCCTGCTGAACGCGCCCGGGAGCGGGGGAGGCGGGTGGCAGCGCCGACCCTCAGCCGCTTCACCGCGAGCTGGGGAGAGCCGAGCCGAGCCGAGCCGAGCCGAGCCGGGCCGGGCCGGGGGGGTCAGCTCCTCCCGAGGGCCGGGCAGCCCCGCAGGCGAGGTTTTACCGCTGCCCACCGGGGTGATTCGCTGCCCGCGGGCACCTGTGAAAAAACCCGGGTCCGGCCCTTAAATGCAGCGTCCCCGGAGGGCGGCGGAGACTCTTATTGTGACAGCGGAGCGGGCGGCAGGCCGGGCCGGGCCCGCGTGTCACCCGCTGGCAGCACGGCAAAGCCTCGCGTCTTATAACGCTGGCGGAGGGCTGCTATGACAGTCCGGGGCAGCGAATGACGGTCCCTTCCCAAAATCCTGGTTAAAGCCCAGGTGACAACGCCTAGGCTGTAGGTAAGGCGCTGCGTTTGGGGATTTTTGTTCCAGCTCGCTTCTTACTTCGAAGCCGGTTAGGGAGCTGGCGTGGGAAATTGCAATGCGCCGGGTAAATGCTGAGATGGGAACGTACCTTGAAGGTGTCAAAGGTAATGTGGGAGGCAACAGAGGGGAAAAAAAAATGTTTTTTTTTTTTTAAAAAGCGAAGTGTCTCTATTATTATACTTACTGCTTTTTCTTGTGAAGTCAAAAATCTGTTTAGATATTTTTTTTCCCCACCCAAATCAAGGTGGAATGATTTGAGGAAAAGGTAACTTACCTATTGCTGTGACAAGTGAATCTGTGCATTGTATCTTAAGTGCAGTGTTCTAGAGAACAAACTAAATGCCGGTTTCTGTACACAGCCTATAGGTAAAATGAATGAATCTGTACACAGGCAGTGATATAAAAATGGTATAAAAACAAGATTCAGTGAGTTTTCTGCAGCAGCGAATGAGAACACAGCATGGATGTGCTCCAAAAATGTGAGCCAGCTTCAAATTCCAAGAGCATGACAAGGGGAAAGTTGGGGAATTTTTACTAGAAAACATCCGTTTACATACAGTTATACTTATAACCAATATTGATAATTACCTTTAGGAAATGAAAGCTTTGAATCTTTAAAATGAGAGCGATATCTTCAGTTGATCTCCCCCCATGGGAATTTATGACCTCGTGGAGCCCTTCTTCGGGCTCTCCAATGAGAGGAATACAATATACTGTGTATATATAGCAGCGAAACAGCTGATCTCAGTGGGGCAAGATTACAATTTTTTCCAGCACATGTAACTGTATGGATTTATATTCTCATTTTTTATTAGTAGCTTTATGTTTATTTTGGAGGGTTATTTATTTGTCCTGGAGCTGAAGTTGTTTGTCAGTTTTAACAAACTTGCTCAGTTCACACTAATGAAACTTTGCTGAGTTTTGAGCTGATGGAAAGCCCGAGTTGAGATATCAAAGACTTGCAAAATAAATGCAGGACCTCTGAGCAGCTTGGCTTGCCCTACTTTATAGTGCAGCTATGTCATTCTGGCACTTATTAGCCCTAACAGCAAGTCTCGGGAAATCACTTCAAACGGAGAAGCACAGTCCTTGGCATTCCAATCCCAAATCTCAATTGGATATAAAAAAAAAAGTGAATTCAAAAACCATTAGAGAAGAAATCAAGATACTTGGTTTCAAAGGTTTAGTTTTGGGCTTAAAAGAAAGTGGAACCTGTTTCCTGCTTCCCTATGGTGTAAGGAATTTCTCCGCACAAACAGCCAATTCTCTGAGTAATAGTGCATCTAGTGTTTCGACAGGGCACAAAACTGCAGGATCCAGAGATATTTAGTTAAGATGATATATGGCAAATTACCTTGCTTAGCAGTACTATCTACGGTTATCTGTAGCCTTATGCAGGTGGTGGGTCATCTCAACAAACCAATTGCTATTTTTTCTAGAATTTACTGGGCTCTTGCAGATAAGATAGCTGTGGTGAGCACTGCACCTCAGTCGGATAGAGTGCGTGACTTGTGATGGTAATCCGAAATGTTCATACAGTTCTGGAGTAGTTCTAATCAATCCTAAATCTCTTTATTTTAAGATCAAGCTTTAACTGTCTGTTGCCTCAACTTCATACTCTTTGGATTGCTAATGACTGCTCAGGAGACAGTATTTTTGCGATTCAAATTGTGATGTACAATTTATTTTATCTGTATTGTCTTCCTTAAGGGAAAATCCACACCAAGAAAGCCTCTATTCTGCAAGGCAAGGGTTCCATTCTATCCCAGAGCCCAGCCAAGAAAGTTTTTGTGGCCTACCACCTAGTTTTTACCAGCCACCTATCCAAAGCCAATTATCACCAACAAAAACCCAGGACAGCCGTGAAACCTCTCCTATGAGTGTCCCTGATTTCCCATCCGTTTCCTCTATGTGCCAACCAACCATGTTTAACTACGAACGTCCAAAACACTTTATCCAGTCTAAGAATGTGTGTCAAGGGCAACAGCAGCCTTCTGGACCTGCAGCCTCCACAGAGCCAAGCAGACAAATCAAACAGTCCTCCATCCTAATACAGCCTCGTAACCCAAGTGGGCAGAAATTCTCCTCCTCGTCATCACTGAGCTCTTCAATCACGCTCTCCTCGCCTTCCTGTAGCGCCCCTAAGGAATCCACATATCCCGTCACACCTGCATCTGCGCAGTCTCCTGCTAGCTCATCATCTGGGCAACGGCTTATATCCATGCCTAACCAACCCCCCGCAGCATTCCTGTGCTCAGTGCTACCCTCGCAGCCCGACTATAACAGCCAAACTCCTTCTCCTATGGAACCTCAGTAAGTATATACAGGCTTCTAACCTCCCCTTGCTTTCCTCTGGCCTGGCCTCTCCCATGCACTGACCATCCCAAATCCAACCATCCAGTGAAACATCGGCTCAGCCGAAGCCAATGGTACGACTCCCATTGACTTCTGATGTTCGAGGCAGGACTCTGCATGAATCGGGTTAGGAGGCTGAGCACCTGCCCTTGGTGTCTGCGGGGGAGAGATGGCTATCCACCGGGAATTGAACTGCACAGCAGTCATGTCACAGGCTGCTCTGCAGGTTTTCTAGAGTCAGTTTGAACAGCTTAGTTTGATTTGATGGAAATCTCTTATTTAAGGGTATTTGGAACAGAAGATGGGTACCCATCTCAAATGAATTTCTCTCAAAAAACATGGCTTATGAACGGGGAGGCAGGGGGGAAGGCAGTAGTACTTCCCACATATAAACAACTTCAAGATTCCTAGTAAGCCTCAGCAGTATTTTCAGGTTCCACATCATGGTGGGACTCTACATTCACCTACAATACAGTTTTCCTTAATCATATGTGCTAACAGAAAGGCAGCCACTTGAAAATTTTACCCCTTCAGACTAAAGACTAAATTCTTCCCTGAATATGTATTATATCATTTTGCCTTTGGGCTGCAATCCAAATATCTCCCAAGGTCAGTGAGATCTCAAAGGGAGCTGGGTTTTGCCTTCTCACCAACTTGTATTCCTGCCAATATTAGCTGGAGGTCCTGGGGAAAGTCAGTGTAGAATATGCAACAAACACTCAACCGAGGATATTAGAAAGGTGATAGGGGCAGGGGGTCCTGCTGGCTTGGATATAAATTCAGGTTTAAACGCCAGTTTGTATTCAGGAAAGCTGAATGTTTCTGGGTTTTGTTTGAATCACAGCACTGTGGGAAGCGGAAAGGTAAGACAGAGTGGGCTAGCTGGGGTACTCAAGGGTGTTTCTTAAAAGTACTGCAGGAGTATGTGTGGATTAGGTATGCATCTGGAGTAACGGCTGGTTTTTGTGTGTGTAGTGTGGGGTTGTTTGTTTTCATAGCAAAGGGCTTTGGTGCCTCATTATGCTTTTCATATAAGCTGCTCTTATATGCAACATCCTGTGAGTTGAGGAATTATTTTCCTAATCATGCTACAAATGGGCAAATGGGGACATGAGACATATTAATCTGTTGGGCAAATTATTAAAGTTTTGAAGTTATAATTTGGGCAAGTTATTAAGTCCAAGCAGTGCTGGGAATACGTACCAGAATTATAACCCTTCTACCCTATTCTAATCAGCAGCACAAATTTCCAAGCGACAGGAGGAAGAGGATTTTTAATAGAAATAATTGCTGAACACAACTGCAGCACACGAGACCCCGCTGCATGTAATGAACTGGGTTAGATCCTGTCAGCACACAGTGCTGTGACCTCTAGTAGACCTTCACAATCCATTTTGAGAGATGCTTCTCTTTTCCTAGCACCTTTCAGAATCAAGCCTACTATCTAACTCCAAGAGTTGAGCGTGTCTCTTGACTATGGATTACAGGATCAGGCTATGTGGGGGCTTGCAGCAAGGGCTCCTAAAGACCCAGCCTAGCTTGGGGTAAGCTTGGCTATTGAACATTTGGACAGAAATGCTATATTGAAGTAACTTTGTGGGGCCGAGAAGAGGACAACTAATAAACTATTTGTTCATGCCTAAACAACTAGTCTGTGATCTTGCTGTGGATTTGCAGCACTTAGGGCCTTTTTAACAATTGAAAATGTAAAGGAATGCAGTTTTAGAGGGAGAACTTGCTCCTGGACAGACTCAGATTGCTCAGTGGAGTTAGTGGCTCCCTCAAAACGCTGCTAGCCTTACTGCACACATCTGAGTCAGGACAGGGGCCACTGCAGGACGTAGGAATGCTGAACAGTGACCCATCGCAAACTGCTGCGAGTGTTGTGGGAAGGCACTCCATGGCTTGGTTAGACCATGATGCTTCCCCTTAAGTTTTTGATAATTATGCCACCTAGCTATCTATCTATCTCCCAAATGCTTTACAGGTTCATTTGAACCACAGTTTCTAGGTAGCAGGGTCACATCTTTGTGCGTATTCTATGAAGCTGTAGTAAACAGTCAAGCAGGCCTACAGGAATAACTTTGTTTTCTTTTCCTGCATGAGTAGTTACTCACAACCAATGTATAACAAACAAGCTAGCATCAACTCTATGCAGAAGACATCAGACCAAGAAATTCGAGGAACAAAAGAGGCCCTCATTCAGGACTTGGAAAAGAAACTCCGATGCAAAGACAATCTTCTCCAGAATGGCAACCAGGTAAGGGAAACCTGCTGATAAAGAACTAGTTTGCTCTCTCGGTAGTACAAGCAAGGATGCAGAGACTAGTTCTAGTGCCCCTGAGGCTGAAGCCTCCAAACTGAGCTGAAAGCAGAAGGAAATGCAGGAGCAACACTGCCCAAACACCTTTACTCAACACATCCCAGCAAGAGTTCTTTGAGCCATTTATGACCGGAATATTCTTTTAATGTGAGGTGGTCGCATTTTTCCATGAGAAATGTAAAAAAAACATCTCTTCCAACAGTGACTCCATTTTTAATCATGGTTCAGGGCTGGTGTAAAAGTTGTGGTTCTGAAATATTTACATCCAGCCTCTTTGTTTCCCAACACCCTCTTCACAGTTATTTTTGCTATTAGAATGCAAATAGCTGTACTGGTGGGCCAGGTTCAGCTCAGCCCTGAGAAGGCCCTTCCCAGTAGAGGAGCAGCACATGGCTAGTGCATGATGAAAGCTGGCCTGAATGCGTCCAAGAGAGATGGTTGCTGTAAGTCTGTCTGTAGGCATCTCCTGTGACTTCTGTAAGGTATGCACATGTTGACTTCTGAAAACCATCTGATGCAGCAAGATGGCTTTAAGCTGCTATTGCCTTTCCCTCTTACCCTACCTTCTTGGCCAGCACACACCACTCAAGCTGCCTTTGAATTTGTGCAATCAAATTAGTAAGGCTAGGGTCGGGAGAAAGGTAGATGTTTAGAGCTGTGGCACAAACTTGAACTCTCTGCTGGGGATCCTGCTGCACATCACATCCACAGACAACTAGAAACCCAAGGAGAATACCTCAGTTCTCCAGACATGATTTCACCCTGGCTTTCAATGTTGGGGTTAAAAAACCACCCCAAATAATTAGAAACTTGGAGAAGTAGCAATATTTGAAAGCTTATTCTAGAGACCATCACCACGTGTGATAAATCTTTTTCATTTCTTTTTATAAGAACAACAACAAATCAGAGAAATTACATGAGCTTTTATCATAAAGTCTGTCTCCTATAAGGAAGTCTCTCAGTCTCAGTACCTTGTTCTGCAGTATTTGTTCTGCAAAGGGACAAAATGCAATCCCCTTTACCAAGAAATCCAAATCTCAGAGAAAAATTTGCTTACCAGTAGGGAAGCACATTACAGCAAGCTAGAGCAAGCAGGTCTCTAATGTGGGAACCTTCCTGCTGGCTGGAGGCAGACTACTAAAAGCCTGGTGTTTACAGTTTCCATCTTCTTTCCTCTGACTTAGAAAGGAGTTTTTCCATTACCATCAGTGGGAACAGGTTTGTGTCATATATATAACTTTCAATATTGAAAGAAAAAAAAAATATTAGGTCAAATCTGACTTAATGTGTCCTAACAGGAATGTCCTATCTGCTGTAAGAAACCTTGCCATTGCAAGCCAGCTTTTCTTCCCATAGGAAGCCAGGCTAAAAATAAGGCTTATGCAATCGCCGCTCTGTGTCCTCCTCCCCTTGTCCTCCAACAATGTCTGAACCAACTGGCCAATCTCAGCCACACTTGATACAGCCGTAACAACCTCAGGGATATTAAGCTCTCACAGGTTTTGCAAAAGGTGTCTCTTCTAAAGAAAAGTCCCACAAGCCTCCCCAAACCCTTATCTACCCAGGAGTAGCCACATACATGTCCTGTACAGAGTAGAAATTCAGTCACAGATTGTCCTCACATCACAGAATCCGAACCCAAGGTAAACTTTGTGGGAAGTGAAGCATCAGGTGTTCTGGTGCTCAGTGGACTAATGTACTCTTCTAAAGTAACACAGCTGACAGAACTTGAATTTAACTCTGCTCATATTTATCCCCGTGTGCTGCATCCGTATTGTAGGAACTTACTGTTACATAACTGAAATGCATTCTTGCCTCCTCTCAAGACAGCACACAGCATTTTGTAAGGTGGCTGTTGCACTGGCATAAACTTCACTTGTGCTTTCAGGGGTAGTGGTGCTCCTCTCTGGCTGTGTCTGCTTCTCGTGTGGCTCTTGCTTTTTGGGGAGTAGGGGATGCTAGCATCCATCATGCTTCTAGCTTCTGAAGTAAATCCACAGCTGAATGACTTGGGAAGTTTTCCCAGTGCTAACAGAAAGGTACCCTGGGACTTACTCTGGCTTCTGAGATAATGCCATCAGTTACCCATAAATAATCCCAGTGGAGAAAGAGGAGGAGTAGAAGGCCACAGATGGCATTAGAGAGGCTTTGATGAACAGGCAGTTTAATCTTTTATGCATTTCAGTGCTGTATATATTGAGGCTGACTTCAGTAGGCATCACAGACTGCAAACCCTCTGAAACAGAGGTGGTGTTTCTATTCAGCCGCTGCTTTCATTGACAACACCCTGAATTTGTGGCATATTAACGTACTCTTACAAGCTGATCTGAAATAGTAAATGGACTTCTGACTACAATTCCTCTCTGCTCTGCTTTAAGCGATTGACTTATGAAGAAAGAATGGCTCGCAGGCTGCTTGGACCAGTAAATGCTGCATCTGTGTTGGAAGCACAAAGTGAAGACAACATGCAGAACGCACAGGTAAATGGGGACCTGTCTCTGGAAGAATGATTTCCTGGTGATTGTGCTGTGACCTGCTTGTACCAGGACAGGGCAGACAGAGGGGGTTTACTTGGTACCAGTGCAGGGAAGAAGAAGGAAGGGGACAGCTCTCCCTGGCAGAGCTCTGTATAGTAGGCATTTGGGGTTTTTTTGGGGGGGTGGTGGCAGAGGGGGGGAATTTAAGCACCATCCCCTTGCTGGGCCTGATCTGTAGGAATGACCTCTCCAGGGAGGAATTGCAACAGCTGCTGCACAGCATGTTACACCCTGCCTGTGACAGGCAGGGAGCAGCACAGCGAGGGATACAGGTACCCAATCTAATGGCCCAAGTTCAGACTTGGCTAGGACAGCACAATTTACACCTGTCACTGTTTGGAATAAGTGACATTGACTACATGAGGTCAGGGCCTTGGGGTGGGATTGGTTGGGTTTTAGCCCTTCCAGGGACCTGCAATCATTAAGAGAAGGCAAAGCAGTTATTTTAGCAGCCCACATGCTGTTAGACAAGAATCTATTACTACTGGCATTTTCAAAAGCATTTTACTTGGAGACTTGCATCATTCATTGGTTATTCAGGCCAGTTAAAAGCTCTCTTTGGCACTTCTGTGATCAAATTTAGTGGAAATGTCTGTGATGTGGCACTGGCTACCTGTGCAGTCAAAGAAAACATCCCTCCTGCTGCACGCATGCAGAGAAGCAGCAGGCTGGCATACACCTTCCAAAGTGCCGTTAGCAAAACTCTTCAATGCAAGACACACTTAAGATCACAGCAAGGGAGGAATACGCAATTCGAGCTATTTCTCCCCAACAATCACCTGACAACAGCAGGCAAGAAAGGGAACATTATGGATGTCAGAGAGCAAGGGAAGCCTCATCTTCTGCACAGAACAAGGAAACATTCAGTCAAAACAGGATAACTGACAGCTTTTCAGGGTGTGTGAAATGCTGCATAAAAAGGAGTATTGGAAGGAAAGAGTGGTTTATATTTGGGAGATCTTATTCGTATTGTTCAGTCTTATTTTTAAATACTGTAGTCACCGATTCATTCAGCCTCCTGATTCCTTAGGAACTTAACTACACAGTCCATATAACAGATCATTAGAATTATCAGCAACTTCATCACTACAGCATCATTTCACAAGACAAGTAATAATTGTACAGAACTTGTGTAAATGAGCAGATACAAGCAACTGCCTTTGGACCCAGCATTGAGCTCAGTCTAGCAAAACCCTCATTCATGTAATGCTTCCCCTGAACTGAAGACTAGTTCTGTGCTTGAAGTTTAAACCCAGGCTTAAATGTTCCACAGGACTGGGCTACAGAGCACCGGAACCAAGCATTGTAATGGCTCAGTGCGAACACCCCAGAAATTTCCATGCGGTTTTTTCCTCTATCTGTCTCCATTGCTAAAATGAGTCACTGGTAATAAACTCTGCTTGCGTTTTCCAAATATCTAAGTTCCTAGCAGGAATCAATCCTGGTACTTTAGCAGATTTACTCATGTGATTGTAGAGTTGTCAGTGAGCTTAGTTGGTGCTGTGATCTAGAAAGAAAAATATTTTCCAGCTCAGCATGTGTCCATTGCTATTGGTACCATATTTAAGTGGGCACAATACAGTGTTCTTGCCAGCGATTCCACTTCTATTCCTGCTATAGGGAAGGACACTCTGTACTTAGCTCTCATTTTAGATACTGCCAGTAGCCCTACTCCTGTCTAACAAAGGTTATTGGCTGGCCAAAAGCCTTGTGTGCCAAACAAAACTGCTGCACCTATCACCTGTGCAGAGTGATGAGAAGTTGTGCCATTCTATTAATAGTACTTGTTACTGTCATGGCAAAGCCTAGGGTGAAAACAAAGTGTATGAGCTCCTGTTGCAAGTTCCTTCACCTCTTGTCCCAAGGACTTCTGAAGTATTCAGTTTGCTTTTAAGCAGCAGTCAGTATACGAACTTAAAATGGCTTCTTGTTCAGTTTATAGATAAAACTTTCTAAGTTAACTCACCTCTCCTCTTTCTCTTTTCAAGCAGCAGAATGCAGAAAACATCAGGCTGCAGGTTCCTACAACACATGTAAGGTAATGCATAAACTTGTGCTGCGCTGCTCCTCAAGACCTTATTTCAAATGTTTCTAGACAATGTTAGTTTTACTTTGCCACTTATCACTTTTTCTGAAGTAGTAATTACTAAATTCATTCACTTCCTTTCAACAAAAATGCTACCACTTGTGGATGGCTAATGATGCTTATGATCTTAATCAAGTCAATTGTAAGCATAACACTAGAGGTTTAAAGACCCCATGTACCTAGGGAAAATATGCTTCGTATTCTAGAAGATTAATCTCTAGTCAAAGCAAGGTCCGACAATGTAAATGATGAAACACAGCCTACATTGCTCTTGCAAATTCTTTTGGGTATTAGGCCAAAGATGAAGGTTTCATATGTTATGCTTCTGTGTTGAATTGAACAACCTGAGCAAGATAAGTGGTTGATCAAAAGTCATGCCTTACAGCTGAAAAACAAACCAGAACCATAATGTTGGATTCCTAAATGTGTTGAGGGACTCTAGCTGCAATTGGTGCTTCAATGCCATTTGTGCTGTGGTAACTTTTACACAATTAACTGTTTCTGTTCACTTTTTAGAAGCAGACCGTCATCAAGAGGAGATGAACGTGGACATGACTCAATCCAGGAAAAGTTTTTTCAGCCACGTTTTACACAAGTGCCTGAAGACATAATTATTGAGGAGGGGCGATTCTGCAGGCTCGACTTCAAAGTAATACCAGCCTTTCACTTTCAGTTCCATTAGCTCTGTGGGATGCGTAGCAGGAAGAATGGTCTCTGAGCTGCAGTGCCCTTGCACTTTAATAAGCCAGAGCACTAACAGCAGATGGTGCAGGGTCCCTCCAGGCAATGTAAACCAAGAAATAGGAGATGGCTAAATGTTTTCAGATTTTCCCTTGGAAAATGTAAATGGAATTAACCATATTCTTATGCATCTAAAGCTAAATAGTGGTAAATACGGACCACCACAGAACATCTTCTAGACGTCATTGGGAAGAATTAATGTTAAGGCTCTGCTGAAAGAAAGCATTTTGGGAGGGAACCTCGTGCTTTGCACTGGAACTCCACTGACTTCAGTGGACATATGCTGGACACACGTCCAGCAAGGGCTGTTTAGGACTAGCCTGTCTTTAATGAGTCTTCCCTGAGGTAACTGTGCCCTTGCTGGAGCAGACAATCTGGCAAGGAAATACCCTAATTACAAACAAACAAAACATCAGAATGGCCTGAAACTGCATGGCAATTGTACCAACCCTAGGGTAAGAAAGAACCTAGGTCTTCCACACATGCAACTTCACTGCAAAGGGTATTTGCTGATAGTTGTTTGGCTTGGCTTTTCCTAATCACTTCCAATCTCTTCCCTTAAGTAAACTCTTGCCAGACTTAGGCATGACCTTTAGCCATTTTGCTGCAAAGCACTTAACTTCTGAATGTCATGGACAACCTGGAGCATGTCTGCAGGACAGTTTATTTACATATGTTATCGAAACAGTATGGATGCTGACAGTGCTAGCTGTGGGATTAAAAGGGTGAGTTCCCCCCTCTCTGTGAACCCACAAAGAGTATCTCTGGCCTAATCAAAACTACCTTACAAGATGGGAACAACAGGGGGTTGCAGGAACAGCATCAACTGTCTTGTAGGTAAAGCTCATCTTTCCACGGCACTTCAGGAGCCTTCCACTCTGTGCAGCACCACATTAATATTCAAAACTAGGCAAGACTGTAAAATTTTGCAGTAGGATCATGACTTGATAATCTATCAGCATCAAACTCCCTATAGCATTGAAGGGATTTTATTATCTTCAAGCTGTTTTAACTCTTCACTGCTTTCCTGTCCTTCACAGGTTAGCGGGCTGCCGACTCCAGATGTGATGTGGTATCAGAATGGAAGGATGGTTCATCAAGATCAGTTCCATAAAATGATAGTGTCAGAAAAGGGATTCCACTCCTTTATTTTTGAAGCAGTCAAATCATCTGATGCAGGGACATACGAATGTGTGGCTGTCAACCGTGCAGGAGAAGCGTCTTTTGCAGTAAAAGTGGAAGTAATTGGTAAGAGTGAGCACACGGATAATTACCTGGCCACACATGGAATACCTCAGTAATCTAATGCCTTCCTCTGTGTGTTTGGGACATAAACCAGCTAAGAAGCAGAGGCAGATCTCCAGATATTCAGGCTGAAAAGAAAACAAACACCTTACCTTTTCCAAGACTATTTTATGACATACATCTGGGATGCTGTATTTCTTCAAAGCACTTCTAGCAGGATATTAAGATGTAGTGGGATGTCCAGAATTTGGGAGTTATTAATCTCCCAGAATTGGTAACATAAGTTGATTGACTCTCCTCCTAAAGTGAATTGTGTCTACTACACCCTTACGCTCACGGGAATTGTCTGTAGGCTAAGGACTTGCAGTAAGGAACATGTGCCCTGCTGAATTTAGCATTCTAAAAATCTTAAAAAACAAGCCTGATTATCAGCGTTCAATACTTACAGTAACTCCTCCTTATCTTTCCTCTTTAATTCAGCAAAAGAACATCACACGCCTCCAACTTTCATCTTCAAGCCACAAAGCAAAAAGGTTTTTGAAGGAGATACGGCCAGACTCGAATGCCAGATCTCTGCTATCCCAACACCCCGGATTTACTGGAAAAGAAACAACGAAATGGTACAATATAATACAGACCGAATAAGGTATCCTACTAATGAGTTGGTCATTGGTGTGTTAGAAAAAAAAATAACCAGTATTTGTTAAGTCAGCTTTGAATCAGCTGGTTTCTAAAAGCAGCAAGCTGGAAAGCTAGATCTGCCCCTCGTTTATGACACATGGTGAACAGGGCCATGTGCTGGACAGGCACGATGCTCACAGTCTTGTTTTGAGGGCACAGAGAGAAAACTGTGACCAGGTGCCGCTCTGAATTCTAGCAGCAGTTACAAGGCCCATGTTGAAGAACCGAAACACACAATGGATTCATCATGCTCTGAGGCTATGGGGTTACAGAAGGGCCTCGGTGCCACCTGAATGGTATCACGATGTGAATCACTGGTGGCTAGTAACACAAATGCAGTGTTTATGTCTAAACAGTTTGCAGTGCCCTGCAAGAATCGTCCTAGGGCTTTCTCAGCTCCTCAGCATGTAAACTGACTCTCTGATTTCAATGTCTTCTCTCCTTCCCCCTTCAAGCACTTACATGTAAAAACCTTCATTTTTCAGCTTGTTACATGACAATACTGGAAGGATTTGCCTCCTGATTCATAATGCAAACAAGAAAGATGCTGGTTGGTATACCGTATCTGCTGTCAATGGAGCAGGTGTGGCCACATGCCATGCCAGGCTGGAGGTTGCAAGTAAGTACCACATCACAGTGCCACAACCACAACTGAAACTGGCACTTGCACTTGTATTCAGAACAGATGCTCAAGATTACCCTAATGAAGCTTAGACTGCTGGGAGGAGTTCTTTCCAAAAATACTGAACTACACAAAAAGTAACTATCCCAGGAAAAACTTTTGTTGAGTACCAAGACATTGTAATGTGTCCTTTGTGCATTGTCCACATCTGCTATCTGCACTGTTTAAAGACTACAGTCTGATTGGTACCAAGGAGGAGGGTGAATATAAATCCCTGGTGTCTGACTTATGGGCTTGTCTGTTAAATTCTTCCTAAGGGTTTGCTGGTTTATGCTGCAGATAAAAAGCAATTGGGTTGTTCTACCATGAGTCTTTCCACAGTCTGGGAAAACACTGAAAGAGGCTTTTTTTTCTCTGTTCCAGCACATGTGAACAAGCCAATTCCAGCCCCAAAGCAGTTACGGGTTCGACCAACTTTCAGCAAGTATTTGGCACTTAATGGCAGAGGACTGGATGTGAAACAAGCTTTCTCACCAGAAGGAGAGTTTCAGCGTTTGGCTGAGCAGTCTGGACTGTATGAAAGTGATGAACTTTAACTGGAAATGAAGAGGAAAACTCATACCTATAAGAGACAATTACAACATAGATGCAGTTAACTGGTGATTGCTCTAATTAGCAAAATACCTATCTACATATTTTTACTTTGACTCTTGCACATTCAGCTGTTCCCATTTTACCTTGTTAGATTTTATTTATATGGTTTGGTGACTATAACCATTTACTGAGTATTGTATTTTAACTATAAAGCCTAAGAAAGCAGGCTAATTAGTTTTCACAAGTGTGGGTGGTTTTAGTTCCACCTGTGCTTGGTTACATGCTAAAGTAGATTGGTTTGTACTGCTTCTCTAATATCACTCTTGATAATATCAGAAGTCTTGTACTGTCTGAATACTAAAACCCAATAGACTAGAGTGTTTTTATGACAATAAATTAGAGGCAAATAAAACTTTAAATAACCAACATCAGCTGTGACTCTTCCTTGATCTGTTAAAAACCAGCTTATGGATGTCTGGCATCAGCTGCAGCCTGGCAAAGATGGATTCTTACTCTAAAGTCTGCCCCTGGTCCCCTCCCCTGTCTGCTCCCCCCATCGTCTGTCATCTGATACCTATAAAACACTTAGCATCTAGTTTATGCTGACACTCCCTTAACACTAAAACATGTAGGTGAGGCAACATCAATATTTTTTTTCTCCTTGCACACTTGACCCAAAGGCTGCCCAGTACACTACAAAGCGTTAAGGCTACTGTGTTCTCCTTCCCTACTCCTTTAATCAAGGAGTGGCTGTAACTTACCAGACTGTTGACTCTCAATAAGCTGTCGATTCGAATCATCCAAAGGGTTTGGGTGCTGCTACTCACAGCCACCGTGCTCACAATGATAAATACCACGAAACCTGATTTTGCCTAACTCCAACAAACCTAATCTGTGAAGATTTTTCAACTGTACTTGCTAAAGAAAAACTGATGAGGGTGGAACTAGCCTGAACTCCTCCCAGGGGGGTGCATAGTAACGCTGCTGCCAGTCAGCAAATGCCACAAGCATCTTCCAGAAGGAAAAAAAATGAGGCCTCATCTTCACCCCACACTGCTGTACCATTAAATAAACCCCCCAAATCTGAACTGCACAACACTATTAAACTCCCAACAAAATCCTGCAGCTCTACCACCACACTTCTCCCTCCGGGCTGCCGCAGCAATAAAATACACTAAATTAACTCGCCTCCCCGCTCTGCTCTTTGCAGCGGATGGAGCAGGCCGATACCCAGTTCGCCCATAGGCTTCTTTCGAACGTAAAGATGCTCGGGCATGGCGGGGTGTCGGTGCTGAGCAGCAGTACCGCCACAGGAGCACCCCCAGTTCTCCTGATGGCTGGGAGCCCAGCAGCGCCTACATCAAGATACGTTTAAACGAACACATCCTCCGTTCCCTGCCGCTCTTCACAGCAGGAAGGCAATTTCCTAATGGCCCGGACTTAGCCTGGGAGCAACCAGACGCCGCAATTTACCGTTTCCTTCACCCCCCGAAGGAACGGCTGCCAACAGGGGAGCTGGAAGCGCGGGCTCTACCACACACACGCCGCTGCTGCGGCCCTCGAGGGGCTTTTGCAGGCGGCAGGGCGGGGGCAGAGCCGCCGACCACCACTCACAAAAATAAAATAACCACGCGAAGCTGCGAAGCCGGGAGGGGCAGCCCCCAGCCGGCAGCCAAGGCCGGGCCGCGGCACCCCCGCTCCCCAGCCCGAGCCCTCCCGCAGGCGGTGAGGGAAACCGGCCCCGCCACCCGTTGGGATTCAAGAGGGGGAACACTCCGGGAGCCGCCATGGAGCCGTCGGCAGCGCGGCAGCCGCCCGCCGTGGACCCGAGGCTGAGCGGCAGCGGTGCGTGAGGCGGCCCCGCTCCCCTCAGGGCCACCCTCAGCCGCCATTACCCCGCGGCCGCGCAGAG
>JAVJGG010000043.1:16844342-16859117 GCA_035590195.1 Aviceda cuculoides | reverse complement strand
CCGCCGCGGGGCTGGCGGGCTGCGGGCCCCGCCGGGCACGGAGGGCTCTGTCCTCTGACTCGCCTCTGCCCCCGCCGCCATGTCCCCGACCAGGTGCCGTGAAAGCCCGGGTCAGCTGCAGCAGAGAACTGGAACTGAAAACCACCCTGCGGGAGCTGGTCATCTACATCGTTTTCCTGACAGACCTAAGTATACGTAAGTCATCAATGACTGAGGCGACTTCGACGGCTTACAAATAATTAGCGTGTAAGCTGTACCGCTTTCAGTATTTACTCCTTACTGCACCTGTCACACCACCACCCCCCCTCCCCCAACGTGTCACTTCAGTCGAAATTGCTCTGACTTCTTTTAGCAGCATGACTTAATGACACCTGAAGCGGAGAAGCAAGGTTAGAAGCTGTTGTCATCCTCTTAGGTCAGTCTGCGAGCCTCCCCTCTTTGCCCCTTCTTTCCAGTGACATTTGGCATGGTGAGCACGGACATGTACTACCTCAACAAAGTCATGTCGCATCTCTTCCTGGAGCCCTCCTCCTCTGAGGACGACAGGAGTGGTTTCAGGAGTATTGGGAGCAGAGCTGATTTCTGGAGGGTAAGGCTTTCCTTGCAAAGATGTTTTCTTGGAGAGCAAACAAGGGAACAAGCTACTAGTGTTAATGTGGTGCAATACAGTCTTGCGGTTCTCTTAAAAGCCATGTGCTACATGTGCTTTCAGCCAAATAACTTTTTTTAAATGCACTTGGAGAAATTCTGGGTATAAGCAATAATACTGATACTTCAGAATGGTCAGTTGAGGAAAACAATAGGCCAGTTAATTGCTGCATCGTATTTTCAATATTAGGTTTGGTCTGAAAAGAGCTTCAATAAAAACAGAAGGATCTGTGGGGCTGGCAGTTCTTTTGACTTTCAGGTGTTAAAAAAAAAAAAAAAATTATGATTTCCACTGGGGCAGCCAGGAAGATGTACTATCTTGCTTCACCTGGTTTGCTGTTACGTTACCTCATATTTCAGTAACAGTTGCAAAACACTTATCTCTGTTTTCACTACTAGGTGGAAGACTTCCCAAAATTACCAGCATTGCCCAGCTGACAGCAGAAGGCAAAGTTTTCACCCTACTCTTCCTTAAAAATGGAAATGCCTGGTTATAACAATTCATTTGGAAGAATTGTACTCCCTTTTATCATGGTGTCTCTAATTGCTAGTCCTTAAAATAGTGAGCCCTTGCTATACAATGTGTGTGCTGATGTGCTAGAAATGGTTGCAATATATTCTCTGATGGTGCCAGACCACGGGGGGCATGTTGTTTTTTACTCGGAATAATGTTCTCCCCAAGTTTAATGCTCTTTATCTGCATCTAAGAAACACCCAGAAAAAGAGGGATTTTTTTCCCCGCCTTCAAAAATAAATACTTCCTCATTTAGATTCAGATGACTAAAAACCTAGTCAGAAATATATCCCAAAACATATCTTCAGAGATTAAGATAACCAACAGATTTTGTGGAAACAACATATAATGTTTGTGTTTAAATATATTTGTTTAGAATTCAGCAGAATTTTTCAGTGAAACTGCAAACAGACATATGTTCTAGTCTTACCCTGAATAATGCCATTACATATCTCTGGTAGAATTGCATAAGGAACAGAACTGACTCATAGCAAAAAGATACAAATATATTGTACTTACAGGACAGCGCGTAGGTGGGAATTGTTTCTGTTCTAGCTTAGACTCTGTCACTATAAGTAACCCAAGAACCCTGTAGAGATTTGTATGCTAAAAAGTGGGGTAACAATGGTATTTAAATCTTCTTTTGAAACTTTCATCTCACTTGTACATATAGTTTGCAGAGGGACCCCTGTTGGATGGACTCTACTGGGAAAAATGGTATAACAACGCGACATTAACCCTGCAGAACAACAGCCATATTTACTATGAAAATTTGCTGTTAGGAGTAGCCCAGATTCGCCAGCTGAAAGTACGCAACAACACTTGCTCCATTTACCCATATTTCCATCATTTTTTAGAAGACTGTTACAGTGAATATCGTTATCGAGCTGAAGACAGGTCTGACTTTGGTCTAAGGAACGAATCTGAGTAAGTCATCCTGCTTCAGCACAGATGTTTTTGAAAACCTAACCAAATCCTTAATGCCACTGTTCTTCAGTTCGTAACAACTATGCATGCAATTAGCTGAGGTTTTGTCTTGTTTACATTGAGATAAACTATGGATTTGTTTTTGTGCCAACATTATAGATGGGAATTTGGCATGGGAAATCTATAGCAGAGAGATGGGAGGAACTGGGAACAGCAAGCCCAGTTCAGCAGAAGCACATGTTAGTGGGCCTATCTCCACTAACATCTCTGGAGAAATGCTCAATTATACGAGGCCTGAATTTAAATCACATGTTTATAAATTGAAATCATGCTAAAATGCTCTGGAAACAGAGCCAAAAGGCCTGCTTCACACACTTCATTTAGCGTGGATTTAATGCAATGAAAGAATATGTGAACATGCCACGGTAACAATGAACTACGTGAACCAGAGATGTTCCATTTACCTATAAAGATTTTAAGGTTATAAACTGACTGCCCCACTTTGGGTGAAATCCAGATTCATAAGCAATTGCTGTTTTGTGAATGCACTGAGTATTGAGCAAATAAAAGAAATGGGAATATCTTAAGGCTATATGTCTCATACATACTTCATGTAAAGAAAAATGGTTTTTAAAGGTCTGGCTTAAATGGTCAGTTGTGAATGCAGAAGAACACAAGAACTAACAAGGATTGTATAATATAAAAGTTAAAGCTTACTTCAGTCCAGCTTCTGTAAGTTGAGCTGCTTTGTTTTCCCATTTCTGATAGATGGAAATATACCTCGGCCTCCTCATTATCCCCATGGTACTGGGGATCTATGGGCTTGTATGGCAGTGGAGGATATATGTTCACCTTACCTAAATCGAAGCAGGAGAGTGTGGAGAAGTTGGTGTTTCTCAGGCAGAACAGCTGGCTCACTAGAGGAACCAGGGTTGTATTTATTGACTTCTCAACATACAACGCTAACATAAACCTCTTCTGTATAATCAAGTGAGTTCTTACCTTTACTACATGTGAAATCCAATCTACTGAGGCATGATGCTTCCATAAGGACACAAGGAAAGGCTGGTCACCTCAGGCATATGCAGCCATGTTTATCAGGTAGCAGCTGGCAAGACAGTAATTCACTAAAAATGCAGAAGTTCAGTTAGTGCAGGGAGCAGACCCAGATCCTTCCTTTCCACTTTTTTGTAATAGTTGGTGTCTGGTCTGTACAGCTGGTTGCTGCTATCAGTTGGAATAGATTTCATAGCCTTTTGCAGGGTCAAAGACTGGACTGTTAGTCCTGTTGTCAGCTAGTGGAAGGAAAAGACTCAGAGCAGGGTGAACGTTTACTCTTCTGAAGTATAGTTTCTTTAAAGACTTTTAACCAAACACCATAGCTTGCGTATCCCAAGAGCTTCTTGTTTTCCCCTCAACCTTCCCTACCACGTAAGTCCCTCTTTTCATGGGGGACTAAACATAACGCTTATGAGAAGATCTTACAGATGTAGGAGCTCCAGTAAGGTATTATTAATGTAGTAACAATTAATATTAGAAAATTAAGGGCTGAGATGATTTAAAGGGATGGTAACTAACACCAGTCCTCAATTTTTTTCAGGTTGGTGGTAGAGTTCCCTGCTACTGGGGGTGCCGTCACCTCCTCACATATCTACTCTGTGAAGCTCCTCAGATACGTCACATATTATGATTACTTCCTGGCTTCTTGTGAAATCACCTTTTGCCTCTTTATCATTACATTCATAATCCAGGAAGCTATAAAAATAGTAAAGCTGAAAAAGGAATATTTCAGAAGTGCCTGGAACTGGCTGGATTTGCTGCTGCTGGTGGTGAGCTACCTCTTGACTTTCACATCTGTGCTTGCCAGCTTAGGCTAGCACTAGATAGACAGCCAACAAGCCAGAACAGCCCAAATCTGTGTCTGGTTAGAGTCAGTCACCCACTGCTCTACACTGAAGAGGCCACATGGCCCACCATGGTTCAGCACACTTGAACTCTTTTCTAGCCTTGCTGTCAGCTTGCTGTGGCTCCATGTCCTTTCTATTTGTTATCCACCTTGTTTGTTTTAGCCTTAATCTTTGCAGAGCAGGGAAGCACTAGGGCATAACAGAGCTAACACAGTAAAATTAGAATGTATGCAGCATGTTACATAGCACAAGCCCAGAATTATCACAGTACAATTACAAATTATTTGGCTGATAAAGTCTCATACATACAATTTACGACAAAAAAACCCCTCAGGTTCTTCAAATCTAACCACGGGCCTTTTGAAATCAGTGCAGTCTTTCCTGTGCAAAGTGACAAGTCTGAAGAGAGGGAGTGTAGCAGAACTTCGGTTTCACTGGCTTCTGCTTTTTTTCAGGTATCGATCCTTGCCATTGCCTTCAACATCTACTGCACCGTAGAAGTGTCCCTGCTAATGGAGGAATTGCTGTCTGATGCCCATGTATATCCAGACTTCTATTTCCTTGCATTCTGGCAAGTCCTTTACAATAACATGATTGCTGTCAATATCTTCTTTGCTTGGATAAAGGTATTGGTTCTTACTCCCTTTTTTTATACTTGAGAATCATAGTGTTTCTAAGCATAGCATAAATGTTCACTTCTACCTTTTCATGGGTGAATTGCAAAGGTAGGGCTAAAAGGGAAACCTTTGTTTATAAGATTCCAGAGGAGTTTAAAATTACCTCCTCCTCATAAACATGGCTCACACAAATTCCAAGCCCATCTAAAAAAACATTTTGCATGTGGGCAGCTGTCTGCATTGGAGCAGCTGGGAAATTACCGTGGCCAAACAGCCACCTCAAACTCAGTCTTTTCCTAGACCCCATATTGTCCTGGTCACAGCCTGACCTATAAAGATGGCACAGCTGCAATAGGTGAAGCTATTCATAGCTTTTGTAGCCAAAAGCTATGAAAACAGTAGCTACTTTTTAACTGCAGAGGAAGGCAAAATGTGTCTGAACTTGATTCAGAAGGGACTTTGTACCAGGACACCTTTAATTTCATTCTTACTTGCAAATAGATGTGCTGATCTCTGGGACAGAGTAGCAAACTTCTCTAAGATTAGGGGCTACTTTTGTTCCTAACCAGGTGCTCTGGGGCCAAACCAGTCCAGCATGTTTGCATGCCACTGCCCCTAATCTACTGGGGTCTGCACCCAGCAGACATCAGTGACTTTGGGCTCGGTGTTCCCAGTGACTGGATGAAACTTCCCAACACTTTGCCTGATCCCAGGCTGCTTACAGGCCCTCTCTCCCCTAAGGTATTTGTGAAACGCCTAGCACAAAGCAGCTGCGAAACAGACAGGGGAGGTGCTCACGTCTGCCAGAAGAGATCACACTTTACAGTCATAACCCAAGTACCTGAACATAAGATATCATGAAAGGTCACGTCCTTTTAAAATAAACAGGCTTTTGGCCTTCCTCCACCTCCCAGGCTGAGGCTGCAGGAAGAAGCTGTTTGGGAGCACTGGTTGTTAACCAGTTCTGTGGACAGCCTTCCTCGTTACATCCATTCTGTACCCCAGCTACACATTCCCCCTGCATCATCCTCCTCCCCTCAGACTGATGACTATTAATTTAGTAGTACGACTGTGTTTATAATTAATGACTGTCACTGAACAAGGCTTCTGTTCAGGCCTTGTTTCAGACGCAAAGTAAGAGAGCTCCTTACCAACTCAGCCCATCGGGGAATCCTAAGATACAGGAAAGTGTTATGGTTTGCAATCTCCTTGACCAGGGGTCCATATCTACTAGAGCTGATTACACATACCAGTACCCAGCAAAGACCTGTCTACACACTATTAGCTTTAGAACATAAGCATATTTGCCCTACAGAATACTCATCTCCACAAACACACCCAATCCTAGTTCTTACAGATCCATAACATGCAACTAGGTGTGACTTAATCTGTAAATTATGATTACAGATAACATTTTAGAAATTCCTTTAAGAAGCTGCAATGTATTTTGATCTCCCAATAACAATATGTTCTGTTCTCTTGCAGATACTTAAATACGTAAGCTTTAACAAAACAATGACACAGCTATCCTCCACTTTATCTCGCTGTGCCAAAGACATCATTGGATTTGCCATCATGTTCTTCATCATTTTCTTTGCCTATGCCCAGTTAGCCTATCTGGTCTTCGGGTCGCAGGTTGAAGAGTTTTCCACTTTCCAAAACTGCATGTATGCTACTTTCTAAACTTTTTGATACAAAACGCCCAGTTGGTGCAGGTGCAAACCAGTTTCTGTTAAGCAGAACTTAAAGAGTACAGGTCTCTAACACTTTCACTTATTTCATAGAGTAAAACCAATTTTGTTGACCCTACAATCTGTTTCCCAAAGCTGTCCTGTGTTGAAGACGGACCACATGTAAATTGTAAATTAAACAGGTCGGGGAAGCATAAGAAGGGGAAGCTCAGGAGTAGTTCACTGAATGCAGCTATTAGTCCCCACAGCTCTCAACACCACTTTGCCACGTGTAACCATGCCCCTGGGCAATCAGGCAGGCCTGGCAGCAGGCTCTTTCTCTTTTGCCTCTTTCAAAAGCAAGAATGTGAAACTGGGGTATGTGATACAGTCCCCAGCATGAAAACCACAGAACTGCTTGAGAGATCAAAGTGGCTCAGAGCACAAGCTGAGCACATTTGCAAACAGGAATTATTGCTCTTTTAAGAAAACATCCAGCTGTATAGCCAAGAGTCCCCACATTCCATCTGCTGACTGTTACTTTCTTCTGCAGATTTTTTTCCAGCCACTTACTGTAGCAACATCATCACATCAATTCGAGGTGCCAGCTGGAACTGGTTCTGGTGGTCCTCACACCTTGTAGTATTTGTTTATCTCAGCTAGGAATAAAATCCCCTACTGGGGGACATAGGGACCTATACTGTTACCTTCTGTACCAACAGAAGATAAGGGATCATGAAGCTAGAACAGAAGGGAAATAATGAAAAAAAACCAAAAAACCCCCGAACACCAAAAAACCCAGCTGATATATCCAAAATGAAAGTATTTTCTCATACAAACCATTTAAAAATGCCTTTGTATTTTCAAATTCTCAAATATATGCTAAATGTCTAATTTACTGTTGCTGTATTATCCTGGCTTGCCTTTTGATTTTAGTGACTAAGGTAATGGTGAATCAGTCTCGATTCTATCTATTGCTTTCTATTGCCTTTTTTTTTTTTTTTTCCAAACAATACTTTTCTTTAGGAAAAGCCAGTCAGCTTCATTCTGGTATTTTTTACTCCTAGCTTTACACAGTTTCGTATTGTGCTGGGAGATTTTAATTTTGAAACCATAGAAGCAACAAACAGAATCCTTGGACCTATTTACTTCATCACGTTTGTATTCTTTGTGTTCTTCGTGTTGCTGGTAGGTATCATCTTAAAAATACTTATCCTTTTGCATAAGCAGTAGAGAAGAACTGTTGTATAGTGCTCTGAGACAGTGTTTTTCACCCCAATGTGACACTGGGCTTGCCCTGGCTGCCCCTCAGTACACCTGGCAGAGACAGTCTGAACTCTTTTGCAGGAGTCCCCAGCAGGCAAGACATTTTGCAGCTTTCCCTTCCTCCAAAACAGCCACAAAAGGGGCTTTTGCACCACAAAATGAGCATGTTGCAGCTTTCAGTGTACTGCACCACCCTTTTCTCGAGATTTTAGTTTCTGAAAACTTAATTTGGTACTCTTGAAAACTGCATAATGTCAGCCTTGTCAGGTAGGAAGGTTAAAGAGAGGCTGATGGGATTGTGTAGGTGCAGGTTTGTTTTATCCGTTAGATCGATGTTTTCATTAATTATTTCAGATTGAAACACCATCTGAAAAAGCTACATGTATATGACAGGATATTCGTTACCTCGAAGGAACTGGGCCTTTTAGCTGATACTGCAGATGGGAAATAAGTGATTTGTCTCCCAAATATATTCCCTAAGACCCTAAGATTATCAGATAATTTAACTGCATTAGGAGCACATCTGTACCCAGCAAAGCTCTTCAGTTCCATTAGTTACATGCCCTAGCATGGAACAGCCCCCAAAACAACAGCCCTAACATAATACAAATGCAATTTCCAGAAACAAGTATCTAACTGCATCCTTCCTATGCAGAACATGTTTTTGGCTATTATAAATGACACCTATTCAGAAGTCAAAGCAGACTTTGAAGTGATACCCAGTCAAGAACTTCAGATCAGAGACCTCCTTAGACAGGTAAGCAAACACTTCTGTAACTACCTCATTTAATTCAAGATAAGAGGAGGAATTCTGAGCTACATCCCTAGCAAAAAGCCTTAAACAGCTGGGCCATAACCACTTAAGAACACCCAATATTTTATTTTTCACTTTAAGTAAACATTTGACAGATACAGAGACATCCTTCATCACACCCACAGGAGCTCCTAATAGTAACAGGAGCATATGACTTAGGGTGCAAAGAGCCTACCTTTCCTTCACCCTTGTAAAAACTATTTAAGACTAGCCTGGTTTGCGATACATGCTGTCATCAGCTTTCTTCAGAGCATTCTGTTGCTGCTTTTCCAAACTGGGAACCTAAAGATCTTCTCTGCATGGGAAGACAAGTAGAAATAGGTACCTTTAAAACTCCACAAAGTTCAGACTATCTTTATGTGCCAGAAATGAGTACAAAAGGGGAACAAATCTTTCCCTAACTTTTCAAGTTCAACTTGAAATTATGACCTCCTGCTTTCCTGCCAAATGCATAGACTGAAGCCAAAGAGATTGCCTGCAGTTCTGTTGCTGGGACAAGACGGTACCTCCACCTAGAAACCTAACTATAACTTGGGAATACAGCATCACCAGTGAGATAAATAGGATTGAGATAGGTGTGGGATGAGAGACCTGCACATTCAGACTGTTTCTCCAAGTCAGCCTACACTGACCATATGGGCTGCAGAGCAGGGCTGGCAGCTGTATCTACCTGAAATTTTCCTGCAGGATTTTGAGTGGCATAGACACAAGTTACATTGCTTCTGCAAAGCCTAGCTTTCATTAAGGAAAAGGAAAGGGGAGTCCCTCACCAGGATGCAGCTAGTCTGGTCAGAAACAGCACAGCTTAGATTCCCCCACCCAAGCTTATTGTCCTGTTTATCTGGGACCACAGTAAGGTAAATGAATATGCCTGAAAACAGAAACTCTTACTGGATTTGGTTGGCTATTACCTTCAGGGATTTCATGACAAATTTGAGATACAGCAGGGTAAGTTCTCTGAGCTAGGCGAACAAAGAGAGAGACTGGTGGGATTTCTGTTTAATTGCCAAGGCATTACGCTGACAGTTTGTTCCTTGGCGCTCAAGTCCTTGTGCAAAAGTGTCTGTGGCTAAACGCAAGCCATTTAACACGCCTGACTTTCCCTGCCTATGTTCAGAGTTGCAATAAGGCCCTTGTCAAGCTCAGGCTGAAGAAACCAGAGATGGATACAAATCCAGCAGACGAGAGCTTAGAAAGGTAGGATCTCAGCATTTGCTGCTACCCCCTGCACCGAGCACAGACCTATTCTCACAGGACTTCTGTCTCTTCTCATTTGTGTGAATGACAAGCAAGGAATTTTCAGCTGCTAAAAGAAAGGATATTTCTAAGCTTTCGAACAGAGACAGTGCTAATGAAAAGGTAGGCTTTATTCTTTCCTATATTCTTGGAAACCGCTGATTATATTTCACAAGTTGAATAATACAAAAGGAGTCACAGTTGTCCCTACTATTACTTACAAAAGCTATTTCTCCACAGGATACTATTTTTAAGATCATAGGAATAGCAAAAGCTAGACCTATAAATAGAGAAAAATCACTAATTATACCCAAAACTTCAAATGAAAGCTTGTTCAGGCAAGGTCATATGCTACAATAGCAGAGCTGGCAGTAGGGTGAGATCAGTGTGTATTAGCAATGGTATAAAGTTGTGAGCTGGGCATATGCCCAAATGTTAAACAGAAACAGATGTATGGAAAACAAATAAGTTTTACAGCATTCTGCTGGGTCATAGGCTGCATCTACAGCAAGAAGAAAAGATTACTGCAGCTTCCTTTTGCTTTAAAAAAAGAAGGTTTCCAGCAGTCTTTGGTAGTTCTGTATCTGGGGTAAGCCTGTGCAAGTGCTTCTAAAACATATTTGTAAAAAAAAAAAATCTCTTCTACAACAAGGGAGGGAAAAGCCCCTTGGCTAGCTGTAAACACTACACACAGCGATTGCAATCTCTCTCAACTCCGAAAAGAAATGTGTATTCCTCTATGCTGTCTTTCTGGAAGGGCCATGCTTTCAGATGGAGAACATTTTCTCCCCAAAGCTGCAAATTACCTTTTCCTGCACGCATGCCCCCCTTCCCTGCATGAGCAATTGTGTTAGAGGTGTCCCAGTGAGCCATGCTGGCTTTGTGATTTTTTTTTTTTTTTTTTTTAATCGCTCTGGTGTTGAATAGAGCCATCTGAAGTTATCAGAGCTACAGGATGGGAAAGAAAAACATTGTCAGAAGTATCCATCTACTGAGGACAAGGATGCAGTCACAGCTCAGAGCTACGTCTCCACTGCAGAATTTCAGCAGTAAGTGTGTGTGAGTCTGTTCTTGCAGTCTTATTCCCATTCCCAGGCAGCTGCAGCCCTCACAGAGCGACAACCAGAGAGACAGAAGACCAACACAAAGCCAGTGATTTTAAGATATCTTAAGTGTTCTTATACTGGATGACAACAGCTGCCCTGGGGGGGGTGGGTGGGGTGGGAAGAAGGAAACAAAAGAATTTAGTAGAGCAGCTTGTAAGGACATTAGTCAAGAATGAGGTGGGACAAGAATTTAAAATATTGTCACTCTTACAGAACATTTTCTTGTGGCTGCCCAGGGAGGGGGACAGAGACTCTAAGACACTGTGCTTGTGAAGTGGTATTTCAGGACTTAGACCCTCCGCAGCTGATACAAGTGAGCAGAGAGGAAGGTTGCAAATGCAAGTTTAAGGGCAGCGCCATCTCAAGGATATGTGGCTGTATTTCTGTGTTCTAGGCTCCTCAGGTATACAGCCGAGTTGGGGAAGGAATTAAATAACACTAATGCAAAACTCAGGAAAATTATGAAAAGCATGCGGCAACTGAAGGACACTTCAGGCAAGACAGCACAGTGAAATGCATGGGCTCTGGTAACAGAGATGGCCTGACTCTACACACAGCTTGAATCCAAAGTCCCATCTCTATCCCCCCTTTTATTTTTTTTCTATTTCTGGATAAGAGAAGCAGGAATGTTAATAAAGGTATATACCATTGTTGCTTCTGGGTCTCTTCTCTGAAAGTTGCAGGTGCTTCCTTTAACTCTGAGCCGAAATGACCAGCCTTGCTAGAGTTCTGGGTAGGCATCTCTACAAATGCCTGAAGAACAACATTTATTCCTCTGCCTTGTTTTGGGGCTGCTGTGAGAGACAGATGTGTAACCAAGAGAGCAGATCACGAGCAATGGCAGCATCCTGGGCCTGCTCCGTACCCTTCCCTCGACCTGTGGCCTGACGGAGCCCAGTGCAACCCTCCATCGCCCAGCACAGTCCAGCACAAGGGTCATTAGCCCTCCCTTCCCTGGACCGCTTCCTTTTACTAGCGCATCTGCTGCCAACGTTAACGCTTATTTCTCAACAATTCCTGTTCCAGGCACCTGTTGCTTCCAAAGGAGATTACTGTTGACTTCAGAGGAAAAAAAATAAAAATGAAATTACTCTTTCAGGAAAAAAACATAATAAATGTTTTACATCGATCAGGCCTTATCAGCTGGGACCACTAAGGGGCACTCTGCCGCACCGGTGCACCATCCCGCCTTTTCAGAACACCCTTTTCATTCCCAAATCCGTGTCACCGCCTTGTCTCTAAGTCAACGGGTAACGTTGGGGCCAGAACCTAATCTGCTCCTATGTGGTCATTAGTATTTGCTCATTGCTGGGACTCAGCCACCAGGAAGAAATAAATCGCGTGTCCGAATGCCATCTGAACATGCCGTGTTGCCCCACGGCGCTGCGACAGCCCGCCTGCACCGCGCAGTCCCTGCTGCTGCACATCTTGGCTCGTGCATGACACACAACCCCCAGCCTCCAAAGTATCCCTAATGTTAGATAAACCCTACAAGGATTTATAACATTGTAAAGACTTATGCCCTGCAGAGCACTATCAAGCTACTACACAGTCTCTGGCCTCTCTGCATCTAATGACAGTGCGGAGGAGCTGTCATGGAGAAGGGAGCAGACAGGCATTTGAAGGGACCCAGAAAGAGATCACTTCAGCCCAGTAGCACCATGTAGCCAGGCACTGGTTTGCCTATCAGGGTTCACAGATTTTGTACTTCAGGCTCCTGGCCAAGCCAAGCCATCCTCTCTTGTCTAAGAGGGACCAGTTTAAAATAAAAATGGACCTCTTCACTTCCCAAGGGTTCTTGTCGTTATGCCGTATCCCAGGACACATGTCCCAGAAAACATAGGTCACTGATGATCTGTTTATCTTGATTACTCTGTAGCCTGACATGCAGGAAAGCACCTTTGGCATCTCCAACCCCTCCTCCTCCTGCCAACCCCTCTCGTACAAGGAAGTCTCGAAACCTTTAGACACCGTTACTTACCCAGAACTTCATGTAAGAGCTTACGGGCACTCCTCAACTTTGCTCTACTCCTCTGGGGCACAGGAAACCCTCTTTATAGCTCACCTCACTTTTCCCAGCAAGCTCCTTGCCTTGCAGTAACATAATGGCTCAAGCAAACCTGTTTAAAGAGGTAAAGCGTGGAATACTACAGATTTGCATTGTCTCAGAACTGGTTCTTCCACAAGGAAGATCTGTCCTAGTATCACTGAACTTTTTGCACCTTCAAAAACACCTGTTTCTCCTCTGTTTTGGCTAATGGTGTTCAACACAGGGTTATTTTCCTCCATTAAAATCTTAGTTCATTGCTCTGTTGCACATTTTAAACAGTTCCCACTAAACCACTATTTAAGGGATTTTTGTCTTCTCGTTAGCATCTTGATCAGAGCAAGCTTCACTGAATAAATAACACTAAGGAAAAATGGGGGGTTGTAAAACAGATCTGTAGCAACCTTGTTTGTTCTTCAAACTAATGTCCTAAGAATTTGTGCTTTCTTTCCCTCCCCATCTTCAGAGGAAATCCATGTGACCAGAGGGAAGGTTATTCTGTCCCACCCTAAAGAACGTACCGAAGGCTGCCTTCTGCCTCCTCTCCCTCACTTGCTCCCTCATCTTCCTAGTTGCTTTTCTTCTTCCCGTTTACCTGCACTGCCACACATCCACAAGCAGAGTCTTTACCTTCAGGAGTTCTTCTGTCCCCTGCCAGGCCTTAAGCTGAAGAAAGGTGCATTTACACAAAACACAACAGAAGAGTCATTTTGAAAGACCTCCATCACTTTTCATACAAATTTACATCAATATACTATGAAAAAATAATCTTTTTGGTCCAGAAGAAAAGCATCCTCTCATGTTTACAGAAGTGTGTGCAATAACAGTGTTTTCTGGACACGAACACAGCAAGCAGTAACTGCTGGGATACTGATTTTAAGGCTAAGAGATCATTATGGATATAGAGACATGACCAAATGCTGCTCATCAGCTGAAGGTGTATTCATTGGCAGTGAATTAATTAGCCCAGTAATGGCTGAATCATCTCTCTGCCCCATCTACTCCCCAAATTGCCACTGTTGGAGCAGGAATGATTGAGACTCACAGTTTGCTACAGCATCATCACACAGCAGGCTGGCACCCCTGCAGGGACTGAAGCCCACATCGCACCATAAGCCAAGCTGTCAGTTCGGGAACAGATTTGGTCACTTTCCTGCTGTCTCTGCTGAGAGGCACAGTCTAAACAGGTAAAATAAGGCTTAAACTGCTGCAGCTTCATCGCGGGCTGTCTGGGCATCTGAGCCATCACCAGTGCGTGTGGCTCCGCTGGCAGGCTGCGGAACTCGGACCTGCCTCAGCAACACCCTGAAACTACAAATACGTGCAGGAACAGCGAAGGACTCGGCACTTGTTTTTAAGAGATGGCAGTGGAGGAGAAAACATGATGAGAAACAAAGATATATGACAATAAAGGTTAAGGTACTTTTATTATAAAAGTCTATACAATGAGCACCAGACATAGCAATGCAATTATATCTGGTTTAGTTATATATATTCCATATCTATATATCCATATAGATATATAGGTTTTGCTTTTACCAAAGTAAAACTGTTATATCACAAAATGCCTAGTTCTACCATTTATTTATTGCTCAACAAGGATGGCACAAAACACACTCAGCATAACTGTTGCCATGCTTATCTACTATACTGAATAAACAGCCAAACACTGCATAACAAACACAAAGCAGCTGTTAATTCTGAATTGGAACCAGTCTGATCACTCACTCACTTATAAAAATATTGGAATCATATAGATTTAAGCATTATAAAGGAGGAATATATTATTTAAAACATTTAAATAGTGCATATTGACATTTTGCATGTGGTATATAAAACACAAACATTCATGTACAACACTATACAGTACACATTAGTTTCAATGTTTGGATACACCCGTGTCTGCAGACTGATAGAAAAGTAACTGAAGTGTTCATTGCACAATGGAACTGAATAAAATTGATAAATGGTCTCAAGACTAGTTTAACCTCGTAATTCTCTCAGGTCCCACATAGTTTTGCAG
>JAVJGG010000043.1:16808159-16844162 GCA_035590195.1 Aviceda cuculoides | reverse complement strand
AGTCTATGAAGTTACATGCGAGCCATTTCTTACGGTGTGAGAAAGTTCATTTTTGGTCTTTCATAAAGCAGTGTGAATAATAGCTATGTTGACATTAGCCAGCCATAAAAACATGCAGTGAGAGTAGGTGCATGCAAAACATGGCCACAATCAAACTGATACATTGAAGAAAAAAAAAAAAAATTGAGAAAGCACCAGTTAAAATTAACACTTAGATTTTGCCAGATCGAAAACAGCTGCTGATGGCTGTTGCAGAGCATAAAGCTAGTAGCTAAATCATCATTCAGCACAGCAGATGTGATACTCAAAACATTATTTAGTTTCAACTCTGAAGCTAATTCATGCAAGGCCCATAAACTGTTTTGCTTACATCATAAGGGTTAGATAACTTATTTTTATTCTCCAACTGTAAAACAAAATTGTGATAAACAGCAGTAATTTTTTCACTCAAAACCAACAGTTCACCTTGTGGTGCGCATTAACTACACTGATTTTAGCCCTTGATACCATACTTATTTCAGGTACAGTGGAATTTTAACTGTCCTAAACCAGCTCTTTTCTGCTGGAGCTACGCAAGTCTGAGTGCCATCAGATTTCCCATACACTGAAATGTTCATTATGTTCCTCAAATCTTCTGAAAGTGGAGATGCAGTATCCAATTCAGACAACACACTATGTCACCACTAGTTGATAAACAATAACCGATAAAATGATAAAATGAACAACAGTAACATAAGTCCTGTAGGCAGCATGTGATATAACTTTTCAGTTTTCCAAGTTATAAAAGACACTAAGCAAGGTCACTTTCTGGTTTGTCCACTGTCATCTTTATCAAGGAGGAAATGTGACCACTAATGAGCAAAATCCATAGATGTTAATTATTACTGTGTTATAGGTGCAATTTAGAATACCAAAAATTAAAGTTGTTCCACAGCAGTCCTTTGAAAGGAATTTCAGTCTGGTTTTTAAATGTTCCAGGAAAAAGAGCTGTACGTTTAATTTGCTGACTTTTTTCCCCCATAATAAAAAATACACAAGAGGAGTAGTTCAGTGTAGCATTATGGTATTAATAATTTCTTCAATAACGCAAAAAGTTGGTAATAACAAAAGTCTCAAAGTTCTTGAATGCTAAAGAAAAAAAAAAAGCTATGGTTGTTTTGCAACAAGATGGATGCATCTGTAACACAAAACCTTGATGGAAACTGTGTTTGCTAAAGTTGGATAGAGCAGTCTCAAACTTAGAAATCTTACTTGGCTCTCTAGCCAGGACCTACTTACCCTTCAAACATGTTATAGTGGCACCACAATAAAGTGCACAAACTGGATTCTTTCAACAGTGCATGACAAATGAACACAAGCACCCATTAAGTACAGTGGTACTATACGGAAACATCATGTTATTCAATGGGCTGGAGGAATATAATTTAAATTGATTTTGAAGAATCTTGTTTGCTGATAAGGACTTCTAACAGCCTAAGTTTGGCTTTAATTTTCTTGTACTCCCTGTACTCATCAAGCATTGGAACCCGATCTTCTTTCTGTACGTTCCTGTAAAAAGAAGCACACCGAAGTTTCAAGAAAATCCTCCATACTGCAGCAAGCCAAATACAAAATCAGCTATGCGCAGTTATCTTAGGGCAGATAAAAACCGCTTTTGGAAGCTTGTTCATCAATAATAGACACACTGTATTTGAGCTCATTGTGGTTAAAATTGCCATCATCTAAAAAACTGAATAGAAAACCCAGCAGCATTTATTCAGCACAACTGTTGCAGCATTGTTTATAAATCATTCTCAAGTTCTCCTGGCAATTTTATTAACAGGATATGAAGACTTTAATTTCAGATCCTGTATATACATTACAGAAAAATACAAATAAATTTAAGTCGATCTACATTTTCACTGTATGTAGACTGAACCACAAATTAATATCAGAGAATTATTCTTATTTATTTAAGACTGAACTATAATAAATTAATCTATTAATGTGACTTATTTTTAAATCAACCCTTCATTATTAAACTCATTATTTGCCATTAAAGTCAAAAGGAGTTACTTCCCAAATTCAGTAAATGCATGATGAAGCCATGTTAGTGGAATTTCTGTGACCAATGGTCCTTGAGTTTATAGTTAAGGAGAAATACAGTAGAAAGTATAGTTAAGTGAGAACATCTGCCAGTCATGAAAGCGACTGACCTCTTACAAGTGTTGTTAGTTTTGCTCATGAGGTAATCCACCTTGAAAAACCTCCTATTACACACAACAGGCAGCAGTTCAATCAAATTTCTAACAACGTATATTCAAGTAAGAAGCCTAAAAGAACTAAACAATACAGAGAAGAATAAAAATTATATAACCCTTTATGGGTAAAGCAAATATCCACTGTCAGGACTGACCTACTGTAACAAAGGACAAATATGCAAACTTCCCTGCCCTATGTTAAAAACAGAGGGATAATCTGAGGGGGGGGGAGTTTAATGTAAAAAATATTGTTTTATAAGTATTTAAAAATGCTTTTTTTTTTACATGGGAAAAAAAAAACCTTATTCCGTTTTCATTATTATGCTTTACAGACTGTAATAGAGGAAACAAAACTGAGGAGCAGGCTTCCTCCACTATTAAAAATACACAATCAGATTCCATTTGGCAACATTCATATAAAAAGTTGAAAAAAATACTTGGCTACAAAATAAGGCTGCTGTCCAGCATCTGGTTTTGTGCTAAACAAACCTTCCATTCTGCTGATAAAACTCCTCTTCAAATTCTCGTAATGTCTTACGTAGCTTCTTTTTTTCAGCTCTGGCTTTCCACAGTTGCTCCAATAATTCAGGCCTAAAAATTTCAAGTGAAACAAAAATACTGTTGGCCGTACAATAAAATTTAAATTCTTCAAAGCATACTCAAAAACAACTGAGCTACCTGCACTAATAATAAATTTGTCTTGCTCATAAGGAACATGCTGCCTGTCCAATTGTGAAATACTGAGAACAAACTAGTGGTTAATAAAAGGGTAAAAATTTTCTGCTGTCTACACAAGGAAGGCTTTAGAAGGTTTAGAAGATACTAAACAATTCACTGAATACAAAGAGATCTTAGTCAGACATGTCAGAGGAACGAACACTCATTCAAGCTAAACACTTCCTGAGAAGTGCTGAATGTGTCACCGCTTTCCACTCAAAATCATGTATTTGGTATCATGACTGTAGGTGCAATAACTGCAACTTCTATATTAGAATTAGTCACTTCTTATTTTTACATACATAGAAGCAGCACGGGTGCTTGACAGCCTAAGGTCCCGGGTCAGTTTCTCTTGACCATCTTCAACATCAGACTCAGAGTTTTCAACTGGGCTTAAAACAGACTGTGTTTGGACAGCAGTTTTTAAGATATCATTCAGGTCTGTAGACAAACCATCACTTTCCTCCTCTTCTTCCTGAAAGTCAAAGCAGAGATTCAAAACAAGTATGAAATATTTCAGTTCCCTATTACAAGCGCTGGGAAGTATTTTTTAAAAATGCACTGTACACACCTTAATTTCTTCAAAGAAATGGGCAGTTTCACCTTCAATAATGGGCTGTAACATCTGCCCCCGCCTCTTGGTTGATGGCGACCCCTGCAAAAATTTAAGTTTGTTTCATTATGTGCCACTAGACTTTAAATGCTGTGTGTGGTGAGAAGGTCGTTCAAGTCACCTAATACCTACAGGTATTTCTTCTTTCAGAAGAAAAAAAGATTGCAAACATACTTACAGAGCACAGACAAAACAAACATATAACACAAAAAGCTCAGATGCCCAAAGTATCCTTGACACAGGAGTAAAAATATCTGAAACTCTAATATTCTTCTTCTGACTTAAGATAAAAAGCGCTCGCTCTCACTCGCTCTCCGTGTTTTGTAGAAAATTCATAAAGCGCAGAGATATCTCTGAATTTAATATTTACTCTTGTTCCTCCCAAACCAAACCACAGGGAGATTATAAAAATAAAGTTACACAATGCCAAAGCCGTTTTTCATCTTCTGCCAGGCATACATTGGGAATAATACTGCCAGTTTCTTTTTCTAGACCACTCTGAACCCTGCAACTGGAAGTGCTATGTAAGAGCTATCTATTGCCACCTCAGAGTCAAAATCCTTTGAAGTTCAGCCTAAAACAGGTGTCACTGCTGTACAGGTATTACTGTTAATTGCCTGTTGCACACAGGCAATTATGCCTTGCTCATCTGTTATCCCTGGACAGCATAAGCTATTTCAACAGATGGGCTCTTTGAACAGAACAAAGGTGGAACACAAAAGCCACACAGACAATGACCTGTCAAAAAACTGGAGTTCAAGAGAGGTAAATAGCTTCCTGCTTCTTCGGACATTTCCACACAGGCTTCAGTGTGTGTGATTAGTAATACCGTGATACCATAAGAGATATCTCTTGGAAGCAAGTGGCATGTAAACCAAAAAGCAATTCTGGGAAATACCTGGCACTGAATATAGCCTACCTAGAAGGTAACACTGAACAATCCTTAGTAATTAGAGAGCTCCACATATCTCCTACAGGTTGAAAAGCAGAGGCCCGTGAAAAATATTTTACAGATGTTGACTACAGCACAGATTAGGAATTATTGCCAAGATCTCTTCTGAATCACCCACCCCTTTACTTCACAGTTAAAAAACCAAAAAAACCCACGACCCACAAAAAACCTGAACAACTACAATATAGTCATAAGGCTCTTGATAATATAAAATGCATCTCAGCTGAAGAGTCAGGTTTTTGAGGTGAGAGATGGGATAAAAACTCAACCAGTCAAGGGCACCACCAATAACCTACAACTCACCAGTCATGGAGAAAAACTTAGGTGTTTAAGAGCAACCTGTGTTTATGGAGTTCAAAATGGGATACTGATATAAAAGCCCTTAAAACTGAAATATGACTGCAAGGTAGATCACATTTTTCTATAAAAGCAGCTACCCAAGAATGTATGTGCAAGAAAGGAATGATCTTGAACTGGTCCCTTTATCTCAATGTACTTTGGCTTACATGGGACAGCTAAGAACAGTCAGAGTCAACATAAACAGCCAATTAAGTTCCTGCTGAGTAAGCTACTGCTCAGCTATGTAAACCTGGTAGAGAACTGTCTGTATGTAAAGAGATTATCTCACATCAGCTATGCAGTCCCTTCCTTCTAAAAGGGTCAAATAGCTAATATCAAAACTGTTTTGTTACAAGTCTGGGTCGGCATGCAAGAGTTTTATTATAGCTCATGAAGAACAAAGACAGCCGATTGTCATTCCCCAACTGTTTTACAGGTACTATAAACAAGGTTACATCAATCTCCTTGTACAGTATGAAAACTTTTCTTCCTCTTCTCTTACAAGACCACAGAGAGAGGAAAGAAAAGAGTAGAAAGCACTGCAAGTTAGAAGGAAATGAAGTGAAAACACAATGAGAAAGTGCAGATGTTCTACAGATGCTGCAGACATTGATAACATCTCACGCTGGGAGATCATGAAGGAATGAAATCGTTCTTATGGCCATCCTATCGCTCATGCCTCTGGTGACAGTAACCTGCAGTACAGAAGAGAGGCAAGCTTCACTGCAACTGGTGTTACTATTCTTGGGAGGACTAAAAGTACAATGTGTACTGTGGATCCATAGCTAGCACAGTGACTTGGGAACATCTCAGCCATGGCAAGTTAGAACAGCTTATTTACTTCCACCAAGAACCATTTACTTCCTAGGAGCCATCAAGGTCACAGAAAGCTTTGAACTGCTCTGGCTTTTGGCAGGAAATCAAATGCCTCAAGTACAATGACAACAACAACTTGTGTCTTCCACAAGAAAGATGCATTCTATGGAACACTATTACTAGCTCTTCTAAAGGCAGCCTAGCAGTTCAAAAGTGGAAAAAAACAGAAACAGCATTTGTTTTACTCACAAGAATAGGAGTAATGCTTGCTCTAGTTAACATTTGTTTTACAAGTCTGTATCTGTCATAAAGTGGCTTCACAATATGTCTTTCTTCTCTAGTAACCTAAAGGCAGAGAAACCACAGAATTAATTATACCAGTCACTCAATAATATACAAGCAAACACAAAGCGGTATGCTTCTCATGCCAGGCCACGTACATTCCAAATAGGAACATAAAACTAGTTTAAATTGTGTGTATGAAATGGTTTTTATGCAGATAAAGCAGAATAAGTGGGTGCTTTTTCCTCCTCTCTTTTCTCACTTTAACTTCCTATATTTTTCAGGAAGAAGTTTTAAAGACTTCCTAAAAGTTAAGGGAGCTTCAGTAGAAGCAAACCCTCTATCTTTAAAGACACATGGAAAAGAGGAAAAAAAGGGACCAAGAACTGGGGGAGAAGACTGTGTGCCTAGCATTGATGATGATTCTACAGAAATGACAGGGGGAAAAAAAGAAAAAGATGAAACTGTAGAAAGATTTTATCTGATATCTGATTTACTCTTGATTCTCAGCCACTGTGTACACTAATGTAATTAATCTTAAAGGCTATCCTGAACAGTTACTGTCATTTTCTCCCTAAGGGGATTTATAGAACTGTGTCAACATCTCCAAGACCATTTTCTTCCTTGGCTTTTACACTGAAAGGCTTGGTCAGATTTATACGGCAGTGCTGATTATAAAGTTAGCCTGCCAAATCCAGAAGGCTGATAGAATAGTAACTGGAAAGATCTTGTGATTGGACGAGTGATGTTGATCACTGTCCAAGACAAAAACACAGAACTTTAGGCACTAATTGCTAGTCACTTACTCTAACTTCGTATCTCCAATTATTTAAGATACATGCCACAGACTTGGAGGGGGGGGAAGTGTCTTTTCATTTCTGTTTTTGTGAAATCCAGTACAGCATTTCAGGCCTTTTCCCAGGAAATCCAATAGCATCCTTTATTTGTAAGATTTCTCTTTGCTTTGCAGACATGCAAGGCAAACAACAGCAATCACTTTGCAAACTCCAATAACCTACTGATCTTTGGAAAAAAAGGCCTATTAATACGTAATATTTTTTTTTTTTTTTTTAAACGAAGTCAATGCAATGGCTTCCTCTATTGGCAACATGGAAACCAATAGGTAACTTTGGGTTTTGAAGAAGGACACTGCCACCACCCTGCCCCCCCAGCATTAAATTCTGGTATTACTAATGCACAAGAGTTACTGTTGCCTCCGCATACATTAATATAGTTTGATGAAGTAAATCAAGTATTACCGGCCGTCCATGTTGACTTTCATAATACAGGAGGCTTTTCTGGAGAGATGTTTTCTCTTCTACCAAATGGTCCTTTGTCATTTTCTGTCAGAAGAGTAAGTCACATCTCAAACACAAGTCACTTCAACAGTTTTTCTGCGTTACCAGCTATACAGATGCCTTAGCCAAACTTAGCTTAGTTAATACCATACATCCCACCTTCATCCATTTAAAGCTGTCCAATATTGTCAGCACATACTCGCAAATATTTTAAGAAAGAGTGAGGAAGAAAAATGTTGATCATTGCTCATCTTGATCACTTCCCCACAGAGTCTTGCTAGTCTTGCCCCCACGAGGACTTGCTAAAGGGCTGCTAGACAGAGGCATCGTTTTGCCAACAAAGTGATATCTGAAGTGTCTGACAGTGCTCTATTTCCCTCTGTTACTCTCTTAGAAACAGCCTATCCACAACCTTATGCTTACTTTTATATCTTCTGGCAAACATCTCTCAACTCGTTTTTCCTTTAATCTTTTCAAAATGAGTTCAAGTGTAGCTTCCTTGGTGGGCTTCTTCTCTTTCTGCACAACCCGCATCTCATCTCCGTTTTCTTCATCCTCTTGGTCAAGAGAGGAACCAAAGCTTTTTGGAAGAGTGTTACTTCGTGGACGTGTTTGAGGTATGAATTCTCCATCTGAGCTCCTCTGCTTTGCATCTGAAATGAGAAAACCTGCTCAATCCAAAGGTTTAAAAGAAATAACTCTCTCAGTTTGTTTAACTGCAAATAAAGGAACATAACAGTTTGCATAGGCAAAGCTTCTCTTCTAATGAACTAAAACCAAAGCCACAAAAATGATTTGATTTTGATTTTTGAATAATTCAGAATCTAGAAATGAAACATTTCTACTGTCCTGTCAAATTTTACTGTATGACTTAGCCATTTTAGTCACGTCAGTAATTTGTATTTGTAGAAAACCAGAAACTGTAGCATCCCTTACCTTTTATTTGCTTTCTTAATTTGGTAAGTTCAGTCATCCATTTTAAAACTTTTGGATTGGCTGCAATATCACTATAGGAGGGCTGAAAAGTGATACAAACAAACTACATTTTATGAAAACAAACACACCAAGTCTTGTTTATAAATACTTCTTTCAAGATTTGGTAATTTTTATGACAGCGAATGCAACTAGTAACGCGGATGCCACTCTTAGTACCAGATCAGATCTCAGGGCCAACATAACGGGCAACACTTGTGAAAATAAACTTCAAACAAGACATCAGAAGTTGAACCAGAGAGTAGTAAGATGCTTCTGCCTCTCCACATATCTTATCTGATACCCCCTCACTCTCACTACCCTTCTTTGGGCTCGGGCATTATGGCACATTTTCTAGTATTGCTGTTGCTCAGTTCACTTTTGCAGACAGCAGTGTATAACAAAATTAGTCTCATTTGTGAACCCACAGTTATTCAGTGATTAACTACAAGAAGTAACTTAGCTTTACCATGCAGTCCTTTAGCCTAAGTAAAAGCAGAAGCAATAACTTACCTTACTGTTTTTCTCTTTTTCAAATTGTTACTCAAATTGCTTTATTTTTTTCTGTAATTTCTTGACAAGCTGATAAGGTGTCTTGTCTTCCCTTTTGTCATCTTTTGAGCTAAAAGACGCTCTTCGTGTTCTGTATTAAAAACATTTTTTAAATGTCAGTTAAATAATTAAACAAGTGCAAACAACTTGTATGTTTGAGTGACAGATGACTAATTTCATTTTTTTTCTCCATTTCATAATCCATTCTTTTCAGCTTTTCAGTCAGAGCTATTTACTTACTGCATCAAAATGCTTTGATCTGCTGCCTTCAAAATGTGATGGGTTATTTTTTCCTCTCTAATTACAGTAATACCCCTAACAGAAAAACAGCATTTGAAATTCAAGTGTAATAAACTAATGTACCATTAATTACATTGTCATTAAAACAGTTCAGATCTTTCTGGTAGATAGGCTACTTATCCAGGTTTCTAGATACTCGGTACTTTTTGAAGTACTGGGCACAGAATAAAGCCTAGGCTTGCAGCTATCATGCAACAATCCTTGGTAATTAGACATCTCCACTTAACTATCTTAGGCAAGTTACTAGATACTTACGTAAAAAACCATCTATATCATCTGTTGGCCTTACTAATATATTTCTAGAGTATGCGATTCTGGTTTTAAATCATCTTTTGCACTTGTTCAACTCCTTGACATCTGCTGCTTGTGATAAGCCTTTTTATTTCAAGACAAACCATGACAATTTTCCAGAATGTTTGTTACACAAGGTGCCTGAAAGATCCCTCAACACAGCTAGTGACATCTACGTAGTTCAAGATATTAGAAATATTCATCTAATAATCTACCAGTGTAGATGCTTATTTGTTTCAGAATGAGGAGAACAGCTATTACAATCAGCACTTTTCTGCAGGTCAGTCCTCTGCATCATTTTAACAGTACTTGTCAACTATCTTCTGCAGCTAACTGGAGAAAACTTGGGCAAGTGTCTTTTTGCATCAATAAATCTATGTCAGACAGAGAACTGAAGACTCTAAACTTGGTCTTTCCTGTTCCAGATTTTCTCATTTTTATGAGATTATTTCTTCTCTAATAGCATGGAAATTCTTCTCAAATTCCTTTTCATAGTTAACAGTAGTAGACAGTACAGGCCACAGTTTATTTACAGTTTTGGAGGATCACACTCCTGAGTGTCAAACAAATAACCTGCAGCTTGTTTAGTTATAACTGTACTTTCATACGCTGGGTTAAATGGGCTCGATCCTCTAAATCTGCAAGAGAAGAGCTGCATTAAGAATCCTAACTCTTCACTGTACTGCTGTCCCACACCTCTCCCTCTAACAGCTGATACTCTCCTATACCCCTTCTGAATGAAGACTTTCCACAGCTCAAATGAAGAATCTGTGCAGACCATTACTGCACACTTTAGTTGCAATAGTTTGTATAACGTGGCTCTCTTTTATTGGGAATGGATAACGTGCTACACAAAACAAATGCAAAACTATGCCACGTGAAAATAGATACTCATGCTACTGAAAAAAAAAAAAAAAAAAGCAAAGCCAAAACTTACATAAAATCATAGACCAGCAGTCCAGTAAAGACTGGTAAATAAAGGATATAAATACTATCTTCAGCGCAGGAAGTGCCATTACAGCAGGTTGTCAGAAGCCCTGACCACATGCCAGGGAAATCTGTGCAAGCTTGCCCTATTTTTGTACTCTTTCCCTCTGCATCTGCCAGTGGCCACTTTTGAGAGACACGATACTATCCCAGATCAGCCTCTGGTCTGGCTCACTACGACAGTTCCTGTGCAGATAGAACAGCCAAATGGCCATATAATGCTACATTTGACCTTGGTCTTCCATTAATTCATATCGTGAAAACCCATGAGGTTCTAAACAGCTGTATTTTCACACTGGCAGTAACATCTCCTGCCCCAACACCCACCAAATTGCATTACAATACATACCTCACAAAAGAAAGTGCTTTGGAAGAAGAATCTAATGTTTCTGGATCATGTAAGAAACGTTGGCTTTGCCCAAAATCCAAACTACGATGTGACAATATTGGATGACAGTCCTCTTCCAGTGGATGATTAGTCATCCTTCCAGCCTGCGGGGAAAGCTGAGCTTCTCCAGATTCACTGTCCTCCTGCCAAGATTTGAAAGCAGGAAACGGATCTAGAAGATAAAAAAGGGACACAGAATGGTACTTTTCTGTTAACAGAATTATAAATAAGAGTCAAAAGGAAACAAAAATGCGTACCCAATGCTTAGTCTTGTATGCTATAAAGGATGTGGTGTCATACACAAAGTGAATAAAAACATTGAAATACATAGAAAGCTACAAATTCTGTCATGTAACAATTGAAAGAAAAAGGTACTGAAATGAAGTATGCACACTAGGATCCCTTTTTCAAAGTGTATCTCGTGAGTATGCATTTCTGAACAGTTAAACAGTGTAAAAGAGCCTTATTTACCTTAATCCAAAGTTAGAATAATGTATTTATTGTCCATTGCAATATTTTTCTGTGGAAATTAATTTTCATACCTTACACATGTACTTTGAAAGATTGTCCTCTTGGTTTTGAAGAAGGTAAGCCTGACAATACCTCTTTAGGTACAATACCCATTTGCTTAAGTCTTTTTAAAGGAGTGTTATTGGGTTTTTAAGTTTAAATCCATCTTGACACCACTGAGAAAAAGAGATTTCTTAATTTGTGGAAGGTGATTTCTTTTAGGCAGGGGATTCCAAAACAATCAATTTTTTTTTTTTTTTAATTCCTATAAAAAGTTAGCTGCTAACATCCCTTGCAATTCTCAGATACCGTTTTCTTGATGTCTAACAAAAAGTTGACACAGCCTTCCAAGCACTTTAAAATCCCACCCCCTTTTCCTTTTAGAGAGTTGCCTATATTTTCCAGTTCAAATCAGAAATTTGAAAACTGGGTTCAAAGTGTGCAGAACAACAATAAAACCCACAAAGTAATCTTTAAAAAAATAACCCTTGTACCTGCTTTCCACTGTACATTTACTAAGTGTTATTGGGATTTTTTGTTTTATTTTTAAGCTATAATCTTGCCTGTTTACACAGTACAAGATACAAGAAGGGGACCTTTTAGAAAAAAGTAAATAAAAAAATTGCAGATCAGAACATTCCCAAGATAAGGGACAGCAGGTGAAGGGTTAGTGAGAAAGCAAACCATAAACTATCAAAAGGCAGATAACTGAACGTATGGCGAACCATACTTACCCTCCCCTTCTCTCTGCAGATGCATTGTTTTGAAATCAATGAGGGGAAAAGTGATAGGGCATGGCGCTAATAAAATGAAAAAGAATGGCAAAAATACTAAAGTGAACACACAGCACAGTCAGAACAAACTATACATAACATGTAAAGCAGGAAGATACAGTACCAGGGAAAAACATCCCATCTTTTGGGCCAGGCCCTGAGCACTCTCAGCTTCCAAGCAATTTCAATGGCAGGTAAGGATGCTCAGTCCTTAGCGAATTTGAACTCTTCAGTAAAAAGGTTTACAAAGAACTGACACAGGAATAGTAAAGACTTATTGTAGTTTAACAAGAGTCTCATGCATCCTCACATTAATAAAAGACAAGTTTATATATGTTTTTGCTTACAGCTTGTAAATAATAGAGATGATGGTGATCTCTAAAAAGCAGGACAAATGCAGAAAAATACTCAGAAATATAGATTAACCGATCTGCATTTTTGCCTTAAGCCAGCAAGCATTTGACGTTCATTTTCAAGACTCTGTTGGTAACAGGCCTTTAAGTTTTCTATCATACAGGCTTTAATAACCCAAATCTTGTAACAAAATTTGGACTAGGATAGATTTCTTTACAAAGCCAATCTACTTCAATGGAACGCCACTAGGACTTGCAGTGCCTTGGAAGGCTGAGATCCTAATAACCGTTCTAAACAGGACTGCAGAATAGCCAAAGTTAAAATACTTTGCAATGAAATAACACCTCATGCAAAATATCCTGATTTTACTACCAAGAAGCGTATAATATAAATTTATATACAGATATGCTGCTTTCTTTTCAAAGTAAGGGTCATAAAGCTATTTGGGTAAGTAAAACCAAAGCAATTTTTATGAGCATATTTAAGGAAATAATGAAAATGAAAGCCATGAACCTTCTGAGAATACATATTAAGTCAGATTAACACAAATAGAGGATGCAATAAAATGTAATGTGCAAGTAAGCAATTAATGTAAATAAAACACTAAGAACATAGACAGGATTTTTTTTTTTTTTTAACTTTGTCTAAAGTTATTAAATTGGGCAACAAGAATGAAAATCTGGACTCAGTGTCTTCAGATGCCTGCAAATCAACTTCTATGTGACATGACATATTCTGAAGGTACAGTTTGCTAGGGCTCAAGAAGGCCAACCAGCAAATATTTTAGTAAGCCAATCACAAGCTGCAAACCTCATCATTTGTAAAAGGGAAGTATGGATTCATGTGGGCAATTAATTTGGAAAACAGTCAACACTGGTGACAAATTAACAGTAAGTTATCACCATTTGAGCTTCAGGACAAAGCTTTATGTGCTGACATGCTACAACTATATGCTGCACTGTTAAACTACGCACATTCCAGGTATACTTCACGGATTTTAATATTTATAACACATCAACCATAAGTTAAGTGCAGTCATTCTTTGTTACCAGTGTCCTACTAGCATTTGACTGTAACACAGGCATCTCGAAGAACAGCTGTCACTGGAACAGCCTGTTGGAAGTTAAAATCTCATCCCTGTGTAGTAAATCTGTACTGTACCTACCAAGTTGTATTTGCAAGTTTTTAGAATTGGAAACAAGGGGACTGTGGCCACTGTACTGTCAGTGACGGATCACAGTATTTTAGCACACTATATCACTTGCATTCTTTAAGGTGTGACAATTCAGAACATCAACACCAGGCAGAGGAAACAGGATATAAGGAACACATAAAAAGATAAGTACTTTGAAAAGAAGATATTGACAAAAGTGTTTTGCTCGGGTTACATAGGGGTTATGTTTGTACACAAGTACAAGGGACTAAACAGTTATTACCAGACATTTGAGCAACAAAGTTCAGTAAAGTCACAAGCTTAGGGGTTTGCTAAACCTGGAAGGCCATGAAGAATAAGGTCACAAACATAACAGATCCTGTCTGAGAGAAAACTATGTTTCATACATTTTGTTTTTCCCCAAATCCAAACGATGGAGGGAGAAGGGGCACAGAAATAATATCCATCTACAGTTTTAATTTTTATTTGAAAGTTTAGAGCTGTTCCAAGTTGTTCAATGATGTGGAAACCAACACGTGACATTCCTGATGTTTAAAACATAACACCCAACAGATTTTTCAGAATAAATTAAATATAAATTGCTGTGTTTAGTAGTTTAGTGATTTTTAAGTCAATTTCAGCTAATATTAGAACTTCAGTAGCTTACATTAAAAAACAAAAAGACCCCAACAAAACACACAAGACATGATGTGAATATTAACTGTATGACATAAATCAGAGAAAGCATTTTTAAGGACTTGGATGAGAGACTCAGGGTCCTGGGAACCATAAAGCACTTAAAGAAAAACAACCCTCTAGTATGAAACTTAGGCTTTTTTGCTTTATTTAGCTGCTTCTTTGACTATTTTTTCTTTTGAGTTTTTTTAAAGTCCTTAATTATATTGCAGATAGTTCTGAAACAAGATGGGACCTATGTCATGACTTGGTCGATCTTACCATGTGTACAGGAACATATTATTCAGACTGAACTAAAGAAAAAAAAACTGTAAGTTGTCTGCTTCTACTTTGTCAAATGTTCTATTTATCATTATTAGCTGACTATATTGTGAGCTAAAGGGTGAAAATTACCTTCCCATTTGTCACCATCAGATACATTCTTCAGATCTAGACGTGGTATTTGGACACCCAGAGCTTCCTCAGAAACATTAACATTGCCATCCCCCAACACCTCTGAAGCAGTATTTGCATTAAGATCACAAGTCTTGCTACTTGAATCCTGTATTTAAATAACACAACAGAGCAATTTTTTTATTATTTAGCAACTGGAAATCAGGTACCTAATCAGTGCCAGTTCCAGCACTTCTGGACATTTTCTGGAGAAATAAAAATAAAATTCTTACTTTCCTAACTCAAGGTATTATAAACAAGCTTCACCCCAACAGTAGTCAATTATTTGCATTACAAAACATTCCTTACATGAGATGCGTTAAGTATAAGCTTGCTCTGCTGCCAAAAGTTTCTGTGAAGCAAGATGATGCGATCTCTAACAGAAATTTTGCAAACCTTGCAGCAGGCCAACTGTCATAAGATTTTAAAAGCTAAATTTATTGTTTTTCTTCATATCTGTATCTCATTTAAGTTCATAAGATGCTGTGTATCTGTATGTGAAGGAAACCATAGTCTTACCAGAAACATCTCTGAAGATATTCTATCATTGCCACCAAGCAATATATTATTTTGCCTAAAAAGAAGACACATACCTAGTTATCATTTTAAATAAAAGTTCTTAGTTCACAGTAAATGCTATATATTCCCTTTACATTTTATTCTTGCATACCCTAGTCCAGTTTTAGCAGATACGCAATGTATTTCCTTAAAGTGATAATTAAAATTCTGGGGAGCAAAAGTTAGATTGCTTTCCCCCTCTTTGTTCTTCACACAGAATTCAAGCTGAAGCATGTAGACAACAACTGGATGTGAACCCAGTTGGAAATAAAAAAGCTCAGCCCTTTATTCTCAAACTAGGAGTAAATACTTTAAAAGTCAATTGAACTCAAAACTGGAATTTCAATCAGTGCTGAACTCAAACCGCAAATGAACTTAAAGTATTCTGGCTAGTCACTATTACCAGCATTAATTCTTCAATCAGTAAAAGCAATAAAACGTGCCAAAATATTTTGAAGTAACTAACTTTCTCTTCTTCTATTTCTCTTACCCAGAACATAGGGTTGTTCACAAAAAAACCCATGATATATATCATAAAGACTTGTACTTATTTTCTCTTTAAGTGTGTAAAGTTCCATGACTTTTATACCATCATCATAAAAAGGTAACTCCATCTCACCCTCTGTGTTTTCAGATGTGACAAGTTATATGTTTGGTTTCACCTCCCTTATGTTACACTGTGTTGTCACAAATTACCAGTTTGGTACACTTACTTTTCAAAACTGAAGTTATACATTCTGCCACATGACAAAAGAAAAATACACACCTTGCACTATTATTTTCTCCATCAACATCTGCATCTTCATCACACGGTTTCAATAATACGTCTGCAGTCTGTTGGCAAAAAACATGTTTAGAAAGTTTTAGGAATGGCATTCTCAGCTGAAAAAATTTCTGTAATCATCACTGACCACAAAAAACCCTCAAGAACTATAAGCATTGCTTTTTGTGTGGGGTGGAAATCATACTTTTTACCTATGCAATATTTTTACATCTAAAGTAAGGCCAGGAATCAGGTGGTTTAATCACTAGAAGACAATGACTTTTCATCTTCAGACAAACCACTTTTTTATTTCTTTTAAATATTAACACCAACACTTCTACTGCAAATTGTCAATCATAGCATGAAGTTTGGGTTGACTAAGATCATGGCACTAAGTATATCCTAGTCTCGAATATAACTGAGTTGGATGTAGACTTGTGCTTAGCATATATGAAATAAAACAAGTCTGACAGACTTTCTAAAAGGAGCTACTAATCCCTGTTACTAAATAAAGCAGCCACAGAACTGGAAGGGGATGAAGAAATGCTGGCATTTCTATGACACCATCTCACAAAACAAGTTCAGATGAATACATGTCACCATTTTGTTCACTAAAAGTTGGTGCAGGAAGACTGACTACTTCAAGCATTTATGCCAAAGCGTAGTACTTGGTTTCTTCAAAAAGTGTCTTATTTGGGGGAATACAAGAAGTTTGAAATATAAAATGTGTCATTTTACAACAGATTACATCTGGTTTCAGATTTCAGGAAGTTATCTCAAATGATCTTTAAAATGTCTGAAAATAAAATGAAGTTACCTGGAGAGTTCAAATATATATAGCAGTTGCCAGTTTCACACTGCTGACAGTCATATTCACCCTTCTCAGACAAAAATCCATTATTCTGTTTACATTATTTCAGTCCTCAAGTCAAATTCCAATTCAGGGAAACAATTTTTAATTACAGTGCATTTGTCATACTCCAGCAGATAATTTCCACCCTGGAGATGAGCTGTGGAAGTCTTGCATTGTCACACTTAACTGTAATTGTGGAAACAGCTGCTTCTGTTTCCATTTCAGACCCAAAGGAGAGCTTTCACTTCCTGCAATGCTACACACTCCTTTCACACAGAAGAATCAGAATATTTCCCTTTAACATCTCCCCAAAAGATACAACTCTCCAATAACATTTGAAATGGTGTATTAACAAAAAGGTAGACACGAATGTTGCAAAACAACAAAACTTACTGTACCCCAGAGTGCCACCTTACCACTGGCATCAATGGACAAAAATATAGCAAAAAGCAAAAAAGGCCCAGAATGACATCAGGTATGACAACAAAAGCGCATTTATACATGAACATGCGCTCCCAAGCATCATGTTCCCCTTTATTTTCTTAGCACAGTAATCTACTTGGAACTCCAAAGTACACATACTTTATAAGAAGTTAATCACATTTCTCAGCTGTTCTTTGAAACCATTGCAACTGCATAAAAAGCACTGAAAAGCCACCAATTTGCAATTTTTGTTTCTCCATCTACATCTGTATTTTCTGAGTCCTGATTTCTAAAGCTCAGCGTATATTTTAACTAGGAAGTCAGAAGGAAGTGAAGTGTTAGGAGTTAATATGAGAAACTTGCTCTCTGTTGCTTTTTAAGACTTTCACTGTCAAAAGACTGAAAACCTAAAACAAATAGTACAAATAAAAGAAGAATTACAATAGCCAGTCAGAAAAAGACTTATGGCAGAAATATGGAATTCTACCCTGTACTTTCAACAGATTTCTTGCAAACACAGTATTCACCCGAATTGGATAAAACACTGTCTAACTGCAACACCGTGTTTTGTGCATTTTGCACTATAGGGTAACAATCTAATAAGTTTTTAATAACAAGATTTGGCACCAATGCATCCGGAAAGAACCTGGACAATCAATACATTCTGTGCAATTTTAATTTATAGAATGGGATTCTAAAACAATATGCTAGTTTAGTGAGAACAATTGAAAAGTTTGGCTTGTTAGGTGATTCAAGAGTCATTTGGGATCCATGAAAGCAAACAGAAGGCTAGGAGAAAACATTACAATAGCGAAAAGCGCTACGGTAACATTTTGTTTCAATAAAAACATAGATTCCAGACAAGACTCACAGTTTCACTATGCTAAGGCATCCATTTCTAGCTTTTCAAGTTCACAGACCCATTAAATTCTTCTAGTTAATTTAAGTCTACTAACAATAGGTTTGCTTATCTAGTTATCTTTCAGGAAACCCTCAGAAAGATTTATGGACTCACAGGCAAGAAGTTAAAACCACTGTAGAAAGTTCTCTACACATGTATAGCAAATCTCTCTAACCACAGAATTCATCATTCAGATTTATGGCAACAGAAGTTTTACCAAATAAATAAGGAACTAGAGATTTGAATTTTTCACTAGAAGTGCTTATTTGACAGCTGCATATGTGCTATTTCATACGGAGTGGTAGAAACTATATTCTCTTGCACACTACTGTTATACCTGATTTTGGTTTTGTCAGCATGTATTTTACAGCATTGCTTGATTGCATAAAGATACCCTGAATGAGAGACTGATGTCTGCTTACTAATAAAAAGTGGTGGTACAGTTCAGGCCACCATTACAAATTCAGGTCATACCTGCTCCACACCTTCACATTTGATTGTATGTGAAGATCTATAATTTGCAGCTCAAAGAAAAGCTGAGGCATATTTGTTGTATAGGCCAAACAATTATTTCAACATTTACAGTTGCTACAGTACTGGGCTTTCATTCAAACTGTATACAATACTTGCTTCTCTCAGTGACATGAAGCTGTTCAATTCAAGGATAACATATAAAAGCAAAGCAAAAATTAAATCTATGACACCTGATTATCCTGTGGTCTGTGTTTACATTTTCAGTTGCTTTGTGAACTTTAACAGCAACTTCAAATAGCATTAACACTCTATTTTCCGAGCAAAAGAGTTTTTAAAAAATACAACTAAGTATTTTATTTTTACAAGCATGTTCGCATCACATCCTAATATGTGCTCATGCAGCACTCTAGACAGATTTTTCTGCTTTGGAATACATATGGTCAACACTGATACTTTTCAAGATGACAATACTAAGTGTTGAACCTCTCAGGAGGTCACAAGTGTAATTTTCTTCCATTTTTCTTTTGCTGAACACCTCAAGTGTAAGAATTCTGAGTGTACACACCAGTATGGAGGGGCACAAGCTATCAGCACAGCAGAAGTCAAATATCTAAGCAAAGAGGTCCAAGGAGATGTAATAGAACCTCTTTCAACTACAAAGGAGATGAAGATGTGTTGAAAGAACAGGATATCTATGCCTACCACAGAAGAAACTGGAAAGAGTGAGAAAAGGCTGTAATTACTTAATTACAAAATCACGCCTTCCTAGCACAAGCAGAGTCAAGAGGCTGCAGAGTCTCAAGGTGACTGCTACTTCTACCCTTTCTTGATACAGTAAAAGGTGTGACTAACTGTAGGCTATACTACAGTCACAGCTCTAGGTCTTCTACTCCTCGGGAAGCCTTTACTAACACAGATGCTATTCTAACTGGTGCTATGCTCGCTGATGCACTGACTTACCTGAGCAGAAGGAAGGGCTAGTACCTGTGAAAGACCAATAGAAACACATTAGTCAGGATCCAAACAAATTGCACCAAAGTACACAAAAACTTCTCTGTGCGTGTCTATGAAACGTGCACAGCAGAGAAGGCAATTAACTGCACAGAGCAACAGTACCATATAAGGCTACATCAGACCTATTAGAAAAACTTGGATCTCTAAAGCGCTTTGCTAAAGTCACAGCAATTTACAATTTTCATATACAGGAGGCTCTTCCTCTCACCTGAACGCTTTCCTCTTCCTCAGTTACAGTATCATGTTTCATAGCTTCACTGTCTAAATCAGTGCAAACCAGTACTTCAGAGCACTCTCCTGTGTTCTCACTGCTACCAGTGTCATTATCTTCAATAACATCATTCCTAAAGATAAGAACAGAAAGACTTCAGCAACATGTTGTTCCACCTCCGAAAGAAAAAAAACTGCACTGGTTTTTGGTTTTTTTTTTGTTTGGCTGGGTTTTTTTCCCCTTAAACAGTATCAAACATCAGAGGTGTCCCATCGCCCCCCAACAATATCTACAATTTCAATGACCTGTAAGCAAATTTAATTATTTCTGTAGTTTATATACACTTCTGAGGTTTTCTACAACAATAAATGATAGATGTATTAAAATGTATTTATTTGATTCTTGTATTAAGGCTCAGGCACACATCCCCCACTTACTATGCTCACCTAAGGAATAAAAGTGCCAACAGCCGGAAGCAATGACACATTGAAACTATCGCAACCCAATGAAATTGCTGTGGCTACACTCCTCTCAATATTGAAGCCAGCTAGTTTATAACTGGTATCACTATGTTCCCCTCCAGTGAGAAATCCCATTATTTCTAACACTTAATCTTCCTAGAATTCAACTTCAGGCTTGTAACTGTACAATCAGATTAAAACTAACTTACACCATATTTATGTCCATATATTGTTTACATGCCACCATTCCTGTTACCACGATTCTATAATTCATCACAAGCCTTTGACTTCCTTGCCATCCCTCTCTTCGCTCACAAAGAATTCCAAACTACTTTAGAAAATGTTCCTCCTCTATCACATATATAGATACTAAACAGGATGGTTCCAAAATCAACATTTTAACTCTTTTTTCTTAATTCTGGCAACTATTTTAAGTTAGTTCTAAGAAATTTGCACTGGATCACTGCATTTTTTAGTTCTTCATTTAACTGCGTATTTGCCTTGTGCATAGTCTGTTGGTTGCACTGCTTTAAAGGACCCAGACGACCTCTTTCAAGAACCCTATCATGTATCCTCTATTACGGTTAATCCACAGTGGAACTATGATCAGAAGCATTTGAAATAGTCACTCTGCCAGAAGAGTATACTGGTTTCAAACTTGCAGTGATGGTACTTTCAGCCTCTGCTTCTGTTAAGTCAGACAGCCTTTAAAGCACTTATGCTCTAATCGAAGGAATTTTGCTACAACAGGTCTTTCAGGCAATTACCCACTTACTTATAAATTACTTCAAAGACATTAAATCTCTAACACTAAAACTCAGTTTTAATTGATCATCACCAGCAATGATGATTACTTTTATGATCAACTACTAACTTTAGTCTGACCTCTTGTCACAGATAAGACTTCTAAAAACAATAAAGATTGAACATTTTACAACACAGCATTCGAGTCTCCGAGTACTTCACCTATTTCAGGCTCTGAGCAACAAAAGAATTTAGGTACTGAAGTCCTACTTTACACGTTTTTGGTGTTTGGGTATTAATCATGACTATTTATTTTTAATAAAGCACCAAAATGTACCAGCTTCTCAATGCTGCCGTGGCAATCACTACACTCATAACATAGCAAGATTTACAATAAAAATAGAAGCTGATCAAGTGAGGCTGAAACTCTATGCAAATAGACCCACAGTACTCATTCTATATATTTTTAGCTGTTTCGTTGACACTGGCAGCCAGAGCAGTAAAATAGCTATGTTGACATGGAAAGATAGGGTAAAGAAACCGAAACAGCATCTACAGTAGCTTTCATATGGTAAAATTGTGTCATAACTAAAATCAGTGAGACAAGAATGAAAGCACTTGGGCAAATTTAAGTTCCTGTGCTACTTGCACAGGATTCAGCAGTGAAGCAGTTATACTTCAGAACATTTTTAGCTATAAGATCAATTTAAAATATTTGCTTCAAGAGCTGCTGATTACTGGCAACTGATGGAAGTTGATCTGGTTTAAATATGAGATAAATTAAGTTAACAGCAAAAGTAGTTAACTTTTGCTTTGGGTTGAGGTGAGGGATTGGTGTAGTTTGTTTTGCAAGAGTTAAGATATACCATTCCATAGAATTCATTACAGATAGAACAAAACCTTACTGGTTGTTAGATCCTTCCTCATCCCCACTGGGATTTTTTGCTTCACTGTTACAGCCCAGTCTGTGTTGCTGTATATGTTTAAGATCATTATCTAAACTGCTCTGCAGGTCGAAAAGGTGCTGTTCCACAGCTGCTCTAATTGTTCTTTCTAAAATGCTAAAAAGAAAAAAAAGACAGAAAATTAATATTAAGAACTCTCCTTCTGCATTGATCAACTATGCAGAAAGGTAGAGTTAACAAACTTTACAGACAACAGGAATCTTTGATGACAAGTACTTCAAGGCAAAAAGGGACTAATTTTTCCAAAAAGGCAGTGGAAATTACTGTACCTACTATCTTTTATTTCATAAGATTTACATAAAGTATTACGAAGTCTATTAACAGTATTTTAAGAGTAATCAACACATTACCATGACTAACTTATTTTTCAATAACTATACACAAAAACGTATAAAAGCCTGCTATATTAATGTCACAGTAAAATCCTGTGTCTGTAACAGGTCAGAGTCAGCCCCAGAGCAGGTAGCAGTTCAGCAGATGGCTGTAACCCCTCCTGAACAGGGCTGTAATCTTAAAAGGCAAGAGCCAACAAACAGCAGAGACAATGAGCAAGCACCTGATGAAAAAGACAGGATATACCCAAAGACACATCAAGAAAAGAACAGCATTCTTTAAAAACAGACTACTCTATTGAGTGCTTCTTAGCCAGCTCATCCGAAATACTCCTGTAAGAATCTTAAACTATTCTACCCCACTTTAAACTCTGGAATTGTATGTTTATTTTTCCTCCACATTTGTACACGCAACTTCACTGAACCGTACTCAACAACTAGAAGTGGTGCTAAAAATACAATGTGAATGCTCTCATAATTTTCAAGTAAAACACCTATGATGTATCTAAGCAAAAAAACCAAGTTTTTTGGAATCTAGATTCTACCATACTGTGCCCTCATGCTTCTCGCAGTCAACAACAATGACAGACATTAGGTTTTTCCTGCATTAGTGTTAAATGCCGTAAGTGAAACACTTCACACTAGAATATGTTCATTCACAACCATAATCATCAAACCTATGGCATTTCTTTTTCTTGAAAGAAGACATATCTTCTATGCATGTTCTAGTAACAGCACAATTCAAACATTTTATATTTTCATAATACTTACTCTGCAGAGGCTGGCAAGATACTTATGGGAGAGATATGAGCACTGCAATAAAGAAGAAATAAGTTAATGTAATGCAAAAAACTAATCACATTAAATAAAAGTCTTGTAGTCAACAGAAAGCAACCTAGAAAATAAAGACTGCATGTAATGCGACTAATTATGTAAAGAAAACACTGACTTGCAGTCCCTTTATTATTTAGACAGAAAGTTGTAGAAGTAGCAATGCAAATTTCTGTCTCTCAAGAGCCAATCAATACTCAGTATATTATGAAGCTATAAGCTCTCACATGTACAGTCTCTCCCATGGGAAATACTAATCACTTAGTTTCCAAAGATTTCCTGACACCTTGCTTAAGAATGCAGATCTTAACCTTGCTGCCTAAAGCAAATTCCAAATTACTCTGCTTTCCTCCACAGCTGTAGTTCATAGAGGTTCTTCCCTGCCTGTCACACTGTTGCATAATTTTATTCTGCAATGTTCAACAGATCTGCAGTACTCTCCAAGGACAGCTATGTTTCAAGTGCAAGGCAGGTACCTTCCAGAGGTTTTGAGACAGGAGCTAGCCATTTGTAAAACATTTGGAAATCTCCTAGCACAAGCCACTTCAGCCTAGAATGTTAAACTCCTAGAGGAGGTGGAAGGGTGGGATGCAGTGTAACTAACACGAGTTAAGTTCAAGTAAGTTAACTTGTGTATGCACTACCTTTTCAATTTTCCATTAATAGGATCAAAATTCTGTCATTATAAAGAGAATACTTAATTTTTAGACAAAGTGACAATAAAAATGCTAAGAATGAAATAATAGAAGAAAACTCTACCGTAAACCACAATGAGTTGCGACTTTCACATCTTATTCAGAAAAAAAAAAATACTAACTTCATTTCAACTAGGAGGTGGGGAAGGAGGTAAGCAAATGCTTTTTCTTCCTTTTATATATAACTAAGCTCAAAAAGCTGGAAAAAAGAATTTTAAGTCTACTCTTTACCATGCAACAACGTTGTCAGCAGCCAAAGTTAATTTTATATATTATTTTCATGAGTGCGTAACACAAACCTTGAAATACAAGGGAGCTTGACCACTCCACTGGAGAACTGAACAGGTACCACCTCTGCAAGATAGTTTTGACTGATACTAGTTTTGCTTGTGCTAAAAAAAATGTAGACAGTCTCTCTGCTCACCCAAGAATAGTTTTAATACAGCAAGGAATATCTTGTTTAGACCTTATCAAGTTTATTGGCAGTTCCACCACCAGAAATGTAAGATAATTAGACCACCTCAAGCAGACTTTCTACTTTTTTCTTCCTCTAAGTAGATGAAACACAAGCAATAAAGAACTTTCAATTAAACACCAGCTGATAAGGAAAGTGGCTAAAGTATTTATTTAAAAATAATTACGCCCTTTTGCCTTAGACAACTTGTACTGGGTCAATAACAAAGTGCACTGTATTTAAACACCACCATTTAACAACTGAACAAGCAGGTGCTCACAGAAGTTTTTCATTAATTTTTTTTCCTTCTTAAATGGAAACTTGATTTTGAATCAAGCTCACTTTACGATTCCTGTGTTTGTTTGCCTAGGTGAAAAAAACAAAGCAGACCTATTCCAAATGCTTTGACAGAACAGGCAGCTCTAAACTACTATTTCAAAACAGACACTGCCACATAGATTTGGAAAACTAAAACACCTCATGTAGAAGCCAGATCCCGTAGCCACTAATTTCAAAGCTGCCAGACCAAACAACTGAAGGTGAACACAGTGACATTTTGGGTTTTTTTCTTTCAAACAAAGAAATGGTAAGAAAAAGTTTACAACTTAAGACTGATATTTCTGTGCACAGTTCAGCATAGCCCTATTACTTGTACAAAGTGTTTAACTTTTCTGATAAACAACTTTTGTTTTGACAATACTTGAAATAAAAAAATGAAGACATGAAGCTGTGAATAAGTACAGCCCCATGAACAAGATAAAAAAAGAGGAGGAACATGAGCAAGAAATCTCAGAGAAAAAAGTAAGATTTCAAAACACAAAAAACACTGTTTTAAAGTATCCGATCTCAATATTTTCAGTAAATTCTACAAAAGCTGCATTATAAAAGGTATGCTTACTTTCTAAAAGTAATAATACATACTTGTACACATTGAAATCAATTTACTATTAAAACATAGTCACTCCTAGGATAATTTGGTGGGGGCGGGAGGGGGGGGTGAGGCAATCGGAGCACAGAACACTGCAACACTCTGGTCGTAGAAGAGAGCAAAAAAAATTCTGTCAAGGGCACAAGTACTAATACTATTTATAGGAAACTGTGATGACCTGGAATCCTTTTATTTTACCACTTGAGACAATGAGGAACGGTGTCAAGAGTGGGGAGAATCAAACTCATCTCCAAAGAATCCAAAAGATTTCAGACATGGTTCACAACAAAATTTTCCATCTTACTGCGTAACCTTCAGCCCCCAGCATAGGATCTTTCACCAGTGCTTTTATTAAACACCTTTAGATGCATTAGAGGCGCTCAGCAAAAGATGGGCATAAATCAGCAGTATTGCAAAGCCTGAAGAATCCTCTTAGTCCGTGAAGAATAATCCTATGTCTTCAACTAACCACTTTAGCAATTAAGCACTTTTTGAAAGAAATGTGTCAATTGCTCTTAGCTAAAATACAACTTCCAAACCAACGTATCACAGTTCAAGGATACTTTTTAAAAGCTGTAATTTATACTGCTACACAGAGTCTTAACGCAGCATGACACAGCAAGACACAGAAAGGTAAACATCTTCGTTTCATAAGGCTAACCGTCTCCTGAGAATCCCTTTTGTACTGTCTCCCTACCCATAAAAAGTCCCAGTAGAAACATACCTTAAGATAGAAAAAATACATTAAAACTAGAGATAAAACACTTCAGAGTTTTTCCTGGTAATTTACTGACTGCACACAGATTCTTATTTCTCATTAAAAAAAACCCATCAACTGTGACAGTATTTCATTTCACAGTATCTCCAAAATACATTCAATCTCACACAATTTTAAAAGTTAAAAAAGTCTTATTTGCAATCATATCAAAGCAACATTTTCCTTTCGTATATTTACCTGTGCAGCAGAACTTTACAGGCCATTCTGATTATTTTTGCTATCCCAAATGAGCACTTCATGTAAAAATGCTTCATTTGAAAAACAGCAAAGCGTGATGTTGGCTGCTGGTTATGCATACTGCTTGCTGGGATTCAACGGCTGCTTGTCAGACAGTACTTCTGGAGTGCTGCACTAAACCCTGCAGTCTAAATAGAAATAGACTGCAACATGAGGTCACTCCTGACAATAAGCTGCCCAATCAACACTTGAAAGCTTTCCTAACATGTTGTTCACAGATTTTCTAGGATGGAAGTAGGGACAAGTATTTGGATGTTAAAGAGAGCACTAAACTAAAACAATAATGTGTTTTCTATCAATTCAGGCAGTTGTTGTATTTGGTTAGCCTTACTGTGTATGCATTTTGTCTCACTTTGTTGCTATTAATATTATTGCCTCTCTCTCACTGATCAGAGCTAATTAAAACAAAAAAGGGTTAACAAAATATCACACAAGCAGTGAGGATGTTGCCCTTGTCATTGCATTTAATATAGACAAACTGTTTACAGAACTTACTACTAGTCATATCTCGTATTTTTACACATATAATTTTGAAAAGCCAAAAGAACATATCAAGAATTTTTGTATTAGGCTTCTGACTGACAATATTTGAGATGAACTGCAAAAAGTAAAGCCAATAATGCTTGCCAAACTGCAGTGATAAAAAATTTGAAATAATGACAGAGGAGGATTCTAAAGTGATTATTTCAACAGCAGGTCTTAAAAATCATCTGCAATGCTGAGTCAGTAATTCTTTTCTCTCAAAGTCAGGACAGCAAAACCGAAAAAGCTGTGGTGAAAAGGCTTCTGATAATGGAGGATATGATGTTTCCTTTACATACACAATGTCAACTCGTGTGCAACAAATGCTCCCTGATTGGGCAATGGGCTTAAAGATCACTCAACAGGTTTATTTTAAACGCCATTTTCAAGCTAGTCACTAAATCAAACTGCATTAATGATTATCCACATTCTCACCAGATCTCTCTCCCACTCAAAGTCCAATTAACACCATGCAGTGCATGAAGGTCATATGTTTCAGAAAGAACAAACAGAATGAGTAAAGAAAAATGGTAGTGAGCAATATTATAAGAAAGTTACAGTCCAAATAACTAGAAGGAAGGTCATATACCCCATCGTACGAATCAAGATAACCAATCTCTAACATGTGGAAAACGCAACCTCAGCGTTCTTTTCCTTCTCTCCACAAAGAGACCAAAACATACAGACACTCAGTTCCCAAAATCTGACAACAGCAAAGAGACAACAGAACTCCAGGTTAAGGAACTGCAAGAAACATGTTTAAGATCTGCTTCTCCTCCTTTTTTCTTTATAAGCTGCTGCAGGTTCTATGTCCTATCCCAATAAGCCTGCATTAACATTTGCTTTTTTTAAGTATTTTTTTTTTTTTTAACATCAAGAAACTAAACCAAAAAGGCCATTAAATGCATACTATGAAAGTCTTTAAGTTTGGAAAAACATTTACAGTATTTATAGTGGTTAAAAGTTTAATAAAGCTTATTTTCTCTTTCTCTGTAATTTTTTTAAATGTTTCCTGCAGTTGTTCTGGTTTTAGAGTCAAAATTCTCTTTCCTCTTCTGCAGGATTCCTCCTTATCCTTCCCCACAAACTATGTAAAATGCCAACCATAATTAATGCCTATTAGTTTTTAATTAACCCTAAACATCGAGTAAAAATGTTTTTCTCTTCAGGCTATCAAATCTAAATTCTCAAACATGTTGAGTTTGTCACTACTGCTGTGCTTACACATTCCACAAGCAACTAAGTACCTGTGAATAGTTCAATTGCTTTAAAACTTTCATTGGAAGAAGGAACACTTCATAGAAATTCCAATTGCAGCAACTTTTTTTTTTTTTTATTTAACTCAAACTAAAACTAAATAGCTCTATTGCTGACAAGGATAATTCACTATTAAAATATAATTAAAATTACAAAATAGAATTATGTTTTTCTCATTATTTTATATTTTACGAATTCTTGCAATGAAGTAGAAGGAAGTGTGCAGCCAAGAAGCTGAACAGAGTTCAACCTGAAATCCACATTCTTGACATTACTCAGTCTTAGGCAGCAAACTTACTTGTCATTTTCCCTGCATTTCTTCTGCTTTTAATCACACTTTTATTATAGATTCTTCCTCACCCCTCCCTACAAGTTCTGACATGCAATGCCCATACCAAACACATGGTATAGAGGGGAAAAGGTAAAATTTACTATCCATAAAATGTAAACTCTTAAGTACAAGTAAAGCAGACTTAAAAACTTGTGTATTACAAGCAAGTAAAATATAAATCTGTCTATTACAAGCACGCACAAATAAGCTCTCAAATGGAAGTACAATTTTAAGTTTATGCACCTCCTTTTAATTAAAAGATGACTCCCACTCCAATATTCCTTCCTGTATTACACTTTGCAACTTCCAAACTTGCTCACAGCTCTCTACCAGCAGAGCCTATCCAAACAGACCTCTCTACAGAGTCTGGCTCTTAGGCAGGTAACACAGGTCTCTCCAGCTTCAGCAGCCGTTACACCTGTTTGGACAATGCAAGACCATGGCTTTCTATGCATTTTTCTAATAACTTTTTTCTAATAAACAGTTAACAAATTAAACAACTTGTGCACAAGTGCCAGTCATGTCACTCCTACAAACAATATAACATATAACAAAGAAATATCAGCCTCCGAGATAAACTTAGTTGGCAGAGTTTAAATTAACTGAAGAAGGTTCTTCAGCTTTTTAGAAATATATTGGCAAGTCAACTTTCACAAAACAGAGTATCCAGAGTCTTCATTTCAACTCAAATTAAGGAGACTTTCTGGATCCGCAAATCAAGTTTTTTTGCAAGCAATCCATTCTACAAAGTCCCATATATAACCTTACAAAATGCCATCTTTAAAGTGCTCAAAATTTCCTCCACATTGCTCTTAGTAAGGGCCTTTCTAGAACCTCTAAATTCCAATCTAAAAATCACTAATGGTCAGTAATATCCCACTTGGTCTCCACTATCCTTTTGGTCATATATAGTTCCTCTTCATCCCTGGTGTTTTCTCTCTCTAGCACATTTTCAGGAAGACTCTGTAGATGTGATTATTTCATTACAATTGTTTATGAAACATATTCCACTGTACTCTAGCGAAATAAGAAAGTATTCTCCTCATTTAACACCTGAACAAACTGGGCATAAAAAAATCTGGACAAACAAATTCTCACAGGTTTAGAAAAAAATTAGGGTCATGTAAGGACACATCTCTGCTCACTAGCACCTGACAAGAAATAGTCCTAGGATTTCCTACTGAAAGGGAGTGGTGGAAAGATGGTACAGAATGGGTTTGCATCCACCAATATTCAGATTCTTTTTATATTTCTGCTACAAAAGTTACTGTTTAAATACCACTTTACAGCTTCACTAAAACATGGCCTTTTTCCCTTTCTCTACATAAGTCACCATAGTTAATCCAACTTGAGTTCTACAGGCATTCCTCTGCTGAAATCGGGAACAGTTATTTTATCCCATATTTTACCACCAAAGCTTTGGTTTGTAGACACCACCACTTATCTCAAAAGCTTGACAGCTTCTTTCTCTCAGACAGAACAGAGTATCCTCCAAACTTTAAATCCCAACTCCAAGGCAGAAACAAGTTACCTTGTTGATGCTGTAACGTTCCTGGAATCCGAGAGACTCCCTGTCATATCTAGATGCACCACAGCTGGCCTTTCAACAGGTTTCTCTGTGCCATCTTCTGGAAGTTCTTCAGACTGCTCAAGCTTTACATCTTCCTCCTCTTCCAAGAGATCATTAATCTAAAAAATATTTAGTCACAGTTAATGGCTGGAAAAGTTCTTTTAAGAGGTCCAGGGAATTAAAAGAGCACGAGAGGTATAAAAACAAAGTAGGTGTAAGAGGAGTACATTTTTCAATTTTAGAAAAACAAGCACACTAGACTTGCTTTTATGTAAAAACATACATTCCACATCATTAAAAAGCTACATAACCCTCTTGAAACATTGAACAAAAACCTGAAAAGAGAAGCACCTTTGATGCAGTACATGAACACAAGCAGAATCAAGAAACAACAAAATCCCAGCCACACTGAGGTCATGAGGCACAGAAACTTTCTTTGTCTACATATAAAACAGAGACAGATAATTCACCTCTATTCCATAGGTAGCCTCTCATATTCTCATATACATGAGAAGCACTTTCAAACCCTTCTATGGAAGGCAATACAGAAGTCTAAGTTTAAAGTAGCGGATGAATACTTATAAAGGCAAATGTAAAAGCAAGAGTATTGAAAAGTTTCTGTGAAGCCTCTTGTCTATTTCTGTTTGTTTCCAAACACAGATGATGTTTTTACGGAAGCGGAATATACCCAATTTAAAAAGTAAAACAATATAGCCAACTGATAGCTCAATACAGCCATATTCATTTTTTAAAAAGCAACAGTATCTAAAACATAAAAAGGAAAACACAACAAAGTGATTGTTTGACTTGCAAAGCCCCTCTGTGATTGATTACTGATCTCCCACACTTGCAAACCCAAAAATTAAAGTAGCAGCAGCAGCCTCAAGAAAATATGCCACATGAGTATAAAACAAAACCACTGAATTAAGAAAAATTGAAACTTTAGAAGTTTAAGATTACACAGAAGGCAGAGAAGAGGTGTTTGTTTATTTTTAAAAGGGGTGCAATGTGTTATGTGGCACTACCTTCAGGGCAAGAAACGTATTTGTCCCTGACTTTCCTTTGTAATTGCAAGAGGATGTGCCAGTGAACCAGGCAAGGTGAACCAAGGGCAAGCCCACCCGCACTGTCAATGGCCAGTGGGGCTGCACCCAGTGGGGACAGCGGCCCATCTGTATCCGCACCAGGCCGGGAGGGAGCATGACCCAACAGAAGTGTACTGTTGACATCTGCTGGAGACACCACGAAATTAAAGGGACACCCCACCAGGGCTCAGACTTAGAGGGGGGGGGGGCGGCATTGGAAAAAAGCACAGCCAAAACACACCACACAGACTGTTATGCTTGGGAAAAACCTTTTGCTAAAACACATCACAACCCACAGACAAGTCCGTAATTTCAAAGCATAAGAGTACAGATCAACAAACTACTTCAAAGACCAGTCATCCCAACCTAAGAGGACAGTCCTCAGCCTCAGGTTGCAAAAGTTACAGCCTAGCTTTATTTAACAGCTTCCTGCGCGCAGCAGGGCTGTGTCAGTTCTCAGTGCTAGACATACTCCTGCAAAGAGCTGAAGAGACAGCAACCACGGCAAAGCTGCAGCACTTTGCTACAAGAGCTAGCAGAGCAGAAGCTGCTCAATCCAGAACTTGCTGCCCACGCTTGGCAGACCAACCAACGGGTGAGGTGTCTACTGCAGTGAAGAGGAAGCAACCAGCTGCCCTAGTACTTGCCTTACCTGTCTTGCTAGAAGAGGGGTTCGTGGGATAGTGAGGCTTTAAAAATTCAGTATTTCTTGTTACCTTCCTTAGCAACTGATGGTTATTTACCCCTTTTTCCTCTTTGAAGAAAATACATCATTTCTTAAGCCAACTGAATATGAGAAAGTTCAGTTTATAGCTTTCCATATTTCTGAGGGTTTGAGCCAAGATTTTATTAATAATCCATGAACCTGGCTTTGATGATACAAAAAGTACTTCTTCCATGCATTGTCATTTATATACCATGACTTGTTAGAATTAAAAATATCTGCCAACAGCAGAAGGTTGTATCACAATGACACATTTTCATTTCCGTAACAACTCTCCATCTCTACCTATCCCAGCATGACACAGTATGTTACTTCACAAAGTTAAATTTCTTGTGAGGAAAGGCATGAGTGATAATGGATACCATCAGTCACATGGACAGGTGAATCTGGCAATCCTGACAGTTGAATGCTAGGACCCAGAGTATTACTATTCTACTCAACTCTGTTTCTCTAATTTCAACACTTTTCCCCACTAATGTCAAGATGATTTTGAAGTCTTAGAATCAGAAACACCGCTCAAAAATTTTGGCACAGAGAACCACCACTGATAACATCATCAAGTGGAGTGCAAGACCCTGCATGTTTCTGTAAAACACACCTAGAAATATTATTGACCAAGACTAACAACAGCATGGTTCTGTATTTGCTTAAAGAACAGTTCTCTTTTCCTAAAAAGGTAATTAAAAAGCTACACTGTTTATGCAGCGTAACAGCATCTATGTTGGGCAGGATATAATTGTTCATTTAGTTCTTAGGTATTTTTCAATATCGCATAACTATACTTACTACAAAGCAACAATTTCACAAGCATACCTATGTTATGAAAATGCATTTAAGAAAATACCAGGTTTTGTCAGTTTGCAAGAAACTACTGAAAGGCATACTACAGAAAATAATATTTCAACATATCTTTCATAAACATAAATGTGTATAACAGTTAAGTGATAACACATTGCCATTTCAAATATTCTTACCTGCTCAGTTATTGAGCTTAAATCATTAGTAGATGAAAAATCTTCCTCTTCATTTTCAAAGAATTCATAGTAGTTCTCCAGAAGTCCCGCCATTATTCTGCTAACTATTTCTTGTTCTTTCAGATCCTCCACATCTGTGTAAATGCTAAAGATTTCAACACTGTTTTAGTTTAAAAATCTAAATCCAACTGTTTCCCCAAAGAACTCCTGTGAATTACTTCTATGACTAAGGGCTACACTTCACACCATTAGCCCTAATCCATTCTGAACACATAGAACTTTAAGCATACCTTCACACTACTACATTATAAAGCTTTATACTAGTTTATATTTCAAAGGGATGAAGTAACAATTATTTAGTCAATTAACTTTTCCATGAGGAATGTTTAAAATTCAAGCATTTTCCTGTGGAGAAGAAACCCCAGTACGTACGTACGTACTCCCAGAACAGCTTTCTTGCTACAAAGAGTAATCTTGCACACTACCTCTAAAAATTTTGAACCTTAGGGTAATTACAGTAATGCAACAATCAAAGCAGTGGTTTCTAATTCCATAGAGCTCATAGGCAAGCTGTTATTTAGATCAGAGCAAAAACTCTAAGACAGAACTGGGGTGAGGGAGCGGGGGGGGAACAGAAAGATACTGCCCAAAACATATTGTGTACTTGCTACTGTTACTCATGGACTAGGAAAGACTTTAGACTACAGATGTACACTGTCAAATTCACATAAAAATACTACATGAACATTTATAACTAACTTACTGAAAAACATCCGGGCCAAAGACTGCAGCTAAAGAACTTGCCGACCAAATTTCTTCATGATGCGATGCTACATTAGCTAAAAATTTACACAGAAACTTTAACAAACTGTAATTAACAGGTGGAAGCTGCTGCAAGAGGAACCTCAACTTTCTTCCAAATTCATCTTCATTATTATAATCTGAAAATTGTAATACAAATATTTTAATCACAGAAGTAAAATACCTGCTTTTTCACATTTTATATCAATGAACTTTTTTACTGACAATTACTTACTTCCAAAGTACAACTAATTTGGTCAGACCACAGCCTAAAATGTCAGAATTTTACTTGCGTTTGTTCAGTACTGAATTTCTCCAATGAAAAAGTAAAAATAAAACAAACAAACAAACAAAAACCCCCAAAACTGAACTGTCCAGCTCACTACTACTATAGTGGTAGTATTTCATAACAATCCATCTGTCCCAGCATCTCATCCTCTCATTTCAGTCTCTGGATTAGCCTCTTCCTCTATGGTCTTTCCAAGAGAGGCTGATAACTCATTTCCTATTCTGTCACTCTTAAATGATGTCAGAGGTTTGGAGGGGCGGTGAAGAGGCCAGGGAACATAATACAAAGAACCCTCCCCAGCCTGGTTTCCATAGCACAGTACCGTCAGATTACTTTTCCTAATGATAAATTCAACTGTAAATTTAATTTCTTCAATGAAGCAGAAATTGATAACCTAAACCAATGATTTCCACCCTATTTATTCTCCTCTGCAAGTCCAATCAGCAGTTTTCAGCGTTTCCCCAATTAATGCTCACCCAAGTTGCTGATTACATAGCGCTAGCTCCTCCGTGTACTTCCATTTTACCACTGTTACGTAACGCTGTGCAGAAGAGCTCTAGAGACAGCAACACCTCCAGATAGTGAGCCAACTTAAAAGCTAGTTAAATTCTCCCCGTTTCAGACAAGCTACTTTGACACTGTCTCCTCTACAAGCATCCCATTCTCAACACTCTGCTTCCTTTTATAATACTTAACTGATGAATACAAGCAATCTCAATGCAATCATCTTAATACATAGCTTCAAGCTTGCTGATTCAATTTCAGACCTGAAAAAGGGTCACCACAAAACTTCCTCATTCTCATCCCACATTTAACTATACCCTTCATCAAAGTATCTCCCCATAAATCGCATTTGTTACATTATGAACCTTACAGGCAACAAGGTTCAAAGAGTTTACGATTGCAATTAACAGAGAAACACCATATAAAGGAAATGTCAGGAAAGAAAAATGGGAGAAAAATAGATACTAACAGGCTTCCCCTTCTTTCTCAGACATTTGAAAACTCTTCTCAGATCAGTTAGAAAGGGAAAAGGATGTTTGAAGATGATGAGCAGTCACTCTGCCTCTCTAGATGAGAGAGCTGAGACATCCTAGTCCTTAATATCAAACCAAAGAACTGAGTAAACCCCCTGTTGTCTATGTATAGTAATACCAAACAGTAACTGTGCAGGACTTCATTTACTCAGACACAGTCAACATCTACAGTATTTGAATACAGGTAACCAGGCACAGAAAAATAGTTCTCTCAAGAAAGTAACACATTAAAATGAATGTATTATTGTTAGTTTTTACTCTGGAAATGTGTTTAGGAAACAGAACAGGAAAAGAGAACTTACAAAAATATTTTCACAAAGTAGACCTTCAAGAAAGGGAGCAAAAGAGAGGTGATAGCCAGACCACCTTGCACATACACATACAGATGTTTTGTCTAACCAATCTGTCCTAAAATTTAGATACTAAGCAACAGCCAGAGACCTGAAGCGAGAACGTTCTTACCTGTAACTGAAGTCCTCTGACAGTAAACTGTGGATACGCACTTTTGGGACACGTGGCCTAGCACACTGGGGTCAAATTCACACTTCACTTACTAAAATCGCTTGCCTTTGAGGAACCACCATTAGGCCTGCATGGAACAATCCTCAAAAGATGTATATAGCCACACCTTGTTGTACAACTAAGTTGTTTTGAGAACTAAGCTTAACCTAATGATACAGAAGGCCTGCTAAAGAAGGAAAATACCAGAAGTAACATATGTATCCAAAATTACTGCCAGATTCTGCATTTATGTAAGCAATTCCTCTGCCTAAAATGCAGCTGATACTGTAATTCTGGAAATGAAGTGAGATATGTCTATCAGACAGTCAAAATATCAAAAGCCAAAACCTGAGTAGAGGAAACTGAAACTCTAATTTTAGTATCAGGAAACAACGTTTAAAGGTTTATGTGGTTTGATTTCCTTGGTACAGATAACTTTAAATCTTTCTGAAATCACTTAATACTACGCTTTAAAAAAAGACAGTAAAGACAATAAGCTGCAATTTTAAGTGAAGTTTCTCTGTGTATTTAACAAAAGGGAACTAAATGGGGACTTACTTGCTGCAGAACAGCTCTTTTCCCAAAACAACCCATATGTAAATCCTTCCAGAGTCATCTACGCAAA
>JAVJGG010000043.1:16797591-16807965 GCA_035590195.1 Aviceda cuculoides | reverse complement strand
GGGGGCGGAGGGAGGGTGTGCACAAAAAATACCCAACAAACAAACAAAACCAAATGAAAAACCAAAACCAAAACCACAAAACAAACCTGACGGCTTACTACCTACTTAGGCCCAATGAGCCATGACATTAGCAATGCAAACCAAATAGCAGACGTATCACTAATGAAATTCCCTATTCACCTCAGTTTCTCATTACTGCACAGGACAAACAAACAGAACTTCAGCCTTAACAAGCTTCCAAAAATTGCTTCCAGCACACGACTGTTTAGTGCCTCACACATCACTGTTCAGCCTCCACTCACTAGCTATCCAGATAACCACCCCACATTCAAAGTTTCAGGATATACAGGCTACCAAGGGAGGAAAATGAAGCAGCTTCACACTGCTGCAGAAGACCCTGCAGTTTATCACTTTGTAAATATAGCATAACAGCATGTTAAAACTACGCTACACTCACTCATCCTACAAACCAATTCCGACTCTGAACAAACAGGACTATCATGAGCACTATCAAGTTCTTACCAGGAATAAACTCAGTCACAGAAAATTAAATCAAACAAAAAGTTGTATCTTATAAAACAAAACAAGCCCAGCACTTGGACAGAAGTACAAACTGACACTGGAAAATGAGCAACATGCCTGCAGAGTGACAACCAGCAAAACCCTCAGTTATGCTACAGGGTGCAGAGCTCCAACATCAACATACCCTCTGAGGACATTACTAATGTAGGGCTGCAAGACAAGCATTTTTACTAGTCAAGTTATGAATCAACTCCAATACCACTCAACATAGCAGAGGCCAAAAGACCCAGGAGAGTGGATACAGGTAGACAAGTTAGGAATTGCTAAAGAAAATACTGTGCCAGCATATGGGTGTCAATTTGAAAGGGCAAGGTTTTGCAGTATATGAAAAAACATACTTAGCAACAATATGCTGATGACAGGTGGGGTTTTTTTTCCCTCCTACAAATGAATCTTAAACTGAAAAAAAGTCCACAGTGGGAGAGCAAATATGACATGAGTATAGGGCTTGAGATACTTTCTCTAGTATACAAAAGCTTTAAGTGCCATGGAAGCATAGAGAGAGTAAGTGAAATTCAGAGAAAATAAGATAAAAACAGACAAAAGCCTTCCCTAACACTTTCAAAGCATTAGTGGTGGGAAACTGTCAAGCAACTTTGATTCCAGTGGCTTTGACCAGTGTCCCAATATTCAGGCACAAGAACATGAAATATTCAGAACTAATCAGCATGATATGTGACAGCTTCAGTATTTTCCTACACGATGGATAAGCTGTGTCTCTGAACCCAGACTGAGTTTCCTAAAAAAGACCTATTTATTTGGGGTTCGTGCTAAGAAAAGGTATATTTGAATGCCTCCTGATACACACATTACTACACAGAACAACAAAGACACCCAAGTGCCACTACAAATCTCAACTTAATACTGGTTTTTACTCTTAAATTAATAAAATAAAAACACTGAGTAATTATTACCTTGAGAAAGTTGCATCAAATGTATGTGCAAACTGCCTGGGATAACTGGCTCTGGAAGTTCTTGAAGAAAAAATCTAAGAAGGCTAATAGCTGAGGGTACATCTGCTTCTTTAACCAGGTCCACATCTTCTCCATTATCATATCGTTGCCGAAGCCACTCCACTGTCTCAGCATTCCCATTGACTTGAAAAAGTCCTTCTTGTTCCAGACCCCCTGAGTTACAAAGAAGTTGCAGAAATAAACTTTTAGATCTAGTATGGACAAATATATCAGAAAATACTGATATTCAGATATGCACAATTCACATACTGAATGAAAGACTTTATGGACAACAGTTCTGCAAGACTTCCAGCAGTCCTTTTCCCAGCGAACACATTCTTATGCCCAGTTAACAATACAGTAATAAGTAAATGTTAACAGTACCTAAACCATGCCATTTCCTATGCAGTACCCTACTGAGCTGACTGCATTAGTATTAGCTAGAAAACAGAGATAAACATAACAACAGGAGTAAAGAAAGGAAGTGTGTATCACAAAAAAAAAAAAAAAAACCACACCCAACCCAGATCACATCCAATTAAATGTAAGTAACTTAAGAAAACAAGTACTCTTCAAAAAACATAACCTATTCTGTAAGAATAACAGCTAAATATATTCTTTAAAGCACAGCAAAATAATACATACCATGTTCTTCAATATAGTCCACAACATGGCGGACTATGAATGGAACCTCATTATCTGGTTGCCCTTCTTGCTGCAGCTCACCAAGTGGAATTCCAAATATTTTGTTAGCAAGAACAGAGTTGCAGTTACTCAAGGAAGGGGAGGAGCTCTTCCTCATATCTTTTTGCAGCCAAAAATCAAAGCTGTCTTTTCTATCAAATAAGAGGAATTAAAACCAAAAATCATACTTCAATGTACACTGCTGAATGTATTGATCTGTAACACAATGTGCTTTAATTACCCAATGCAAATACTCTCCAGTCTCTCTCAATCAGTTCACTGATTTAATGAAAGTTCTGTAATTACTCCAATTACAGCTAACCAGATAAATGACTATTAGTGAGGTGTTCTGTTCAATCCGCAATACATTTTCTGACAGTATTTAACAGCCAGGCTTTGAAAATCCAACATAAAAGCCTCTCCAGAGGAAATTAAATTAGTAGATCATACCAACCCAAAACCCCAAGTTTTAGTTACGTGAACTAATTAAGTATTTTATGATACACAACTGCACTGCAATCAACTTCTAATATATTTGGCATTTTCTAGTCTACATGATAAAGCTTTCAACACCTGCATCAAATTAAAAATTTTACTGAACATAAAACCCCCAAAACTAGTTTCTAGATGCTCAGTGATACCATGCTTCCTATCATGCAGAAGCTCAAGCTTTACTTGCAAGTCTTTGCTTGATACAGGATCTAGATAGATAACAAAAGTATTACCAAAGGCAGTGTAAGTCACTCAGTTAAACTGTTATCCTGTCAAAACCAAAATATTTCTTCTAGCAAAAAAAGCTGTCTTTTCACAATAAATTTAAAAAAACCCCACACTTGCTTAAATGCAAGCAATCACTTTCATAGCAGATGGCACATAGAACACAAAGTACGTACTGCTAGTCAAAGCACTGTAACCAAACTTAATTCTGTTTACTAATGGATTGATAAATTCTAATAGATTAGACATACTGAAATTCATACTACTGGGGTTTTTTTTATAGCCCAAGCAAAGTATTTTAAGAAACCTACCTCAGAGTACTTAAACAGCCGAGTTTGAAAAACGTTTTCTGCGCCAGCTGCCCTCACTGACCAAGCATTCTTTTGTCATTTATGGTTGTTTAAGATTATGGCAAAAGATCAGCCTGTAGTTCCTCATTGAAGAATAGCAGAACTCGATCAGTACTTCAGCACTTAATCTGAAAATAAGGAAAATATTATTAGACCATAAAGTTTTCAACAGCTTTAAACTCAGTCACAAGTCTAAACATCACGTTTGAGTAATTCTCCTTGTCAAATCATCAGTTTCTTGTTCTGAACAAGAAAGCATAAAGACCACATTAGTATGGCTCACCGGAGAGCATGCAAAAAAGCAAATCCCCTTTTTCATTTAGGAGCTAACCAAACTTAACACAAAAGTTAGCATGGGACATCTTAGCCTTAACAATTATGAAATAATTTCCAGACCCATTCACTCTTCTTCCAAAGAATCAGGAAAGGCTAAGCAAAAGTGTTTTATAGTACCCAGGATACTAAAATATTTAATGGCTATAAAACTTTTAGAACAATCCCAGGCACTGGCTTAACACACTGTCTTTAAATGGCATGAACAAAAACAAAGTCCTAACTAAGGAACAACATACAGAGTCAAGTGGTTTTCAGTGGTATGGATCATCTTTTCTAGAAAGTTGATTATGTGTCCTAACTGCTGATTCAAAGTCCAAGTCATTGTGAGATCTGGATACAGGAAGCAGCTTCCTCCAAATCAGATTCCCTAGAACCACCCACATTCTTGCCACCTTTTAGAATCCCAATTATCTGGACATTTTTCGTGTTGTCAGCTCTCAGAATAGCTACGGACCACAGCAATAGCCTTTTTGGTTGTCTGTGGTACTAAAAATTTAAATTGCAGCTTTGTGACACAATGGAGACAATTTAATGTCCAGATACAGTCAAAGGGTCATCTCAGTCCCTTGATCTCATCCATTACCTGTTCTAATTAAACTCAACAAACTATAACTGGGCAAAACTAGCTTGCAACACACATGTACACACACAAGCACAACACACATCACCAAAACTAGACAATAAAAAGGCTTTCCTTGGCTTTAAAGTATATATACTGAAACCTTCTGTTCCATAATGTGAGATTGATATGAGAATTCAGCTGACAGACTTGAGGAAAGTACTTTCCCTCTCTGTTCCTCCTCATTGGCTCTTGCTTCTATTCCACATCAGAAAAAATCAACTTCATCTTCACTTTCAAAGTCCTTACAAACTACTACTCTAATTTCAGTACCAAGATGCCAGTCCATTCATTAGTCTATGACACCAGGAATCCAGAGTCCTTCCAATAGTTTGAATAAATAACATTTTTCTGCTCCCAATCCTCCCCAAATTGCACCCATGTTTTAAAGGAGCTGGTCATAAGCTCTGTACAAGACTGCTTCATTCTCCTCCTCAAAATTTTCTTGCATTGAGACCTAGAGGAAAAAATATTCCAGTCTTACAAGTGTTTAGATTTTTGCCTATCAATGTAAGCAATATGGACCAATATTCTTTCCTGTTCTTTGCCATCTGTCTCTTTCTATTGTCTTCTATTACACACAGGTTGTAGATCTGTTACGTGTCTTGTACAAGTGGATCCTGGTCTGAGATCAGGACGCCAGGTGAGCTGACGACAAAAAATGAAATACTATATTCCAGTCAATAGGCTTTACTTTTTTTTGTTTGTTTTAACCAATCATGTTCAAATCTATCACTGTATGTAATTGGTTACTCAAAAATCCTGCCAATTTCAACAGCAAAGCAGTCGAAATTCATGACTCTCCCATAATTTATGAAGACACTGCCCAGCCATTTTTCTTATTATTTTGGTATATTAAGGGATAGTCAACATAATGTTTGCATGCAAGTAGATTTCAATCAATCCCAATATATCATGCAATTTTTAAAATATGAAGATGCACACAGTCTATTTTCTCAAGTTCTACCAAAGTCAACCTATCCACAATGAACCAGCAAGACTCATGTTAGCCAACTGTGGAGTTAATGGCAGCTGGGAAAAAAATCTTTGATGGATCTGCCACAATGCTTCAGGCTGCCTTGCTAGAACAAACAAACAAACCGGCCAACCTTCAAAACAAACATCACCTAATAAAAAGAGCAAATTAGAAGCAACCACTTCTTTACAATTCAGCACCAAATGAACAATCTTGAAGTACAGCTTTCTTGACAAATAGAACTTTGTGCTTAGTTAGTTAACATAAAAGCATAGCCATTTTTACCAGGTGCTGCAGACCAATAGGCTACCTGAATTTCATTCAGGAGACATGACAAAAAGAAAAAAGAGAGACTTCTATTTTAACTAGCTTGGCAATGTAACAATGAAGTTGAAACAGCCTGGTTGTCTCATTGTTAGAGCAAAACCGGATTTACAGCCCAAGCTTATACTTTAAACAAAGTTTTATATGGCTTATCATCCCTTAGAAGAATTAGTGAGAGCCGATTTTCACCCTCTCAGATACACACATCCTTTATATACACACACTTCAATATATCATTATACACACCAATTTCTTTTCAGCGCATTTAAGTCTTTTGCCTTTTAGTACAGGCTTCAGTGTAATCTTCACAGGATGTGATAAAATGCATCTGATGTTTACCAAGTCTAGAAAAAGCTAGAAACTTTTTAAAAAGTTATCTGATTTCCAGCAAGTTTTATTTCCTGCTATTTCCAACACTGTAAAACTGAAGGATAGGCTCAGAAACTGTTAATAATTAAATATTATATCTCCACTTTTTGTATTGGTTCACAGCTTTCCCACTTGCCCTCCTGACTCAGGACGTACACCATTTCAATGCAGACACGTATGAAAACTAGGACAAGATACATAACCTTCAGAATTATTTCTAGAGTCTTTTACAAATACTAAGCAGTACTGTGGGTTTAATTATTTTTTTTTTTCCCATGATCAAACATCTCGGAAAACAGGAGCTGATCCATTCAGTCAGCTATTATCCTGAACCTTTGAACACATGCTTCCCCCTCCCAATTTCACAACCTACATGCTTCACAAGTCCTATCAAGAGAAACGCAATAATTAAAACAAAACAAAACAAAACAAAACACCCCACATCAAAAACCAACCAGCTTGTGCTTTATAACAAAGATTTCTGGTTGCGTCTTCCTCAATCTACGTCCCCCTCTTGTTACTACAAACCTTTACAAAGATCCCCTAAGCTACAATACTTACACAAATCCCTACAAAACTTAACTACAGAAAATGAAAAATATACCTTATTGTGACCACATTATACCACAATTTTACAAGAGGCTGAAAAAAACCATACTATGTCCTGTGCAACATCTTGAGCCCAAGCATCCTAAATGAGGGTAAAACACCGAGTTTCATTCTGTATTGTGTATTTCAGTGCTCTCATCTGTTATTTAAAAAAAAAAAACTGGTTTTGGGGGGGTGAGTTTGTGGGGTTTTGTGGTTGGGTTTTTTTTTTTAAACAAGACAAGTACTTCATAGAGTCTGCTGGGAAAAGAGCACCATGAGTTTCATTTTGCCATCATAATAGCATTCACTTATCTTGGCAACTAAAGAAGTATTCACACCCACATACAAAATGTCACTAAGGAAAACACAGAATACATGGCTAACCATTAATAATTGAGGAATACATATGAAAGTTTAGGCTCAAATTTAGTTCAGCTTTTATATTACTGGCTGAACTACAAATATATGGGTGTCATTTTAAATTAAAGTCCTCAGGGCTCCACCACCTTTCCTTAAGACAAAGAAATGAAACAACATGAAGTAAAAATAAAGCAAACAAAAAAGGCTACAAACTGAAACCATGCCATAGGAATGAAAACATTAGTTCTGCGTGTAGAATTTCTGCCACAAGTCTCAACTATTTAAACAATTTTTGTATTTGTTTATTTAATCTAGCAAGAAATTCATATCATCTGTGAAGCCAAAAATGAAGCTAACAGCGACTGCCATTCTGCTCTATTTTTAATATATTATTTTGTGGGATTAGCAGACATCAGTGATTTTCTGTAACATATGAAAAGTACAACCTAAACGTAAGATTTTTAGATAGGAAAAAAAAAGTGTTATAGGGCAAAAAAATCGCTTGTCCCTAGTTCTCAGGAAATACACCTCAAGTTTAGACTTCGGCTTTTTCAGTCTGCAGTGCTGTTATCCTGTGAGCCACCCACATGCCTGCACACTGGGTCCTAACAGACACGAACATATCCTCCAGTACAAAGAGGATCAATGCTCATTTTCTGCAATACAAGAAGGTTTATTTACAAATAAAATTCCACAAATACACTAAGGTGTTTCAAAGTTTTTAATTTCTTGTGCTGTATTTGATAAATAAATAGAATGTATTATGTTACTTATATAACTTACTTATAACTAGACAAAATCTGTGATGTCCCTCTGGATGTATATAGGACACATACTTTTAAATCCAACTAAAAAATTAATTTTTAAGCCAAGTTTGAAATGTTCAAAGTTATAACAGATTTTAAGTTTCAAAATGGTGGCCTAAATTTATGACACAGATTCCAACTTGAAATCACAGAAACTTTCCTCATGTAATGACATCATCCACAGCCAGCTGCCAGGTGTGAGCACGAGCAAGAACGCTTGCCTGGGAACCTTGCATACCACCTCACTGTGGAACATATAACCCCATTTAGCTACTGCTGTACTACACACTATTTAATTTATGTTTTTCAAAATATGGCAACCAGCACTGCTCTTTGCTCTTAAGTTTTACTGAGATAAAAGGAAACAGATTTTTAATTTTTTTTTCATGTAATCGCATGATCACAACAACTGACAACAACTGATGATTTTTATGCCATTGTATACTCAAATTACTGTTAGCATTCCCAATGGATGAAATGCTTTTGGGCAGAAGAGCCTTTGCTCATCTGATTTTCAGCTTTTGTTCAACTAACAAGTAAAAATAGAGTATTTTGGCCATTCGAATTAATCTAGTCAAATTGAAAAGATGGCCAGGTTGGGGCAGGGCACACAGCTTGGAGGAAAGTAAAAAAAGGAAAAACTGAAAAAAAGGCCACCCCAAGCTTTAAGCAAACAAACAGAACACTACCACAAACTCAGGGGACAGAAAAGGACAAACGATACTTGTCTCAAGAGCATAATAGTTAAAAGCATGCAGAGCTGTGCAAGTACTTGATTATGAAGAGACACAAAATATCCCCCATGTAAAAAGAATAATCAATTTTAAAGCTACATTTAAATACTCATTAATATATTTCAGTAGTCAAAACAAAAATCATTTAAAGAAAGAAGCTTTAAAACCATAAAGATTAGCTTAAAAGAGTCTTAAAGCAAGAGTTCCTCTTTTTGACTGTCAGTGAAATCAGCTATTGAAAGGCATTTTAGACAAAAGTCTGGACTGGGAAATCAGACAATTGGGCTCAGTTATTATTTAACAAGCTGGTCTTCTTAAGAATACATTCCCCATCCCCATAAAGGCATAATGTTTTAAAATACGTGTAACTACAGAATTTAACTTGCAGTGTTGAAGGAAACCATGTTAGAATAAATGCCTTTTCAGGCAGATGTGACTTTCCTGCTCCCTTCATTTCTTAGTATGGTTATAACTCCTCACCAATATGTTTGCTTTCTGATTAAATAGGAATCAAAAGGAAACAAGCTTACTGCAGTTTTGCACACAATCACAAATGTAATCAGCAGAAGCATGAACACCAGCTCTTTAATTAATAAACTCAGTACCTGCATGTATATGCCTTCACATGTGTACACTCTCTCTCTCTCTCACACACACACTGGACCTCAACTCAATTAGTTTATATTCGCCATCATCCGCCACTAGCACTTCTGAGAGTGCCTCAGAAAACACTCAACTGATAAAATACTAGTTATACTGACAAAGCAAATAAAAGCACAAAAAATACAACGTTAGGTTTAGTAGAACGCAATCGTAATGCAATTTTTGTTTCCTGGAAATGCAATAGCAAGCCTTCTAATTTACAAATTAGAACAATTTAAATTAAGCCTTTATGTCCTTACCATGGAAGAAAGCAACAAAACAACTCATAAAAGCTCCTCTGAAAAAGCTATTACTAAAATTGATAGAATTTTGGATTTTATTTTTAAAATTCACAAGTCAAGAAGCCATAGTATTGATTAGTATTTATTTTCCAGTCATTCAAGTTTAGTCTACAATTTCAGCTGTCAGAAACTGATTACACTTTCTCTGAAAAAGCCCATCATCAAATACACATCTTCATGAGAGGCATATCCTATCTGCCTCTTCATAAGAGGCAGAAAAGTGGACGAGCTTTAGTTAGACTAAATGCAAAATTTAGGAAAAAAAAAACAAACTACAAAACTTCAAATTTTAAGAAGGAAATTAAGTGTTTAGCAACTGGATTGCCATAACATTGGTAAAGCCTCAAATACAGTGACTGATTTAAGCAACGTTCCAAAAAAATTTTACATTTTACAAGAGCAAGCTGAGACAACCAAAACAGCTGATTTTCAAGTGTTTTGATATGCAAAGATAACATTCTACATTCACTTACTAGATAAAATCCAAAGGCTTTTTAACAGCATTACAGCAACTCATAATCCTTCTACAACTATATTGTAGCAAGAGGAATTAAATAAAACCATCAGCGATACCAGAAAAAAGTAGACTTTTGCTCGCTGCTTCACACCTGCCACTGAACACTGCCTGATTTGCTCAGTTGCTGCTGCCAATGCACATGTGCAGAATTATAAAGAAACTTCCTGCTTGCACAGATCCCATCACATTCTTAACAACAGTAGTTAATAAATAAAAAGGCTTTTGTATCTTGTGTAACAGCTAATTATATTCATCCTACTTGCCTCCCCCCAAAGTAAAGCTGTACTCCACCAACCGCACACATATAATTGCCACTACATCAGATAATACAGACCTTAATTGCAATGGCATTATAAAAGTACAGTATGGTAACAGACAGGAAGAAATTACCAGTAAAACTATGCAACTTGAGAGGTTCACATTATAAAACCAAAGCAGCTTAACAACTGTCACTGCTGTTAGGACAGACTTTAGAACAGAAGTCAAGCTACCTCAGAGACACCAAAAAAGCA
>JAVJGG010000043.1:16748759-16788527 GCA_035590195.1 Aviceda cuculoides | reverse complement strand
CCCCCAGCATCTGTCTCCACGTACCTCTGGGACTGCTGAGAAATGCAGGCAGGGTCTGTGCAACACAGAGACCCCCCCGTGATTGGAAAGGCCTCTACAGACTTAATTATGGGGCAGAACAACCTGCTTAAGATGATTTCCCCATCCGATTGCAATATTTTTGCAGTAATTGGGAGGGACAGAGGGAAAGGGAACAACTTCCATCACTTGGTGTCCCCTCCTGTGGCAGCAGCTCCTGACCCCTGTGCCATGCAAAAGTAGCAGCTTTGCTGTTTCGTTGCAACCGCCCCCAAGAAACAAACACTTGGGTTTATCCTCACTTACTAATAGTCTAGAAAAGCTGCCACGAAAAGGTGTCCATGAGTGGCCTTCTAAACTTGGGACCCAGAGATCGTGGAAGAAACAACATCATGAGATGTGGCAGTAGGGGAAATTCTCGGGTGGGAAGCTGGACTCATAGTCAGTGGTTCCTCCTGCCCTTTCTTGAGTGATGTTTAGTTTCAAACTCTGACGTCCTGACGGCTGGCACACTATGGGATGAGCTACTTTTGGCTTTTCGTACTTGTCTTGCCTATTAAGAAACGCAGACAAAAGAATTTCTCTTCCTCCCCCCCTAACTTTAAAGTGAAGCACCACATCTTCCACGTTAAAGACAAGCCTAGATAGAGTCTAGTTCTCTCTCAGGCAATTTAATCTCCCTCTATTTAGCTGCGTAGGGCCAAAGATGTGACTTGGCCAAGTTGGCTTCAGGTCTGGTCCTTGCACCTGCGGTGGGTGCCCTGCCACGGCCCCAGTGTTGTCCCTGTGTCGCTCCCAGCCCCTCATCCCACCCGCAGTCCCGAGGACATCGTTCAAACCTGCCGTGCTCCGTGTCCCCTGCACGCAGCCCGTACGGGTCACCCGGGCAGCAAGGGCCACCGATGTTATCTCGGGGAAATGTTGCGGATTAGAGGCAGGCAAGCAGCATGAGGATGGGGGAAGAAAGGAGTCTGGAAGCATCAAAATCATCAAAAAGTTATTGGAGGGAGTGAGGGCTAAAGGAGAAACTTAAAGGAAGCCATTAATATTAACTCAGGGAGGTAACAGGAGTTCAATGACCATACGAAAGAGGGGAAAAAATCACAACTGTAAGTGCAGGAGCCACTGAGGAAGACGGGAGCCACGCAGACGTGCTCCACGTGGAACAAATCCTCAAGTGATGTAAATCTGGAGAGCTGCGTCTGGGGTTTGGGACCTGCGGGTGACGGCGGCTGCTGTGACAGGGGACATAAAGGGGAAATAGGGTGGCAAACTGGCTGTGTTGACCAAAGGACCTTATGGGATGTCTCGCTGCCCTTGGGGACATTATGGGGTGTCTTGGTGCTCTTAACTCAGCCATGGCTTGTGCCCACGCCGCTGCTCTAGAGTTCAGGTTTCCAGCTCCCTTAATGCTCTACAAGACAGAGGAGCAATCGACTGTCCTGGGGTTTAGTGCAAGGCCACGACCCTGCCGATAGCTGCCCGTGTCTTAGCATTAATGGTTAATTATGTGCAGACCTGGGACCTGCTCTGAGAAGCTGCCCCAGGGGAGCTCTGAGCCCCAGGGATGAAGCTAACGCAAGATAGTCTAATAGGGCTGATCATCTAATCTCCGATACCCACCCAAAATACGCCATCGCGTCTACTGAGAGCGTGCAAACACAGACTGGAGCAAATTTTCATCTCCCAGCAGCGTATCCCCTTCAAGCGCTCTCAATTCAGGGTTTTTTCTTTACTTCCCTGGCTGGATCAGCAACCTGAAATGCAAAGCGCAGGGGTACGTTATCCAAATTTCACCTCGGTTTGACTGGGTTTCTTGAGGCAGTGCTCAGCTGTAAGACTCAAAGCCACCAGGAGAGCACCGCAAATACCTGATTTCCTTCTTGATGTGCAGGCTGTGGGTCTTGTTTATTTTTCTTCTCTGTTATTGGCCTTGTTTGCTGTTCAGCCCCGTAATTTGTCACAAGAGAAACATCACTCTTATTTATTTATTTATTTATTATTATTATTAGGGTCTTACAGTGCTTTAAACCACAGGGTGAAACCTGTTCCCATAAAAATCCAGATGGAGTCTGGGGGAATGACAGATGGATCTAGAGGAGGTGGTTTGCCGGGGAGGTGACGAGGGGCTGGGCAGTGATGCTGGCAGGTCCGTGTCCCCACCGTGTGCCAGGTGCTGTGTCACCCACCCCATGGCCGCATCCAGCCCGGGCTGTATCGCAGCCAGTGTCGTGACTTTATACTTCTCTGTGCACAAGTTCAGTTTAAGTGGGAACCACAAATCCGGCATCTTCCAGCTTCCCAGCACTTGAGTTGACAGTCTAAGCCTGGCTTTTTTCATGTCTCTTATTAAATAACTTGACAGTAGCTGGGTTAAAATAATATATCTTACACAAATGCAGTGATTCTTGAATCGCACGGCGCCAGCAAGGTTTCGATCGCGCTTTTCGTGTGCTTCTGCTGCAAAAGGGACCAAAAGTTCACAAATCTGAATCTCAGGCGCCGTCTGTAGTTGCACGCTAGCCAAAACCATCAGTCCAAGCAGGCTCTCGGTCCGGATCGGGCTGGTGTCTCTGTGCTTCTCCCCAGCTCAAGGCGATGCCACCTGGGTGTGCAGGTGGGGACAACGGTGGGGACAGTGGCGTGCAGTTCGGGTTCTGCTGGGGTTGGGATGTCCCCGGGGCAACGCGGGGTCGGGGACCTGCATGGCAGCCCATCTTTTGGAGAGCTATGGGGCACGCGATGCTGGGACCCCCCAGCCCCCTTCTGGAGGAGCTGCGGACGTAGCAGGTGGGAAGCTGTAACTAAACCGCTGACTTTGCTATCTCCTGATAACAATGAGTTTGTTTAAACTTTCATGATTTTTTTTTTTTTTTTTTTTTGGAGAGGAAGCAATGTTTGCTCTTTTGTTGTTTTTTTTTCCCTCGTGTTTTGACAGTTTTGTTTCACTGGGGCACTTTTATGAGGAGCGTTTTATTATTTTACTATGTTATTCATCTGCATTTTAATTGCACTCAATAAAACTTGAAAGCTCCCAGCAGAGAAAATCCTATAGTACTTCCCATCCTGTCCCACTGGGGACGAATTGCTGAGGTCATGTCGTTTGTCAACAAACAGGGCTGAACCCTTTGTAAGAAACACGCTGATTTTCCTGATATATAACAGTAACAACTTTTAATTGGTGTTGTCAAATGGTTAAATTTAACCTGCCTTCACTCTGGGGCGATGGGGCGTGTTTTGAACAGAGCAGGTACTGTTTGGAGGCAGGACAAGGAAGACCCAAGAGAACCAAACCTTCTTGGGTGAAATGTGTCATCTCAAAATCCCTGACAAATGCTGGTACCCAAAATACTGGGGAGGGATCCATGCCCCCGCAACCACTCCGCTTTGCATCCCACCCAATACACCACCAGTGCTGCTTGGGTTTGGGTTAACTCTGCAGAGAATTAGCTAAAACCCCTTCACATTCACCTGGTACAGTTGGGTTTGGGTTTGTTCTCTAATCTCCAAACCCCCAAATTCCCAGCTAAATGCCTCCGGGGAAATCCCGGCCCCCCGCAAAGCTCTGCAGGGTTTGGGGAGCGTTCCCCATCCAATGTGGGAGCATGGCCGAGGGGCTGAGCCCACCCTGATCCTGGTTCCTCAACTGCCCAGACCCACCTGGCAGGATTCAATCCCCCCCAGTGCCACCACAGCCAGCTAATTCTGCAGGCATGCATGAAAACAATAAAAAAATTCATCTGCACGTCAGGGTTAGACCTTCAGGGCTCTGTGCATGAGACGTGGAGCTCGTGCTTGGGTCCCTGCAAGCACGAGCGTAGGCCAACATCTTGCGCTTCAAAGATTATGGCCTGTAAATCACTTTACCCTCCACCTTTCTGTGGCTCTCCATTGTCTGGCAGGCTCTTTCTCCTTGTAATTATTAAAGAGAGAGAAAAAAAAAAGGCAAGTTAAAGTTTTCATGCAGAAAGTGAAGGAGCTCAAATTGCATCCAGGAAAAAAAAAAAATGGTAGTCTTCTATTAAAACATCATCCATCCATTCCTTCCCCCTGCCCCCAGCTGATATTTAAGGGGATCAGAAGCAGAACTGCAAGGCAGCATTTAAATCAGCCCGGCTGCTAGCTTCATATATTAGTGCACCTGTGTTTCTCATCAAATGTGCTACCAAAAGGACTGGTTAAAAGTGCTTTGATCTGACTTTAAATATCCCCAAACATCAGGAACTGGAGGTATTTTAATCTGATTTTACTGGAACTGCGCCGATTTAAGGAAAACAGAACCCAAAATTAAGTTCATATTTTCCATCAATCCCTGAAGTTTGGAAAGAGGAGATTTTTGCCGTGAGCAGGGATGGCAGGAGAACAACCTCAGCTCTCTGCTATCGCTGTGCTTGGCGCTTGGTCGCAGCAAGGCAGGAGCGTCTTTGGAGCGGCACTCAGCCGCGTAGAGCAAGCAATTTGGTGCTCCTTCCTTTTTAGGCTTTTTTGGTGGTTTTTTCCTTCAGTTTCTTTCCCTGCTGCATTTAAACTCCGAGCTGATCCCCGTAACTATAAAGCATGTGAGACATGCTCGCACGCTGCCTCTCCTAGCGAGCCTCTCCTCTTTCAAGAGGACGGTGCTTCTCCTCCTCAGGTCTCAACGCGACTCCTCGGGTGCAAACCCCCGAGCGTGATTTAAATGCCTGGGGTCTGGTCTCACCTCAACCTGCCTTACTCCATCGCACACACCCATTTCCCTCGAGGGAGTACTAGAAAACCTCTCTCCCTCCTTCCCCACCCTGCTCCAGCTTACAGCCCTCCAAGCGTGGAGAGGTTCTCCGGAGCACCGGTGGTCTCCCGTTAGCTCCCAGCCACGTTTGCAGAGCAGTCGGGCAGGACCGAGCCCAGAGACTCAAACCAACCCCTCTGGGTTTCCTGCACGTCCTATTTTCCCTTCCCTTGGCTGTGTTTGTGCGAGGCAAAGCCGGGCTTTGACGCGACACTATTATTAGCTCTTTCCCTCCTGCGTCAGAACCTCAGCTGGTGTCACCTGGCAGCGCCCCGGTGACTCGGAGCTGAGGATTCAGCCTGCGGAGCAGCTTTAATAAGGAGTTTATTCTCAGGCTACCTGCTCAGCAGATGTTTCTGTTTGTTTTGTTTTATGTTTACTTTAATTCTGCTCCTAATGTGCCTTTTATAATGTCTTCTGGCAATACTTCTAGACCCGCACTGGATGGATGATAGCCTCTGTTGTTAAAGGCAAAGCTTGGGCGGCTCTGAGCTGCCTTATCTTCAGATCTCTCCGGTTAGACTTAAGAACTTGCTAAAACACTCAGCTGTAAGCTTTTTTCCCAGGACAGGACAGGATTTTCCCAGTGCTTCCGTGTGTCTCTGTGCTCTTCTCCTTGCCCTCACAGGAATCTTTGCATCTCGCTGTGAACCATAGAGCAGCTCCAGCCGCTGCCCCCTCCAAAGCCCATCTCTTAGCCAGCCACAGCCACCAGGACCAAGCCACAACATGCTGCAGATTCCCTTTCACTTTGTTCTTGGATAAAACCCCTTGATTTTAAAAAGTAGGATTTTTCAAGCAAATGAGGCTGGCTGAAGCCACAGGAAAAAGAGACGTGTAAGCACAGAAAAGAATGAGACCACTCTTGGTGTGGTGGTTGGCTCATCAAAAATAAGATGCATGCCCAGACAAGACAGGCTGAAAGATTATCTCCCACCCTGAGGAAAAAAAGAAAGACTTTTCTTTTCCCAGTGGCCGATTGTTTGGCTGGACATTGATTAAGAGCTCGGGCTCAGATAAAGGCTGGAGGGTTGGCAATAATATCAAAAAGGCAGTCGGAGTTTGGGGCCAGCCAAGTTGTCATTTCCTAATACCGCTGCTGCTGTCATCCAGCCTTCTAGGGCACTGAACAGTCTGGAGTGAACAGTTAAAAAGTATTTTAAAAAATAAAGTCGAACCCTTATTCCAGAGCAGTTCTCTCCTCCACAGACCCAGCTCAGCCTTCCCTTGGAAATTGTGCTAAACTTCAGCATTTGATCAAAAAAAAAAGAGAAGATAAAACATATAGGTAGAAATCAATGGAGCCTTTAAACACTGCGCTGTGAAAAAGGCTGCACTTTACTGTTGTCTTTCTGAACCCTGTGAAATGCTGGGAAACTGTTTTTAATAAACAAGAGTTCAAACGGTGGGGCTCCGTAGCCAACAGTCACGCCTTAAACTCTAAACTTTACATGAAAACTCTCAGATCCCTTTGAACTCTTTTTTTCCTCCCTGGCAGAGGATTCCAGTGTTTATGCATTTTTTTGAGATTGCTGGCGGGATCATGAGGAGGGTTTTAATATTTTTTTTAAACAATCTCCTGCCTTCAGAAACCATTAATGCCCACTAAGAAACATCAAGGCATTGCTTTGAAGTGCCTTCTGGCTACAGCCCTCTTACACTCTTTGGTTACTGTGCAATCAAATAATTAAATGGAGTCTAAAAAAATTCTTTTACCTGGTAATTAAACACCCCATGTTGGACAGTTGCAAGGGTTTTTAAAGGCATTGCAAAGCTACAAAGACTTGAAACACAAAAGCACTACATGCTACTAGAATAAGTGAGTAGACACTTTCTCCCTACTTTGGCAACCTGTCACGCAGGCAAGGTACGAGCTCAGCCTCCTCTTCCCGGCTTAACCAAGGTCAGGGCAGCAAATCCCGAAGGAGAAAGGACAGAGCAGAGAGTCATAAATTAGCAAAGCTAAACTCTCAAACCTTTTTTTTTTTTTTTTTTTTTTCATTTTGGAGAAGAAAAACAGCGTTTAACATAGCATACTTGCAGTTTTCATTTAAACAGGCAGAAGTTAACAGATGTGGAACTTACTGACTACCACTTTCTTACATAATTGTTGACCTTGAACATAGTGTATAGTACCTATGTGTTTGGCTTACTCTGCATAACAGCTTATAAAATCGGAAAATGATTTTTTGAAAAGATGATGTATGAATCCCTTCAAGTAGAAATACAAGTTTTTATTCTGGAGATTGCTCACAGAGATCAGCTAGAAAAGATACTTCGCTGCCTTAGTCTGTTCCTCTGCTACAGCAGCCTTATTTCCTTAAGCAGCTGAAAAACTTCATGGTTTATCTTCTTTTTCCCAAAACATAAAACCTACTTAAGCTGCCAGGAGGTCCCAGGCTATTGAAAGTGGAGTAATTTGGCAACATACAGGGAAGTGCTGGTTAGGCACCCGTCAAAATTACACCACAACCCTGTGTCCCAGAAGTCAAGGATACCACACCTCCGTATCTACTCCAGCACAACGTGGATTGTAAAGACAGACCCACCTATTGTCCTTTTTCCCCTGGACAAAAAAGAAATCTGAAGTTAATATTGGGCGAGATGATCTCTGGATTTTATTACCTTTGATTACCTTATCTTGGATTATATTGGTTATCCATTTGCTGCACACTGGGTGCCACAATTTAATCTTTATATGGAATGGTGATTTTCCTTTTGTTTAAAGCAAAGAGCATGAGAAATCCAACAGTGGATCGCTTCATTCCAGGGCAGCCAGCTGCACTGAGAAGAGCCACATTTGAGCACACTCCCAACGCTCACCCAAGACTTCTCTGTCTTACTCTTCCTGAGTGCTGCTGCTTGCAAGGGATGCTTCTGTCCAGAGACAGAAAGGAGAGAGATTTAGAAAAAGACTTTTAGTAAAGACTGGAAGTCATATTACATGCTAAACTAGTGTTTTTAGACCAGTATTCATCACAAACTGTCATGTGCTCTATAGCATATTAACTAATGTGACTAATACATCACATGCTTCTTTCTCCACCCTGTCTTTGGGAGAAGCATGTGCATGGACATTTTGTATTAATTTTTTTTCCTTTAATAATGCACACATGTGTCACCACATTTTGCTAGAAAAGGCCAGGCCAAAGCCAAGTACTTCATGCTGGAAGCCACACTTTTGGGTCAGTTCTCGAGAAAGTTCTGTTGCAAGAATCTCCATCTGGTTAAACTTTTAAAAATTCACCCCCATACTGAGTTTTATAAGATCAAAAAAGAGGAAGAGAGGAAATTTCCACTCCCACTAGCTTATGTTTTCTCTCTTTGCTTTTTGCTGCAATGGGACTTCTAGTATAGACTGTCTAAACTCCAGAGCTATTTGGAAAAGATGGGGTTGGAAAAAATAGCCCAAGCAGAAGGACTACCTACAACTAGCCTCTCCTCTCAGTCCTCCGTACACACCTACCCTTAAAGTTCAATGGTCTCAGTGAGGAAAATGAAACACCTTAGGTAACGATAAAACATACAATAGAAGACAAGTGTTGAGTATTTACACACGAGCAGTGCAGCATTACAGCAGACTCTCTGCCAAAGAGAGATCATTGCCTTCCTTACACCCCCAGGATTCATTGTCTCCTAGCCTGGGAACCTGTCTCTGTTCCCAAACATGGATATTTTTTTTGGCAGCAAGATGGAACAAAAGGCACAAAGAGAACTAAGAAAACTCTTTCAGTGAAGCTGTAGTCTTTTTTTTTTTTCTGTTCCCCTAAGGACGGGAAGCCCTCTAAGGATAGCTTATAACACGCCCAATCCTGCTACCTTTCTGGAAGGTGCTCAGTGCTCATAGGGACCTGATGGAATTGGGGTGCTTGCAGATTCCAGCCCAGCTTTTGACCTTGAAAAATTAATCCCCTACCTTTAGCACCAAAAATACCACAACATTTTGAAAATGAAATCACTGTTATATTTGAGTGGGTGTGTTATTTCGAGACAGCACTAATGTGATTATAAAATCAGTTGTGTCAGCTTATTGGCTCAGCTACAGACACTGATCTGCTCGAGCGTCTGTTCCTCTAACCGGCTGCTCACATTAGGGTGCTTCGTCCCTCCTCAGCTCCATATAGAAATAGATGCGATCTGATTCCCACTGTTGCACCAAAGAGAAAGAAACCCCTTCTTCCTGCAGTTGCCCACCCAGTCTCCATGAAACTTTGCATTTCCAGAGCACCTCTTGTGTCAAACATGAGCACAGCATTCCCCCAGCCCGTGAAAGGCTATAGCCCTTTTACATATATATATATGTATACATATACACACATACATATATATATGTATACGTGTGTATACATATATCTGTCCCTTCATCCCCAGCCCCATGCAGGCTGGGCTCACTGCTTCCAGGTGACAACAGCCAAGGCAAAAAGCCGAGTGGCAGCAGGCTCCAAACCTCCCAGCCTCGCTTTTCAGACTCCCCTCCGAATTTTTCTTTGCGCTTGAGCTCCCTTTAAACATTTCCTCTCACCTGTTACTGCATCCTGGTAGCAAGTATTTGTTTTCCCCTGTTTCTCTGTGGGTGTCTGACAGACACTCGGTGGCTTGCGCTGCCAGGCATGGTTTAATGCTGTCAGTGGCAGGTGACTCACTGGTACCGGAGGTGTCAGTCCTGGCAGGTTTGACTCAGCCCTTCATCCCTTGGCAGCAGATTGAAATAAAATGAAATTTCCATTGTGCACTGAGGCAGCTTTCCAGACATGGCCATACCAATGTGGCTTTATGTGCTTTGTGTGTACAGGATCTGTAAAGATTCTGTAGTTTGCTTGCTACGCTGGCTTACTGGTTTTTCTCACTTCTATATGCCGGATCATTCAGCTGCCCCTGTGCACCTCAAAGACCGCTGAGGTTCGTTGCTGCCACAGTCATTCCTAGGCCAGGTAACTGCCATGTTCTCCTTACTGAAGGCAGTGGCTGAAATCCTGCCATTAAAAACTTTCTGTCAAATAATTGCTTCACTGCTCATATTAGCAGGAATATCCCAGTTCCCAGTGAAAGTAAAAGGCACCTGAGTGAAGTATCACCTACCCATCTTTCCATCCCATGACCAGCTTTATCTCAAAGCAGGAGGCAATGCCCTCAGGCCAAACTCTAAACTTCCCATATGAAAACTGTACACAGCTGTCTGTCCTGCACAGAGTGTAAACATGGGATTTGAATCCAGCATGAGCTGTGTTTGACCACAGTACCAAACTTACAAGCTACAGAAACTTGACAGACACTTTATGCAATGGTCAAAATGTTTGTTATGGAGATGAGTATCTACTGATTTGAGCTGACAGTGAGAACGTACAATTTCTCATCACTATGTTACACGGACTAACCCAAACAACTTACCTCAAACTGTTTTTAATACTAGGTCTGCCAACTAATCAGGCAATTAAAATGGTGATGGTGAAAAAACAAGCATGCCCCCCTGTCTTAGCATGTTTAGAAAAGCCTGAGCTCCGCTGTGGATGCTAGGGGCTGAGCCTATGACTGTACACAGAAAGCCAGAAGCAAGATTCTTCTGCTTCGCTGTCCTGAACACTTTGATTGCTCTCTTCATCGGAGAGAACTTGTGCCAGTCTAAAAGGTTAAGAGGTTTTGCCCTTGTAATCTCTCCTCATAATAAGAATTCTAACTGTTACTTGTAAAAGTGGGCAAATATTTAAAAACCTGAAACTCATGAACTGCCTGAATCCATGAGTCATTCAGATTGCATTCTAAAGTCTTTTCTGATCTTCTAAATCTGGTGTCCAGCCTAACAAGAAGAGGTTAATGCTCTTTCTTTAAACAGATACTAAGACTGTTCAGTGCCAAATTTCAGCTACAGTTTACACTGAATATTCACCCAGTAGCTGCCTTTCTGCTTGTTCCCAGGGGTTTTTGTTCAAGAACACAGCTTTCTATTTTTGACAATTGGTTAGACTAATGGGATGGAAGCAAGGGAACAGAGTCCTGATGCTAAATACAACTGGTATGCATACGCACTGATTTTGCATGGACAGTCAGTGCAGATGCAGAGGTAACCGAGCCAGCCTACACAAGTCACCCGAGCTTTTAACATAACAAAAATGTAGCTACATTGCTGCCAGGACAATCTTAGTTCCAGAAGCAGCACAGCCAGGTTTGCACAGAGCTGAGCTCAGTGGGACCCTGACCATCTCTTTGGAGCTCCGGCTGAGCAGCGTTATGCAGGTTTATCCACCATTACTGTACTCCATTCTCCCTTACTTCAGAAACTGCAGACACTGCTACAGAGAAAAATTGCTCTCAGACTGGTGCTTACCAGGGCATGTAGCAACCCCTGCATTCTCAGAAGATACGGAAAAGGGGAAAAGGGGATGGATAAAGGAAAGAATCACTGGGTGAAAAGGAACCACCTTTATGAATGCTGATGAGTAAAAATAATCCTTTTTTTCTGCATTTTGTAGAATCATTTAGGTTGAAAAAGACCTTTAAGATCATCTAGTCCAACCGCAAGCCTGTTCATTATTTTAATTTAAACAAACACTGGAAGAAGAGGTCCTTAAAACACGTTTAAACACATCAAAACTATTTTCTCCATGCACACATACCAGACTCAAACCCACTCTACCTAAGCCTATTATGCCAACAGAAAGATCCACAGCACCTTGCCAGGGCTCTCAATCTGCTGTGAGACGTCTCTGTCTCCCTGAGCTCGCTGTCCAGGCTCCCTTTACAGTCAGTAGAGAAACCCAGATACTCCTAGGGCACAATTAATTTTATCCTAAGTTAGTTGCCTCTCTATTGACTATCACGGAGCCTAGACAAGCAATTCAGATGCAGCCATCCGAAGTTACACAAGAGGAAACCCACGCCAGCATCTAGGAGGATGCTCACAGCTCTTCCCTCCCTAACCCGAGGGCCTTGAAAAATTATTCCCCCCAAGTAGTTTTGTGCTGCATAGCTGGAGCCATCTCACAGCCACGGGGACGTTCACAGCCCTCAACAGCAGCAGCTCTAGGAGGTAGCTACAGCTAGTGCCCACATCTAATACAAAATGCATTTTGCACATACAGGCGAGGGGTAATAGCCATTCTGAAGGTTTTTCTGAATTACATCACTTGGCACCTACAGCACATTCTCCTTTCGCTACAGCTGGAGATGTTCCCTGCCAGCGAGTCCAGCGTGGTCCACGCCATCGGGATGGGTGGAGGACAGGGAACGGCCACGCGAGCACGACGGGCAAACACGGCTTCTTGCAAAGTGAAGGCAGGAAGGTCGGCTGCGGGCAGCTGCCCGGTCTGGCTCGCAGAGCCACGTCCTATCGAGCCGAGGGAGACGCTAGCAAGGGGGTTGGTAGCTACCAAAATGGGAGCAAATGAAGGATTTACTGTTTTTCCTTTCAGGATACATTCCCGGACACCAGCGTGGTGCTCAGACCGTTGCTTATCTCAGATTTGGCCCTCGATTGCGGCAATCATACCACACTTGTGCTCAGAGTCCTCCCGAACCCGTCCTTCTGCCAGCCTGGGCAGCTGGGGGGTGATCCCCAGGCGCTTTGCTGAGTTCACCTAAAAACTTCCCACAAACTGCAGCACCAGCCCTTAGATGAACTCCAAACCTCACCTTAACCCGGAACCTCAGCATTGTAAAAGAAGGGCAGGAAGGGAAACTTAAATATTATTGTCTTGGTAAATGAGGAGAAAAGGAAAAAAAAATTGAGATGGATTTTGGCAGTTTTCCATGTCAGTTTTCCCATTTCCCTCCCTCATGCACTTTCTGCAGCAGCAATCTGTCCTTTCCCCAAACGCTGAGCAATCCCGGCGCTAAACTAATCAATATTAATAGCGATGGGCTCGGGCGGGGGGGAGGAGAGGAGAGGAGAGGAGGGATTACCCTGACCTTTTTCAACTCACACTGCCTCAGACGGCCACCAAGCAGCTGAGGAGAGAGCAGCCAGACGGTAATGCCATGTGGTTTTAGTAGCTTTTCATTTTTATTTTTTTTTCCTGTGAATATTTACTTCTGTTGTCTCAGTGCAGATAGCAATGAAATCTGATTGTCTTCAGGAAGGAAAAAATTTAATTGTACCAGCCATCTCCGGGCCAAACCTCGCCTTGATGGAAAACTCCACTGAAATCAGGGGAATAACGCCCAGGCTGGATTTTAACTTGAATTTCTATTAAAAACAGGAATCGGATTAGGGAAATTTTGACAGGTGAAGTGTTGAATGCCGGTGTGCTTTGTGGATTTGTCTTATAATAGAGTACAATCAAACCCGTTGAGCCTGCAACTGGGATATTGAGTGCGAGAGCAAACAAAGGGCTGGGTGAACCAGTCCTCTATTGTTAAGCACAAGTGTCCACAGCAGCTCATCCAGATACCGGGGGTATGTATGCACTCAGAATAGGTGCTCAGAATTAAAGACAAATACTGTTAATTAAAACAAAATCATAATTGAAACTCTTTGTTCATATTGGATTTTGGGTTTATTGTAGAATTTCTGGTTAGCAGCATTTCTTAAAATAGAGGTTTACATCAGGAGGCACTGTGGATTATTGGCAATTAATGCATTGTCTTTTCTTTACTGAGATATTCTTGTTTCCATGTGCAAAATATGATTTTTTAGAAATTTCATCTGAGAAATCTAGATAAAATTCTATTTATACCTTTCCTCTTTTACTCTGAAAGAGCCAAGCCTCAGGGAGAGGTCCCAGATTGAGGTGTTAGATTGGGGGGAGGGGGGTTGAATAAACATTTTTATGGTATTTTCATATTTTTTCTTTCAAGCAGAAAATGCTTTGCAGATGGCTGATATCACAGCACTAGCTGATGAAGCCACGGGTGTGTTTTTCCTTTCTTTGTCAGGACCCATCATGTCCGACAAACCAGATTTTGCAGAAATTGAAACATTTGACAAGACCAAACTGAAGAAGACAGAAACCAGAGAGAAAAATCCATTGCCTACTAAAGAAAGTAAGTGTTTATGAGGCTATTTGAACTACAAGGAGCAAGGATACAATCTGTATTGCAGTTCATATGCAAAATGAATACTAATCATAGGATTACAGGCTCAAACTCATCCCTGACTTTAACTGGGGATAATACTAAGACTTGTACTCTATACTGGGCTTCCAAGGATACAAGTAGTAACAACCAATAGTGCATTTTGCCTGAAAAATCCTTCCTGATGGGATTGCTCTTGCTTCTGCTAAAAGCAAGACCAGTTTTTCTGCCGGTTGCAGGTAACAGGATCAAACTGTTTGTAATTACCATGTTACCAGCCTCTCTGGAGGCACAGAGGAACACTTGCACATCCCTGGCAGACCAGGCAGGATCCCCAGAAGGTGCCTGGGCTCTGGATCTAACATGTTGCCAGGCGGATAAGCTGCTGCCCCCCACTGGTACCTGCTGTCAGCCCTGGCCAGGAGAGCTCCAGGTACCTTCTCTGGGAATAAGGCTGCAAGAGAAACCCATCATCATCCTCGCCTTACAGGCAATCTTCCTTAGCAAAGCACCCCTGGGCTTTTCTCTTGCAGGGTCTTCTCCTGTCCAAGTGCTGTGCACGGGCAGCCGGGTGAGGGTTGTGATTCACATTCCACTTTGGGTGTGAAAATGGCACTTCTCTGCATTTGGACCAGACACTGTGAGTGGTTTCATGCAGAAGAGTATCACTAACCATTTTGGATGTGTCAGTACTGATAGCCATGGAGACACACTGTCCCTTGACACAAGATACCTGTTTTTTCCTTGTTTTATTATCCCTACCAATGCTAAAGCTGTAAATACAAGAGGAGGTTTGCATATCATGAACTGCACCCTACTAGCTATGCAGACGTGGGAATGGGTTGGCATTTCAAGGGTGGCCAAAGAAAGCAAATGGGGACTTACCATCCCTGACTTTAAGAATTACTGTAGAAATCTGTATCCTGCAGAATCATTATAATGTTTATTGATGATGTTTTTGTTTCCTCTGTTTTTCTGGCAGCTATCGAACAGGAAAAGCAAAGTGAAAGTACAGCCTGAGCATAAAAATTGAAGATGTGACTACTGCTTCTTCAGTGGGGTTTTGGCTTCCAAGTTGGGTTGTTTTGTTTTGTCTCCCCCTGATCCCATGTTTGTTGCCCATTTATTTTAGCAAACATTTGCTCATTTAATGTTCCCTGGGGAAGAAGTTTGGTTTGTGTTTGTTGAACAAGATACTATGTATTTGTATTCTTAAAACATCATATTCCGAGTTCTGTATCAACCCCATTACTTGCCTAAAAAAGCAATTTGCATAAAAATTGTTTTCCTAAACCTCACAATAAACAGGTTTCTTCCGATCAGCTGTCTTCGAGCCTTGCAGAAATAGGGTTTACGCTGCAACTCTTACTAGCGTCCTTCTCACTTTGCATTGCAACAGCATCTGGAGAGCACAGCCAGGTTAGGAAGAGTTACCCCAGGCCCCCACAGGTCCCCCTGGCCGGCACACAGCCCCTCTCCGACAGCATGTACACCTGTATCCTGCAGAATCTTGGAGCCCCACATGGCACCAACCCACCAGGCACCCCCCAACTGACTTCACAGCAGCCTGGAGACTTCACTGCCTTTCCCTGTGTCACTCAAAAGAGTGTTTCAGGGGAACTCGGAGGGGCAAATTTTGTGTGCTAGCTCCTAAGCTTTTAAACCCCCAGCTTGGCAGCAGGCAGGAGTAAGATGGGAAGTTGCTGGCCTGCTTCAGTCCTGTCCAGCAGTAGGTTAGAGGTCTCAGAGCCAAGTACCCACTTACAAATTCCATGAAAATTTGTTCGTTGGGCTGAGGAAATACTCAAATTAGCACCCCAGATGGGAGAAGGGCTGCAGCACCCTCTCCACAGCTTTTTTTCTCTCTTTAGCCTGTCAAGATCCAATCAACCCTGGGACAACTGCAGCAGACATAGCCTTTGGCCCATCTAATATCAAGCTTTACAGGAATGCAGAAAGGTGGGAGAAGGAAGGAAAATTTATTATTGCACTCATTTTCTGGGATGAGAAAGAAACCTTCAGCAGCACAGGACACAGACCTTCAAAGCAAGCAGATTCCCTAAATCTCCATTACTGGTGGTGCAATACCATCCTCGCTGATCTACAGAGGGCTCAGCAAAAATAGTCTCTGGTACCAGCTCAGGGGACTCTCAATTACATGGTATCACATTATGTCTGGAATTAATTTGCAATCATATTAGAAAAACAAGTGCTTACTCTGGGAAGATAAACTGCTGTCCCTGGAGCTTCGGTTTGATCCTACTTGTGCTGAGAAATAGGAGTAATTCTGTGTACTTCAACAGGGTTACTCCAGGTTTATACCAGTGTAAAGAGAGGCAGAAACTGTGCTACAGGCTTCAGAAAACAGAAACAAATGGTTGCGGTGGTGTTTAGAAAGCACTCATTTACCTAAGGGCTGCTTGACACTTGACATTTAATGTGAATAGTCAGAACCGCAATTAAACAATAGCAGCGTAGCCACGAAACGGGTGACTTTCGGTGGCAATGAAAAGTAAACAGAGGTGGCCAAGAGACCAAGGGAAAACACACGGCATGCAGGACTAGGGATTTCAGTTAGAGCTTCCTTCATGTCAATGGCATTCAAAGGGCCGAGACTGCTGTTGCAATGACGACTCATCAGTTCGACATTGCTGCTGTTTTCATGACCAAGTTTTTTTGCACATTCTCCTTTGAGGTTCTCATTCCCCTTGGAACCTGACTCTAAGGGGGTTCTTTAGGGTCTGCTGGATTTATTAATACTCATTTTTATTTAAAGGGTGAAGAATGTGAGAGGTTGAGCAAAAAGGAAAACAGTGCTATTTTCTTTGTGACTCATGCCCTCCCCTCACTCCCACATGGCACTAGGGTCAAAGAGCCTTTGACATTATTTAATATCAGCTTTGGTGACGGTTCCTTCATGGAGAGGGCATTCAGAGACGGCACTTAAAGCAACAACATCTACTGGAAACTCATACAGCTAATACCGCTCAACCAGATTACCCGTTACTTTTCCACGGGATGACTTTTAAGCACCATATTGCACTCAGCGGGTAAGCCCGCAGACTAGACTTTCTCCTTGTTCTTGCCAGGAGACAGCACTTTGTTCCACATGACGATCTCCCTCCTTCTCTGCCAGTTCAGAGCATCTGCCAACTCGCTCAGCACAACACACCGTAAATCACAAAAAACCTCTTTGGCACAACCGAGACGGTGGCCGGCATCTGTGCCCCCAGGTTCTCCCGGAACCTCAAGGTCTGGGCTGTGTCCTCAAGCCTGCACTTTGCAGGAAGAAGGGAAGGAAGGGCTGCCCAGAGCACGAAAACAACAGAGATATTCTCCTCTCGTGTTTGCACAGACACAAAGGATTAGCAGCATGGCTCTAAGGAGCAATGCAGCAGGTAAGAGCACTCTCTACAGCTCTGGAGGTACCAGATTTGTCCAGGCACTTGGCTCGGCACTGCTCCTGGTGCAGCTGCAGGGCTCACTGCCCTCACGAAACCTCCTCCTGATTTAGCGGTTTGTATTTAAAACCTGACACCATAAACCCAAAGTCTGAGTGCTTGTGTACACACGGCTCACCCCACTGAAAAGGGCTACACAGACAAGAACCACTTTAACCAACTTCCCCACCCCTGGATCTGACTGCAAAAGCTGTTGAGCTACAGCAAAGTACACAGCAGCTGCACACCGGGAAAAACTGCTCAAGGTTAGAGGCCAGATCTTCCCACCCTGCACCCACCTGCCCCAGGTGGAACAGGGTTTGTGGCGGGGTTCGGAGACCGTTTCTTTCACCGTTAGCAGTTAAGAGAGACTTAAAGACATGTAGTTACAGTACCCTGAGTTGAGAAGCATCCCTCTCTGCTTCCGTGTGAAACCACTTCAGCCCAGGAACTGGATCATGAGATTAAAATTTGTCAAGAGCAAGGGCAGGTCTGGCTCCCTGTTATCTTAATCAAAGAGCATTACAGCCCTTATCTGTAGGGCAAGCTGGGGACACAGACCAGGAAGCCGTTCATCATTTAAGACTGAGACACTGAATTTTCATCATTCCAGTCATTATACTAAGGAAGGGAGCTACAAGACAAGCCAAACCAAACACTTTGCCCACACCTAAGAACCACCTTCTGGGTGTTAACCTGCTCCTGACCTTCACTCCCTGGAAGAACATCCTCCAGCGCTGAGGCTCACCGACAGCCACCCACTCCAGAGCTAGGATCCTTCCCCAGTCTCCATGCTGGTGAGAAGCTGAGCTGCAGACAACTCCATCAGCAAACTCAACCAGCTCCAGGTGGGAAACTTAAATATTCTTGCCAATTAGCAACAGCCCTCAGCTGTTTGGATCCCTTACATAATGAGACCTTGCAACTCCTCCAAAGGAAAAACACCTTCCATACTAATCCAGTTACAGAAAAAAAATCACTGTATGCAGATAGACACCAGCCTTCTCAGCATTGCCATGAAGCCAACCTTGTGCCCTACATCCCGGGGACAGGGCCAGCCCTCCCGGGATCCTGGCCAAGTCCACCTGCCCCTGTGAGTCACCTCTAATTGCTCCACACAGTCGCAGTGAGCCCCGGCTGAGCAGAGGAGATCTGCATTCCTGTCGTTATTATACAGAAGTTATTTGATCCAATAAATCTCGTTAGGCAGGCATTTGATAACAGTGACAGCCAGGGAGGACAAACCCTGAACCCAGTGCTCCTAAGAAAAGGGCACGTGTGTGTTGCATCTCCGTCGGAGCCCAGCTAAAACCGCCTGGAGCTCCTGCCGATCCCGGCTCAGATACCACAGACCAAGACCCAAAGCACATGTGGGGTTTTTTTCCAAACACGTTTGGGGGTTCTGTCTTATTTGGGTCATTAGCCCCGTGGCTGCCGAGGCATCTCATAGCAAATCTTTAGGTCGGGCCCTGCAGCGCTGAGGGCAATCGGCTTTGGCCAGGCGGCTGGTTTACAACAAAAGCTGAGATGCCGGTGCCAGGCCAAGGCTGGAGAAGACTTGGCTTTGGGGACACTCCTTCGTGCGTTTCTGCTCTGCTGGCGGTGGTGCCCCTGGCGCAGCAGAGACCTCTCCTACTAAGTGATGAACGGGGAAAGAAACAGGGGGGAGATGTGAGGGAACACAAGCCCGGCGGGATCGAGGATCTGAGCTGCAGCCACGTGGGAAGGAGCAGGTCGGGGGGCCGGGAGCGCGGCCGGGGAGGTGCCCACGGCAGCAGAAACTCCAGGCAGAAGAAGCCGGGGTGGGTCTCATGCCTCTGCCCGGCTCCCCCCCGCCTTGTTTTTTCCAAAAACACAGGGTGAAAACAATAGTCTTTTAAAAAGCACTAACCTTCTTGGTGCCAAGCTGGGGGAACCTCCCACACCTCACACAGGCAAACAAAGCCGCTGTGTCCTCCCGGAGCCCGGGCACGGGCAGCCGGCCCCGTCCGCTCCACCTTCTCCCACCCCACGGGTCTGTGGGTTCCCGGCAAGCTCCGGCCGTCCCAACCCGATCCTGGGCACCGAGACGTGTCCCGGCAGCAAAACCCGCTCAGCCTTGAACGTGAAACGCGGCGCGGGGACGGTTGGGGCTGAGCCAGAGTGTGTGGGAGCAGGTGTGTGCGCGCGCGGGGGTGTTTCTCCAGCTCAAACCCAACGCCGCTCAAACTGACAGCAGGGTAAGCTCTCGTTTCGTCTTCCGCGGCGGGTATCTGTGCCGGGAAAGGCGGCTCCGTGTGCTTTCTGTCTTGTCAGAAGAGCTGGCTTGGGAAGGAACAGTTGCTGGGGATGGTTCACGCACATCTTGTACGCTGTGCTGACAACAGCTCTTGACAACTCCTACCATCAGTTGCAAATCTCACAATGCTTCGCGTTTGCTTCGAGGCCCGGCTCCAGAATTCGTTCGATCGATGGGGAATCAGGAAAAAAGGAGGTGGAGGAGGGAGAAAAAGGGGGTTTCTAGCTGCTGTGGTCAAAGAGACACGTGAAAATGGGGTCTTTTAGGGCTCCAGCATAGGCACTGAACAAAAAGAATGAGATTTTTCAAAATAAAACAACAATCTCAGGAATTTTAAGCTGGTCTTGTGAATTTAGAAGCCAAGTCAGTATCAAAATTTTTGGACTTGGCAAAGTTGCAAAAAGCAGGGAAGAAAAAAATGATGTGTGACTCCAAGTGGGTGTTTTCAAACAGCATCTTGTTTGGGGAAAATAATCCCTCTTGGTCTGCTTTGTTTTCTCGTGATGCTGGAAATAATTCTCCTCCTCAGAGAGAAGAATTGGGTTTTTCTTTTTCTGTCTCATCATGGGAGATACCCCAGGTCACGCCTGACCACAGCTGGTCCCCCCATCCCTGCTACCACCGGAGTCACTACCTCAAAGTGTTAAAGGAACACATGTACGGCTCCGATATCCCACGTTTCATTTGGCAATGAAGAAATCGGCCGTGGGGTGCCCTGGGTGAAGGCAGACCTTTTTGGGCCTGAGCCCAAGGGCAGGGGACGGAGGCAGCAGGGATATCCCAGGGCAGCACCATCGCTCCTGGGACCCTTCTCTCCAGGGAGCAGGAGTAGCAACAGGTAGTAGTGCTGCCATATCTCCATAGTGGCTTTATAATAGCTCCAGCCTCCCCACCGCTCCTCCTGACTTGGGCCATTTTATTTCTGTCCTGTCCAGGTTCCTGTTTCAGCGGGAGCTGGGTAACCCGAGCCCGCGGCGCTGCTTCATGCCAGCTCTGGCCATCGACTGCCGGACATCAGCTCCGGCACGGACCTCACCTGGCACCGGCAAGGGTGGGAAGGAGCGAGGGTGTTTGGAGGGAGAAGGCGTCAAACAACTTTTGTGCCAGCTGCAGTTCTCCCACATCGGCAGCCGTCCCCAATAACGCTAATGATTTTGGTGGCGTTAATCCAGGTTGAGACGGGGGCAGCTAAAATGATACTAGCCTGGGCACGGGAGGGCTGCGGGCGCTGCTGGAGAATTGCTCTTGCCCACCCAGCACTCCCCCCATCTTGGTCACGTAAAAAAAGGAGGTGTTTGCTCTACTGAGGGCTTCAGAGCAGGGAAAAACCTGGAGGAAACTTCTCCCAGTGTGAGCGAGCGGGGATTTGTCGTGACCATACGGTAAACACGGTCCTGCCCAGACATACCCCTGCCACAGGGCAGCCCTGGGGCGGCACGGCACGGCACGGCACGGCACGGCACGGTGCTCCCTCCCAGGGGTGGCCGCCCTGCTTGGGTCCACGCTGGCATCGCCTCTTCTAACACACCCAGCTGAAAATCATCACCTCTCTGTTTTAACAGACCTCTGGCACCATTTTATTATTGTGCTGCTTTAACACCCCAAGCCCAATGTGCGTGGCTGGGTCTCCAGTTTATTTTTACTTCTCTTTTAATGTTTCGTGAATACCCAGGGAATTGGAAATGTCAGGACACCGGTGTGGCTGTATCAGCCGTAGGAATCTGCCTCCCTGTTCAATAGATAATTGAAGACTATTTCAAACGGGAGCTGCCTCGACGTGAGCGTTGGCTCCTCATGGCGCTTACCCTGGCTTCATTTATTTTCTAGCTCTACAAAGGACTAATAAAGCTTTAACTTACCTGCTTTTCTAAACTTCACATCTGAAGCATTCGGCGGTGCACGGCCAAGGTGGAAATAAAAGCGCTCAACCTGAAATAGCACTCAGTATTCAGAACGGGCTAAAAAATGTAAATCCCAGAGCCATGCTCAAGTGGCAGGGATGCTATTTCTCTCTGTAACGCCGAGGCAAATGCACCAACTGGCAACACCCATCGGTGACTTCGGTCTCTGCATCAGCGTGTACCGAGTCCCTGGGGAGGGGTCCTGCTTCGGGAGACGGTGCCACACTTGGACCCCTCGGAAAGGCAATTTATTGAGCCTTGAGATTAACCCCCTGGGCACTGCTAACTCCTGCATAAGCCAAGTAGGAACCGAAACACCGACGGGAGCAGGGCCGGGTTTCCCCGCAGGCACCCGGTGTCTCCAGCCAGACCTGCCGGCGTTCAGGGCCGGCAGCACCCAGCTCACCCTGCAGTTGATATGTATCAATGATGCCAACCCCACCGTGGGGGATTTAAGCTAGATGGGCTGCTGGGGAGGTGAACCGGGCAGGATTTAGGAAACCTGTGCTCCGGGCCACTCCCCTTGAGCAAGTCTCGTCATCTCATCACACTTCGGTTTCACCGCGTGAGGACTGGGAGCGGTGATACCCATCGCCTCCGAGCACAGCCTCCCTCCCTCCCCTTCACACAGGCAGCAGAAGTCCAGTGCAACACAGAGTCCCTCAATACGGTCTCCATTATTTCCCAGTAGTTACATGCAGACAAGCTTTCCTGTCCCTGGAAGCACATTTTGCTAAAATGTCACTCCTTGTCGCTCTGAGCGCAGCCAGACAAAGCACAGAGCCACAATACAGATTTATTTTTCTTTTTTTTATCATCCCAGCTTGAAAAACCCAGGGAAGGGCCAGCCAACCTGAGCAATGAGCATCAAAAAACCACTGGAGATTGTTCTGGCAGGCGGGATCACCGGGTGGCTTTTATCCCAGTTGCCGCTTGAGCTACTGGGATGGAGGGGGCTTCACGAACCTGTCCCATCCATACCTGTCCACCGGCCGCCCGAGCACTGGCAGTGTCCCAGCCTTGCTCTGCCACTGGACACGGGTGGGTGCTGGGACGGGCTGGGATGGGTGTGCGGTGCGGGGACGTCCCACAGGGGGGAGCCTTGTCACCAGCCTGCAGGTGACACTGCCCGGGGGACATCATCCGGGGGGGACACACATCATCCCGAGGGGAATTCATCCCGGGCATCCCCACCGGCCACTAAACCCGCTCAGGCTACGCTGCTCCGTTGTGTTTGGTCCCGCCACAGTAAGTGCTGCTGCATTTCCAGCCTCTCCGAATTAAAGGATGCAAAACGTATTGTTTTCATCCTCCGTGGGGCTGGGCAAAGCTCCCTCCACAACTACCACAGTTCAAGTTTTCAGAGCTGATCTGGGATTTGGGGAGGGAATACGAGCAAGGAAATCTGTTTTCAAAGGGTGTCACTGGGAAAAATTCATCCCGTGGAAGGTCCTAATGGGTCTCCGTGCCTGGAGGATGCTGGCAAGCTGGACCCGTGAACCGGATCTCCACGTTACATGTTCCCATCGGGACAACTTTAAACCAAACAGTAAAGGCCTAAAACTGGTTTAGTAAAACCAGAGACCTTGCCACGAGTTGTCACCTCACTCTGAACTCAGGTAACACTGGAGATGTCTCCGCCCAGCTCAAAGATTAATAAATGCATGGCACTGCCTTCATCCGCAAACTGATTAAAGCGTATATATAAACATGACATCAGTGCCCTGCTCCATTAAGGAATGGAAATATGCAGCTCGATGCCTGCAAAAAGACAGGCAAGGCAAGAAGAGTTTCCTTGGGGGGAGAAGAGCAAAGTGCCGGAGCCTCAGCAGGCACCACGGAGCGGGGAGCAAGCCCCCGAGCAGCGCAGATTCCCCACTGCCTTTGTGGGGCAAAGCAGGTGCCAGAAGCAAGTTTTTCTTCTCATTTTGTTTTTCCCGGCAAGACTCAAAGAGCTTTTAAAGTTGCCGTCCAGCCCAGGATCCCACAGAGGAAGCCTCAGCTTTCTGCACTCAGAATCACCTCTGTCCAAAGAAATAAAGATGAGTCTTAAGAAAATACTTGTAGCTCAGATCACCATTTTCTTCTTGCAAGTCTCAGAACCTCCTACACTCAGCGTGCCAGACACAGCCGGCACTGACACACGCGTGCTGCAGCTCAGAAATCAAGATCTTTGGGCTTAATCTGTTCCCCAAGACACAAAGTGGATGGGGGACAGGCGGGGTGACACAGCCGCAGCCGCCAAGGGATAGAGGGAGGAACCACGCTGGGAAAGGCCGGGAAGCACCACATGAGCCAGGTTGTAATCAGTTCATTTAACTTGAGTTTGGCTGGGAATGATTAAGAAGGAGGTGATAATTTTCCTCTGTATCAAGTGCCCAATCTCTTCCTGGACAGGCTGCTGAGGTGACACATTGCCAGGACCGAATGCCCAGGCAGTAACCTATCTGCTGCACTAACACCGCTTTGCATGACACTTCCTTTAAAGAAGGAGAGAAAAACAAAGCGCTTGTCCCTACTTTATCATGGTGCTGTGTAAACAGCCCTGTGGGCTTTGAAGGACACACCTGAAGGAGGCAGGTGAGGTGAGGCTGATCAGGTCACGGAGCTGCCGCTCCGGGGCCGACCCACCGGGTGCTGGGTCCTCTCGAGAGTCACCGAGATCTGAAGGTTGATCTAAACGGGGGTGGTTTACTCTGCCCCGCTTTCGGGGGCAGCTCGAGACACGGCAGGACCAAGTTCGGACATGTCATTGCCCAGAAGTAGCTGTGCATCACTTCTGGATGCCGTGAAGACAGAGGCGTGGAGTAGCCACTGGGATTTAGGAAAGTCAGCCAGGAGGGACCAACAACCCCACGACAACCCTTTTCCAGGCGTAGATGCTCAGCAAGGAAAAGTTTTGCTTCTCTGGAAGGGCCCGGGCGAGTTTGGGGCAGGAGACGTGACCTCCCTCCGCAGCGCAGAGGGGATGCTGGTGCCTGCGCCTCGGCAGAGGGCTGTGCCAGAGCTTTTCTCGAGATTTTGACTCTGCAGGCTCATTGCCCCCATGCTGGGAGGGCAAGGGAGCTGCCTTCGGGAGTCTGGAAAGGGGTGAGGACAGGGAGACAGAGGCTTAGGAGGGGAGCAGGGAAGTCACTGGAGAGAGGAGACAGGGGAAGAACACAGCTTTAAAACGTGCAATGCAAAACCAGGGGGAAGGAAGGGGAAGAAATACCCTTTACCTGCTCGCAAGTGAAACACCCTTGTTCTTCCCACGAGCAACGTCCCGGCTTGGCTCCCGGGCCGAGGTTGCCGTCTCGGACGCTGGTGCGAGCTTCTGCTCCGGCAGGCGTGCGGCTCGCCCCTGCCTCAGCCCACCGCCGCTCCCAGCCTCCCCGAGACCCCTCGGCCAAGGGCTGCAGCCGTCCCGGCTCGCCCCACACCCACACACAGCCCATCCCGGCCAGACCAGCCGCTCGGCTCCACACCCCGGTGCCGGGGGACGGCCGCCGGGATCCGGGGCTGGCAGCACCGCCTGGGAATCCGGGGATCAACGAGTGACTTTAGCCCAGGGAAACGGGCGCTGCTGCTCGCAGACCCCCTCCAGCCGCTGCCCCCGAGAGCGGGGGAGCAGTCGATGGGGCTGGAGGGGCCCTGACCCGTCATCCAGCCCGTGTGTGTCCCCCCCGCCAGGGCAGGGCCGTGCTCACCAGTCTCATTCCCGACACATGATGGGCCCCCAGCAAATTAAATCTACCCCCTGAGCCCCTTGCTCTGCCTCTTGCTGATGGAAAAAAGAGGGTTTTCCTCCCTCGTTTGCTCCGTCTTCTCTTTTCTAGCCCAAACACAACGCCCTGTGCACACGGGCCCGAGAGCTCCACAGTGCTCCGGGGCCGTTTCTACAACCCCCATCGGGACATTGCGCTCTTCCCGAATCACCTTGACAGCCCTTGCTAGGAAGTGTCCCGGTTCCCAGCTGGCTTGTGGCTGGAAAAGTCAGCATTTGGGTTCCAAACCCAAATTTTTTGCTTCCTGAAACCAAAAGACGTAAAGCCCAAACTGTGCAACCTGGAGCCTCCTGGGTTTTGGCATCCTGAGGGTCCTGTATTCTGTTCCAGGATGTGATTCCTCCGGTGGCTGCTTACCTTGGACTTGCTCGTTCCTGGCCTCTCTGGTGAAATTCGCTCCTCATCCCCTCACGCCACACGTGAGGCTCTGCTGGGAATCAGGATTAAGAGTAAGGCAGAAAAACTGGTTGCATTGGTACAACTGAGAGGGGACGAAGTGCTGCGGGGAGGCAGGAGACAGAACATCTCAGGATGATTTTGTCACTGGGAAAGCACACCCTAACTGGCACTGTTGGACATTTTAACCTTGTTTTCAGTGAACATCGAGCCGCTTCTAACTATGTGCCAAAATAGAAAAGGACTAAGCCCGTGGGATAGGTGTGGCATAAAACCTGATTTTGGTTTCACCTCCATCCTCAATTACCATTCATTAATCAAAACATATTTGTTATACAGGCAAAACTCCCACCAGCGTTGCCGGGTCCAGGGCTTGGGTCCTGATGGTGTTTGCTCCCACTGGGAACCGCTGCAGCCCACGAGGGACTGCACAGCAGGCAGGGCAACGGGGACGTATTTTCCCCAACACGGGAAAGTTGGGAGGACTAAAAAAAACCCCCAATTCCTGCACGGAGCTGAGCACGCAGGAGGATTGCCCTGTGGCTGCAGTCCTCGGCGATGGAGTATTTTGAAGCAAAGGGACACGTCCCCTTTGCTGAGCGGCTGGCTGTGTACAGACCGAGGACGTGGTAGCACCCGCAGGGCCTTGGGTGGCTTCCCGGGGCGAGCGGTGTGGGAGAGCACCATAAAACATCCTCCACCTCGCCAGCGAGGGGGTGGCTTTCTAATTACCCAGGTGGATTTTTATTGTGATGAAGCCAGCAGCGCAGGATTTGACGCTAGGGGTCTGAATGTGTCACCTGCCAAGGGCAATTTAGCAAGTGGTCTGTGCTTTATTTTCCTGTTGTCCACAGCCGCGGGGCTCACCGTGCCGACAAGCCGAGAGCCCTCGCCTGCGGGACCCGCCAGCCGGCGGAGTGCGTGGCACTTGTATAAACCGATTTATCTCCTGTCTGCCCGCCCTTCAACCCCACATTCTGCTGTGAAGAGGGTTTTATGGGCGCGTGGGGCTGTACACAGTATTACCGTCTCTTGACTTGGGGCAGATAGCAAAATATTTTAGGATTTTGATTGTCTCGCGCAAAGCGCTGGCCGTTTGGCCACGTCGCAAGAAAATAAGAAACAAAGCATCAACGTTTTATCAGCAAAGCCAAGGGGCTCCAGCTGACGTGCAGCGCACCGCTTGCCAAACAGCCTGCCCCGCCACGGCACGTGGAGCCAACGCAAACTCCCGTGGTGCCACCGCGCTGACGGCTCGCTCTCGGGTCCGAGGCTGCCCAGAACGACTGATGCTTCATTTTCTGCATAACCAGGTAAATTCAACAGAATTTTCCTTTCAGATTTTTCTTTCCCCGTCCAAGAGCAAGCCAAAAGCAAGTTGCTAGGCAGTGAGAAAACCAAAAAGAAACTCCTTCGGCATCATTTCACAGATGGGGCTGCAGCTGAGGAGACGGAGGGTGCGACCGGCGGGCTTTTCTCATGGGCGATGGGGGAGCACCCAGCCCCGCAGCCCTCCAGAACCCAGCCGGGCTTCGCCCACACGCTCCCGGTGATGTGCAGAGCAAAACACCGAAATCAGCTTCCAAACAGCTACGCCCAGTCCAGCTCTGCCACTGATTTACCCTTGAGATCCCAAGACCACCTGTCTCTGTGCCTCAGTTTACCCACCTGCAAACAGAGACAGCTGTATTTAATCTCTTTTACTGCGAGGACATTGCATGAAGCGCTCTGTAAGTGCAAAATGTATTAACACAGCAAGACCAAAGTCTGCTTTTGCCTAAAGCGGGGAAGTCCTGCGGTGATAGGACTGGGATTGTTGCAGTCCCATCGGTCTGCCGGGCTGGATGACCCCGCAGAAGCGCTGGCTCCCACTTGCCACTTGCCAGGACCGAGCTGTAAATGCAGAAAAAAAACCCTGCAGCAGCGCAGGAAGGCTTGTCCCAGCACGCTGCTTGCTTTGCTGACAACTGCGGTGAGTGCCAATGTTACAGGTGACTTTTAAGATCCCTGTGACTTTAATTGGAAAGGACATTTTTATTAGTCCAAGCAAATAGCTGTGTGAACCTGCCAACTGCAGTGACTGCTTGCGGCAGAGCTTCACACCCAGAGACGCTGTTATTCTTCTGGCGTGTGATAGGAATATCATGTGTGAACTGACATAGCAGACACGCCAACATTTTTTTAGCTGTACAAGCTCTCTCAGACAAGAAAAAAACCAAAAACATCAATATGCCCCCGGGACAGCCAGGCACAAACCCCAAAATTACCTGCATGCATATAGAAAATGCACAACAGATTTCCAAACCGTATGCATGGGCTTTAATCAATGAACTTCACTGATACATGGGAAACACTTTATTCCCAGTAATTGTTCTTTGACAGCTCTAGCAAGCAGGATCTGTTCGGGATGGTAATGATTAAAATGCTGACTCACAGAGGGTTTTGCCGTGCTGGCGGGACTACACCAGCTTAGTGCTCACTTGGAAGGTATTTTGCATCCCTGCTTTTCGACCAATCTGCAATTTTAATCCTCCGCCTGCAAACAGTCGTTTGCGGCTTTGCCCAACTGACTCCAGGTTTCCCTTCCGCAGGGTCCGGAGGGAAGAGGGTTCTCCTCTCGCTCCCTAACGGGCAGGACAAGGAGAGGCCCCGTGCTTTCTACAACCCGGAGCAGCAAGGAGCTCCTCCGCCTGCTCCTGGGAAGGAGGGAAGAGAAGTGACGGCCCCCCCAGCTGCCTGGGACCCGAGCCGATAGACCTGCGCTTCGGACATCCAGCGCCGCCATGCGTAAAGCCGTAGGGCAGGTTGGTGGCTTTGCCATGCTCTCGCGCGTCTCACGGCAAGACAGCGAAGTCCTCGGCAAACGTACGGCCTCCTGCCTGACCGTAGTGCGCGCCCGGGTGCCAAAAGGGGGTTTATCCCCGCGTGGCCCCGTTTCCTCGTGGCACGGCCCTCCGGGTGCCACACCGGTGCGGTCCCATTGCCTCGAACCCCACGTTTGCGGCCCCATCGTGAGTCCCCTTGCAGTAGCGGACGTTAACACCAGGAGATGGGTGTACCCAGGGGTCAGCCGGGGAGCTGAGAGGAGGAGGAGGAGGAGGAGGAGGGGGAGGAAGGCAGCACCTCTACCCTGCCATGGAGCCAGCGCCGGGCAGATGCTGCAGCCCTGTGCCACGGGGCAGTGCCGCGGGCTGGTTGGCACTGCTGGCATGGCACAGCACTGCTTTTGGGCTAAGCACCCCCACTGCCCCGCTCAGCAGGCAGGATCCCTGCCCGGGGTGAGCCGGTCCCCAGCTGGGACCATTCAGCCACAGGAAGACAGACCAAGAAGTTCCCAGGAACACCATCTCGCTATTGCTCCACCCGCAGCATCACAGCTTCTTAGAGCCCTTAATGATATTGGCCGTAACTATTAAGAGGCTTTTTTGGGGTTCCTCCGATAAGGATTTTCCCTCTCCCGAGCACGGCCGATGGCCCAGCAGCGGCGGAGGCCCCCCGCTCCGCTCAGGGGGGGACGGGCAGGGCTCCCGCCCGCGGAGCCAGCGAGCAGCCGTGCTTCTGCTGCGGCTGCCTTCACCGTAGGGAAATTACTAACCCCAGAAAACTGTTCCCCTAATTACAGCGTTGGAGCATGGAGCAAACCACATAAATGATTCACACAGTGTTCCCAAGCTGCAGCCGCGTAAATTAGAGAGATTTCCAAACACTCCCGAGCCCTGCAAGCTGTTATCAGGATGGAAATGCAGAAAACTTTCAACGTAAAGAGGCGAGAAGGGGAAAAAAAGCCCCGCCGTTAAAGGCATCTCTGCAGATCAAGAAGAGCTGGGAGGTCTATCCCCTATAGATCTTTAGAGAACGGCTGTTAAAACTCCTCGGGGAGTTCTTGCAGGAGGGAGCAGGCGGATAGCAGGGGAACTATAGAAATGCATCGGCTTGTTATTTCGGAGGGACGCAGGGACTGAGCCTCTGCTGGCAAGCAGGGGATGAAAAGGAGAAGGCAAGCGGACTTGGAGCCAAGAGAAAGGGATGGCTGGCGGTGGGGAAGAGAGTTAAAAGTGTCCCATTGTTAGGGAAGTTTGCTCTCCTTCAGACCATCCCGCTCCCAGGGACACCGCGCCGCCTTTTGAAGTGCAACCTTAGGCGGTTCCTTGTCACCCATTGGAGCGGGAGCTTTTTTACCACATTAAGTCATTGGGTAGCAAATGAATGGGGGGTTTTGACTATTCACAACTTCACCTTATAAATATCAGGGTTGTAGGTTCCTGCAGCTTTCCTCCATCCCCATAGCTCACCTTGGGAAGGAGCGGAGGGAGGCGGCCCGGCTCGCTCAGGGACCTGCGGCGCGGAGAGCTCGGGATCAGCGAAAGGCATCTAACCCCGCTCCTGGTGACAGCCATGAAGAGGAGCACCTTCCTCATCCTCTCCATCGCAGGGGTCTACGGTGCCGTTCTCCACGCAGCAGCATGGTAGGGTCCAACTCAGCGGAAAGGGCAGTTTTTAGGGATGCTCCTCAGCCTGCGGTAAACTGTGCGATTCATTCTCTTTTCTTTGTTTCAGGTCTGTGAATAACTTTCTGATGACAGGACCTAAGGTAATTAACACACGGGCTGTCAGTAATTTAAGTAGAGCAATTTCATTTTGCAAATGGGAAATAGGACTTTTCCAAGGAACCCGATTTCCCAGACCATATTGGCTCCAAGTCCTGCCGAGCAAGGAGAGAAAGGACCCGCAACCTCTGTACGTCTGTTTTCGTTGATGAACGGTAAAACGCGGTGGGTTTTAACCCCGCTGTTTCCCGTGCCAGGCTTACCTGACGTACTCCAGCAGCGTGGCGGCCGGGGCGCACAGCGGGATGGAGGAGTGCAAGTTCCAGTTCGGGTGGGAGCGCTGGAACTGCCCCGAGAGCGCCCTGCAGCTCTCCACCCACAACCGGCTCCGCAGCGGTGAGTGCGCCTTTACCTGCCGGCACCAGCATCCTCGTCCCGGGATGCCTTTGGGTCCGAGCCGGGATGCGCTCTGGAGAGAGCTGGGGCTGCTGATTAAACCGACCGATGGAGAAGGGCTTTGGTGTCCCCAAAATCATGGTGGTTTTTTCCTCTAGCTCTATAATTGGTGTAATAAATAGTGCTAACATTTTTCTAGGAATCCCAGGTGCTCTCTGGATCTCTATCCGTGCTAGGCTAGAGCTCGGTCCTTCCCGCAGTGCTGCTCCGTGGGCTTGCTCCTGCCACTCTGTGTGCAGCATCCCAGGGAGGGGAATGCTAGAGGCACCTGAGCTTGCAACGGGGAGAAGCGCAGGAGAGACGGAGGGAGAAACCAGAGACGTGCTAAGAAACTGTCTTAGTAAGAAAGTTGTGGATATATTTCAATCCTATCTACTTCAGCGAGCAGAAATCTTTTTTTTTTCCCAGAGCAGCATCTCTGTTTGAATCTGTTAGGGAAGCCAAAGAAGAAACTAAATTAGAAGTGTGGGTGCAGACAGCTGTTAGCACAGGTTCAACGACCTACTGACTGAAACAAGATCAATGACGATTTTCCCCGGCAGGCAAGATCAAAGCACGAACATACTCCCCCCCCCCTGAGCAGGAAAGGGCAGAGAGAAACCGAGTGCCAGGTGAAGGGAGTGATAACTAACCTTGGCCAGAGCAGGACTGGGGCATTCCCTTCATTAAGGTCCTGCTCTTGCCAAGAAACTCCATCCTGTGCATGGACACCTGCATGACATTACACCAAATGGCTGAAACCCTTGATGCTGAAGCCTGAAAACACTCCAGTCATGAGCAGTGAATTTCTGTAGCACCTTACCTTTTGCACAGACTGTTTTTTTCTTTTCTCCTTCTTGCACCTTTGCAGCGTGGGAGATCTTTATTCCCAATAAACCGGCACTGATGTCTATGTTTGCACGTGACAGCTTTTTTTCCCCTCTCCCCCAGCTACCCGGGAAACATCCTTTGTACACGCCATCAGCTCGGCCGGCGTCATGTACACCCTCACCAGGAACTGCAGCATGGGAGACTTCGAGAGCTGCGGCTGCGACGACTCCAGGAACGGCCGCGTCGGTGAGCCGCCGTCTCAAACCGGGCTGACCTCACCTAGCTCTCCAGCCCCACGTGCAGCCCCCCGCATTTCAGGGCAGAATTTGGCCCGGCGGGGCAGTTCTGCGCTGAGCGTGCGTCTGTCTTGCAGGTGGCCGAGGCTGGGTCTGGGGAGGATGCAGCGACAACGTGGAGTTTGGGGAGAGGATTTCCAAGCTCTTTGTGGATGCTTTGGAAACAGGACACGATACCCGCGCGCTGATTAACCTGCACAACAACGAAGTCGGGAGACTTGTAAGTCAAATAATAATAATAATAATCATCATGTCTATATTGAAAACAAAATCTGGGAGTCTGGCAGGCTGTCCAGGTCCCCACCTCCTGCCCTCTGTGACAATCTAACGCCTGTAGTGTTTGCATGGGAAAAATCCCACAGCCAGAATCTGACCCTAAACCTGAACTGCTGTAAGAGTCCTTCCCACTTCCAGCTTCAGCAGCCGGCTGCAACGCAGTTAACTACTAGCATTCCCCACTTATTCAGAAACGCATGGGGTTTATGCTCACCTAGAGCTTGTCTGGTCTGTAAAACAAAGCAAGAACCACTTTGCTTTCTTGCAATATGCATTTCCAAGCTATTTGGCCGGGAAAGCCAGGTGTAGCCAGACTTGTCCCCTGCTCCCTGCCTGGGCCGGCGTAAGCTCTCAGCATCTTGCCAAACCTCCTTGCCTGTGAAAACAAGGATGGCAACACTTAACATACCTATCTCGTAGGGTGTGTCGAGACTTAATCTCACATAGATACCAGTGATTGGGACCTTATAAATACCAGAGGGAGATAGGTAGATAATATCTGTGAAGTGCTTGGCCTGGAGGAGATGCAGAGAGGTTGGGTATGATTATTCCAAAGCAGTTTCACACGTTTTAAATGAAACCTCTGAGAGAGATGACGGGTCGATGCTGTGACGAGGGAGGTGAGCGGCCTGAGAAGGGCATGACCCGACAAAGGCTCTTTTTTTTCCTGGCTGGAAGAAACAGCTCCTTCAAGGGCTGGGGACAGTAGTTTGTGCCCGCTCATTATCTCTGTCCTTTAAATTAGTGGAGAGGGACAGATGTTTTCCAGGAACTGAAATGAGAGCATCAGCTCCTGTCCTGCAAGGACCCGAAGTCACGCCCCGCACGAGCCGCGTTTGACCCACCGTCCCCCAAATTAGAAGTGCCGTAGAGCCTGGTTTTGAGACTTAAATGCCGATGCTCTGCTGCTCCTAATTTCAAGGCCGTGAAAGCCACGATGAAGCGAGCCTGCAAATGCCACGGGGTGTCGGGCAGCTGCAGCATCCAGACCTGCTGGCTCCAGCTGGCCGAGTTCCGCGAGATCGGCAACTACCTGAAGATAAAATACGACCAAGCCCACAAGCTGGAGATGGACAAGAGGCGGATGAGAGCCGGCAACAGCGCCGACAGCCGCGGGGCCACGGCGGAGACCTTCCACCACGTCCACGCCACGGAGCTCGTCTTCTTGGAGGACTCTCCCGACTACTGCACCAGGAACGCCAGCCTGGGCCACCACGGCACCGAGGGCCGCGAGTGCCTGCAGACCGGCAAGAACCTCTCGCAGTGGGAGAAGAGGAGCTGCCGGCGGCTGTGCACCGAGTGCGGTCTCCGAGTGGAGGAGAGGAGGACGGAGGTGGTGGCCAGCTGCAACTGCAAGTTCCACTGGTGCTGCACGGTGCGGTGCGAGCAGTGCCGGCAGCTGGTGGCCAAGCACTTCTGCTCCCGCCGCGACAACGCCGCCGCCGGCCCCCCCAACCACATCAGGCGGAGGAACAAGGGCCATAAGAGATAAGAGGGACGCTCCGGTGTCCCCGCGCTCGGCAGCCGGGGTGGGAAGGAGCGTCCCCGGGGTCCCGAGGGCCGAGCGGGGCTCGGCGGAAGGTCTCCCGCGGAGGGGTGCTGCGAGATTCGGAAGAGCGAGGCGCGGGCGCTGAGGGACCACTGTCCTTCCTGCTTCCGTGGGTTTTCTCCTCAGTATTTACCAGTACCACCTTTCTTCTCGTGGGTCACTTTATCTCTGGATGGGACAGAGGACAGAATTTCACTTTGTGGGTGGGCTCAGCTCCTCGTGCCACCACCGGCGGGTCCGCCAAGGCCAGCGGTGGGGCTCCAGCCCCCCGGCAAGCGAGGTGGGGATGGGTGCTGTGGCCAAAAGTGGGTCCTGCTGGGATGCTCCGTCCCAGCAGCCCCGGGTACCGCAGCGGGGGCAGCCCCGGCCCAGCCGTTCACGCACAGCGGCTGCTCGGCAGCTTTTCTAGTGGGAAACTTCGGCACTTTCTGATGCGAGAGGAGGTTTTGCAGTGTCATGGGGCGTGTATTACAACAGCTGCAGCCTTTTGAGGGCTTCGATAAGTTTACAGCCAGTGTGTACAGATTTCCTTTCCCTCCACCCCCCCTTGCCCCCCCGCCCCTTCCTTTTTAGATTTTGTATTTTGGTACCAGAACCCCTGCTCACAATAGACAGTAGCTTCATGTATTTGTACTGGATGAAATTAAGCAGTTTACAATTCCTACTTTTTTTTTTTTTTTAAATTAGCAGATAAGAATTCAGAATTCTTTATGCTTAATGTTGTTTATTAATAAGTTGTATTATTGCTTAGCACAATCTGTTTGCTCTATATATTTTGAAGGTATCCCTAAAGAGGTAGATTTTGGACTGTATTTTGCAATAAACACCACAATGAAAAGGATTGGCTTTTTTCTTTCTGGCTTCCTAGGAGCGTGACTTTAGGTGCAAAATTGTCCCTTTCTGTGTAAAACCCAGCACTTCCAAGATTTCTCATCATTAATCCAAAAACCACCAAAGCCAGTGAGAAGGTTGCTCTCCTAGACCTCAATAAAAGTTAGCTCCAGCCTTCAATCCCTGGAGGGTTTGCTTTAATACCTATCACCGTAATATCTAACCTTTTTCAAATGCTGAGTATGCAGGCCCTGCCTGGCTAAAGCCGATTTCCAAGCTCCCAACGCCTCTTTAATTTCCCTAGGCCCGACATCTCCCAGACAATGCGAGCCTGCCCCGCTTTGATGTGGAAAGCATCGGCACTCACTGCAAAATTCTCGGAGGCACGAGAGGAGCCCTTTGAACTGGGGGCAGGAGAGAAAACTTGGGGACAGATGTGAATGTGTCTGCTGGTTCCCTGCTGCTCCGGCTGCGAACAGCCCCACGCCACGGCGGGGAGGGCAGGAGGGGACACGGGCTGGCTGCTGCCATCCCAAGCGTGTCCTGCTCTTCTCCCGGCCTCCCCGGGGCTGTACGTCAGTTGGGATTGCTCCCAGGAGTCACGGAGCTGCTCTGGAGGGAGCTGGGGCTGTGCCACCACCCGTGCCCGTGCTGCAGGGGCAAAGGATGCTCTGCCAGGCTTGCTTTCCAGCCGGGGAGGAGGAGAAGGAGAGACAAGTCAAAAAAAAAAAACAAAAAAACAACAAAAAAACCCAACACAAACCCTACAGCTCTGCCAGCATATTGTGCCCACACTGCCAATGCTTTGATGCTATTTTATCCGGGTATCCCTGTGGCTCCTAGTGCAAACACAGCCTCGACGTGTGCTCGAGCCGAATCAGTAAGCTCAAGGTGTGAAGCACGCAAGTCGGGGAAGCAGAACTGACTTCCATGCATTCATTTTTGCAAAGAGCAGATCATTTAGGCTGGGAGGGTGACGCCAGCAAGCCATCGGTTTGGGGGGCTGTTCTGCTGCCTTTGGAGTAGCTGTATCTAAAATTTCCGTAACTAATAGGCCACACCACCAAAACAAAAAACCCCAAGATTTTTGCACGGCGTTGCCACAACAGCATTTGCAACCCACCAAAATTTAGGCTGAACTGGAAATGGTAAAAGCAGCCAAACAAAATGCATCTTGTGCACTGGCTGGCTTGTCTGCACAAAAAAAACCAAACCAGGCTCTACTTTAGTAGCACCTGCTGGTGCCCTGGGCCAGCCCTCAGCAGCACCAGCCCCGGGAGCTGCGGGCACGGGGCGCTGCCAAAATCCCACGGACCCCCAAAATGAGGTTACACAGAGCACAGGACAGTGGCTGCTGATGTGCACTCGGAGGAGGGAAACAGTATTTCACCAGGATAACTCCCAAGCACACAGAAAAAACCATCTTGCTGTATACCAATAACAGGGTTAATAAACTGCATAGGTGAATCCCAGGAGACCAGGGCTCCCCGTGAGCAGGCGTGTTCGGGACGTGCTGGGTATCATCCTACATGTCTCTCCGCAGCACCTTTTCAAACTAACATGACTGCAGAAAATAAAAAGTGACAGACTTGCGGGTGCCCGTAGCACCAGACCAGATCCCAGTCCCACGCAGGCTCCGTCCCAGGGACATGGGGCTGCAGAGAGGAGCAGAGATGTCACAGCCGAGACCGATCCTTCCCCTGCCGGACCCTCCCGTTCCCACCAACCCACAGCCAGGGGCTTGCTGAGCCAGCACTTGCATCCACTGCCTTGCACTGAAACGCTGGAGATGAACTGCTCTTCCTTGAATTTGTCTAATTGATTTTTTTTTTTAAGCCGTTTACATTGCTGGCGCCCAGACTATCTAAGGCAACGAGCATATCTTATGCAAAAGCCAGAGACCAAATGCAAATTGGAGCAAACTCAAGAGAAAGTTATGTGCTATGTACCATCCCATGATACAAATTTCCATTGTCTTTTTATAGCTCACAGAGATAATACCAAGCCTGAACAAATACAAAAAACAACTCTATGGCTTAGAGCTGCACCTTGCCAGAGATACTATGGTCCTGGAGAAGCTGAAGCTCTCTCCTCCTCCCCGTTGTTGCTTGGATACAACAGCCATCAATTCTCACTACATTCACCACAAAACAATAGAAATTCAGGATCATCTTAATCCATCACAGCACTGTCAGGGAGCCCCTACACCCCTGCCCGCTGGTCCTGGGTTTCTGTAAGAACACACGCAGAAATGCCACGTGCGCAGGGTGCCACGGGGTAATAAAGCCCGAGGCTGCCTGCAGGACACAACCCCCCAGGCCCATTTCATCATTTCAATAGTGATTTTACCTGGGCAGCAAACTCCCGCGTGGCAGTTTTCAAAATAAATAACACCACACACAGCAGAGCGAAGTCCTGTCACCTGCTGGTTTGCAAAGGCTTGATCCCTGACCAACGAGCATTTGAAGGGGCTGATGATGTCTTCAAACCTGAATGTATTTACTCATGATTACTCAGTCACCTCCAGTTTGGGACACTGATCCCAACCACCTGTAACTCACTGCATGCTTGGAGGAAGGGACGGACTGGTCCCATAAAGCCTTGAGGAGGAAGGTGAGGAACGTGATCCCAATTACAATGAAAAATTAAAAATCTTAATCTGGGCCGGGTGCTGTATGAGCTCAAACCAAAACCCTGCTGCCTGCCCCGAAGAGCTGCCAGCACCGCTTCTCCCCTCCGGTGCCGAAGGCTCCCCGCAGCCCTGGGGTGCTGGAAGGGGCGCTGGGGACGCCCCGGAGCAGGCACCCCCCACCGGGCACCCCAAAGGGACATTTTGGGCAGGCTGTGGAGCTGCTCGGACAGTCCAGAGCTGCTGTTTGCAGGGCACGGCCAGAGTAACCTGTGCGATAGGAAAGCTGTGGGATAGCAGTCGAACTGGCCTGGAATCACCGGGGGCTTTGTGGAGGTTTACCACCACCGTCCCAGCAGCGTATTTGTGCCTTTGTTCTGGGAAAGGACTGGTTTGTAATCCATTTTTCATGAGAAAGGGAAACATGTTCTAAATGAAGAAATAATACAGTCCAGTATAGCGTTACCACAGACCAGGGCAGGTTTATGTCAGAGGAGCCTGCTCAACTAATAGGGTTTCAGAAAATCAACGTTGGGATATTTGTACCATGATAATACCTTGTGGGCTAAGCCTGCAAGCTTTCCCGGTCCTTCCCATCTAACCCAGGATCATCCCTGTCACCTTTTCACCCGCCGCCTCTTGGCCGTGCCGGGCTGCCGTCCAGGCACCCATCCCGGCACCTCCAGCGGGAGAAGCAGCAGCCGCCAGATTTTCTTCTTGTTTCTCCTCCCCAGTCGGTGGAAAGGCCCCGGCAGCCTCATCCCGCTTTCCGGCAGGATCGCGGGCACGGCCCCGCATGCGGCCTGGGCCAGCGTCACCTCCATCACCGCTCGGAGCAAAGGCAAAATTCAGGAGCACCCCGCGCGGGCCCGCTGCCGACGGGGAGGGATCGCACGTCCTCGGGGCAGCCCCAGCACGCGGAGCCAAACTGGTGTTCGCTTTTGGGCAGCAGCAGCGGGAACAGCATGGAAAACGGGTCCATGCCGTTGCTTTGGCTCCCTCTCCCAGAAGAGAGGGCGAGGATGGCTCTGGCGGAGAAGTCACGCCGTCCTCGTCCGCCTCTCCCCGCCGGCCGGCGGGGACGTCGGTGCTGGCTGGGTGAGGTACGCGGCGAGCAAAACCTGCCCTCGAGGGGTCGCATCGCTGTACGGTGGCCATCAGCAAGCTGGGAATGGGGTTTATTTCTTTCACCAAGCGCAGGCTCCGCAGTTGGTCCTTGCAAAGCAGTTTGGAGGTGGCCAGGTTTTTCCCCCCAATGCCCCCCAGCAGCCCCCGCTGCGTCCCTCCATCAGCTCTCCTTTACCCCAGCCGTTAAACTCCTTGCCTGCTGGATTACCTTTAATTGATGCCACCGGTGCCCTTTCATGGATTATAATTCCGTATGAGATGCTCGTGCTGTATCCTCCCCCCGTATTAAAGTGTCAGGAGTATATCCCCAGGCCATCCATCTTCAACACTTCCGCACGGGCTTGGCAATTCTCCGACATGAATATTATGGCTCTCAATGCAGAGTCTCCATCACTCAAGCTGACAAGTGTTAGAATCTCCTCTCTTGAACAGGGTAAGTGACCTTTTCATATGCAGCGTAGATTCCCGGTCACGCTGCATCTGGTGCAGTGAAACCAGTGAGTGCCAGCAATTCCCTAAAGTCTTAAAGAACAAGTCACAGGTCCTTTTCGACTTGCAAAACCAACCCTTAGCATGACAAAGTTAAAGGGCCTTAATCAGCCCCTGGTTAGCCAGTCCCATAGAGGAGGATGAAAAAGCATCTGTGCGATGCCTCCTGCGGGATTTATTGACAGGAATTTTCAGGGCAAGACGGGGGATTTGGGCATTTGCCTTGCTGGAGAGCATAGGGAAGGTTTTTGTGACCAGTTAGTGATTTTAGTGACTTCGAAACCTCAACTCTAATTTTAAGCCACATTTTTTTTTAAGTGAGGTGCTTAAAGTTAGATCCCTAAACCTCACCAACCTGATTTTCAAAGCTGCTAAGCACCTGGGCTTCCCACAGTGTGGGCAGGAGCTTCCCTCTACCTGTGCCTTGAGAGAAGCAGAGGGAGAAAACAACCCTAAAAAGCCCTTCCAGCTCAGACCTTCACAGCTGTGCTGCTGTGGGGACACTCCAGTCCACGTTGCTCCAGAGAAAGAGAATCCCCTGGAACTGAACTGCGTGGCGATTCAAGTTAAATCCCTCCTACAAAATTCGCACATTACCCCAAGTCTTTGGCTAAACTGGTGCCTAATTTTTTTTTTTTTTGTGCTCTAGAGAGCAAAGGTACTTTCATAGCAACTTTGCCACCTTCCCTCTACAAAGCTTCTCATGGTGGCTCATTGCCAGCGCAACAGAAACTTGTTAACACCTTTTCAGCTCCCTCTTAATAAAGTCAAGGCAATTAACAGCTTCGCTATTTACAAAACAAATCCTCTTTGCAACACCTGAGAAAGAGAGTTACAAGTGTTTCCCAAACATTTCTCAGTTGGGGAGAACAGCTACAATAACCCTCTACTGGGATGTGTTGCATCTGCTCTCCCTGGCCAGCGAGGACGAGTCCGTATCCACCCGGAGTTCATCCTGCACTTCCATCCAGGACACCTGATCAGCCAGCACAGGGATGCTGGGAATGTTTCTTATCCAAGGGTTATTCCAAGGAGAAACAGGTGTACAGGGAGCCAGGGTGTGAATTAATTACCCCCACGGCTGGTCCTTGCTCCTGGTACGGCCGCATGTGATGGAGCGGGAGAGCGGTTTGTGGGGTAAGGCGGGCTGTTCCCCTCCAAAGATGTCCCCATGGGTGGCTGG
>JAVJGG010000043.1:16728266-16746730 GCA_035590195.1 Aviceda cuculoides | reverse complement strand
TCTCCTTATAAACCTCTACACTCCCTTTGTACAACAGACTTAGACTTATTCTCTTTCATTTTCTGGCCCCGTCCCACTCTGTCCCACATGATTGCCACTCTTCTTTGCGTCCTAACTGCATTTGGTGAATATTTCCCATCTCCCTGCGGGGTGCCAGGTCTATCATCTCAGGTAGCAGCCTCAGCCTCTGTTTCACCAAACAGCCTACTATTTAAATTCCCTGTGAAACATCTATATGCTTTTGACAGCAGCACGTTCATCTTTCCCCCGCCCCAATCTACTACAGGCTGCGAGAGCTGAACCTGGATTTGAGAGAGCCCGCGATTTGGGAGCGATGAGGACACAGCCTCGGCTCAGCTCCAGCTCCAAGGTGTGCACGGGGAGCCTGGGATGGCTCCGGCCAGGATCTGCGGCAGGGCAGAGGACATCCCCACTGCAGAGCTTTATCTCACCCATCACCAGAGAGGTCGCAAATCGCCACCCGTTCCCTTTCAAGCAGTTGGGAGCACTAAATCGTACCTCCCGTATCCAGACACCATCCGATCTCTCCCAGGGCCAGGCCGGGTACGTTGATAAGGAGATAGTGTAAACGGTCAAACAGGATGGAGCCCAAAGTCCACAATTTCCTGTGCTTTAACCTAGCAAGTGCCATATCTGTGGGAGACTCTTATTCAGGTCATTTTAGATTATCTCACTTTCTGAAGGGGGCTGCTCCGGCCAAGGATTTGCCACCGGTCTGCTTCAGTGAAGAGGATCTCGGAATTCACATGAAACTAAGTACGGGGTGCTTTGTACGTTTTCAGCACAAATTTAATTATAGCTATGATCAAGTAAATATTTGGGAAGAGTAACACTATGAAGAGAACCGAGAGTGGCAACCGGCACCTTCCAGCAGGAAGCCAAGTGGAGTATTAAGCCCCAGATGGTCTTCGGGGCACTTTCACTTTCTCTGTTCTGCGAAGAAGATGTAATTAATTTCCACATCACCATGATTTGTTCAGTATCGTATTAATCACCCCGCCTCGTAACAAACCTAACCACTGACAAAAACTCTTCAACTCATTCCCTTGAAATCTGACTGTAGGAGGACACTGACCTCACCCCGGGGAACTGTTTTCCTGAAGACTTTTTCTAGCACTAAAAACACAGGTACATCTTGGTAGGCTATTAGATCCACATGCGAAAATAAATTCATCTATCATCTTGTGCACGCAGTTTAGCTTGCTTTTAAAGAGATATAAACGTATTAGAGCATCCCATTAAAGCAATTTACATGTCTTGTTTTATTTTCCCAGGCAGGCCACTTCTTCCTTGGAGATTACTGGCTTTTGGGAAAATGTATCAACTAAAGAGTCATGGAATAACAGATTTGTCCTTCAGGTGCTACTGCCTGGAACAAATGCCACCCTGGCCTGTGTTTTGAATGACAGACAGCTTCTCACAGACACCTCTTCACCCCTGAGACACTTCTTTTTCACAGCCACACGGCGATGGGGGGGGGAACAACAAAATTAAGGCCCAAAGGCTGGAAAAATGAAATCGGAAAGCAGCGAAGCACGGCTGAGACAAGCAGATCAGTGCTTATAGGGCACAAGGAGACTTGCCGGAGATACGTGCCCCGCGGGAGCGACGTTCGGCAGCGAAGGGGGAAGAACCGTGGTGGCAGGTCCGCTCCCCAGGTTTAGCTCCGCATCATCCTCGGCTCTGTCGAGCGAAGGCCCATCAATCATCGTTCAGCAGCTATCTAATGATCAGGGGTTTCTCCACAAGCACTCAGCTGCTAGAGACAGGCGGCGAGCAACGGGACATGAAATCTCCAGCTCGCCCGCCTCACCAGTGTGCAGCTCTTTCTGTGATGGACCAGAGACATACCCTCATTTTCTGAGACGCCAGGGAAGCCACACACGCTCCTCTGCTTGCTGGAAGATATGGATTCTCAAGACAGCTAAATAAATGAAACCAGAAAAGGTCTAATTGTAAAAAACACCAAAATTCTTTAAAAGATTTGGATGTGCCAGTCTTCCTTCTTAATTCCAGCTGCATCCCTACCACCATGGACACATTTGGCTTTCAGCCTCTTCCTCAGAGGTTTGACTGCTAATCCACCCATCGGTCCGTGGGGAAGAAATGCTCTGGAGATTGCATCTGGGTTAGAAATAGTCCTCACTTCCCAATGACAGCCCAGCCGATAAAACAGCACTTTATGGTCCTGGCTGCTGCTGCTATGGTGTGCTTTCCATTGCAAGTCACACCGTGACAAATTACAAAGTGTTCTTTCACTGAAATGCCTTCAGTAGTATTTATATTTAAGAAAAACTCCAGATTGCACAGATAAGGTAGCTGATGATGTGCGGTTTCTGCATTTCAAGTTTTTTAATGCATTTTTTTTCTAAACATCCAGCATTTCTTGACACCCGTTAATATTTTTTTGAACTTTTTTGCAAAAGAGGTAACCGTTTCCAGCAGAAAGCCATTTCTGACTAACTTCACCACAGGCCTGCAGTGCATGACATGCAAATAATACCACTGCAAATATGCGAACAGCTGGGGAAAAGGTGAGTAATGCAGTTGCTTGGCAAAGAATCACAGCAGCCTGTGTTCTTGCTTAGAAGTTTTACAATGCACTTGCTGTGATGCAAGAAGAGATCACAGCGGGCCGACGGCCTGGAGCCACCTGACTCTGGCTTCTCACTTCTCTGTCCCACTTTGGGCAATAAGGCTTTGGGAACACTGAGAGGTCACCTGGAAACACCTCTGGGCTGCGGACAGGTTGGACGGCCTCCTCACAACTATAATTTTGTCCTGTTTAGGATGTTAGTGTCTTCTCTGACAAAGATCTAGCCTCAATCTCCTATTGCCTCAAAACATCCTGAGAAATACCTTTGACTCCCTGGCTCATAGTCCGGAGGAGCAGACAATCTGCTTCCCAGGCTCTGTCACACCATCACCCTCTCTGATGGAGAAAAACAGATGTAATCCATTTTGGCAGTGGTATACATTTTCATATTACTTTGCTGCTATGTTTATTTCCACTGATTTTTTTTTTTTTAAAGTACTTGTTCAGGATCTTACATGCACCCAGTATACTTAAAAACACTCCTTTCACGTTAATCATGTAAGAGGAACAAAATATTTTGTGCCAACACACCGATCCTTGCCCTGGAGAGCCCTTTTTTCCTAGAGAGTAGTACACTCCATGACACAGGACGCCTGGACCAAGCCCCAGAGCAAGATAATCAAAGCAAGATCATTACACCAGGCTTGGACATCTCAGGGAAGGATGTACAAGAGAAGGTGGTAAGAAAGGGAGCAAATTTATGCTTCCTGCAATGACAAAGATAAAAGTCTTGATCGGCCCCGAAGGGATGTAAGAAAAAAAATCCACTTTTTTTCTGCAGGACAAACCATTAGAACTAAGAGGTCTAAGCCAGAAGTAGAGCCTATGGCTAAGTGATGGCTCAAGTTAATTCATAAATCAAGTTTAACTACTTTAGCAGAAAAAAACCCAAACACATCAACAACAAAAAAACCACAACCCAGACTTGGAGCTCTTCAAAGTGTTTCAGCCAAGGAAAAACGCCCTGTCCACTGCAGTGGGCAGTCAAGTAAACTTATGGTGTGGCTGGCTGGCAAGTCAGATAGCTAGTGCAGGAGTCAGGAAAAGCCAAACCTAGAATAAAACCATCAGCTCTTCACACGGGCACAGCCCCTTTATGTGGGGAGCACCACATGTCCTCCAAGGTGAGGGTCTGGAAACCTTCTCAGGATGCTGTCTCTGTACTTTCAGTCATTCAAGAAAGCAACAGCTCTTTGAAACTAGAGCCTGATGCCAACAAATCTTGATTTCCACAAATGAAAGTCAGGTATAACAGCATGGATGGCAAGGACAGGACTGCCCAGTCTATGGAGACTTAGACTACCCCAAGGCAGCCCCTCTCCTCTGCAACCTCACTTAAAAGACTCCCCACCTTCTCATTTCTCAGAGCCTTACTAATTTAGCTGAACGGGTTAATTGCGACTCATCTTATTATTTCTTCCAAAGAAAAGATCCAGAAAGTTACCACATTCCCCTTGGGTGTCTGCAACCCCTGCTGTGGCCTGAACTTAAGACACCAGAGGAGCTGCAATATTAGCTGCACTGGAATGTTTTGGTTTTCCCTTGCAAAACAGGGCCATCTCTCCAAGTGTGAATGTGCTTCAGTTACCTAAACATACTTGAAAGGAGGAAAAAAGGAAATTTCCATTTTTTGTATTTAACCAAAGAGCTCCCATTTTTGTTGAAACCAAACAGAAAAGGGCATGCCTCAACACGTTCCCCTTGTGCTAGATACCAAGGTAAGAAGAAACTTTTAGAAGACTGTATTTTCCTCTAAATCTTAAACAAATTCCCATCAGCAATCTGTCACCTCCGGACCAGTGTGCAAATCCTACACCTCTGTGAGCAGAAATGATTTAATGTTACACACATGTGCACATAAAAGACACATTATATTTCTGGAAAACCCACCCTGCACCAGGTACTGCTATTTCACATCCACAGGGGGGCTGGCACATACAAACGGTGACTTTGAAAATTCTTCTGTGTTTAAACTTTCTCAATTGTGAGAGACAAAACGTGGAGTAGAAATGCAAAGTAATACTAGGTGACAATGAAACAATTGATTTTCATTGGAACTGGATAGATAAATAAAGATCCAATTTCTTGTTGGTGCAAGGGAGTGAAAAATCAAAAGCTGCCAGTTCATACTGCCAGGACATTTTGTTCTCAGGTCATACCCAAACTGACACAATAGGATTCACCTCAGTAGAATTACACCAGATTATAGTACCTAAGGACGTGGCCTAACACCATCTTCCACAGTAAATCTATAAAAGCGCACACAGAATTGTCCATTTCATTTAAAAAATATACTTCAACTTACACCTTTTCCCTCATGTCAGCCACAAAGATCACATCAACTGTTTGTACCCAGAAAAAAAGCAGTTAGAGGGGAAAAAAAAAAAAAATAGCTAGAAGATGTAATTATCCATCAGTCTTTGCTCTCTCTGTCCAGATCAGTCCTGCCTACACACACCTGCGATAATCACCGAGCTGAGCAGAGTTCAGTAAGAACATTTGCAAGGCAGAGGCATAGGGAAATAATTTATTTCAGTGTTGCATGAACAGAGGAAGACACAAGCAGCCAAAGCTGAGTTAGCAGAGAAGAGGAATATGTCCATCCTCATTTGGCCTTTTCTCTACCTGTTCTCTTTTTTTCACAGCTCCAAGCAATGGTGTAAGTGAACACACCGTGAGGTTTCCTCTTGGATCATCGCCTTTAGTAGCTGTAGACAGCAACGCAGAACAGAAAACAAAACAGTCAGAGGTGCCACTAGAGCAGAGAAACACGGATCCTCCCAGTCACAGACTCTCGGTATCACTGGAGCTGAATTGCTCTGGCCTCAGAGCTGCGCTCCAAACTTGCCAGTTCAATGCAGACACGACATCAGAATTATGCCGGCTCTGCTCATTTTCACTTCCACAGACGAAGCATGACTTCTCACTGTCCATTACAGCTCCCCAGCTTCCCTCTCTCACAGCTGTGTTACATAAAAGTTTTCTTATGACTACTTTCAGTTGAAATGTTCTTTTGGCTTCAATTTATTCCCACTAAACTGAATTTACGTGCCATTGTTACTGCAATGCCTTAGCGAGAGACATGCTAAAATACCACCTTTTCCTTTACTATAAGACATACTTGTAAGATGTTAGACCAACAGATTCTTTAAGGTTATTCTGCAATACATGTTATTTTAAAAAATAAGCCTTGGCTGAACTGAAAGAAAACTGGCCACTAATTTCTTATCACTGATTTAGGAAGTCCAGAAGTCATTAACAGACTTGTAACAGGCATCACTACAGCGGCAGCAGCTTTTTTCATTAAAACATCGTACCACACAGAGAAATTCTCTACACACATTTAGGTAACAGTCACGGTCTATGAAGAAACATTTCGAAACATGATATACCAAATGATCCAAGCACCAAACGACTGGCAGACCTTGAGAACACAGGTGTTAAACTCCCCATTCCTACGTACAAGTAGGTACTTCAACGTGCAGATCCCAGCAGTGCATATGCAGTAACCATCTGCTTGTGCAATTACCCGTATTTCCACTCCAAAGTTTAGTGCAGGCAATAGGTGCGTGAGCACTAACGCTCCAAGAAATGGACTGCTCAACCTAGCAGCCCACAAGGTGTTGGATGATCATATGAATATTTGCCCGAGTTCAGGTAGGAAAATTGAGTTGTTAGGCACACAGAAGACTGGTGAACAAGTCTGAGCCTTGACTCGTGTTCTGTTCCAAAAAAGGCAGTGAAAAGACTTCTTTCACATTAGCTCAGAGGACTTCAGACTGGGCTACAGATCCAGTACATGGTGCCAAATCTCCTTAACTACAAGCAGGCGTTTTTTTTCATTCAAGAGATATACTGATATACTGCTCAGCTGATATGACACAAAGCTGGAACTAAAGAGAGATGGGTTTTATTCTTGATCCTGCTGCTGCTTCAAAGGATGACCCGAGGGGAGTCATTTCACTTCTCTGTCCCTGACCTTCACACTTGTACCGTTTGTGTACTGCTAGCTCCTTTGTACAGCATTGCCTCATCTACTAGGGAAAGATGTTATGAAGAAACTAGGTATCGTTATTAAAAGCATGTTTATGGATTACTTAAAGTTGTTCATTCCAGGAATCACACGTAGTCTTAAAAAGGAACGCTTTGCAGAGAGAATGAGCAACTGGTAAAGATACATCATGGCTGCTTCGTAGTGTGGTGACATTCTTTGCCATAGGTAGTGATGAATTAATAGCAATTATAACACTAAGTTTGGAGAATGCCTCAACACTGAGTCAGCACTCAGGTGAGGCAATGTTTTATTGCAGTTCATTAAAAAAAAAAAAAAACAACAGGCAATAAGAGGTTTAAGAACCATCACAGAACCTAACTACACGAAGCTAATAATCGGTATGATAAACTATGATTTACATGAATAGGAAATCGAATGGACATTTCATTTCCTATGCCTTTGTTGCTCCCATTCAATTGCACTGATGGTGCTATTCAGAGAAGCCAGCATGGTGCCTGTTTACAAGAGAACTTTGCAAAACAAAGACAGTCACGGTCAAAACTTTGCTGGTCAATTCAGTATATTTACATGGAAGACCTCTGAAGAAAAAAAAAAAGTATTCTGAAGTAGCCTCATGGGATAGTTTATTTGAAAGTGGTAAGTAGCAGGGAATGATCTCACAGCTATCTAAATGTGTGGTGGCCACACAAAAGAGCATCTGGTTTTCACACAGAGGCTTGATCAAACTTTCTTCATCCAGGCACAAATACCATCACACAAGCCCCTTAGCAAAACAGCAAATGACAAAGTGTTCTGCATGCAGAAAACAGTATTGTCCAAGTCTGGCTCCAGAGAAATATGGCACAAACTCTTTGCTTTCAATAGGAGCGGAGAACGTTCCATGCCAACATTTGACAATACATTTCAGACATATATATAATATACCAACTGAGCAGGTCCTAGAAATGATCCGATTTTCCTTCTTTCTTTTAACCAAGAGATTGGAATTGCTCCAGATTTACAATGAAGCAAACTGAAAGCACAGTTGGAACAACTGTTTTTAAGAAGGCCTTGCTATGCCATAACTTTTCACGGTTCAGTTGCTAAATTACACATTATAAAAATAAGTGCAATTGAGAGACTGTGTTAATCTCAGAAGTTTAAACATCACCCTGTAATGACTGGTTTATATTGGCCCATAGTAAAGTACTTTATGGGGCATGCAGGAGATCTATCCGCACGCGTACGTTAAATACTCCTGGGAATTTTCTCACATAGAGAGACAAGGCCTGACACAAAACTAAATGCATACAAAACATTGCCATCATTCACACTGCAACAGAAATGCCACCCAGTAAGAAAAAAATTTACAACACCTAAAAGAGATAAGAACCAATAGCCAGCATAGCAAGAAGATGTTGCTTTTGGAAGATCAGAATTTCCTAACTTGACAATCAGTGCAGATTTTGGTAACATAACAAAAAACAATTGTCCCCTTGCAAGGAAATGAGAGCTTAGGTGTTGGCTATAAATAGATTATAAAGAAACATGGGTGGTTTGCAGAGTAGTTTACTAAAGCCGAGAGTATTTAGAGCCAAATTAGGTTATTGCACACAAAAATTCCCTGGAATTTAGGGTGAGTTTATATGCGATTCCTCGCCCAGGTGGTCTGGGGCTGACAGATTGCACCCAACTGCCTTTCGCAATTCTCTCTAGTAATACAGAGGATCCATCCAGGCCAACTCAGACATCCCAGGTGAGAAGACTTTAAATAAAGTAAATATGATGGTAAAGAAGTTGCAGATATGGTACAAGTGAGTGTCTGTCTGTTTAGTTTTGTTTTTAAATAATCATACATCAGAATAGTACCACAGCTAAGCAAGAATGAATCAGCCAGGTGTTCTCAGGGGACAAAATATGATGCCGTACAAGACAAATGTAAGCATACCCAGCAAGGCACTACATGAAGTACTTCGTAAGAAAGCATCACCTTCCCTCAGCTGTAAAACAATCACGGGCAGTAAACTGAAGAGAATTCTTAATCCTTCAGTGTTGTTATTATTAGAGTATCATTCACCCACTTGTCTGCGAGCTGCCTTCTTCTCCCACAACTGCTCCTTCTTCCAACAATGCCTCATTTCTGGCTCAGAAGACCAACAATAGGCTCTCCCCCGAGCTTACGGCAGCATCTCCACGATCACTTGGCAGGAGGCAGCATAACAATAATTTGACAGGCATCCTCCCAAAGAGACTCAACACATCAGTCATGCTGCTGACACGCTCCACACCCAGAGGAGCTCATCCAGACTACAGAAGATTGCTAGGTACGGGCAGCTGCTCTTGATTGACTATCCAAAAGATAGCAAGTTTCACTAACAGCAGGACAAGAAAGTACCTATTTCCTGCAATGGTCCTCACGACTTTACCATGCTGGTTTGAGTTAAGTCTGCCTGAGTAAAGGAAAGCAGCAGGGAATCAGTAGAGAGGACTGAAGTCCTATTTCTAGTCTAAGAACAAGTCTACTGACTGGCACCTAAAAGGAAATAGTACTGCAAAAACAATTGCAAGTTACCTTTTTATGATGTGTAAAGAGTCTCTCTTTCCAACAAAATAAATAATTACTCTTCAGATTTTTTAAAAAAGGAAATTGAAAAACCACAGTATGTTCAGAGGATGCACTGTTGTTGGGTAGTGCCAAAAACAACCAACATTTGCTGTCCAGAATAACATGAATTATGTTGGTCTAACTGCTCCAACTTAATGAATTAAAATTAACTATGACCCTTGTGTCTTTAAATAGAATATCATTCTAATATGACACTGAAAAAAGTAAGAGTTTTGAGTCACTCCTTCCCTTCATATAGTGCCACGAGACAAACGTCCATCAGTTTAACACCAATGTACCAATTTTGCTTAGACAACTGTTGTTTAAAGAACGGTCAAGATTAATAGCTTGAACAGAGGAAGACAGACAAATCCTCTCTTCTTTGCCTACGTGAGAAAGACAAGGGTTTGCAAATCTCCATGTAATGCTTTTTTTTTTTTTTTGCTTAAGGTTGCTGAATGAAAGTCCTAAACTCCAAACAACAACTCATTTCTGAGGCTTGGCGTGCTGGAATGCTCTGACTTATGTAGGCAATGGGGAGCTGGCTTTGACTGAGGTTTCTGCCATCTTTAAAGTATGTTCAAGGTTCCTGGCAGTTTAATTGCTCTTAAAGATAATAAAACCCTTATGAGACAGGAAGGGTGAACAATTAAATACTTCAGATTAGCTCAATCTGTATAGTTCCAAGAATAACTTCCAGTGCAGGTGATAGCAAGCATATGATAAGCAAAGTTCCAGGAGAAAGTTTGTTGAAAAAACAGAATTATGGGAAACACACTGAACTGCTGGTTTTATGGACATAGCTCTACTCCAGCACTCGGGCAGTAAAACTAAAATGAACTCCCTCAAAGTCAAAAATACCCAATAAAACTCAATAGGCAAGGTAATTATTTTAACTCGACAGAGGAAGAAGACAGGTCACTCGTTCCCACAGAGAATAGCTTACCTTGCTGACACCAAATAGTAAGACATCTTTCAGTTCATCTGTTTTTTCCAAAGCTATGTTTTCTGTGATATGGATTTATAACACTGGCCAAGCCTATACCACTCTGGGCCAAACAAAAACCTAAAGACCAAAAGGAAGGTAAGCAGCACATCCTCCAACAGCCTCTCCTGCAGCGTCACAGCTCCCCCAGGGGACCAGGCTGGTTGTCCATTTTACATTCCCAGGACTGACCTTCTGCCCGCTTCTACTTACTAACGCAGGTTCCTCAAGATCTCAGCTGTGAGATTTGCTGGAGCCATACTTGTCCTAGGTGTACAGATACAGTGAGTCAGGATGGCACCCAAGGGATGAAGGTACCATCTCTCTTTCTACCTTTCCCTTAGAAAAATGAAAGTGAACACCAGTCAGCAAGTGAAGGTGTTAGCGCTGATATTAGAGAATAAATCCAGGATAGACATACACTTGAATGACTGAAACTTTATATTGCATGGGTTATAAAGGTAACACTTGCAACATCAGCTGCTTTTGCCCTTTCTCCCAGCCCTCCTAGTAAGGACCCACATACTCTCTATGGAAGTTATGATTTTCTATAGATATAATACAATACAGGTCTATCACAAAAGCAAAACCAAAAACTCCAGCAGTAATGTAAAGCAGATATGTATTGTCAAGCAGTATCACATCAAAGTAAGTAAGAAAATGCCATAGTAACTAACAAAACACAGGTGAATGTCTTGTGAATTCACTGGATTTTAGTTTGACATCTTCAAAAAAGAAATATTTGGTTTGGCCGACAGGAAACCACAAAGTACAACTGTCCTGTAAATGGAGCAGACATACATGGTGACAATAATTATAGGCAAATTAAATTAGTTGTAAATGGATCTATTTACTGTGTTTCTAACCACCTAACATTTTTTTCTTCATATTTGAGGATTTGGGCTTGCTTTTTTTTTTCCTCTCATCCTAAAAGTCCCAAGATTCTTCGGTCTCAGTACTGTAGGGACCAGTTTTCCAAATGTTTATTCTCTGGGCTAGCAATAGTGGTTTATTCCACTGAGAAGATAAACAATTAGCTTAAACAAAGTTTAATGTTACAGACAAATGACTTATGTTTCTGGTAATTACTCAAGCTGGGGGAGCAAGTTTTTTCATGAAACAAATTATGAAATTGCTTGGTTGTTTAGTAATAGTCAAGCATACTAATATTTCAGAGTTGTGAAAATTATATTGTTTTCTCCAGCCTAGCCAGTCAAACCGTAAAATACAAAGCTTGAAGTTAACAGCGTAAGTACAGCTCTCTGCAGAAAATTAAAAAGCCCCATGCCCCTGCACCCCAAAACAGTCCAGTTACTTTAGAAAAGGTAATAGTGCCTGTTGAATAGCATGGCCCCTAACCCGTTCTCTCAAAATTCTCAAATAGAACACATTAAAGTTCAAGGGTAAACAACAATACAAGGAAAACAACAGAAATCAGCATACATTTTAACAGCAGAACACAGAAAACACCCTTAAGGTGAGCTGTTCCAATTAAGCACCTTTCTTTCGAACAAATGTTGGAAGACAGCTTTAGTCCTTGACTAAAATACACCTTCTGGTGACTTCTAATGGAAATAAACCACTGATTTATAATCGCAGTGCTTTTCACCACTGAGGTGGGAAAGGTACATGCAATGTACCTTCAAATAAGCCCTTCAAATTATATTCTGACAGAATACATCAGGCTCAAGTGAATCATCTTCAAGAGTGACCTTAGCTCAGTGATATAATCAGCAATTAAAATTCTAAAGTTGCTAATATGCCTCCAGTAATTGTTTTTTTAAGTTACATCCAAGTACCTCCCTTCATAATGGAATTTGTGTCTGCTAAAAAAATGCTGAAACACAAGTCTCAGTTTCACAAAGCACAGGCCAGCTGTATGTCATTTGGGAATCTGCTCTGGTGTAAATAATTTTGTTCTCCCCAGACAGCCAAACCGAGATAAATAGGGAAAACAGCAGTTAAGTCACACCTGTTGAGAATTTTGTCTTTTTATAATCACCTGACACCATAAATTTATCATGTAATTCTACATTCACTTTGTCAATAGAAAAGCTACTGTAACTACTACATGCTGGTTAAGTGTAAGGTTATTTATCCCAATAGGATACAGGTAGTCATGACAATAACATTTACTTCAGATAATATTGATTACATAGCCAAGGGATACACATATTGTTCTTTCCAGTGTCTGTAACTTGGAATGCTTGAGATAATTTCCACTGAGCTCTCACCCCTGATGTTCTTCCTGAGGGATGTGATGTTGTAGCCTGGGTTTATTAGGATTGTGTTCAATCAACCAGTCAGCAAGCCAAATCTGTGGAACAAAAAACCCAAACATTTTCAGTTTTCTGTCATTTTTTATTAAGTGTATGGGAGAATATTAAAAGCATTATTTGAAACCTCTGATACAGACACTCTCCTACCGTGCTGCAAAATTAAGACCTTTCAAAAAAAATGGACATAAAAATAACCTGTTTTTTCAAATTATTCTTTTAAATCTTCACAACTTATATTGCTTTTGAACAATTCACACTGACCTTTAGAAGTCAGCTTTTTCTGGCAGTGTCTATCTTTGTGTATGTATAAGAACATTTGAGCCATACTTCATATAATCCCATCAACTGTTTTGGAATGAGGCTGTACAATATGCATGAAACTGCTTAATGAAATATTACTCCTGACAACACTTACAGATACTTTCTCTAGTAACCATTCATTAAAAGTGCCAGTCTTCTGCACTGAAATCACCTTACAGTACTTAAAACTTAAAAACAAAACATGGTTACTTTTTGAAATTCATCTTGCAAGTTTTCCAGCACATTGTACTTAAAAAAGAATGTGAGAAGTAGGAATGCCTCCGGTCCCGATTTCATCTGCCAATGTCTCGGCCTGGCCTTAGACAAATTAACCCTTTGCCTCTATTTCTCAATTTGTAAAGAGCAGTTTTTAACACATCCTTATTTACTTCACAAGGCTGTTGACGATTAGTTTCTGGAATGCTAAGTACAGCAAAGTTCATACCATACTGTGAAGTGAAAGAACTGATAGAATAGTAGATCAGTAAGGTAAGCAACACTCTCCTTTTATATCAGGTACAAAAAGATTGATTTCCAAAGAAAGAGACAACAAGCAGAGTACTATGACAATCCTCACAAGTTAGTCAGCAGTAGCAGAAGAACAGTAAGAACTCAAGACAAAAATGGAAAACAAAAACCCAAAACAAATCCCAAAACATAAAAGCCCAAAAGCCCTTAGAAAAACTACTTGGGAAAAAGAAATTTTTAAATCATTCGAGCCTGATTAAATTTATTCTGTCTTACTTATGGAATTGTATGAGATAACCTCTGTGCTGCTAATATTTCTGAGCGGACAGACAGTTTCTGATGCCATCTTCAAAAAAAAAAGAAAGAAAAAAAAAATTCCAATCTCCCCATAAGTCACCTAGCAGATAACAAACTGAAAAGCAAGAGACAACATATGTTTTGGAAAAAATGTAGTATCAAATCAACATTATTTTCCTTCTGTCACAGACATTATGGAGAGAGAAGAAGGAGCAAATATCATGTTTTCATTTTAGTAAAGCTATTGACACTGCTTCATATAGCTTTCTTACAAGTTCAGTGAAGTTACTATTAGTTACCACAACTGGCTAGAAAATTGTGCTCAGAATGTAGAGATTAATTGGAAGCAAAACCAAACAATGAGTTAGAGAAACATCACTTATAAAGTAAGAGGAAAAAAAAATCATTTTTTAATATAGCGAAGTGATGACTAAAGGGAAAAAAGATGGTAACATTCTTCAAATATGCAATAGGTTGCTGCAAAAAAAAAAAAAAAAAAGATATTACATTGTCTCTAATGTCCTGTGGGGATAGTAAAAAAAAAAAAAACAACCACAAAAAAAAGGGCTTAAAATTGGAGCATGAGAGATCTAGGCTAACTTTTAGTGAAAGCTTTTCAACCAAGTATAATTAAGCACTGAAACAGATTGCCCAGGGAGACCGTAGATTCTCCATCATTTGGAATGCTAAAGAACAGGCCAGACAAACATTTGTTAGGAATGGTTAGGTACAATTGGACTGGCCTTTGGGCAAAGGGATGGATGAAAAGACCTCTTCATCTCTGTTTTCTAGATTTCTATGGTAACAGTGCCAGATTTACAGACATAGTGAACAGATTATAAAGATGGAACAATCACAGTACACTTAATGTGACCCCATGTATACCACATAATTCATAGAAACACCCCTGAATTATTTTTCAGACTTTTTTTCTGAAATGTATCTTTTAGAAAAATGCAATGTTGATTAAAAACCTGATAATGATGTAGAATGCACCACAACTGCCAGTAAATTGTCACACTGATTAATTATCTGCATTCTTAAATAAGTACTACTGTGAATGACTTGAACTTTAAGAATACAAAAAACATTTACCATTTTTCCAGATGAAAGCAAGCTAATTTTGTTTAGGAGCTGGGGAAAAAAAACCCAAAAACAAACAAACAAAAAAACAAACCAAAAACCAAACAAAAAAAAAAACCTAACAAAACTAAAAAAACACCACCAACACCAAAAGAACAACAGGAAATTAACTCTAGTCTTTCCACAAAGAACTGTAATTTGAATGACATCCATAGTTAAAAGGAATAACATGTGAGAGGACGGCAAGATACACCAGCTTGATAACTAGAAAGGGGTCATAAGAAGACAGAAGAATTTTCTGTAGGGCAGTTTGACTATTCAAGATGGGTTGTTCCACAGTTCACCAGGAAAATGAACTATGATTCTTCTGAGTGAAACCTAAGTCAATGCTAATCCATGCTGTATAGTCAAAATAATAGCTTATCCTGAAAGATTGATAATATTGATCTAAATAAACATAATAATGACAAAATATAGACAGCCTTACTAAGAACTCTACAGTATTTTACTCAACTGTGTAACTACTACCAGTGTGATTAGCATCTAATCTCACTTAGTATCTATTGTATGAAAGCTATTTCATTACAAACTCACCTCAGAAACAGTAAATAAAGTAAAAACTTGTATTCAACATCATGTGATAGTACTCATTTACCTTTCCAGCCATCTGTAACAACTATATGTTAGAAAGAGTTTTACAGAAGTCACCTAAACTCCCCATCATTTCATCAAAGCTGATTTCATTTAGTCCTGGCCCTCATTTCATCTGTTAACAAACCAACCAACTTCTTGAAAGGCAAATGTTATTTGATTAACTCATTAGCAGGTAGCTAAAACAACACAGCTCTTTAACAAAAGTAGCTTTCCTATGTACAGGGACTTTACTAATACAAAGTAAATGTATCACAAAGCATACCACACAATACTGATATACTGTACATACCATTGGATCTGCTGGCTTCTCTTTACACAGTGCAGTGAGCCCAGCTAGTAATGTAGGCTTTACATAAAGGTTCAAGTAATCCCTAGCTCTTTGTCCAGCCGGAATTGGCTCCAAGATCACTGTAAGGAATAACCACAGGTGTTGGAAAGCAGTTTATAGAGCAATTAAAAAAGGCATCTTTCAAAGGTTATTTAGATATGAGCCGCTGTTTTCCTTAATAAGTTAATAACACATAATGGTTTTTATAGCTTCTTCCACAACAAACTGCAAAGAAACTACCTAAACCCCTTTAAAATGTCCCTGAGGTAATCTTACTAATTATAGCCAATTATGAAAGGGGAGGAAATCACATCATCTGGGGAAAACCTATATCCTTGAAGATGCATTGAGGGCAGGAGAGAAACAACATATCCCTTGTTTAGTACTTCCTTCTTGCAGTGTGAAGCTGGTTTCTGAAGACCCTAAAAATTTCACCTTAAGTCCAGCTGTGTCATTAGGGTGAGGAGAAGAGACACAGTTTACAACAGGTAAGGTTTGCAGGGAAGTGCAACATCTTTTATTATTAAACTAACTGATACAGTTGACAAAAAACAGACAAGTTTTTCTAGCAGTTTCCCTTGTATCTTTCTGTCAAAGAGCAAAGCTGTCTTCCAACTGCTACATTACAAACAAGAGATTCTCTCCCAGCCTCTCCAGGTTCTATGGCCCAATTCTCTGGCACTTAACTTTGGAATTGCACTATCACGTGAGCATCCAGCTGCGGTTGAACAGGAATTACTCAACCTGAGTCCAAGAAGAGTCAGTCTTCTCAAGCCAACAGTGTGATAGCTTCCCATTTCCTCTCACTTACCAGCTTTGCTCCCATTCCCAGACCACAGAGTTTGAAAAGTAGAAGCAATCCCTGTAACTATAATGGTTCTTCAGATACATTTTAGTATACCTTTCACAGCAGAAAATACCAGCTTATATATAGACAGACTCAGATTCTCATAAAGCAAGTAAACCCAACCTCTTCTAAATCCAATTGTAGCTAGAGTCTGGACAGAGACAGTTAGTAACGGGGAAGGACACTATCCTCCCAAAGACTGGCAACGTGTTATTTGCACCATTTTACCTTCTGGAAACATGAATCGAATTTCCCTTTCTGCTGAGGAAATGCTGAGACTGCCATGAAGTGCGTTCCTCAGATCATCAGTCCCATAGATTGCTCTTAAGCTAAAAACAAGAGAAATAAGTGCTTGGTAGGCAACTGCAAACCCCTTCCAAGTCTCTACAGTCTGAGAGCATATAAAAGTAAAATATATGGACTAATTAACAAGGCATTGGCTTGATTTTGTTTTTAAACAAAATAAGTAGCTACCTAAAATTTAGGTTCATGCGCATAGCATTCTCCATAAAATGGGTGAACTTTACATACTAAAATCCAAAGGTGAACAGCTATGTTAGACAAAATTTAAGAGATAAGAAGCCACTCCAAAATTGTATCTCTACTGTACGAGAGAGAGAAAGAGACAGAGGAATTCTGGTCTCAATTAAAAGAATGACAAAATCCTACTGACTTCCCCAAGGCCAATCAATGAGTTACCTGTGAGGGTGAGTTCTCCTAGCTCTTATGCTGTTTGATGGTCCAAGCAATTCCTTCCAGTATGAGACTGCACAATATCTGGCAAGAACCATAGCAACTAAAGGTCCAGAACTCATATAGGCTGTTAAATTGGGAAAAAACACTTTTCCATATTGGTCTGCATAAAAGTTGCTACATTGCTCTGGGCTTAACTGGAGTGTCCGTTTCTATAAAGTGTAAAAGAAAAAAAAGGGGGGAAAAAGCTTGCCAAATTAAGATAGCTTGCTACCTCAAGTAGGATGTAGTCCTCTGGTGCAGACTTATCTTCAAGTGCAGAACAGATACAGTAACAACCCAGCCTAAGCTGATTCTCCCAGATCTGATCCTCTTTGAGATACACAGTAACAAAGAGCACAAGTTTTCCAAGTTAATTAAGCAAACAGGCCCTTTGAGTAAGATGTGATTTTAGCCTACGAAAAATAAAAAAACTGCTGGATGACTTAAAGTATAGTCAGGGCACAGTACAGAAAAACTGAAGAGCATTGCAAGGGCAGGATTTAATTAGTTGGCTGCTCCAGCATAATATTCTACTTTTAAAACAATTTTCTCTTCAGCCTACACCATTAATTATGCAATTGTTCTATTTTTCATTCAGTACTCATGCTTTATGGTTCTCTCAATAGGTGCCCAGCCTGCAGGTGGACGGGATTAGGACAAGTTTGGGAGGTTATCAGAATGCACAGGGCAGTAATGAAAAGAGAAGTAAATAAATACATAACTAAATCAATTTTGAAGTGCATTCTTTGAGCCCAAACTTATGCAACACAGAGTATCACAAATTCAGATTCCTAATAACTTAGGTTAACACCTAATAAAAAGTGCCAAAAGTAACTGGAGGCATCAGAAGATGCTGTAAACATCCTGTCATTAAAAAAAAAAAATAAAAAATCTAATCTCACTCATCTTCTGATACATTTTGTATAAATAAAACAACCAGAAAGGTAGGGGAGGAAATTAAAAAGAACAAATGCAGAAAAGGGGCATTTACAAGAATAAGAAAAATTATTACATTTCCTTAAAATTAGCTTAAAATTATATCTAGAAAAGTAAGGGAGGAAATTAAAAAAGAACAACTGTGAAAAAGGGGCATTTACAAGAATAAAAAAAATTATTACATTTGCAAGTGGGGGGAAAAAAAAAAATCACCTTAAAATTATATCTAGAAGCCCGGTGGTCGCTCAGCTCAGTGACACAGAGCCGGCTACCAGGGCCAAGGGCGCTGCCGCGGGGCCGGTATGAGGAGGAGGAGGCGGAAGGGAGGGGTGTGGG
>JAVJGG010000043.1:16716456-16728186 GCA_035590195.1 Aviceda cuculoides | reverse complement strand
GGGCTGGCCGGGGCGCAGCGCGGTGCCGACCCGCCGGGAAGGCGGCGCGGGGTTCCGCCTTGTCAGGGTCCGGTTATAAACGCCAGTGGAAGGCGAGGAAAATCGTCCTGCCAGGCACGGAGCAGCGTTGCTGGCTCCTCGCCGAAAAGCCCGACGCACCCCTCGCTTCAAGCGATCCAGCGCTCCTCCTGTTTTATTTCCCAGATTCGGACTTACTGTAATAATCTCTTTTTTTAAAAATGCTCTTACAGAGCGAGTGTATAAAGAGCCCCCTAAAAGAGGACTGAGAGAATGCGTTTCTCGCTGGCTAACGGCAGATTTTCTCTTAACGCAATCTCTGCTGAAAGTCACACTCTAGAGCCTGTCCCAGCAGCATGGGGTCTGCCAGGGGTGCTCGAGGCAACATTCCCGTGGCCTCCATGGCACAGCCAAAATGTAAAAGGACATGCTCAGTAAGGCCTATTTAAATGAAACATTTGTAATACATTTAAATATCCATAAAGTCCATTTACGTTAAAAACAGTGGAAACGAAAAGTACGTCAGACTGCAACTAGCCAGCTATCTAATTCAACTAATTTTCTGAGTATCCACTTGGCAAATGCATGCTGTATTAAAACTTGTGATACCAGAACGATATGCTCTCCAGAGAGTTACTTTGGAGAGTCTACATATCTGCTACATCTGTTTGCTAAACCCAAGTTTATTAATAAAGTCTGTGTTTTCCTGTGGTCAGCAAAATAGTCAGTCTGTTCTGTCCATCCCATGCACCAGTAAAATGTATCCTTACAGAATGTGGCTGCGGTGGTTGATGACATATGAAAAATATAAATTGATTTTTGGACACACTAGCTTTCAGTTACTGGCTTGACTGCTGAAACTTAAAATAAATATTGTTCTGACTTAAAAACTGCAGTTATTTTCTCTGGAGCACAGCCTGTTACCTGAACGATCAGGAATCCTGATCGGAGAATGAGATCCTCTATTTCTTCTTCTTTATCAATGACATCTGGTTTGATGAGGGCCAGAGTTCTTTCCACAAAAATCTGAGGTTCGGGCATTAGCATCTGCATCTTGGCTTCTGAATTAGAATTCACGTACTCCTTTTATACTGCAATGACATAGTTCATGATAATTGAAGTTTGCTGACTGTGCAGTCACCTGCGGTGACATTTACCATGTACTCTAGAAATGGAGCAGATCATCCCCGTTTCACAACACCCACATGAGACTTTCTCTGGACTACTTAGTACTCTTGTAGTTGACACTCCAGTTCCAGTGCAGCAATATTTTGTGGAAAATAAGCAAAAAATTAAAAGTCATTAGCCAATCATAAAGTGTAAACTATTCTAATATTTCACTAATTAACTCAGACAACATATGAGAGAAAGAGAAGCGTTACCATACACTTTGCTATGTGCAAGAGCGAGCCAGGCTTACTGCACTCCCACGTCCTCCATCCCCCAACAGTGTGTTCCACTAAACCCAAAATCTGTATTCTCATGCATGAAGATTGTGGTGTGGGACTTACTACTTGGAGCTAGTCCATCTGTAAGCCTCGGGGTATTTCTCAATTGTTATTTAATTCCTACTTTTATGGACTCAGGACAAAGTGCCAGTTTTCTGTCTGAGCGGATCAGGCCATTAGCAAGCTATTAGGATACAAAATTGTTTTGTGAATAGCAGAACTAGCGCGGGCAGACGGGTTTCCTACAGACTTGTGACCTTTTTTCCCCCTCTTCCCTCTGCCTCCACACTCCCAGCCCTGGGTCTCTCTCCATCTGCGCTGGACAAGACAAGGGTACACAGCCGACTGGCCAGCTCACTGCTGCAAAAACCATATATAATTGCTGAGTTATACCTGCCGCCTTGGTCGGGATGATCTTTTCTGCACCTATACCTTTGAGACTTCTCCTTGGCTTGCAAATTTGCTTGAACAGCCTGCGGCCTCTGTTGGGGAGTAAAGATGGAGAGCTGAGCACAGGACCGCCGGGGCTGCCTTTGCCTAGGAACCAGGCTGAAAGTACACACGAGCGGAGCGCTCGGAGCAGCCGGCCTGGAGCCGGAGCTCCCTGTCACGGACAGCGGCGGCCGAGGAACCGGGACTCGGCGGAGACCCGAGGAAGCAGCGCCCTTTTTTCCACAGACCCTTCCCCGCCGCCCGACTCGGAGAAGAGCTCAGGCCCGCCGACCCTGAGGCACCCGCCGCCATACCACCAGCTCCGCCTGCTCTGCCCCCCACAGCGGTTGCGGTGGGTCCCCCGGCCCGGCCCGCGGGCCCCGCCATGCCACGCACCTTCCCGCTCCGCCGCCGTTGCTAGGTGACGGCGAGGCCGGCTCCCCGGGCGGAGCGGCCACAAGATGGCCTCCGCGCCCCTTGGCTGAGTGCTGAAGTGCTGAGGGGGGAGTGTTAAAAATGGCGGCCGGGGAGCGCCGGTGTGTGGGGAGGGAGAGGCCGCCGCCCTCGGCCTGCGGCGGAACGCGTCTGGCAGGCCGGGACGGCCGCGGTCTCCGGGCAAAACACTGAGGGCCACATCTGCTGTTTATGGGCATCTCGTGGGGTACGAGAATAAGGGAGGGAGCGGCGTGATCTGGAGGGGAGCTATCAAAAATCTCCTTTCTCTGTGACAGTAAAAGCTTTATGTCGGTTTTACCTCACATTCAGGACTGCTGAGGGAAGCGTGATCACACAGTAAACGTTCGTAAACTGAGGTAACACTGTTTATTGGAAAAAGACCAAGCACACAAGCCATTCTTCAGGTTATTTAAATATCAGTATGTATTGTGGGAGCGTGCCGAGGTTTCCTGTTTACATGCCTGATCACCATCAGTGGGATCTGGAGCTTACGGTATGCAGCCTTCCAGCATACCAGACGTAGTACCCTGAATCTACAGCTCTCCAATACTGTTTTTCAGCATTTTTTATTGAATTACAATGTCTATCCAGTGCTACCTAACTTTTGTCACAAAACCAAACATGTAACGAGTTAAGAAACAGACACTGTTTTCTGAGTTAAACCATAACTCAGGTGAGCCAGAAACAGAGCTGGGGGAAGCCGCGCTCCCTGGGGATTTCCACCAGATTTTACCACCATGGCGCCAATACCCTTGCTCCCCGCACACTCCCTATTTCCCGGTCTCTCCGGGGCCGCTCCCGCTCGGAGCAATTACAGGACCGCCATCATCCATCCGATGCGAGCTTCTTTGCCGTAGCCCGGCCAGTGACCTGGAAGCCGAAGCGCTGGGTGCTCCGGTATTGCCCGTTTACCCCGGGCAGGGCCGCGCGTGCTGCGGCCGGCTCTCCGGGCTGAACGCCTGCCAGCTGGCCCGGCGCTATCGGGGTGTGGACCGGCGAAGAAGGGCGCTGATAACTACCGAGCTCGCCCTGCAGCCGTGCTCTTCTTCTTTGGGCCTCATCGCCTCTTATTACCGCTTTCTCAAAAATTGTGGGATCTGAGGTGCTAACGAGGCCTCTGGCCTGCTGGTGAATTCAGCTGAAACTGGCCATTGCAATTGGGTCCTTGAGGCGACACGGACAAAGGGACAGAGAGAAAACACAGGTATATAGGCTTCAATTTTTTTAAATGAAATCTAAACTAGATGCAAAGAAGAAAAGACAAAAAAATCCCAATCACTTTAAGAGCCATAGATGCTGACAATGTGTATGTACCCTGGTTAGCAGAGGAATAGCAAATTTACGGCAAAAGCTGTTTCTAGTGTAAGAGAAATCCACTTTGCCTTAATCTTTTTAATGAGTAATGTAAATAATGTAAAAATAGAAACAAGAAACTAAGCTATGCGATTATTTCCTTGCAGCCAGTTTGAGATATGTTTAAAAATCAAAGACTGAAGTTTTTATTCACATACTTTAAAAAATAAAGGTTCCAAGTGCACAAGACTAACTCAGATACAGACTTTCCTTCAGTGATACAGGCACATGGTTTTTCTTTCACAGAGATACTTTATCCAATATTTAATTTGAAGACATTGTGAACACTGCGACTACACAGAGATAATGGATAAACATGTTTTATTAAAAAAAAAAACCAACAAGCTGATAGAAAGAGTTCACCAGTTTTTTAGTTTAGTTCAGAGTTAATTTGGCAAGAGTTGTTTCTTTTCAAAGTCAATGAGCGCAAGTCTGCCAGCCCTAGCTTAGATTTAGCAGTTCAAAGGCTTCCTCAGCCTGGCTGAATACTTCAGAATTATTATTACATAAGAAATGCTGAATTTAATATCCATGTAAAACATTGCTAACATTAATCTCTTGCAATTTCTTTATTGTGTGCGGGTTTTTTTCAGCTAACAAAGTTAAAAAAAAAAAAAAGAAGTATCTTCCTGTGCATCCTCATACGCTGCAGTTTTGCCGGGAGCAGGGTCTTGTGCGCTTCACTCCCCACCATGGGCCCTCAGTCTGTGTCAGAATTTCTCCTCCTCGCTGTTTCCAGAAGCATTTTTGGAGGGCGGAGATTGTCTAATTTTAGTAGCTCGGAGAATCCTCTGCTCGCCAATGAGCAGGCGGCTGCATCTGGAGCTGCAGCCAATTACCCAGGGTTTCCTCCTGCTACGCTTCCCACGATGGTTTAATAAAGCAGACTTACAAATTTAAAGTGGCCCCACATGTTAAGAGAAAATAACATTATGTGTTCCCTAACAAAGACATATCTTTCAACAGTAGTAGGATCTCAAAGGTTTCTTCTAAAGCCTTGGATTCCATAAACCTAACCTTACAACCCTGTGTTAATATCATTATCTTGTGTTTATTATCTCTATAGTGCTGGAAAAAATATTTCTGATAACTAAAAGTCTGGTCTGAAGCATCTTCCTTAACTTCTGTAGGCCAGGGATGTGATTTTAAAAAAAGAAACAAAAAAAAAGTAAAATTATAATTACAATGTAATGAACCGTTACGGTTCTGAATACTTCTCTGGGCATAGCTTTGCTGCTGTATCTTATCTGTTAAGCGGTTTAACAAGCCTTAGTTGTCTCACTTATTTTTAGCTGGCATGGAATATAAAACACTGGAAGATTGTGGCTGCAGGCACATTTGTATTCTAGTAACAACAGATAAGTAGCTTTTTAAGGAAAAATATTATTTCAGAGCTTTGTACTCCAATACTGCAAGAAGGTGGAGAAACTAATGTCTTGTAGACTGTTAAAAAAAGAAGGAAAGAAAAACAGAATGAAGAAAATAATAGAGTGAAGAAAAGCTAAAGAAATAATACCAAGTAGTTGCATTGATTAAAAATGAAGCTTGCACATCTTTTAGCTTTATTTGCATTTCGACGTTAAGCACAGAAAAATGTATTTGCTTTAACAGTAATTTACTAGCTACACATTTACCACACGTACAACTTTCATCCACCACTGACTTTTTTTTGCTTCTGCCTCTCATGCTAATCTGTCATACCTACCCACAGTGCAGGCTTACCTTCAGCTCTTGCTTCATCCATGCTTGCTTTTGCAGTGCAGTGTCTCTGACGGAAATCCTGTGACCAAGCTAACTTCCTTTCCTGCAAGCCTGCTCTCTCCTCCATTTCTGCCTTCTTACAGCTAAACAATTCTACTTCTGCAGCTTATCTGCACGCCTGTAATCCTAGCTAGCTTTTCATTGCTGCTGACTAACCCTTGTCAAGCTTTCCTTTCTACTTTCCTCTACTTGCTATCTGACCATTTTCTTCAGAGATAAAATTAACAAAATATTCTCTTGATGCTTCCCCTTTCTACAAGTCTCTAGGTGGCAATAACAAAAACCTTACCTACACGTCTTCTGTAACTCCATCACTTGCCCTATTAACCTCACCCTATTTCATTTCTTGATCTTCCTCACACTCACTCTTTCATTTGTTCACAGCTTTAGCCATTCAGTCTGCTCTGACCCCCCAGCACTCCCACAGATACGCTTGTCTCTTATGTAAAAAAAAAAAAAAAAAGCGCCTTTGGTAGAAGTACCTCTTGTCTTCTCACTTTTACAATCATATATCTTGTCTGGTTCTACCCTAAATCCCCTACAAACTTGGTTTTGCTTCCTCTCGTCATCTGAAAGCTTCTCAACCCATCTTAAACCAATCTCTTCTTTGGCCTTCAGTCATGTTTAGCATAGCTAGCTAGTGTCCTATCTTAGCTTTTGCGATTACTCTCATCTGTTGCTTCTCCAATCACTATTTCAGCTTGGCTTGTCAGTACTGTACCTTGTCTTTCTTTCCCTTTTCTGCAAGAGCAGAGGTGAGCACCGTTCTTGACTCTCCTCCCTTCCCTTCTAGCTCATAGCTCAACAGCCTAATGGGCAAATATAGATATGATTGCCTCTTACTACTGTCTCCTTTCAAACTTCAGGTGTCTCCATTGCATGTAGTCTTGGTAATGAGCGTGTGTTAGACAAACCATCTGCCTGATGTACCATCATTTTACAGCCAAACGTGCAAAGGAGCGGGTGGAACCTTACAGCCAGGACTGTGGGGTGTGGGCTCAGATCCGTCTAAACTGCTGTGCAGATGTCAGCCAAGAGGCGATCTTTGTTATTTATTGACATGGCTAGGAATCTTGCTCAAGCTCTCCTCACCTCAGTTATTGTTGACATCTTTTTCTCTGGCCTCAACAAACAAAGCATTTGCTTCCATTCATAAAGCTCTGAAACACAATTTTCTTAGTTCTTCAGTTTAACTATGTTAGTCCTCCACACTTTTCCAAAGAGAGTCTTCTCTACCACACAAAACTGTTAGTCTTCAGTTGCAAGCCCATTCACACACTGATCTGGTCCTACTGTACCTTTTGTTTCACTCTGAAAGGGTATCTCCTGTTTCCTGCCAGCTGGTACAACTGAACTCCACTAACGCACTTTCAAATAAAGACCTTCCTGCTTTATCCCACTCTGAGCTCCTGTTGAACACCTGTAGAGGTTGACATTGACAACTTATTTTCTATAAAGCTCCTCCTCATCTGTATATAGACATTCTGTATAGCTACCGCATATAGATATTAGGCTTTTACCTAACTTTTTGGAGCAGAAACACTTGTGCTCATTTGCTCTTTCATTGTTCTGCATAACGTTTAACATAATACTGGCTTGGATTATCCCTGAGGCCACTAAGCTCAGAGATAAGTATTCAGTGTGATAGTATCTGCAATGAATAAATGACTGTAAGAATAAATCAATAAAAATCTTTTATTTGGCAAATTAAAAGAGGCAATCAGTTAAATAAGATTTTTTTAAAAGTTTTGTCAATGCTTCCTTAAATGCATCTTCTCTTCATCTTAATTCCATGTAGCATAAGGCATCCTTTTGGCATTTACTTTGACCACTTACTTTCAGCTGTACCATTAAAATCAATGGGTTTACTCACATAGTTATTATTATTAATAAAATTTATTTATGTATACTATGCATAAAGACTAACTCAGACAGAACCTTCCTATAGCATAGTATTTTGTTTATAGTAGGCAGTCCGTGACCTGAGATGCTTACAATCAATTTAGACAAGACAGACATACAGTGTGGGAAAGGGATAAATTACATCAACATTTTCAAGGCAGTGAATGATATGTTGGTTCTTTTTCTTTTTTTTTTTTTTTTTGGAAGAGGGGAACTAGAAAAATCAACACAATGGAAATAATGGGGAAACAGGATAAAGAAGAAAGGGAAGGAGGCAATGAAGACAGGTATGGCACAAAACTGGTATGAACACACAGCAAAGGCAGTGCTTGGAGTAAAGAGTAAGTCTGACAGAACAGCAAAATTAGGCTCAAGATCAGAAAGTCCATACACGAGTAAAATTCAATTCCATTTCAGTCAACACCATGAATAATCATAGTAATTACGGGATTAAAAAAAAGTGGCAAAGAGTGATAGTTTTTTTCTCAGCAGTAAATGTGTCATGCAAGGAGGATTACCACCCGAGAAGGTATGTGTGTATTTTTCTTTCATTAACCACAGGCTTTGAGTGGGGAGTGAAATGCAAGACCAAAACCCAAGTCACAACCCAGAAGAATGCTTTAAAATTACCTGTGGCATGATGGGGCCTGGTGAGACCCTGTCTAATCTTAACAACCCATATTCTCAAGTTTCTCAGTCTTTGATGTCTGGATATGTAAAAAGTGATTTTGTTAGTCATGACGGTCACCATCTTCAAACCCGTCTGCTTAGCCAGTCTACAACCACATTGTTATCCTGCTGTTGGATATGAGACATACAAGGCATCAAACAGCTATTAAAATGGGGCAACAGAGAATCACAGAAAGCCTTGGCAGTTGGGAGCTACTGTTTGGAACTGCCAAGATGAGAAACTGAGGTGGACCTGACCAGGAGAAATGGGCAGCTGGAAAAGAGTACAGCTTTAAAGAAAGCACTGTTAAGCAGGAAAAGGATAACATGTGCCCAAATACCAGTGAAACGGCTACAAAAGGAAAGACGAGACAGGTTCAGCAAAGCAAGAAAGAGAACTGAAAAAGAGAAAAGAAAAAAAAGGGAAACGTATGAAGAAGTCCACATGAAACAACAATTGTTCAAGTCCTTAGCAAGGCTTGATGAAATACAAAGGAGCAGTTTGGGGCAGTGAATCTTGCAAGGAAATTAAGTAATACATATATCATCAAAAGCACTCAGGTTATATCCATCAACTGAACCTAAACTTACGTGACAGGCTCATATAAACTGCTTCCAATTTCAGTTTACTCTCAGGTGCTGGTCTATAAACTTGTAACTTCAGCGCAGAGGTATTTCTGTAGTCAGCTGCCACAGCTGCATCCATAAAAACCTGCAAAAAGAAGGTGGACAGGGCACAAGGGTGGTAGCACTTCAGCCATCCCAGTTAGATCAACCTGCAAATACCAGTTTGGCCTTAGTCACCTGTAGTGACTTAAGCAAATACATGGTGTTTTCCAATTGAAGCAGGCTAACAGCCATGTATAAATGAATGTAGTCAGCTGACAGACAGTGGCTTAGTTGTTTTTAATCAAAAATCATACCTTTTCAGTACTGACCTGAGTGATAGGTTTACAATTTAAGCCAACCTGCCTAAAAAAAAAATCAAAAGTTCTTTTGCTGGATGTGGGGTAAGTTTTTCTGAGGTGGTATAAATTAGGATAAACAATATCATGTGAAAAATTTCTTTGCTTCTAACATTTTCTTTAAAGTTCAATACAAGAAAAACAATTTTAAAAATATATTCTCATAAATGTGAGTATCTTTATCAGACAACATATACAACCTGTCTTGCGGACACTACAATTTTCAAGTGTACTGGTTAGGTACTCTTTGTACTGTCTTTACTAGACCTGACCTTATATAACATTGTTTCACAAACTTTAGCCTAAAGAGCTGGTTGTAGAGCTTCTCCCCACCCTGTCAGCAGACTAGGTTGAGATAAACATCTCTAAAGTTCTTAGCTATTGTAGCTTGGGCTGGAAGTGTGGCAGGATGCTTACAAATTAATATCCTTCATGGATAGAACACTTGGCTGACACATCACACATATTACTACCCTATGCTCATGTAGTCTTGAAATAACTCATGTTGGGCACTTAGATTGGTTTAATATTTTTCCATTTATGAGCAGCAAAAATGGGGGGTGGGGAGGGGGCAGATTTCCAAAAGCAAATAGCCGCTATGGCTGAGGATTTAAAACCTAGAAATTACAAGAAACTCTGTTGCAATTCCAGTAACAAATACGATGCAGTCTTGCTGCACATGTGCATGGGTGTCAAAGCGGAAAGCTCAGCTTGGACCAGTTAAAGTGATGCTCGTGGCAAGTACCGCAAGCACCAAAGCAAAAGAGTGTCTTGAAATTCTTGGCTGTAGTGAGGGGCTATTTTTCATACAATCTCCCAATACTAAGCACAATTTCCTTCTTTTCCCCCTCTTCCCCTTAAGAGGTCTGGGTTATAGCCTGAAGCAATGGAATGTTTTTATTTAAAAAAAAAAAAAAAAAAGGCAGCAGATCAGGCCCTTACCCTGAACATACCTTGTTGATTTTATTTTGTGTTCAACTTTAATGCTCTGCTGCTTGTACTGCAACAAAGCTTACAAAGCAAACCTAATGTCCCCTGTTTTCCTAAGTTACTACTTTGGAAAATGAATCCTGTAGAGGATAAAAAGTGCTATAAAAGCAGTTCACTGAAGGACAGCCTGGATCTTAGACCAGATTACTTAACAACAAAATGTATCACCACAATTTATTTTTATTCACAAGTAGCTATGTGCACTCTTTCTGAATTGTAATAGCAGATGAAAACATGAAAGTTGAGCCAGAGGAGATATTTGACAGAGGGTGGAGCGAGCAAGTAATAACGTACGCATTCATTACTACAGAAAATTAAGTAATACTTGTTACTTTTTGCCCACAAGCAACCGGCTTAACTTTTTTTTTTTTAAGATGTGGCAGTGAGCTTTGGCTGTCTACCCAAAAGCCAGACCCCATCCCTTTGACTGGACAAGTGGGATATTAGGAATGGTATATTGTACGAGAATTTGAAATATGATTACAAGGAGCAGCTGTCTTCTGCGCTTTCCACACACAACTTTGTCAACAAGGTTGATATATCCTCAGGCAAAAGGAATTAAGGCCTAGGCACATGCTCAGGGCTCCAGCTCCCAGAGTTATGTAATATCCAAATCTGAGTTTCCATTAAAAACAATAAATACAGGCCCTCTCGGTTGCAAAACCAGCAGAGCTGGAAACATTAAGTAAACCTCTCGTACTGGAGTAACTGACTCAGTGTACATACCACACCTTAAGTTAAACCAGTACAACACTGTAAGTAAATACTGCGCTCAAGTCACAGGCGTGTTTCCACAACTTCTGCCGTGCGGGGCCCGGGGGCCTGGGCTGCCCCAGCGCAGGGCCCCGGCGGGGCCGGCCTGCCCGGTGCGGCGGGAAGGGCTCTGCCGGTTCGGGTCCTGCCGCGACCGAGCAACGGAAGAGCGTTAGGAGAGCGCTGACTCTTGACTATCTCGCCCGGGCTCTGCACCCTCAGGGGTTGCGCCTTCCTCCCTGTCACGCTTGTGATTTCCCTGGACGGTAACGTTCGCCGGAGCGGACCTTTCCCCGCCCGTCACACGGGGACAACGACCCGCGGGCCCTGAGGAAGGACGGCGCTCCCCGGGCGGCCCGCAGCTCCCGGGCTGCCCCGGTGATAACGGCACCACGGCCGCCCGCCCTCCTCTTCCTCCTCCCCCTCGCAGGCGGGCGGGGGCCGGGGCCGCCCCGCGTCGGGCAGAACCGCCCGCAAGCGCTGAGGCGAAAAGCGCGAAGCCTCCGCGCGCCGCGCCTTCCCTCCCTAAGCCCAATCCCGCGGGCCGCCATTCGCTTCACCCCGCCCACCCCCCGCGGCGCAGCCAACAGGAAACGCCGAACGACGTGACTGACAGGCGACGGCGGCCAACGCGGAAGCTCCTTATTGCTGTGTGGCTGAGGCTCCGGCCGTATAAAGGCGGCCACGCGTTAAGGCTCCGGGCCGGAGAGTACGTGTCTCAGGGGGAGGAGAAGGTGGCGGCGGCGGTGCCGGTGCGGAGCAGCCGAGCGCCGCGGGGAGGGGTGTCAGCTCCAGCGCGTAGGGGATTTTAATCCGAATTCCGGCCGGCCCGGATTTTTATTGGGAGCGGGTTTTAAAGTGAGTATGAGCGGGATGGCGCCGGCGGAAAAGGGGGGGGGGGGGGGAGGTGGAAGGGGGGGAGGGGCCGCGGGACCGGCCCGGCTCAGCCCGGCCCGGCGGGGGGGGGGGGGGAGGAAGCCGCC
>JAVJGG010000043.1:16700526-16715821 GCA_035590195.1 Aviceda cuculoides | reverse complement strand
GGGGAGGGCGGCGGGCGGCCCCGCTGCGGAGGGATCGAGCGGGCGGGCGGTGAGCCGGCGGCCCCTGCAGCACCAGCGCTTCCTTTGTTCTGGAGCTGCCTTTTGTTGGCGCCATGTGGTGGCTGGGGGAGGGGCGGGGAGCGGGTTTGTTGCCGTCTCACGCTGTAAAATGGAAGGGGATTTACCTCGGCTGGCTTCGCATCCCGCGTTTTCCTCGTCCCTTTCCCTTTTTTTTTTATTTAAACGGAAGGAGCGGAGGGAGGGAGTTGTTTTCTGTCGCGGGGGGCTGGTTCAAACTTTCTGGAGATTGTACGACCGATCGCCAGCGGCGTCGGTGTGGATGCGAGCATGTTTTGTGTCACGCCTATTAAAAAAAAAAAAAAATCCTGGCTTTGGAAGCTAGTCGGGGTAAGCCAAGTATTTTTGGAGGGAGTAAAGAGAAAAACAGCGTGATGGCGACGATGGGTGGTGTGTTTAAACCAGTAAGAGCGATTTTGGTGTACTTCTTCGCAACATTGTCAGAAAACGGCTTATCTCTTGCAAGTGATGTCAGAGGGCGTCAGCGTAGTTTTGCTGTGTTTTGGTAGTGGCATCCTTGTGTACAAAAGAGTAATTTCTCTCCTATCATAGTTGGTCTGTTTATGTGCTTTACTTGAAGAATTACCTGCCTGTTTCTCAAGTGGATCTTTGTGATTCAAGCTACTCCATGTATTTAATTGGAACTCCCTTTGTTATCTGCGGGTCCTGAAGCAGAGGGTCAGATCCCTTAAGTTGAACAGAGAACTGAAGCCACAGAAGCATGACAGATTTTTGGCTGTAAGGAAGGGAGTAAGACTTGCACGAGTTTCCTATAAGCTAGGGCTGGATGTACTTTTTACAGACACTACAAGGATTGAGAACCAGGCCTCTTAGCTGTGTGTGAATTTTCTTTTTACTTCAAGTATTCTGCCCTCAAAAGTGGGTGATACTCTTTCCCTTTCTCTCATAGGAAGTGACAAGTTTCAACCCCAAATCCGTGTAAAATGGAACTTCTAAGAAAACCAGGGGGCATTGACCTATGTGGATAGTCTAGTGCTGTGCTAAAAGAAGAGCTGTCCAAGGCAGAGTTCAGGGTGCTGACATAAGAGTATTTTGTTAAGCACTGAAACATGCTTTTGATTCAGCAGCACTAATACACTGAGGAGGAAAAAAAGAGACTACATGTTAAGAGTGAAATTGCCCAGTTTGTGGGGCCTCTGAAGGCAAAGTCAAATACTAGGAATTTGGTCTTAATTTCAAAGGCTCTATATTCTGTTACTTTAATAGATGTAGGTATCAATCATTCCAATTACAAAACAAAGGACTGTAAATTACAAAGTGTAATATCTATGGATGTAATAAGAGGTAAATTTAGCATGTGGCAGTATCTGTGTGCATACCACAGCTCCAACCTGATGGCATAAAGCAGCTAAAGCTGCCTCTAGACAAATTCCTGTCATCCCCCAACCATTGAATTTCTCTTGATCATTCTGCAAGTGTAGTCAATGATGACAGGGTATGCTGTGGGAAAGCCACTGTCCGTCTGTACAGATCATAGCAGTTATGCTTGGTCAGTAAGCTGTTGTGATGAGAAGGAATCCCTCAAGTTACCTTTCTTTCACCTGCTATTGAAAGGCTTAGTAAACTTTGTAAGGTCTTTTCTTAAGGCTCTATAGTAATGGCTGCAAGAAGCACACAGACTTTATTTAGACCCTATGTATCATGCTGCACTGTCAGTTAAGAGTGCACAGATTGATCTTCTGAAAAAATAAGGGTTTAGCCTACAAGGGGTATGGTTTCACCCAGTTTAAGGAAAGAAGGCAAAAAAAAAAAGCATGTATAGTTATTTTTTTCCCCTCATACTGCCTTTTGAACATAAATGGATGCTAGTTCTAGCAAATCAAAGTTACACATAAACACCAAAAGCCAATTTTATTTAAACATAGTCTAGTTTCTAAAGTGCTGCTGACTTCTAGTGCCAAATCTAGGTTGCCTCTAAACAGAGTAATGACAACTTAAACTGCTTTAGTCTATAGTTAGATAAAAAGGCTTGAATACTTTTAAAAGCTTAGTTTGTTACCTTGGAAACTATGAAAATAGAAAATACAGCCATGTTATTAATGTTTTCATTTGAAGTGAGGCATTTGAAAAGTGCCTTATAGACTTATCTAAGTTTTGTTTGTCAGATTCACTTCTGTATTGTGCTTCACTAGTATTCAGTTCTTTGAGATGCTTCAGAGGATATTTTGTGGGGGAAAGTGGGCAGGGAAGGTAGTATATTGGCCTTTCATGTAAGTAAAGACTAATAGTGGAGATACTCCTGTCTTACTGATGAAGACAGAAGTAGATTCAGTAACTAAGCAGGAAGAAGTGCACAACATAGTAGTTAAGGCAGGTCCAAAGTCCCATCTGTTGTATGTGACTGTTCTTGGAGAACATAGGTGGCTGGTTTAAATTTTGCAGATTGTTCTTGGGACTAAAAGTTTTACAGCCATTCGTCCAAATCCTGAAAGAGCTCAAGTATTTTGCTTTTGATGCCGTATTCTATCCTAAATGCTTTCAAAGCAGTAGGAATGATTCTAGGTTCTTTCAAAAAACTGAGTTGGTGGTACTTGATGATCAGTACTGCTTTGTTGCAAATAACTGAATACTGTTGGAAGAATGTAAGTTACTGGTGAGGAATATTTTAGGCAATTTTTGCTGTTTCTTGTATCTGTATTAAAATTCAGGGTGAACTGTGTCATTCCCTCAGGAGGGGTGGAACCCATTCTTGTGCACTCCTGTAGTTCCACTAACTTTTGACAAGATGCAAAAGTATTTAACTTGCAACAGTTGGTCCTGTTTTTCTGACAATGCTGCTGGGGTGTGTACCACTGTGAGCATCTTGCTGCAGTGCTTTTCTGTAGTACTTCCTGAATCTAAATAGCTTATCTCTTTGAAATTTCAGGAAGATGTTTGTTGGTGGCCTCAGTTGGGATACAAGCAAAAAAGACTTGAAAGATTACTTCACCAAATTTGGTGAGGTAACCGACTGTACGATAAAGATGGACCCTAACACAGGAAGATCCAGAGGCTTTGGATTTATTCTCTTCAAAGAACCTGGGAGTGTTGAAAAGGTGAATTTAAGCTTCATATTTCAGATTCTTAACTTCTAGGGGAAACTTTTCAGCTTGAGTTAATCACATCAAACTATCTTTCAGGTTCTGGAACAGAAAGAACACAGGCTAGATGGACGACTAATTGACCCCAAGAAGGCCATGGCAATGAAAAAGGATCCAGTGAAGAAAATATTTGTTGGTGGACTAAACCCAGAAGCCACAGAAGAGAAAATCAGGGAATACTTCGGAGAGTTTGGAGAGGTGTGTAATGGTTTCAGTGTTTACTAAGATAACTATAGTTTCCAGTTGCTGTTTAGTTTACTAATAATTTGCAAGTTAAATTAATTTCAGATGTATCAAGCCTTTTGTAACTGATCCAGAGGTTTCCCATCTTGAGAGCACTGAAGGCATATACTGCACTAGATGCTTCCATTGCTAGTTATAGATACCCTTGTCTTAAACCATTTTATCTGATGTTAAAATTGTTTTAAGAGTTGTAAAATTGAAACCTCTGGTCTGAAAGCCAATGTTAGCATAGAAAGAATATAGCAACTTTGGTGTTGCATAATATGCATAGCTAGGAAACCTACAGTTTTACTGTCCCAAATGCCATGCACTTAACAGTTCTGCTAAAATACCAGTCTGAAAATAGTATTTCATGTCTTCAGATTGAAGCAATTGAACTTCCCATGGATCCAAAGACCAACAAAAGGAGGGGGTTTGTGTTCATCACTTTCAAGGAAGAGGATCCGGTGAAGAAGGTTTTGGAGAAGAAATTCCATAACGTCAGTGGAAGCAAGGTAGAAACTTTGACTTGTAAATCTTTGTCCAAGTTACTAAGCATAATACCACTACATCTGTAATCTGAAAAGGATTTTGTAGACCTCTGCTCTCAAGATAGCAAAATTACAACAAGGACAGCTTGCAGTTTACCACAGGGGTGTTTTGCCACAAGTTCAGTCACAGAGGCTACCAAGTTTCCTTGACAGTACTTGTGGCTTTAATACTTGCTCTGTTCTAGGGGCTTTGTATGTAAAGTATCTAATTGCATTCATTAAGTACATATGGAAAAACTGGCTTATTTATCAGTCTAGCAATATAAGCCGTTTCAACAGATACATACCTATTTTCAGCATAGATCACTTGCATAAATTTGAGACTTAAGACACTAACTTTGTAAGCTGAAACTGGCTCTGTCTGATGTGGGTGAAGCTTCTGGTGCATTCTGCTACCAGAACATTGTCATGTAAACCCAATACAAGGATCCAGAGTGTAAATGTATGCTTATGGTAACTTGTACTTGGTCAGCTGGTTATGTGAACTACTGTAAAAGTGGTGAGATGTTCTGAACAGCTGACTGCTCATCTGTGGGAATAGCTAATAGAGTGTCAAGCTAATGAGAAGAGGACTGGAGGCAAATGATGTGTGCTGGCTGGAGGTATCGCTCTTCCCTTGCTCCATGGGCAGTGCTGACCACACACTAACTTCAAAGCCCTATTAGATCTGGTCATACTGTCTGACACAGTGACTTAGATTGCACTTGGTTTAAGACTGGTCTTGACACAGCACAGAATAAACTTTGGCAAGCCAAATTGCACTGGTAGTTGTCAAGACACTCTAGTTAGCAATAAAGTTTGTTTTAAGGAGAGATGAATGCTTATGTGCCAAGGGAGCTGAGAAATCATACCTGTATCTCATAACTATGGCTTGGTTTTGTGTCATAGTGATAATAAAAAGAGCAGGTTACCTTAAAGCTCCTGTGGTGAAGAATTCCAAGCCAGGCTTGCTGAGGTGCTGCTATCACAGGGAGTTGTTCCTTTCACAGCAGCAGTAGCTTTCATCTTGGACTGTGCACAGATTCAGGAACTAGGAAGCTGGCTGACAGTTGAACTGCAGCTTGGGAACTTGTCTTGGAAATGTCAATTCTGGTTGTTTTTAGCAGTTCTTAGTATTTGATAAGTGATGATTTCAAGTGTTGTTAGGTGTACTGTACAGTCCAACACAATGTTTGGTGTATAGGGTGTACGAGGGCTGCCAGGAAAACTTGTTCTGGTGCATTTCTCAGACCCTTGTTAATCCAGGGCTGCTCAGGTGAAGCTGTCCAATAGCAACAGCCTTGTCTTGGAGGTTGTGCCAGGAGAAGAGGGCAGGCAGCGTTGCAAGCTCCTACAGGAGCAGTGGCTATGCTGGGGTGGCCTCAGCACCTCTTCCATGGGGGAGTTCATAGTAGAGAATAGGCAGTATTAAAATACTCTGAAAGCAGTGGCCTGCTTTGTATGGGCAATAATGATTTAACCTTTGCCTTCCATCTGGGAGTTGATGGTAGGGAATAGGTGGTAAAAAATACTCTGAAAGCAGTGGCCTGCTTGAAATGGCCAGTAATGACTTACCTTTGTCTTCCGTCTGGGAGTTGATGGTAGGGAATAGGTGGTGTAAAATACTCTGAAAGCAGTGGCCTGCTTGAAATGGCCAATAATGACTTACCTTTGCCCAGGTGGCACAGTATATCAGATGCTTCTGGATATGCATTAGTCCTGCTCACATGATAGGGAGCACAGCATGTATACTTCCTTTGCCTCCAGAGTAACCTCTGGCTTTCCTAGGCGGTTAGGTTGGGTGCTGCTGCTGCTATAAGACAGTATACATACTCTTCCTTGTTTTTTATTTTCAGTGCGAGATTAAGGTAGCACAGCCAAAAGAAGTATACCAGCAGCAACAGTTCAGTAGTGGTGGAGGAAGAGGTAGCTATGGAGGAAGAGGCAGAGGTGGAAGAGGCGGCGGTAAGTACTACACGCACTACTTTAGTATGGACACATTCTAAATAAGTTGTGTGTACTAAAATGGGATTTTGTGGATGGTTTTCCCTTCTATAGCTCAAAGTCAAAATTGGAATCAAGGTTATGGCAATTACTGGAACCAGGGTTATGGGAATCAAGGATACGGCTATCAGCAAGGTTATGGTGGCTATGGAGGCTATGATTATTCAGGATATGGGTATTATGGATATGGACCAGGCTATGATTACAGTAAGTAAAGAGAACTGTATTGGGTATAAGCAAGCGTAACTAATTAGCAGTTTAATGCATTTGTTCTCTTGTTCATAGGTCAAGGCAGTGCAAATTATGGGAAGACACCAAGACGTGGTGGTCATCAGAATAACTACAAGCCATATTGATCAAACTTATTCAGGTATGCAGTGGCATGGTCTCTTTTGGAAAATGACTGCATAGGTTTTGTATACAATGCTGTAGATGGATATTTCAGTTCTGTACCAAATTTAACTTTACAATAAATTTCTATGGCCTGTTAAATGTGCATCTTACTTGGAAGAGCTCCCTGGAAATGTTTTACATGTTTAATACTTACAGATAACTAGTTGTCTAGACAGTGTGGTGTGTAAATTTCAGCCTTGCTGAAGATATTAATTAATGATTTTATTAATAGGTTAAACTGAAACTGATTTTGAGGGTCTGCTTAAAGCTGCAGCTCTGCATCTAGGGACTGCCTCTTGGAGTTAACTATGGACTCTGCATTACTCCAGTTGTACAGAATGAGATGCATCTTAGGGAACCAGTGTCACTTTCCACCTTTTTATTTTGTATTGTTTTTGTGTCATACATTTCCTGTAATGGAAGTGTTAATTTTACTGTACTTTTTGGTACCTTTTTGGAATCTAATGTATTGTAAGGTATTTTACATGTGTTCTGATTCACCATGACATGGATATTGAAGCTATCCTAGCTTTTGAAATAAAAAAGGCGTAATCTAGTGTCTTGTGCCATTCTTCAGCTTATGTATTAGTAAAATGCCAGTATACTGTTCCCAGAACTTAGTTCATGGCAGTACCTTGATAGATGAAGAGTTGTGCTTAAATGTTTTTAATCTTAAAACTAGAAGGCTGTATTGGTAGTTGTGCTCGCTTGCAGTTAAGTGGCGGCTAAAAACTGCAGTCACTTCTGCCTGGAGGTTACGGAAGAGAACTCAGGTGGAAAGCCCCAGCTGTTGTGGAGGCTGTGCTGGTGGCTCATGTCCTAGACAAGGACAGAGGCTCAGCATAACTGTGGTTGTGTCTCCATTGTAGGGCTCTGCTAGGAGGAGCCAGAGGCATAGGTTTCAGTTAGGGCTTGGGAGTCTTGACAGCATTGCTGGAGGAAGCTAAGAGGCATGCAAGAAGCTAGCTGCACTTCCTTCATGTTTCACTCTCTTGAGCCTGAGACTTTTCTACAAGTTCTTAATAGTATGTATACCTGCCTTGAAAGACAGGTTGGACAGACATAAAATTACCAATGCAAAGTCTGAATTTTTGCAGCCTTTTTGTGTATCAAAAAAGGCTAAAAGAACTTCCACTGAAGTTGTGGGTGGAAAAACAACAAAACATCATCTTCCTTTAGAGATAAGTGACCAGCTAGAAATATGCTCTCCTTTTTTGCCTAGTTTACCACTGTTTTAAGGCAATAACTATAATGTGATTTTGCCTGGCTTGCTGCAGTATAGTCCCAATCTCAGATGTATAAATAAGTAGCAAGTGCTGCTGCACGAAGTAAACTTCTAATCTTTGTTGCAGTAATCGGTTTGATTTTTACTTTCCTTTTAAAGCTAAAATCTGACAATTTTTTTTCGGTAATAAACTCTATTTGAATGCATGGGAACCAGAAATGTCTTAGTTACTTGGTTAGATTCCAAGACACAAACAGATGTTACTAGTGACCCTTTCAGGGTTTTTTTAACAAGGGATGCAGCTATTCCTCCAGGGACTATAATATGCTGCTCCCTGCTGGCTGTCCTTGAAAAGAAAAACTTGCTGTAAAGTCAGAAGTCTGTAAGACTCTTCTGGGGTTAAGTGGAAATCTTGAGTATAAAAAAGATGAATCAGACTTCAAATCTGATAGTTGACATGACAGCTTTACAGCTGGAGTATGTAACCTAATGCCCAACTTACTTGCAAATTAAAAAAGTTGAAACAAATGAGTACAGTATTTAGAAGTATTACTGTCTCAAGATTTAATATTGAAATGCTTTATTGCATATTTTTACTTGTTTTCTTAAGAAGTAAGGGGTAGCAGAATATTTTTCTAGCAAACAGTTTTGCCCACCAACAGGGAATTTGCATAGTATCAGGACCATACTGCTGTAGCACTTCTGGCTAGTGTCTTAGCAATAGTTTGTCAGCTGGCTGTTGTTTTGCTGTTTTTTGGAAGTAGGTTCTCAGGTAATGCTTCCTTGACAGGTGATGTGGCCTTAAGCAGAAATAGAGGATACTGGTACTTAAATGCAGAGCTGGCTTTCCCTTTCTTCTTTGCATGAAAAGTTTGTGATACAAAGAACATGTAATTGCCTGGTGAAAGCAAGGGCTTGTACACAAGGTTGTTGCTTATGGTTGTAATGTACTTTTAATTTACTAATCCTACTTGGATATTTCTTGAGGATGGAATATTTTGTAAGAACCTGTTTGGGAGTCATGGCCCTCAGCTGTCTGTTCCTCATGCATTTGATGTTATGAATTTGGGACTGAAGTTTTTGACTTAAGCTGGTCACTGAGACCATTTGTTAAATACAGTGCTACTAGGGGACCTTGTTATGAAACTGGCTACTGAAACTGGTCAGAGGAGCCTGGGAAGGACTGGGTGTAGTGGCAGCTAGAATAGCATTTGTATCAGTAGCAGCAGATTTAAAAAAAAAAAAACCAGAACCCATTGGCTCATCTTAATTTGCAAGTTATAACCTGAAAAAGCATGAGTTTAGAAAATGTAGTTTATAGTAGCTACTAGAAATATATTCCTTTATAATAAGTTTTATATATGCTGTTTTAAATAAAAGCCAATTCCACACTTCTGCTAGAGTTGAAACAAGCTCTTGTAAAATTTATTTCTCCTAAAGCTTTTACTAATAACAAGATAAGCAAAAATAACAAAATCAAAGGTAACTTATCTGGTCTAAGACATGCTAGGATGATGATTAAATGTGCATTATTACAGTAGAATAATGTTTCTTAGTAGTAGATCTTGAACATTGTTTGAAACCTATGGAAAGAAAATAATGTTATGGGGTTTTTTTGTAAAAGCATCATTAAAAGGAATTTTCGCTTACATTATATGTAAGTGTCATATTAGTACTGTACTTAGTAAGAGGCTTTTTGCATTCTTGGTTTCCTGTAGAAAATAAAGGTATTTTTCTTGCTTAGTTTAGGTTGCAGACAAGCACATTAAGTCATTAGGCCTCTAAGTTAAACTGGCACTGTTGAGTAACCTTTCTGTTCTCAAGAAGTAAGTAGTACAAACAGCTGTATGTCTTTCCATTAACTTGCTAAATAAAATATTAACACATTTTTCTCGTGCCTGCTATACTAATATTGCACTGAACTAAAAGCATGTTTCTCAGGGCCTTAGCACTGAATCTAGTGTGGTGGTCGAGGCCACCAGTGATTGTTAGGTACATTTCTGTATAGGTAGGTACCTAGAGTTTAACTGGGCACTTGGTTAAAATACACTTGGTTGTCTTTTAGTCAGAGTAGGTTGAAGAAGTACTAAGTGTACCAAAGGGTGTTGTTAGTGAGGTGTTAACTGTAAGTGTACACTGTGCTTGTGAGCGTGTGGCAATGAGTTGCAGCTCTCTGTAAGCAAGCGATAGAGGGGACCTCAACAGATACTAAGATTTAAAAGCCTTGGAAGACCTAACAGGACTCAGTCTTACTGATGCCCACAAACTTATGAGTATAGGGGTAAATTGATGCTTAAGTGTGAGATAACAGCCATGAACCTGAAATGATTCTACAAAGTAGTAAAAAATGCTCAAGACAAGAGAAGGCAATACTACTTCAAAGCCAGATGTTAAGTACTGTTTATAGCTCTTCATAAAGCTGTTGGCATAAGTGGAGGTTCCCAAATTGTGGCATGCACGATGTATGGTGTTCCTGCCTTTAAGGGGAGACCTGCTGAGAAGTGGTTAGGCAGCTGGAACAGCTTCTGTCTAGAGACTTAAGGCACTGAGCAGCTAGCATAAAAGCTATGTTTTTTTGTCCTGATGTGCATGTCATTTGCATACCCAGAGTTACACCCAATCACTCTTAAAGCTTCCCAGACAAGCATAGCATGCTCTAGTTACTGGTAGGCATTTCTGGGACATGTTGGACCTAGCTTACAAACAAATGAATACACTTAGTGTTACTAGAAGTGTCAGACTCTGATAGAAGGTAGCTGTGAATGCCACATGTACACAAGTCTGGTCCGTCATGCTTCTAGATTGCCAGAAAATCCTGCAAACTAACTTCAGGTAAAAGCATCTCTGAGGAAGCTTGGTCCTCAGACCATTCACAAGATGCTTGTGAAGTTATGTTTAGAGACCTTGGCTTTTAAATAGTAAAGGGTGAATATAGATAAATACCTGCTCAGGTAGAACAAGTGGATGTTTTCTGTTGGTTCAGACATTCCTTTTCCATGTCTGAAGAGAGAATAAGCAACAATTCAGCAAACTTGTGACTTTGCAAAAACTTGTCTCACTAACTTGGTTAACACTGAGCATACAGAAATTGTATAAAAAGCTAAGTGGCAAATGCACACAGATTATGGCTTTCAAGAATTAAATTTGGACAGCTTTTACCAGTTGCCCCTGTTCAGATAGGTAAGCACTTCAACCTCTGCCACAGCAAAGCTATTTTGAAAGACATGCATCTGTGGAGTAAATAGTTCTGTTGGAGAACTTTAAAACAATAATTTAGAAATGAAAGCTAAGCTTGCATTTCCTATGTGCTGAGCATCTACCATCTTGGCTGTGTTTTAGCACTTCTGAAAAGGAGGCTCAGAATTGACAGCAACCCTCTATAAGGCAGTTTTGACCTGTATTACCTGTTAGTAGCTTGTCAATTGTGTCCACAACAAATTTTGCATCCTCCATGTTGAAGCACATTGGGGGCTTGAATTTAAGCACATTTCTTCCTGGCCCATCTGTACTCAGTAGAATATATTCTTCCTTAAGTCTGGAAAAAGCAATAACAAAGAATTAATATTTACCTTTGCATGTAGTTCAGAAAAACTTAAAAGCATCAGCATGCAGGCTGTCCAGACAATGCCTTTGTGCACAGACTGGTTTCTTTTTCTGCTAGTTGGCTATATGTTAACAACTCGAGTGGCAATGTTACTTGTAATTGTGTGCTTGCTTGTACCTTGTTATTAGATGCTCTGCTTCTTGTGTGGCTGGGGTCCTTTCTGCTTGATCCTTGATTAAGTCCACTCCAATGAATAAGCCAGAACCCCTTTAAAAGAAATAAAAATAGTCAGTCTGTGTCAGAGGAAGGAACTGCAGGTGAACTAAAAAAATTGAGAAAGGTTTTTGTGAGACCAAACATTTACTGCATGAGAATTACTTGATGTTTGGCTAGTGATAGAAAAGGTATTGCTGTTCTGAAGAAATGTAGTAATACAGTATAGACTATGGCAGTGCAGGACATCATGTTAAGCATATTTTCCATCCAGCTTGTTAATGCTGTTCTTTGTGCACTTGAAGTAAGAGTTCAAATAGGAAAGTGAATTCCTTTAGCAACTAATAAATTAACAAAGCAGTACTGCCCTAGAGTGGCAAATAAGCTCAAGTTTGTTTTGATCTAATGTGCAGCAGGTTGTTGATTTTTTGCTCAAAACACAGATTTAATGAATTTCTTAAAACCACATCAGTTGGACTGAGTTGTTTGACTGAACCAAACAAAAAGCAGCTAAAAATGTAAATAAGGCCCTAATACCTGACATCACCAATGATGGGATGCTTGATTTTCTGCTCCTTGAGTAGCTTCATCAAGAAGTTGCCTACTTCTGTGGCATGAGCCTGAAGGTGTTCTTTCTCAATCACATCCAACACAGCCAATCCAATCGCACATGAGACAGGATTTCCTCCAAACTGAGTTCAGGAAAGGGAAGAAAGATGCAGTCATGTCACTGAAAGTATAGCCTCAGTGATAAAATGAGCATACTGCCATTTTTATCAGATGGAGCCAGTAAACAAAGTTATGTACTAGAAAGATACAAATACTATAAACAGAACTGTGTGAATGATAAAGATTAATAAAAATGTTGCATGATTATCTAATTTTAATACTTAGACTCCTGTAGAGAAGGAGAATTTGGGAAACTTTATACTTACTGTATTAAAATACTCTACTCCTGTGGATGCAAATGCTTCTGCAATTTCTTTTGTTGTTGCTACACAGGCAATAGGGTGCCCGTTTCCTATTGGTTTCCCCATAGTGACTATATCAGGTATAAAATCTTCTCCCTGAAGCTGGAATGCCCAAAAGTGCTTGCCAACCCTGCCAAAGCCAACTTGAATTTCATCAGCAATAAATACACCTCCTGCCTTGCGCACATGCCTGTAACATAGCAGATTTTATTGTCTCTTAAAAGGAAATGGAACATAATATTTACAAAATGTTTAAGAGCATGCAGAAAGCACTACTTTGCAAATTTCCAAGAAACAAACTTGTAGAGGCCTATATTTATTCTGTATCATGTGCTTAAAAGCAGATCTTTGCCATACTAAGTTTACATTCTAAGATGAAGGCACAGGCCATGTCCTGCCTATCAAGCTATATGCTACAGCAGGCAGAGAAATTCTCTATCATCTATATTTAGCAAGTACGTTAAATTAAAAAAAGTTAAGATAACGAGTGACCACTTACTCTGCAACCTTCTGAAAATAGCCTGCTGGTGGAATGATTTGACCACCGACACTTGGCAGAGATTCAACAAAAAATGCAGCAATCTGAAACATATGTAGCATGTAGTGTTTGAACACAATACAGAAAGTTGTGGAAACTGTGTTAACAATTAGCAAGCTCTTTGTCATTAGATGGTTCTTGCATGGTTATGTGATCGTTTCTTTTTGGGAAGTCCATACCACTTAGCTCAGTAATCCTGAATAACATTGACAGTCAGCCATGCTCATTTCTAAGGCAAGACAAAGGAAATAACTTCTTACCTTTCTGCCTCTCTTATGTGCTTGCTCAATAATATTTTTCACTTCATTAGCATAGGCTGTTACTGAATCTTTATGGTCTTCCCTATAAAGTCCTCTGTATGTGTCTGGAACAGGAGCCTATGCAAAGGAACAGTTTCTTATATTCAGTATATCATAAATAAGCCTTTGTTAAATTGACAAGTAGTTGATAGTTATAGGCTGAAGTACATACCACGTGGACCCATTCCTTTTGTCCTTCTAGATTTCTGAATTTATATGGGCTTATGTCAATCAAGGATGTCAGATGTCCATGGTAAGCACTTAAAAAACAATTAGAACTAAACAGTAATTTCCTCAGTATCAAGAGTTCTTTAGGATTAGCATTACTGATAGCTAAAGAGTAGCTAGCCTCTCTCACCTGGTGGGAATACAGTCACTTAAGCTGAGAACAGCTCTGCAGTTTCTATCAATAAGCTTAGTACTATTTGGATTTTTTTGCATATCTGAATATAAGGGATGCAGAGGAACAGTACTCAGTCACTGATTTGGCTGGACCAGTGGCTAGAATCACAGCAGTAAGTCATGAGCAGTATTACAAGATTGCAGAACAACTGGAAGAGACATGTCTGGCCTACTTCTGAATATCCTCCAACAATGGAGTTTCCAGTCTCTGTGGGCATCCTCTTCTAATATTTGACCACCTTCATGGTAGAAGAGTTTTTCCCTACATCTCATCAGAATTCCTCAGGCTTCAGCTTGTGCCTGTTGTCTTTTTTCCTGTCACCATGCATCTTCAGGCTGGTTCCATCTTTTCTGCTCCTTCCCATTTGACAGTTGTAGTTACAGTAAGATCTCCCTCTAGCAGTCTCTTACAGCTGAACAAGTCCAATTTTCTTAACCTATCGAGCCTGTGGCTCGCTGCCCATCCTGGCAGGCCACTGATGGCCTCCTTCCAGTAAGTATGTCAAAGTCTGTCATGTACTGGAGAACCCAATCTGGACACAGTTCTCTGGGCTGGTCTCAAAATACTGAACAAAGGAAAAAATTACTTCCCTTGACTTCCTGGTTACAGTCTTTCTACTACAACAGATTTTCAGAAATGCTCTGACCACAGACCAAAACTGAGCTTTGTACCCTACAGTAGATAAAATTGCCAATGTACTTACTGGTCTAAAACTATAACATCCTCATGTTTTGTATACTGTCGTGCCAGTCTTAGGGCAAGATCGTTTGCTTCAGACCTACAATGGAAAAATTTGTTAAGTGTTTCATTGTGGATGTCTTGAGTTTTGAAATTCTAACCTCCCTTGCAATGCTGTTTGTCTGCAAGAAACAGACATAACTCAATGCATGTTACTCACAGATCCCTTAGTAGTCAACACTTGTTAGGGTAGGACTGTTCACCAGAACCGAATCCATCTTAAAAAGCTGGAGTACAGAAACTACTTTGGAAACAGTGCTCTTTTTTTATTTTTATTTTTTTCCTGTAGTTTGTTTGGGAATATGCCCCCCCCGTATTCATTGGTACATTTAATCTTGATAACAGAAGTAATTCCCAGTTGAGAAGTCAGACCAGAAACTTAATACAGTAAATATTTACATTAATGTTTTGTAGTCCAGGGCCTTATAAATAGAATAAAATCCTTCTTAAATAAAGCACTACTTTAGTTTCCTGATGATTGAGAGCCTGCTAAATGTGAACTTTAGAGTCAGTGAAGTTCTAAAAGGACGACAGTTTCTTCAAAAACTCCAAACCATGGTTTTTTGTCAGTATCCAGTGATCTACACCAGATCATGCAATTGGCTGCTGATAAGGAAGTATTATACTCGTCTGTACATACCTAGTGAAAGCACAGTAGCAATTCTAATATACCCGACTTACCCAGAATTCAAAAAATAAAAGATGCATAACTTCTCAGGTAGTGTTTTTGAAAGTCTCTCTGCATAATTGACCAAATTGTCATGAAGATAACGAGAATTTGTATTTAACACTTGATTTTGTTCATGGGCTGCTTTTACTATATCAGGGTGACAATGTCCAACTGCAAGAGAGTGTGGAGAGTGGTTTGAGAGTTCTTCCATATAACCCATGGTGTTCATTCACATAATAAACTTTTCTATTTCTCTTATAGTACAGAGATATTATCACTGATGATTGTATTTCATCAGTGGGGTATTAATGTTATTGTTGGTGGAAGACAGTGTCAGTAAACCCTGTAAGGTTTCTCTGAAAACTG
>JAVJGG010000043.1:16680751-16694306 GCA_035590195.1 Aviceda cuculoides | reverse complement strand
TCCCCCCCCCCCCCCCCTTTTTTTTTTGTTTTGGAAAAAAAAAATCACTATTGCAAAAGGGTCCCAGAAATATTCTGACATAAATTTGTCCTGTAAGGTTGCTAAGGTCAGTATATGCCACAGTGATTGCTTTGGCAAGCTAAAGTGTCTTAGGTCTCTGAAAATCTACCCAAATACTTCACCTCTCACTTGAAAATCTTCCTGGTTAAACAACTGGAAGGCTGGAGGTGCTACTAAGCATGTCAGCAGACATTTAACAGGTGGAACTTAGGAACTTAAAATGAAATAAGGCAGTACTGAGGTTTTACTCCACCCTCGGGTGGCTACTGAAGACACTCCTAGCTATGCTAGTGCAAGTTGGAACAAAACTCACTGATCTGAAGTCAGCCAGATACCGGCAGTATTTGTCCAGGATAAGTGGTTTGGGTGCATTTAAATTTTTACATTTTTATTATTTGTTGTTAGTAATATTTTTGTATATCTTAAATATAAATCTGTTGTCTGTAAAGAAAATAATTCAAAACTTCCGTTCTCTAAAATTTAAAAACAGAAACTTGACAGGTAACCTACTACAAATATATTTTATTTGTATAATGCTTTAAATTGTCTGGGCTACAATGTGACTAAAAAAAAAAAAAAAAAAAAAGACAAAAGACCTGAGAATATGATGGTATTTGCCAAGAAAAAAGTACCAGATTTGCAAAAAAGATTAAAGTTTCTATCTATGCGCTCCTGTTTTACAAATACCTATTCAAACCATATAGTTAATGCAAAAGGTGCGCCCATCCCTACATGTGCAGTCAATTAAGGGACAGTGTCACGACAAAGTTTGTCCTAGCATAAAATTGGTTCCTCTCTATTAAAAAAGAAATCTCCTCTAGAGGGCAGCATTAAATCAGTATTCAATGACCAGGACACCTAAGCTGTAGTGCTCCTTTATAATACATACTAAATTTACAGGCTAATAAGGCACAGTTATATTGACCAAGGATGGTTATTTACCATTATGATAAAGCTGGAAAATCCTGGCATCTTAATATTTTAATTAAGCTATGCATCACAAACGGATGAGTTCTTTCATTCTGGCCCAAGAGTCCACTGTATTTGGCTGACTGCAAAACCATGTGCTACATATAAAAATTCACAGCTGAGCTGTGGGCTGGTGAGATAGTAAATACTGCAGACTGAAATCTTCGCTGGTGTAATCTAGTTCAGCACTATTACAGCCAACACGTTTGTGCTCAGTTACAGCAGCTGAGATGGGACACGGAGCTTGCATGTAGGGGGAAGAGGAGAAAGCAGCCAAACTAGAGCGCAGGCTTTCTGGCATGGAAGCCTTGGTCATCGCAAACACGCTTCCTGGGTGGTGGGTTACTATAACAATCTTAAAACCACAGGTAACGACCCGTGTCATTCTCCGTGGATTACTTTTCATTATTGCATAGGATGTCTTGAACTGCTGAAACCTCACACGTGTTCTGCTGGTTTGCTTAAGGATTTCAAAATGCTGAATTTATGAAATTACAGAAGACAAAAGCTCACCTAAATATTTCATCTATTGGTTTCCTAAAAAGAAAACACATCAGAAAGTCTTTTATCATTAGAAGAAAATTTCTTATTTTTAAATACACAGGAGAAATAAATTCATCACCATTATATATACAGCAAGTGTTAGAAGCAGTGTTTACAAGAAAGGCAACTCCCTCCATGACAATAAAACAAAGCATGTGGCAATGTCCTGATTGGAAAAAAAAAAAAAAAAAAGAAAAAAAAAGAAAAACCAAACCGCAACCGAAAAATCAAACCCTAAAATCCCAGTACATTAAGGCTTGGAAACAGTTTCAGTTTGGAGTCAGACTGGGTTTTCTCTGCCACTGGTTTCATAACCCAGAGAAATTATTCCTGAACTCACTGGCCAAGCCCACAATTCAGCTGCAAAACTAATTAATCTCACCTGCCTCCACCAGCACAGGCCAAATCATCAGGTTCATACTCTGGCAAGGGGCCTCTGGAGCTGCCAGCAGGCTTTCAGCACTGAACTGCAGTTACAGACAGGGGGGGTTATTTGGCCACGCTCCCTTCTCCCCAAAAATCCATTCCCCCCAGAAGCTTTGGGGAGCACTCCCCATGCTTAGTTGGGCGCAGCATCACCGCCGCAGCCGCCGCAGCCCCAGCGAGCAGCAGCCGCCGGGGCAGTCACGCAACGCGGTTGCCGCGTCTCGCGGCAAGGCAGCCCTGCCTGCAGAGCTTTGTGGCTGAAAAACTTCGGAGGGGTTTCCGGTGCCCTTAGGACTCCGTTTGGGAACTTTGCTCCCAGGATTGATTAGGCTACAGTATGTTAGAGAGAGGACGTTGGTAGTAACTGGAAAGATAGTCATTAGCTACAATTTTAAATAGAACGAGCCTTAAAGAGAGCTACTTGTCCTCTGCTCCTGGGCAGCAGGCAGCTGTGGTTATCTTAACATAATGGAAGTCACCATGCTTTCAGGGTCAATTAAATTAGACTAAGGAATTTTGTTTTGTAAACTAGAAAACAAAGATAAAACATAAATTTGGCTGGGCTTCAGATTCCCCCAAGATCAGTGACTTAAGTGTGTTATCCAAAATGTCTATCGATGAATCCATGAAGCTGATGTAATATTTTAGCGATCAAAATAAATCAATTGCTCAGTCTCAGACTGACCTACATTTTATGAGCATTAGCAGCCTCCCTGTCAATCATCTTTATTGCTACTGACATCTAGTGGTAACATTTAGCTGCATTTCTGAATTCCTGTAAAACAATCTTGCATTCTCTCAAACCAGAGGGAAAAAAGAAAAAAAGAGAGAGGTTTCCTGGGGAAAAAATGCACTACCCTTTAGTGAGAGGCTGAGATAATTACTGAGTTTCGAGCAAGACTACCAGTACTACCTAAAAGTAAAATTTATCTTCGTGAGCTATTTGCAAATTCAAAGTATTCAAAAAGACCCACATAAACATTTTCATATGGAAGGAAAAAATACTCAACTGATCTGGCACGAATTTGCTGAGCAAAGCACATCTTTTTTTAACTCTTCCCAATAAGATCATGACTGCTCTAAAACAATTTATCATTTAACAACCTACTCTTCTAAATACGTGTGTGTGGAAAGCACATGGAAGTCTAAACAGATTTCCTCTTAGACTCTGAGCAATCGATACAAAAATCAGCAGTTCCCCTAATACAGTCTGTCGATCCGTGGGATACGATCGACAAGGAACACTGAGTTCAGAATATAAAGGCTAAACGCACCGATCTCAGCCGAGGATCGGGAAGGACTTCAAGTGCAGATCCCAACAGCAGCCTTGCCCGGGGATCCGTGCCTCGCTCTGTTCCCGGGAGCTCTGCTTTCCGCAGGTCTCGGCTGAGCTTTGGCGACAGAAGGGGTTGGTAGAGTAGACGTACCACCAGCGGATCCTCAGGCATCCACCAGTTAGCTCCTCGTAGCTGGAGCGGCACTGGGCGCTGTATGCAGCGGGATCCGTACCTGCTGGCATTTCTAACGGGAATGACAGCAGCAGAAAATCCAGGGAAGCTGCTGCACACAGGCTGCAGATCTGTACACGCGCAGCGAGTCGGACGTCCCGAACGTACCAGACTTGCTGCAGGAGCGTAGCTGGATCTCCTTTGTACGTGCTGGACTCACTGTGCTTGGCATGCAGAGTAAACCAATGCAGAGAGGGCATTCCCCTGGGAATTTTCACAGATGATCACTAAAAGGTCTGGCAGCTGAGGTGGTAGTGCTGATGGGTATGGATACCAGCCGCAGTCCTGTGCTTGGAAGATAATTCTAGGCTTCCTCCTTGACCGCCTTGGAAGTGCCTTGAGTGGTCAGGCTGTGCCGCGGGGACGGGGAAGAAAAATCCCGGTTAAGAGGTTTAGTCGATTCAAAATGGGCTCTGTTCCTCCGTTACGAACAAATGTCTTGGGTTCTGTGGCAGCAGAGGCTCTGTGTTGGGAGGGGGACGGCTGCCGTGCAGAGCGATTAGAGCAATAGGTAAAGCACTATTCTGGTATTCTGTATCAATGTTTTGCAGGCCTGGCAGTGGTCACAGTTGATGCCTACAAGCACTGGATATTCCACAAGTTGAAGACGGAATACTGACTTGTTTACCTGAAGATAATAGGACTTCGGGGTATTTCCTCAGAGAAAATATAAATTTTAATATAATTTCATAAGCTTTGGAGGTTAGCTTGTCTTGTAGCTTCAGTGATATCAAACTTCTTCAAGTAGGAGCTAGATAGAAAGCTGTTTAGTTTTTGCCAGCGTATGTAAAACAAGACTTTTCTATCTGCATTGTAGATTGTTTGTGGACACTTCCAGATTCTTGTGCTTTCTGCAGTCATTCTGGGGACTGAACTCTCATTGATATCGGTAGAGGTTCCATGAACAGGACACGTGCAGGAATTTGAGTGTAGAAGCCCACAGCGTGGTTTGGAGTAGTGAATTGCTTTTAGTTTGGAGATGACTGGGGGAGATGGGAAGAGCAACTGTACATTAAGGGAACAAATACAGATCTTCTTCCCGGTGACATCAATGAGAGATTTGCCTTCAACCTTCCACAGAAGATGATGTTTAGCTTTAATTTGGGACAGTAAAGGGGGTTTTTCAAAAGCACTAAAAGCCAGTGGGAGCTTGTTCAACTGCTCCTTATGCCTTTAAAAACCCCTACACCAAAAGTGATAGCTAACAACATGAAATGGAAGTAAATAAAATGCATTTTCATTGCTGTTTTGAGTTAAATAATTCTTGTTTGTTGATTTGTTAGTTGATCTGAATTTACATGGATTTAATCTATCTGGTGACCAAGAAAACGGTCAGTAACTGGTAAAGATGCAAAGTGTAGCCACAAAGCAAGCAATGCGTAGGTGTAGACCCTAAGCAGCAAACAAAGACAGGTAACAGAAGTTCACTGCCTACAGCCGTAAGTCTCTTGCGTCCATGTCTACCAGGCTAGATGGCTGTTGCAGCATTTGCCAGCAGATAACAAATGCTGACTAAAAGGGTCAGCTCAAGGACACCTAGGACCCAGCCACAGATAAGGCCTCGCAGACATCAGTCAAACCTCACCCTGCCTGCGTGGAGCACTGCGCACGTTCCTGCCGTTCTTCAGAATATCGGAGCCAGAGCTACCTTCGTGCAGGTCAGCCTGCGCAGGGCAGATTGCCCCTGGATGGTCGCCAACCTCTCTCAAGTCCTCTCTGGCCGTAGCTGCCGTAAGACACGCAGTGGAACAAGGATCTGATAGAGGGTTCGGACCTACTCAGTGCACAAAAAATGACTCGCTTCTGTATTCTCTAAGATCAAGGCCACAAAGGGCCCCGATATCATCTGGTTTGATATCGTGGTCAGGCTCTTAATGTCACCTAAGACTCTTACAAAGAAGTCTAGCAGCTTGTATTGGGCTAAAGTATTTCCTCCAGAAATGATCTGTTAAATCAAAAAGGCATTAAAGTGATGGGGATTACATCACTGGTCTGGTTAGGATTAACCAGTCTCACCATAAAAAAATCCATGGCTTGCTTTATTTGATTTTGTGTAGCTTCAGCTTCTACCCATTGGACGGATATTTGTACATCTTTCTCTGTTCAGTTTAAGAACTTGTTAATATAAAGTATCTCCTCCCTGTAAAGGAATCCAATTGCCTCTTGATCTTCATTGTAAGCTGAACAGACTTGGCTGTAAGCAATTTTCTTCCTCCCTGAAATAATTTTTTATGGCTTTTTACTGCACAGTCTCTGTTTTTTCTAACATCTTTAAAAATGTGAACAGTGTAATAGGTGGCAGTTTTTTAACTGATCTCATTTAATGCCATATAAAGATACAAAAATCATAATCCTCCTTTTACTCATTACCCTGCTCTGCATGGGATGTGCCCAAGATGAGATAGTTTAAAGAAAGAGCAAAAAAGGGGAGAGAAAGAAGAGGACAAGAGGGGTGTGCAGAGTTACAGAGTTTACAATTAAAACCATGTAAACCAAGAAAAATCAAATGCAAATGAACCCCACAAACCAAGACAATTAAATACTCCAAACTCTCAAGTTTTGGGAAGCCCAACAGCAACATTATGTGCTCTGTTGTTTCAGAAAAGACTTCAGCAGAGCCCTCCCTGTCCTGCAACTCTCTACAATGAAAGTATTACTTGGGTTTTGTGTTTTGAAATTCTGCAGTGGAGGTTTCTTGGGGAATTTAGATTCCACAGGAACAAAGCGCTTGCACATCTTCAGCCACAGACCCCAGAACAGGACCCAGAGGTGCTTCCTCTTGAGAAAAAAAAAAACAACTTTTCTTGATAGTAGCGGAAATAACCACAGGTAGTCAAGGTTGTTCTGTTTAGCCAAAGAATTGCTATTTCCATCGTATCAACAGCAGGTAGCAATGAATGGAGCTTGGCTTTGTTTCCTCTGCAAGTGGCAAGTCCTTCTCTTGTTTGACCAGATGGTATACAGCAGCTTCTTTCATTTCTAGGGCTGCATCCTTTTTTTCTTCTTTGTTTTCAGCCAGGTTTTTTCACCCTTTTAATGTGCATGTGCAAGGCAAATACAGAGTTGAGAGCCAAGCTAGGACAGGGATTTCTCCCTCCTTCATGTGATAAGGCACACTGGGCAACACGCTGTCTCAGTACTGTTAGTTCACGCAGCAACATTAGCAGTGAATACTGTTCATTCCCAGCTACTGTCATTGGTACCTTTATCAAATCCTGATGTTATCATGCGTATCTTAAGGGTTTGGGAGCTTTACAGTATTTTCAAAGTCCATAAATGACAGAATCCAGTATAAAAAAAGGTCAATATATTACTGTTGAAAGTTTTTCCTTTTTTTATACAAAAATTAAAAAGCTCAAAATATATCACATTATTTACATATTGTGCTTCATGCTTAGAGATCACTGAAAAAGAACACACAGACAAACATTTTAATCAAAGAGAAACGCTCCACTCATTACACTTACTTATCTTATTGTTAACATTAAAAGAAATCTGAAGGCCAGTCCTTGTAATGTGAACAGTACATCCAAACGACTTACCACAGATTTAAAAACTTATATGCTAAGGGCATGCTCGCATTCTAACCGAGGGTTTGCAACTAGTTAGTAACATGCTTGCTACTAACTTGAACCGTGTCCACGCACCACATGTTTGAAGCTGGGTTAGTAATTCCACTCAGCTTCAGTGTCATACCCTTGTCGGAGAATGAGGTTCCGGCATCCTCCTCCAAGTCTGGATCAGATCCTCATCTCACGGGGGAACACGGCTCTCCTCGTTCTCCCGGGCTGCCTTTAGCACTTACAACCCCTGGCCAATTACCGCACCACCCGCACCCGGATCTACTGATGGGAGCGCTGAAGCAGCGTAGCGGTTGGGGATTATAATTACCATGGCAGAAAAGTCTTTTGTTTGGAAATAAGAGTTTTGGAACTCTGTGACAAGAGGTAACCCACTGTAAAAGTCTCAGCTAGAGCGTATGGGCTAAGTCACACGAGCGCATTTTGCAGGTGGTGCAGTCTGCGCGAGTGGTTCTCAAACTGCCGAGGGCATAATAAAAGCCTAGCTTGAGCAAGCCTGGAAAAAGGCATTGCTACTGACAGTATTAACGAGAGTGATTTTTCATGCTTAGCCAATTTTTGGAGCGGTGTTCCTAGCACCAGTCTACAGCTGAGGGGAACAAGACACGAAGCTAGATGGAATCCTGCTCTCCCGAGGCGTGACATTGCGTGCCTGTTGCTTAAAGGATGTGCAGCAGTGCAAACGGTCACCATGCAGCAGACAGCAGTACTCAGGACCTGCTCAAGGGTGTACAGTTATTATTATTACTGTACCTTATGCCAACATCCTGCTACTGGCAGTCCGTCTGGTCCCTGCAAAATTAAATTTACAGATTTAATTTCTATTGACAGTGACTTAAGTGTCAGACCCAAAAACCTGAAGCTCAGTCTTCACAGTGATGAAAGGTTTAGCAGCACCTTTAATTACCATGCAAAACCCATTTACTGGTATATGCACAAAAATAAATACGCAGGCTATGTAATCCGTGTGTCACGCACAACACAAAATAGAATACACCCCAGGGTAAAAAGAAAAATAAAATAAATCTACACTTTCTTCTTTGAACAAAAAAGAAAATGTGAACAAATATAAACATTTGGAACAACAGTTAATTAACTTCATAATCTGCTTTATAAGGTAGTGGTTTTTGCAATCGGACATATATATGGAAAGCATGATGTGGAAATGTTTTTTTTTTTGTTAGTATGCGCTTTTCAGTTTGGGGGTGGTGATGTAATTTTCTTTTTCCCAGATGATATCGTAATTGTGTTAAATTCGATCCTGCAGTACTTAGTTTCTTTAGAAATCTTGATTTGCTGAACTGATTGAAATAGGATGAGTTGTGGACTGTGCAAAGGGAGTGAAAATATTTGTCTTTTTCTGATGGAGATACAAGAAACATACAGAAATCAGAAAGCCAGAAGAGCTTACTTACCAGGAGGAAAACACTGAAAAGGAGGGAGCCCCTTAGAAGAGGAATGGACTATATGTGACCAACTCTTTCAAGATACTTTAGAAGAAATAGCTGACTTCAGCTGCCTTTTCTGATGCTGGATTTTTTTAAGGCTCTTGGATCTCTGATTGCATGAATTTCTGCATGTAGAGCTACAGAGAGCACACATGCACTGATCCTTCCCTCAGAGCCACCTCCACATTAACTAGGGGTGGGAAGCCACGAGGATGTGTACGCAGCGGAGATAACTGCTAGTGCAAATACAGGTCAAAATGCATTTTTACATTTTTTACTGTAAATGTCAGTCATCACATTTTTTGTATTCTGTATTGATTTTATATGTAAAATAGCCTATGCCCAATAAAACAGATGCAGTGAAGTAAGGTTACCCTCTCCAACTACTCCTAGTGTAACAGGTCAAGTTATTTTCACGTGCTTTCCTATAACGTTAGTTAGAAAACATACACATTTTTCTGCTGACACCAGTCAATATTTTGGTCCGTGACTATTCATTAAAAAAGTGCAAATTGTACATTTACCAGAGTTGTCTGGGGGTGAAGGGTAAAGGGGACAAGGCACAGAGCAATTGTTTGACCTAGAAAGATCCTGACCTGCTGTTAAAGCGCATCCTAACACTGACCATCACGGGGTTGATTTCTGCCCTGGGCTTTTTGTGCACTCAAAATACTTATTTTAGCCATCCTAAAACTGCACACCTTTCTACCATGTTTCACTCGAGTGATTAAAAAATGACTTGTCAACTTAAAAAGAGCTTTGCAACCTGCGCGCAAGGCTCACGCTTGTGCTCCTGGACTGAAAGCCATTGCCCAGAACCCAACAAGTCTCCAGCACGCGGTGGGGTGGAGAACGAAGACAACAATCCCAGCCAGTGTGTAACTAACCCTCACGTACGTAAGCGGGAAGATGTGCAAGTGCTTGACTAACTAGTCGTGTAGTAGTTAGGTATTGGAGAAATTGCCTACTGCAGTTTACGCCGCCTTCCATACAGACAGGTCTTGTGTTTTCTATATAGTTAAGATGGGAGATACTTGGTAAATACAACATCTCCGGAGAGTAAATATGTAGAGTTGAAGCGGGCCTGCTGCTAGTAATTGGTTTCTTTGACACATATGAAAGTAATTTAACTTTTTGAAAGAGAGACAGCTTATTGCCCTTTTGTTTCTCCGAAGACAACCGCAAATCATCGAACATGCAGCATTTTCTATGGTTAAAAAAGAAAATAAAACAATGACCTCTTTTAGCTAGTTGTGCAGAGCCCTTTCAGGGAGCAGAGCACAAACCTTCCTGCCTAACTGTTGGACTTCAACCTGAGCTCTGCAGGACAGAGCTACGTGCTGACACAGCAAATGCCCTTCTAATGCCCAGGGTGCCAGCGACCCCCGCGCCACAGAACTGGCCGGTCACTTGAGGAAACTTTGCAAAACCCAGCTGGGAATCGGACTCACAGGGCTGCAGCAGCACAGGCACGAGGGGAACCAAACTTGGCCATAGGTGCTGAGAGAAACCAGAACTAATTTTTAGCATCTGTTATCAAAGGGGCTGGCATCCCCTACGTGATCTCCCATTGACTACGCTCCTCGCCTAAAGTCATTTTAACTGGGAGGAAGAAGGCACAACCCATTGGCATCCTTCCCCAAGTGCCAAAGTGAAACGTCCAGCTCTGCTGCCTTGTGTCCTTCCTCTCCTGGAGGGATTTGCTCCTCGGGACAGGGCTTGGCCACAGCAGAAACTTCACACACAAGCCATGCAAGAAAGAAAGAGAGCAGATACTGTACCAAAGGGCAGGGCACGCTCACCCCGTCCAGGCCTGGGAAACCTGGGTCCCTTTTGCTGCCTGCAATGCTACGATCTCCCTGTTTGAAAAAATAACTGCTTGTTGAGAATGGTAAAAGGCACGGGAGTTACTTGAACAGGCGCGCATGTTTCGGCAGAGGAGGACAGGTCTAGAACTTTACGCCTCCATTTCTGATGACACAGCAAGTCAGAAGAGTGGTTTTATGGTAGGGAATTCAGAGACACATAGTCTGTCATCTGGGAAAGATCTTTATACACAAACCAGAGATTCACCTTTGTAACAGCCTGTTGAAAAAGATGAGGGTTAAATCATCCAGCATGTTGAGGGAGCAAAGATGATCATCACAAATGAAAAAATTAATTGTAGTTCACATTCAATCTCCAAGCACAATAAAGCATATTGACTGAAGGAGCTTTTTGCTGGTATAGCGGAACCACACAACAGCTTTGATTGCCGTAGCTGTGCTGATGGGGCAAGAAAAAGTCACACGTTTAGAAAAGAAATGGGTTTGTTGGAGCATGTTGGAGCAGGTACCTGGCGCTACTAGTTAGGTGCAGCTGAACTAGGGGCTAACAGCTACATTTCAGTAGTTTTAGTTCAATAGTTGATACGAATCGCTCTTTCATCCTGCAGCCTCAAAGCATTTCAGGGAAGGGATCTCTGGTTTTAGTCTTTATATGGAAAATAGTAATGAAAAGGAGGTAAATGTTACCAGACGAGTATAGTTTGGTTTCGTGGTTTTTTTTTTTTCTGGGCCCTATTCAAAGGAATGAGAGGTTCTGGAAGTGGGTTTGGGAGATCCACCTTGCTCAGGCTCAAACACCAGGAGGTTTCCTGGAAAGGCTCTTTGCGCACACGCTGCACAGCAGTGGCCGGGGACGTGTCTGAGAAGGGAGAGACCTGAGCTGCTGTCTCAGGCAGGGAAACGCGGGGAGGTCTCTTCTCCCAGAGGCACTTCTTGGCAGCCTGGGGAGCTCCAGCTCGTAATCACTGACCTTTGGCAGCACTAAGACGCTCGCAGCTCCGACCCGCTTCTCCACGCAGGGGAGAGCGAGCTGGGCTCATCCCCCGCTCGGCTTGCGGAGATGAAGGGATGGAGCTGACCTTGTTTTCAAATTGATTCCCATCCACTGCGCTGAGTTACTCCCTGATTTCAAATGTACTCAAAAGCCAGGCCAGCAGCTTCACCAGGGCACGCTATCTCCTGAAGAGCGTTACTGAAGCCCATTGTTCCTGACTACAATAAGAAGGTCTTTACACAAAGATTCTTTATTTTTACTGCTGTGGCTTGCTCCCATCTGGCCAGTGAGGAGCCCTTACAGCGAGCAGTGAACTTCCAGCAGTGCAGATAAAACAAACCATTAAGAAAAGTGAGAAAACAATAACCATCTGCTCTGATTTACTGCAAAATAAAGAACTACCAAATCCTCCCTCTCTTTCCCTGGCTGCAAAGCTGCGTCTCCTTTTCAGGTCCGGCAACGTGTGCTTAGGGTGAGTGAAATAAAAGACGTACCACGGGACAAGGCTGATCCAGTCCAGGAGGGCCTGGTTCCCCCTTCTGCCCTTTGGCTCCTTTTCTGCCCGGTATTCCTCGCTCACCCTGTTGGGACAACAGGAAAATATCAGGACCGGGAGAGGAAACGCCTTGGCTTTAAGTCGCACAGCACTTGCAGAGTCCCACACCTCAGCCAGAGTAGGGCCGTTTGCACTACTGTAGCCTCAACTGACTAATTAAATCACTGCGAAAAATCTTCAGTTAAAGGTGGGTGGAGATATTTTAATAGATAATTTTATAACGGAATGACTAAATGACCAGTTTCAGCTAGAAACCAGGCTGGTATCTGACAGCAAGTGGGAACCCCAGCTTCCAGCCGCTGCCCTGCGCTCAGCTGGACTCCTGCCTCTGGCTGGACACCCCTTTATTTAAGGTTCCCTGTAACAAAACCTTTGACTTGGATCCATTTTCAAGGTCTATAAACCAAAACTAGCAATTCGTTGCAACTTGGAGCTGTCAGGCTGCTCCATTTCCCTACAGTGGTTGTGCTGGGGGGAAGATAGGCTCGCAGAAAGCACTTCCAAGTGGGTAGGAATTAACTGCATGTCCTGCCCTACGCTGGGACCACGTAGGTACTTGTGCCACAGAAAAGGCCTTCCAGCAGTGACCTGAGAACTACTGCCAGGCTGGAGAAGGAACCAGCCCCCAGGGCAAGCATCGCTGCCTGCCCAGAAGAGCGGCCAGTCCTGCCCCCCCGAGCATCTCTACAGCCAGAACCCACTCACCTTCTCGCCTCTTTCACTTCTCTCTCCTTTCTCTCCTCTGAGACCTGGGAAACCCTATCACAACAATTTTTAGGTGGGGTTAAAAAAAATAATAAAAAAAATAGAGGTTTGTAAGTTTAGCATGCAAACATCCTGGCACCCAGTTCAACATAAGCAATCCCCAGTGATAACTCATCCTCCCATGGTGACGAATATGACATTTTTTCCTCTTGACTTGGTATGCCAGCAATTTCTTGGGAAAGCTAGTGCTTTATCATACCCCAGTAACATTACAGCTATTAGAGATTTTTGTTTCACTGAATCCAATACAAATATTTTCAATTGGAAAGGGAAATCCCTGTGACATCTTTAGCTGAGCAGTTACTGCTGTGCAGTGGAAGCAGTCTGGCAGCTGGCCTGAATTAAGCCCTTTCCTACAGACATCATTCCACAGGCACCATGTTTAAGGCAGAGTAGTCTATACAGTGTTAGCTACACATTTTTCCAACAATCTCAAGCAATCCGATGGCCTTTACATGCATGTTGTTCATGTTTCTATATATCACAATTCGTGTTTTCCATACTCACATCCAATCCTGGCTCCCCCGGCTTTCCCTGCAGTTGTAAAAATAAAAATTAAGACGTGCCGTATTGAGTTTGTCATTGCAGGCTAACTTATATCCAGTTGGTGAAATACTGCAGTGACAGCAGGGGCTCACCCAACAGCCCCTGGGGTTCGAGGGGAGCTCCTTGCCACGCATCAGGATAGTGCCGGTAAGCCCAGCTCCGCAGTTCTGGCCGGACCCACCGTGGCAGGATTTTACAGCCCCTATTTTAGGATTACACCACAACATCACCGCTCCTTCCCCACACCGATAATTACCTTCTCTCCTTTGGTACCGGGTAAACCGATGAGCCCTGGAGCACCCGGGAGACCCTTAAAGAAAACAGGAACGAGGC
>JAVJGG010000043.1:16642933-16656938 GCA_035590195.1 Aviceda cuculoides | reverse complement strand
TGGGGGTGGGGGTGGGTGGGGGGGGAAAAGCAGCATATTTTCAGCCTCATTAATCCTTGAAAGCAGGTAGATGATTATAGTGCATTACACCCAGGAGGAATGTTTACTCCCTCCAGCCTGAAGTCAAGCTGCTCCGGAGGGGAACCACAACTCCGATGAAGCACCTTTTCCAACCTCGGAGACCAGACGTGACCGAGCAATTAAAGTTAATCCACCTGTACCACCCTCCTTTTGGGTTTATTTAATCTGGGGCAACTCGGTAACAATTTCACTTTACCTCTTCTGCTAGCAGTGATGAGAAAGCCCAGGGTTTCTTAGGGAGGAGGAAATGTTCTAATGAAGCTGTAGGAGGGGGAGGCCAAGTTTTTAAGAAAGTGACTAATGAGTTGGTAGCGATGCTTTTAGGCAATTTAGAGGAGGGTTGATATTGAAGGGCGAATGCATGGGGGTCCTACATAAAGCTCAGGCTGGAGCCTTTCAACTGCCAACATGAGAAACCAAAAATTCTCTTTAAGAAGAAATTTAATACTGATTTTTGTATTTTTAAAATTTAAGGGATTTCTTAATATATCATGCCCAAAGTGAAAAGCTGACTATTGCCTATGCTAGAACAGGCTCCCCAGAGGGGTGGTGGATGCCCCATCCCTGGAAACGTTCAAGGTCAGGTCGGATGGAGCTGTGAGCAACCTGATCTAGTTGAAGATGTCCCTGCTCATGGCAGGGGGGTTGGACTAGATGGCCTTTAAAGTTCCCTTCCAACCCAAACCATTCTATGATTCTGGAATCCTGTAATTCTTTCCCTACAGTCTTCAAGGAAACCTGTAAGATGGCTGCAGCACATGGAATTACAAGTACAGCACGCTTGTGGAAACTGTTAGATAAACTAAAGCTGAAGAGGAAAAAAAAAACAACCCAAAAGACAAACCCAACCACCAAACCCATTCTCAACTGTTTTACTTGCTGTTTTTTATCTGAAAGCAATTTGGTAAAAAAAAAAAAAAAAAAGTAAAATGCTGCTGCCAATCAATAGCTGAACACGGCAACATCTCTGAGAAGATTTTAGCAGGGATTTAAAGGAAGAACATCATACCCAGCATCCACTTTGGGCAAGACTTGCAAGTCGCGATCCTGTGCTGCGGATGTGGGTGAGCGGAAGGACAGAGACCTCCCGGCACGCCGCAGCGGGAGGACAGCACGCCGCAGCAACCCAGGAGTTGTTAACGCTGCCTGCAACCTCGCCCTGTGCAGATGGCATTAAGTCCATGGTCTGCACGACGGGAAATTATTATTTTAGCAATTTCTAGCCTATGAGGGATACTGCTAAAAGATACTCACTAAAAGGCATAAGGCGAATCCATATCACACCTCTCATTTCCAACCCCTTTAAGAGACTACAAAGGAAATTAAGGAGGCTGAAGAATTTGTTTGAAGATAAATGTTGACTGTAAACTGTTACCTAATGACTCCTTCTCCTAAAGCCTTGCAGTTTGATGCTTGTTCAATATAATTAAGATTTATGTTGCATTAATGTCTGTTGGGTAATAGCTGAGCCTTTTCTTCTAACCATGCCAGCTCCGCTGTATCAGTTCTGGGAGTTCCTTATTTACATCGTTATGAAAGACAGTTTTGGAGAGGAGAATGAATACAAAGCATAAACCAGTCTATTTTTAAACAACTTGTCACGTTCAAGCTAAACAGCCTTAATCCAGGGCATAATATGCAGTTTCTGACAACACCAAAAGCTTTCCAGTAAGATGATAGATTTAGTAAACCAAAGACAAAGGAAGAGAATTAAATATATCACTATTTGGAAACATTCTGAGGATGAGCTAATGGGTGCATCTAAAGAATAGCTACTCAGAAACAAGGTAAAAAGTTCACAGTAAATAGACTCGACTGACTTCACTGTTCTGCTGGGTAGCAGCCACTTATGCCATCTACTGTGGGCAAGTAAATGAAATATTAAAAAAAATCAACATCACTTTATAGTTCACGTAAAATACTGTCAAAAGCCAAAACCATGTATTTGTCCACAGTGCACTAAGTTACCCCTATTTGAACTAATTTATCCATTGCAAATTGAGTAACTGCAAATCGAGCTGCTCAATGAACACCATAATCCATCAGTATCAGGAAAGCAGGTCTATGGTACTACACGTGCTTAATGGCTTTTTACCCCCTATAATTAAATCAAATCTGGTCCTTGACCCATGCTCCCAGGCTTGGGAGGCTGTATCACTGCCTCCTGTCCCTCCAGCTTGATGGGCAAACTGCTGCCTGCCTTACTGCTGGGCACAAGGTAAATCACTGTTCATCAAACATAAAGCAAGTTTAAAATGCCAGCAAGAAAAAGAGCCTGATACAAAACCCCACTGAAGACAGCTGATGCGTTTTAAACGTTAAGCCAGAGAAGCACATTTTCTCTCTTTCTCCAGGCCATGTGCTGCTGAGGCTCTTGGGGACTTTTTTTCCGGTACGTTGTTACAGAGAAGTAGCTGGGAACAACGTTCAAGTAAAAACCTTGGCCAACTGAAATGAAGACCCATCTTACTGGATATCTTTAAATCAGAGGATTCTTTTTCCCTTACAAGCATGACACAGTGACCTGATCACGTTGTAACCTCTTAATCATAAATGTTGAGGTTTCTTTTAGAGACTAGGTGAACCCATATCTAACTCATCATGCTCTAACACGGGATTAAGTTTTTAAACCATTTTGGAGGGTCTACCTGCTCACATGCTTTCACTTTTTTTTTTTTTTTTTTGGTGAGGTTGAAATGGTTTAGATTCTGTTTCCCCTTCTTCCCTTTCGGCATTTTTCAAGTTGCCTTCAATATAGCAGTGTTTTTTCAGTTCAAAATGAGTCAACCAGAAGAATAGCTTGAACAAATTGGTTGGTTCAGCCACTCTCAGGAAAGCGGATTTTTTTTTTTTTTTTTCATATGGCTTCGCTTAGAAGCAAGGAGAACTTCGCAGCAGCGTACCGCAGGGTCTGGTATTGAGCATGAGGAAACCACGGCCCTGGTCTAGCTGGCTGTTCCTGCACAAAGGCCAATTTACTTTCTTGTTCCCTGGGGAAAAGGTTTATGGTTCATGGGCAGAAGTCAGATTCTGCGCTGCTTGCTCAGCTGATACTCATCAGGTATTCAAGGCGGGCTACAGGCTCCGAGACCACAGATCTAAGATTAAACAGTTTTGGGTCACAACACTTTGCGTGAACCTTTTTGGCTTTGGATTCCAACGGACCCAAAGATTCAAAGCAAATACCAGATGCAGATTAGAAACACGCAGCACACATACAGTCTACAGCCACTTATCCAAATAAAACAAAAAAATAAAATCTAGATTCATTTCAAATTTGGCCCCGCTGCCCCCGAATCTCTCTGAAATCCTGGGCTGTGTTTTATGTTAGTAGAAAAGCCACCCAGAATGCAATCTCTGGTTGTTAGCTGAGGAGAGCTCCTTGCAGTTCAATACCTGATCCAGTTGCTTTCAAGATACAGAAAAAAAACCAAATAGTTTTCCTTCTTCTACCTCCACCGCAGCCTTTCTGAGCAAGGATGCACACAAGCATCCTCCTTGCAATGTGTCGGGGAAGAAAACTCCTGCTCCAGGAACTAAACTGGAATATTGCTATTATTATTGGAATAATAAGGGGGTAACTTTTAAGGTATGTTTTGGCTACAGCATCTCAGGACCTCAAGAGTAAAGGTTTACAGCCTTAAACTCTCCTTTACCTATAGCTGAGCTAAAATGAGGGATTCCTGGTGAGAGGATGGGATGGGGCATGCAGCTGGGGGTGGGGGGGCACAGTCTTAAACTCTCACGACAAGATGGGGCAGAGTAAGTCCAAGACCCAAATCTAACGTTCACCAGCACCAGTGACACCCGCACACAAGATACATTAGCTTGAGATGACATAACTGTTCAAGACCAGAGGCAAATTTGGGGTGTTTATGTGTTTTTCTTAATTGCAGCCAATGGAGGCCCCTGTTCCCCTGGGTGGATGCTTATTGCAAAAGAAAAAAAAATATTCAAGCTCATTCAAAGAGTGAAGTGTTATATACACGCGTACTGAAACCACTCAAAGCCCTAATTATGATCCATTTAAAACAACTGAAATGGTGCCACTCAGTACTCTGGATTTGCACCCCCCCGCCCCCCAATCATTTTTTTCTTTTTTTTCCCACACCCAGAGACAGTTTCTTCAAACAGTCAAGTGCATACAGCTCTTTTGTTTAGTCACTAGGGCACAAAGATAAACTGAATTTGAGATATAAATTAAGAAGTGACTGGAATAAAGCCACAATTGCACTTACATCAAACATGGGAATTTTTTTTCCCCTCTTGTTATGGCTGGTCTTACTCAGGCCATTTCCAGATAATACGCTGGCACAGCTGCAGCACTGTGCAGGGCAGGAGCAGATGTATGCAGTACACTCCCCTCTATTTTTAAAACAAGAGGATGCATATTTTGGCAGCTCTAGGGGCTGCTATATACAAGGTAGAAAGGTTTTCATGGCAGATTTCAGTTTCCCACATCTGCACCGAGACAGCTGCTTCAGTACGAGTTCTGGACAGAGATGGTAACTTTGAAAGTCTTTCAGAAAATAAGGGTCTACGCACAAACACGCACACATATTTGTTTTTATGTCTCTTTAGGAGAACAGTGACCATCTCTGTGCATCGCACCCATATGCTCCTACACACTGAAAACACCTAGAAAGGTTAGAAAAATCATAAGCAAGTCACAGTCTCTTCAGAGATTTACTGCTTAGGCAAGTCAGGCACAGTTTTATCAGTGTGAATCTGGAAAATGAACACAGACTCCTTTTCCTGCTATGGATACAAGTTAGAAAACCACGTAGTGCTAGAGCTGGGGAATCAAAGTGACACCCAACTCGCACTGGAGTCCACTGGTAGCATCTGACTGAAATCCATCACCCTTACAGTGTCTTCAGCACTAGGTAACTTGAAGCATCACTGCCTGGAGCAGACGAGCAAACAGATACCCTCAAGCTCTGCTTTCCCAGAAAGCATTTGTAAATTAGGCTTTTTCCTCAAATAATTTTTAACACAAAGCCACCTCCGGGAAGAAGCAAGAAGTCCCCAGCGACCAAGGTGCAAGGAGTTATTCAGCAGATGGAGATAAGCGTTGCCCTACTCGAGTCAATACATTTGCCCCCCTGAAATATCAGCCTGGTTACAAACACAGGGAGCACATGCACATACTGGGAGTGCCTCTATACCGTGAGATTGTTGTGTTTTTCTTGGAGAAATTAGGTAATTTTCTTTTTTTTTTTTTTTTTTCCCCAAGAACTGCAAGGCACATCTATAAGGTAAGCAAGATAAAGAAGCACTTATTGCTTCCTTTGGTTTTCAGTCACAGTCTCACATTTAAACAAGTTTGACATGTTGGATTACAAAATCTCTTGTGAAACATTCAGATCTGACACAAAGTACTTGGGTATGGATGAATTGCATTTTTGGAGCAGAGAAGTACTCAAAGCTAATGCTTATTATCTACAATCAAAATTAGTCATTCCAGAGCCAGGATCCCACAGCAAAAAAATAAAATATTCTTTGTCATTTTCAATATACAAAAATTGCAAGAGAAGAGAAACCAGCAAGTCAAGACTTTGAGAGCAGCTGAATAATGCCGTTTCTCATATATCCAAAAAAGATCCCAGTAACTACAGAGAAGCGTATACATTAGAGACTTTAAGCAAAGAACCACATACTTGGTATTTAAATATTATTCTTACACAAGTACAGTTGTGGACACAGTCTACAGTGAATGCCCATTTTGGCAGGATTTTCCACCCTCATTGTTCCTCAGCTTCCTAAAAAAGAGCACGCAAGCTGCCATGTGCAAACCATCAAGCATCCGAGGGACGGGGCCAAGCCCATCCTAAGAGCAAGCCCACAACCATCACGCTAATATCACCAACAGATTTCACTTCCATGTTACAAATCAAGTTGAACATAAAAATCAAAGTTTTCCTGTTTCAAAACTCATCCAACACTGCACTATTACATGTCACAATTTCAGCATCTTTAAAAAAGCTTTTAAATTCTTCCTCCTGTGGTCTTCAAAAGAAACATTTTTCTCCTGTTTACCCCCCCCCCCCCTCCGATTTTCTGCATGCAGAAGGCATTTCCTCAACCTCTTTAAGAACCACCTTGTTTTCTACACATTGCCCCACAGGCAACATCTTCATAAAGACAGAAGATCAGGAATAGCCTGTCAAACAAATATGAAGTCAGCTTCTGGAGCTGTTTCTATTTCCATTATCTGCATTAACCCTTGACCAGGGCTCCACGATGCCATATGCTTCAAAAGACCGAGCAAAAGCACATCGTCGTGAAACAAAACCCACAGAGCAAAATCCCTTCCATGTGGGATATATATGGGGAGAAAACGCCACAGCTAGGGATATTTTCTTCTACACGATGGTACCAGCAAGCTACCACCAGCACACGCACATCCCAGCAGACGCTGCAGATCAAGGAAAACCAGAGAATACAGCATCGGGGATTTAAATTTTGCTCCGAACCAATTACAGTAGCCATTTGGTGTTTGTGTGCTCTTGGCCAAATGTAGCATAAGCAACAACGACTGATTTTAAAAACCTAATGGTATTATGTTGGCTTAGCTTCCAGAAAGCCTTCAGTCTCCAGGAATCCAACCAGGTGATGAGCAACAAGCTGGCATTAATGAAGCCTTGTAAAGGCTGTGCAGAACAAAAAAAAGTAATCATATCATTTTATTACAATGACAGCAGCGTCACACCTATAAACGATGGATATTAGCAAGGTTGGCTCTTTCAAAGTAATTTTACCTGGTATAAAATTCCCAGTGAAACTACCACACTGTCTCCAACAGAGTTAAGTGACAGAAGATGGACCCAGGCGATCCTCCTCCCAAACGCTCAAAATGAAATAGATGTGTGAATTCACACTGCCCTGAATTATCCAACAAGTCGTCCATCTACGGAAGCAGACCATCTGCCAGCAGCCAGCTGCTGACACAAGAAAAAAAGAAAAAAAAAAAAGAGAAAATAAAGTCCTCTCCTGCATACAGAGTGGCCCTTCTCTTGGCAGAGCTGGTTAGGGGGCTCCCTGAGCAGAGATGGGGCTCCCTGAGCAGAGATGGGGCACACAGCTCCAGGACCCTGCACCTCACCCACCGCTCAGCACCACGTGGCACCTGGAAGCACGAACACGGGCAGTCGTCTGCGAAGCCGGGCAGCTACGGCTGATGGTTTTGGGAGAGGATTTTGCAAGATGAACTACGTTGCAGCACAGGCTAGTACATTCCATGATTACTGACTGAGTGTTATTCAATTTACTGTTTGCGCCATTCATAACACACAAGATAAATGATCTTTTTGACAATGTAATTTAAAGGAGACATGATTCAGCCATCGGGAACTCCACTCTCCCAGTAAATGTGTCAGTGGAACAATGCTAGGAGAGGTACTCTGAGCAGTGCTGTTAAAATATCACTCAGCACGCAGGAAAGGGCTATTATTAACATTACTGTGACCTTGCAGAGATTGGAATTTGTCTGAGGACAGTGGCAACAGATACAAAATGATGCTGTTCGCTGCCAGGAAAACATCTTCTAACTGGCCACGGGTGGAAGGGAAGAGCAACCAGAAGAAACACAGGCAACTGCACCATGTGAATTGAGTGGATGATTTAACACATTCGGGAGACAGATTAGGTGACTTCAGGAATTTTTCCCATTTTCTTAGCACACAAATTTTTATGCTGTCCTTATCACATCAATGCGCCTAAACTCTTTAAACCTGTAGCTAGTTTTTTAGGTAGAAAAAAGCTTGATAACAATGTAAACTTCTAAATACAATACATACATACCTCAAACGTCCTCATTTTTAGTTTCTATTAAAATAAACAATTTTTAGAACGAGCATGTAAATCCTCTCTTTTGCCCTGTGAGGCTGGGGGACTCTCCGATCTTTCTCTGGGTAGCAGCTAAGGCAGTCACCGCCACAGGAGAGAACATGACATTTCTTGGCCAATGGGATTCTCTCCTCCCTTCTGCTAATTTGTTTGCAATAAGTCTTACAGGAACTTAAGCTCTAACTGTACACTTAGAGCAGAATTCAAATTCTTTGGAAATTATAACCTTTTGTGAAAGGGCAAGTGCATAACTGTATATTTAAGAGATACATCCTGTGCCCCACACAGTTATGGGAAATACTCTGCCCTTCCCATAGCTAGGGAAGTTCCCTTCTTGGTACTTCAACCTTTTTCTCCTAAAGCATGAAAATTAGTGGTCTAAATTGAAACACCACTGGGCCACAATGTTTTGTAGTTACTTTAAACATTCCCTCTATCCTCCCAATAATGTGCAAATGTGGTTGTATGGAGGAGGAACCAGACAACTGAAAAATCAGCTGCCCCACGTATACTAGCTTTTGGTTATCTCCTGTATTTAGAAGCATCCAAAGTCCTTAGAAACCTTGACTTAAGTCATTTGGGGATATCTTCCTTGTCCCCAACTAAGCTTTTTCCTGAGGTCTGAGGGAGCTTTGATGCCAAAAGGCTTAGTCATGGCCAATGCTCCACCAAGGCTCGGCTCTGGATGGGGGTCTCCAGTTTGGGCTGTGGTGGTCTCTCAGGCAGCCCTTGGGAAGAGGTTTCACGTGGTGGCAGGGCGATCCAGGGAAAGCCTGGAAAGCAGCTGATGAAGAGCACAGCAAAAGAAGTAGGAGAAAAAGAACGAGAATAGAAGATCTAAGGAAAAAAGAACAAAATAAATCAAAAGCCAGTTACACTAATGGCCAAAAAAGAGAGTCTTCAGGTATATTAAAATATCCCTATACATCATGCTGGACTAGCCTTACAAGGAGGTTTTTTCCTGCTTGAGATATATCCTGGAGGACTGGAGATGAGAAGTAAAGTCTCAACCTCGTGGAGGCTTCCCACATGAGGGTTGAAATTATAATGGAAAAAAAGTCAAATAAAATGATTTCACTCCCAGATCAGCAGAAACAATGTACTTTGTTCTCACAAATTGGGACCAGGTAGGTTGGCATGAGGTCTTTGGCAAAGAAAAAATTTAGCCTCAAATTTGAGACCAGAGCAATAGCATTAGATCACTTACTCAGACTTAAGTTGTAAGCAGCTGTTTGGATTTATTTCACACAAAAGCTTATACTGTAAAAGGAATTCCTGGCCCATATTCAAATGCTATATTTGCTCGTAAGCAATGTTTCTCATTTTAGTCCTGATAATGCAATGAAATCAGTGACGAAAAAATTTTACAGAAGAGATGCAGAGGGAAAAAAAGAAAGTATTTCTTCTTTAAAGACTTTGGGGTTTTTGCCTGTTGAAATGCAATATTTATACCTTGAGTTTTCACCGTGCTGAAGATTTAATCACCAAGCTTCCCCTCATTTTAACTGAGCATATAATTAAAGGTACAATTGTCTTCTCTCCTTGACGACCCTGGGCAAACACCAGATTTGCTGTGTAAACAGCTTGCTTTCCCACTCATCTGAGATCCTTCCAATAAAGGAATATATGAACTTTTATGGAAAATATAGTTTCCATTATATAGACAGAACCAGCATATGCTACAGTCATATTCACTCCATAGAAAGAATATGCTGTTTCCTGTAGCAAGTGTGAATGATCAAAACAATATAATCCTTTTTACTGTCATGTATCTGACCTACATCACACAGCTTCCAGCAGAAATATGCTGAGGCAGTCAGTTGAAATTGCTAGCTGAGGTCTAAACAGCCACACTTAAGAGCTCTGATAAATAAAAGCAATTAACGACTAACTTAAGAGCAGCATTTGTGTCTCCATTAAAAGAATTAGGCTTCCAGCCATAACGCTAATCTGTGTCAAGTCTCAATCTAATTAACAAGCAGGAGCGCGACAGCTAATGCAAAGGCATTAGTAAAAAAAAAATAATAATTAAAAAAAAAAAAAACAAAAAACAAAACAAACCCCAAACCAAAACCAAACCAAAGAGCACCAGCATTTTCAGGCTGGATGCAGGCAACAACTGCACAAGCCTCTGGGCAACCCCATGAAATATAAAAGGCCACCCCAGAAATTAATGACAACTGCCACCAGAAGGAAAGACAACTCAAATCGAAGACACCTGGCCACAGAAACACAAAACCTCCCTTTGGCCACGTCCAGCCCTGGGTGACCGGGCCGCAGAGATCAGCGTCGGGGTGAGGGATAGCTCGCTCCAGGCTGAGGACACGGGTGCTAAACGTACGGTTAGCAATAAGACCGAGTATAAAACAGCTGTGGGGAGACTGGGTGGGGGGGAAGTATATCGGTATTATAAAAACATAGTTGGGATCGCAGAGAGCATGCTGACATTTCTTTGGCACATGCCGTGCCTCGGAGGCGGTTGGCACGAGGTGGGGAACAGGCGCAATTAGTGAAAGAGCACGAGCCAACACTCACGGAAATTGCAAAGGCAAACCGTTATAGCCCCTTTCTACCACGTTTTGGGCCTGATCTGGCCCAGAATTCAGTGGCAACGGTTGTTTTTATTCAAGCGCAAAGAGGGGATGCCATATCGCTCGCACATCCGGGGAATGTTTCGGTAACGACTTCATTTTAGACCAAAGCCTTCTCCCAGGCCAACGCGTTGCACCAAGCCGCTTCCAAGCGCTCGGCTCGGCCAGCGGCTTTCCAAAATGCAAGGTACGCTGTGGAGCTCTGCAAGTGCACATTAAATTCATGAATTAGCAAAATTACCACCATGATTTGTTTAACCATGTTCACTTGCTTACTCCATGCATCGTATTTGATGAATAGTTTGTTTTATTTGGCTGCTTCAGCATCACCAGTCTTGCGAACAGCTCAAAAAGCCATAATGAAGTGACTGACTTTGCTCAGCTGCTTCTTCCAGATGCTTAATTTGTTACCAAACAGCCAAATGCATCTTTCAGAGGTACTTAGACCATTTTCAGCTCCAAAGTTTGGGTTGTCTATAAAGCAGTAGGTCTATAAATCTTTTACCATGACAGCTAAACACATGCTTTCCCCATTTTAAAGTATCGATAGGATAGAAAGGCAGCAGTGTGGGAGATTTCTTTTTTAATAGCAAAAAGCATCTCAAAGATCAAACAGGAAATATAAATTATTTCTGACAATCCCCAAGGTGCAGCTTTTTATCTCCAAACACTTGAGTTCCTATCGTCTGTGTGTTTTAGAGATCAGCTAAACAAATGCTGGATTGCCAGTTTAACTTACCAAACGATATCCAGGAAAGGTTCAAAGGTTTAGCAGAGATGAGGTATTGTTGTTCTTTAAACATTGAGATGAGATGAAAAGAAAGAAGCAATTATTCCAAGCAAAGCTATCCAATATGTTACTAAGTTTGGATACTACCATCAGTTTCCACTTGTGTTTTAAACTGTCCAAGTTTGAGAAAAAAGGTGCAAAATATGGTGAAAGCAGGAAACCAGGCCAGAGAAATACAAAAAGGAAACACAAAAAGCATCCGACTTTCTTTCGGTTTGGTGTTAGTGGTAAGTGCAGTGGTGGGACCGCGCGGACCGAAGCTGCAGATGTGCGGGCATGCGAGAAACAGCGCATCCTTTTGCTACAGTTAGGGGACAAATATTTGCAAAACAGAATCAACACGTAGGATTTCACTTCCAAAATACGTCAGTTTGAGGCTCGATTGAACCATTTTACGAACCATCTTGTCCATAGACCACCATTTTCCCAATTATATGCTCCAGGTACTGCATGAAGACTTTTGCTAACTCTTCAAGTCTACCTTGTTCTTGAAAGACAGGAAAAAAAGGCAGGTTTCTCCCCAAAGCAGGGCAGCGGGGTTGGCCTTCATCTTTCATTGATTAATATACGATGCCTATTGCCGCATCTTGCCAAGTTTTTAACTAAAATCAGACCTGGATTTAAGACACAACACAATAAGCTGAATCCTGCTTTCAATTTTGCTTTCTGGATTCCAGGATACGCTTTTAAACTATTGATATACTGGATGTAATTTCACCTGAGGATCTAAGAGTACTTCAAGTAGAAACCTTGAGAGTTCTACATGAATATAGATATATTGCTGCCTAATTCTGAAACGGAGATAAGTGAAATCTTTGGAAGGGCAGTTAACCACGTATGAGAGTGTAAGAGACGGAAATCAACACCAAAAGCAGGACCCCCCCACCCCAGATATATCCATATGCCCATTTCCCTCTCTGGGCCACCACCCTCCTAACTGTGACCCACAAAGCCGCAGGGAATGGCTGTGAGCTGCTCTGGGTTTCAGGAGCTGAATTCACAAGGTCTTCAGGTAAGTTCATCTGAAACCCTGGAAAAGTCCTGCATGCTGGTAGCGGTCTACAGGATCATAACCTTTTCAACCCATTGCTTCAACCCGTATTTTTCTCCCCACAGATGAAAGTTCTCTAGCATTTCTGACTCATTCCTCCAAGAATTGGGTTGGTGTCACTTACTTACTAATCAATATTTGCAATCAGCCTTTCAGCATTTGCCACGGCCCCAGCTGAATAATGCACAGCCAGTTTGTGTTACGGAATGGGACTTTGAGAGATTTAGGGAGTACTGAGCCATGAAGCCCAGTCTGAAAGCAAAACCAAATCCCAACACTTCCACTCGTTGTAGGTTTCAGAAAATATTTAAAGAATCCCCAACCTAAAAGCAGAAATACCTATAGATCCGACAGGGTTTTACAGAAACTAAATACAGGTCTGTAGAACTAAACTAAGAACTCACACAAAATAACAAAAAATGGTATTTCTCCCCCCCCTCCCCTAAATTTTTCAACAGCCTCAGAATTCAGTAAAGATCAGTTCTGGGTCTGGATTTTCTGGTAATTAGAAAGACCACAAAGCCAGAGTAAATCCCCAAACTATATTTTACTTTGCAACCACATCGTCTCCACGTTATCTGAGCGTGACACTTCCGACGGCTCCGCACGTGGCTGAGCATCCCCTGCGAAACGTTCCGCTGCCGGCTGCCCTACAGCAGAGCGCAGCTATTTCACACCGCACAGTCCTCTGCCGTTGAAAAAAAGGACCCCAAATTCATGCGATACAGAGCAATGACATTTACTAAACCGGGGAGCAGAAAATCTTGTCCCCGGGGGGGGGGGTACCGCTGCCTGTTGGGGAGCCCCATGTCCCTGGGAAGCATCTCCTTCGGCGTGGGAGGCTCCGGTCACATTTGTCCATCACCGCCACACGCTCACGAGCGCTTGTACAGACCCATAACCAGGAAGCCTGCTGCAACCACAGCTAAAAATTTGTCCTAAAAAAGATTTTTGGTCGGGAGGGAGACGTTCCCTTACCCAGAGGCGGAGAGGTGCGACAGCCCGCGTTCGCCGGCCGAAAGCAAGCTCCGAAGCACGACATCTGGTTTCTGCACAACTTGGCTGTCAAACTTCTCCCTCGCTGATGTTTCTGTTTCTTATCGTTTTGCTTGCGTTCGGAGCTAAAACAAGTTCCAGCTGAGCGAAGGAGCCAGCTGCTGCGGGGGTCAGCCCCGACGGGCCCCCCCGTACCCCGGGTCCCAGGCAGGGAAACCCACCACAGCACCTTCCCCATCACCAGTCTGGTGCCGGGCACCATCCTGTGCGGCATGAGCCTCCCCTAAACCCCGGTATCGCTTCGCTTCTGGTTTTTCCTCAAAAATGACCCATAGTCTTCCTCTTAGAGATTAAAAAAAAAAAAAAAAAAAATCTTACTATCAGTCACAACTCTGCCTCTTCTCTCACTTTCACAGCTCTCTCTAAACCCCCCTGCTGCTGACAAAGGCCATTTTCTTCTGGCACTGTTGAATTATACGTGTTTACGTTTGCTGCAATACCATAAAGTAGAGTAAATTTTGGAAACGCTCTGCCTGAATCCATATAATAATAAATCAGTTTCTCCAAGAAACTATGTGTCACTTGTATAAAATTGGGAAGGCTAAAAAAACCCACATTATCACAGCTGCCCCCCCCCCAGCCACCTCG
>JAVJGG010000043.1:16595575-16642833 GCA_035590195.1 Aviceda cuculoides | reverse complement strand
TCACAGCTGCCCCCCCCCCCAGCCACCTAGAAAAGCTGCTATTGCTCTGATTGACAGGGGGACATTGAGAGCCCAATGCAAGCTGGCTGATTGACAAGCCCCTTTCCTTTTGTGTCTGATTTTACTTGGTAAACCATTTAAAACATGTCAAACAAATACTACAGTTCAACAGTTCCCTGTGAAACTTCTGCCAACTCCATTCCCTCTGGAGAAGGCAATTACCTTATTTGTAGGGGTTGGGGAACAAATGCTGAATTTCTTTTCCATAATCATTTATTAATTGTTCGCATACTGAAAAAATGACTTCAGTAAAATAAATAAGATCCAGCCCTTGCTCATATTTCTGCAAGAAAAATTAATTTTGCAAAAGTAGGGCATCGCAAGGCCAGCGCAGTGAGAGCCAGCTCTCACGATGCCTGTGCCCACTTGCCCAGGATCTGAATGGGAAACTGGAGAAAGCATTTAGGAAAAAAGAGTACCTTTACAATGGGAAAAGAAAAAAAAAAAAAGTCCCAGGCTACAGATATTCAGCACGGTTTGACTTTGAGCATTTTTTGTGCTATTACTGTTACAGCAACCAGGAGACTTAATATGTTTTCCAAAGCGCACGCAAGACGCATACAAGACTCCCATTCCAGAACCACTGATATTTAATATACATACATGACAATGAAAATGAGCTTGAATAGGAAATGGATGGGATAAAGAAGAGGATAAACAAGAAGTAGGGTATGACCATAAATTTCCCGTGGCCACTTAAGTCCAGCAGCAGTGACTCATGTGGGTTTTATTGTACCATTTCACAACCATGGAGAATTCACTCCAATTGTGTAGATGCCACCTATTTTTTTTTTTTTTTTTTCAGTTCTCAAAATTGCAAAAGCAGCACCTTTTGAAATTTCAGAGGTATGAGTTTTGCCTGAAAAAGGACAGTTTGATGCTTACAGGAAGGATGATTTTCCACCTTTAATTTTTTTTTTTTTTTTTTTTTAAAAACTACAGCAGGAAATTGCAAGAAACTAAAGTAAATGGGACACTTAACAATCACTAGAAAATATTTACACTAATGTATCTATAACTGCCCAAAGCAAACAAACAGTTGCCAGAAGCACAACTTGAGTTGATGGAATGTGAAATAAACACAAGAATAATGGATGAGTTCAGCCCAAAACCTTTGTGCATGGATGTCGAGCATCCCCTTCTCCTCCAGCACCGCTCCTGCACCACCACCTCCCCGGTCCTGCCCGAGGGGCTCCACCGCGGACACGGCCTGGGCCGTACGTCAGTGCCTTCATTTAAGCCACCGAAACCCCCGAAGTCTGAATATTTGCTGGTTCTTCCGCCGGTTAGAGGGAGCGGCGATGGAGCCCAGGAGAGAGCGAAGCGGCTCATGGGGACACTGCAGGAGGTTTGCTCCCCTGGACAACACTATGGAAGTTATGAGCATTTCTAACTTGACAAAATTCTCAATTTAGAGCAGCCACAAAAGCGGCGCCGCTTTGCCGTTTCCACACACCGACAGCACTGGGGAAATTGCGCCTTTCGCAGGGCCACGATGGCCTGCAGCACACACCACCGCTGAAACAACCCGCATTTACACCCCACGAACCAACCCGAACCTGTTTTAATGGATGGGACAACCTGAGACATGGCTGAGAAACACCACTGGCAGCAGCTCCGGCCCAGCAGTTAAAGAGATTAATTAACGCCCGCGCGGAGCATAGCGCAGACCAGCACCCTCTGGTTCTAGTTCTTGTTGACAACGGTAGGTGAAATCCAAATTTGTAGCTATGCATCCCAAAATTGCAGTTTGCATTTGGAGCCTGGGTGATTGCACCCTACATTTAGGTTTAAACCCTGTTACTGGCACGTACAGCAGCGCGGCAAGGAGGACCGGAGCACCGAGCCACCGCTCCGGATCCATCCCATATCCCGGCACCGAGCCTCCTGGCACAGTCCGCCTGGCAAACTAGAGAAACCCAAAGATGAGGCCAAGGCCAGCTTTGCTTTGCTTGTGGTAGCTTCATAGCACAAACTGTTTAATATCAGGTTTTGGTTTGGTCGGCTGTCTTGTTCCAGAAGCTGTGCAGAAGCAGTTACGTATCAGATATGCACTTTGCAAAACAGAGGAATTGCCACCTTGTCCAGTGAAAAAGCAAAGCCCTTTCAGCAAGTCCCTCGGACGCTATCACCATGTGCACGGAGCAAGAGCTGGCAGAAGAAATGAATTCAGCATATAAAGAACAAAGGATATCGGAGCTGCCAAGAGAAATATTAACTTTTCTTAAATGTAAGCCTGTTTGACATTGTTTTAATCATATTAATTTGCATACAATGCACATATTGCACAAACCCAAGCGAACTAATGACAACGCGGATAATTTCACAAAGCAAACAACATCAGGGCACAAAAATTAGTTTGTCATGGTGGGACTTCAGGTATTGGAGTCCCCCCCAAAGGAAACAAAACAGGATCAAACAAGCCCAAAGCGCTCTCGCCCTCCCACCTAACCCCGGACAGAAACCCGTGCTGAGCACAGACAGCAGCCTCGCCATCTCTCCCCACTCAACAGACTCAAAGCACCTGGAAAATACCACGGCCCCTTTGGAAATGCCCCAGATGAAAGGCACTTGACATATTTTCATTTGTATCCTCATTTACAGCAGTCCCAGACTCTCCGCTGTGCCGCACTAATCCCCGGTTCAGCCATCCCCAACCTCTGCCGATTACCCCAACCCTGACCTGCCGAGCAGCAAGATTTAATCCTCCCCTGAAACCTTTCCAAGCCAGATTTGAGCTGCCAAGAAAGAGTCCACATTCCTCAATTTCTATCACCCTTGGCTATAGGTTTTGTTGGCTGAATTATCTTAGTAGAAATACGTAAGTATTCAAATGTGCGTGCATGTATATCCGCACCTCTGGAGAGAAACCTGCTTTGCCCGACAGCCATCACCCCGGGGAGCCACTTTTCTCACTGTGCATCAGAGATTTGCAGATTAATCCCACCAAACCAGCTCTTTTTAACCCAACTGGATTTATAGACCATCTAAAACATTTTTCCTGCATAAAAAAAGAGACCTGTTCCTAGACATTGTCCACCGCTTCCATACAGGTCACTTGAAGTCTGCTCTACGTTTTTCTAGAAGGGAGGGAAGGGTTTTTTTCAGCCTAGTTGGACTTTGGACACACTGAACGTCCCAGTTTGTGCCCAGAAAAAACTTTTTGGAAGCTCAAGGACAAATGGGTCTTCTTTCTGACTGAACACTGGCAACACACTGTCCCTTCTCCTTCAAACTCCTTGGACAAAGATACTGCAGGAAAAAAGCCCCACTCTTTACCAGGGGATGCACAGAAACCCTCAGTGCCTCCTAACAAGGGTGATTTCCAAGAAAAAGTCACATACAAACAACAACTGCAAAACTACTGTAAGACTTGGACTTCCACAGCATCCTAAACAGCTGTCTGCAGCAGAATAAACAAATATTTTTCTTGTTGTATGTCTAGCAACACATTTTATCCAAGAGATCTACTGTGGCGCCTCATGGGAAAGAAGAGTGATGTTGGGGGAGACAGGGTGAGAGCTGGGACCATGTCCTGTTAAAAAAAGCTGGGACGCCTCTGTGTCCCAAACTGTGCATTTGGGCCTAAATAAAAATTAGCTTTTTAAAGGTGGAGAAAGCTAGTTATTAATTTTCCAAAAAAACCCCCTGGTGATCATCACATGGATTTAAAGTGACTGGGGAGTACTGGGGCTACCTAGTGAAGAAAGATGCCCTTTCCAAACACCGGCCCTAAAATTTCACTCCCTCCAAAAGAAAATAACCATTTTTTTCTCAAACATCCAAACCCTCCATACAAAGATCCCAACTTCACTAACTTGAGGGAGCACAGGTCACTGCAGCTGCAGGGTGCTCCGCACAACAGGAATTTCTTCACACCCCTGACGAGGGGTTCATACCAAACAAACTGGCAGCATCTCCACTCGCCATTAAAATGAAATGTGCTCCTTCCTTTCTTGTGCCACACGCAACCTCCCCCACTAAGTTTCAGATTGTTTTTTTTAATCTAGTTATTAAATGAAGTGTCTTTTTTATCTTAGAAAAAGAAGTTTTATTTGTTTATTTGTTTATGATTTCTTTTAGAGCCAATGTAAGAGGTCAAATAAATTCCAGATGACATGCAGGCTGTTTTGTGTTTGAATTTTTGTAGTCTTTTCTTTTGAAATTAATCGAAAGGAACACAGTATCATGGGAAAATATAAAGATCTTTAAATCCCTGAAAGAAGTGGCATTAGTTTCAGCTTTCACTTGCAGCAGCAGCACTGTCGTGACAGGATCCATGCTACAAGATGCCAACTTCTGTTGTTCAGCTGAGCGAGCATCTTAAGTATGAGATTTAATATTGGTTTTATCTTCATTTTTTTTAACATGCCTAAATAATACCTGCTGGTTCTTACAATAGCACAGACTGGAAAGCAGATGGTAACAGGAATTGTAAATGTCACATCCAAAGGTATTTCCAGTTTAGCAATTACGGACATGAGGTTGAGAACTGAAACATGAACAAGCTACAACACACAAATGGTAATCACAAAGAACACACATTTTATTGCTTAGCCTTAATGCCCACGATTCTTAATTTTTGAAATCCAAGTCAGCCAATGGAAGTGCTGCATACGTTTTAACCAAGGCTAGATTTCGTGACATTAACCGCAGTCCTAATTAACCAATGCAACTGCCCCGAAGGGGCAATGTGTTGCATCTTGAAGTCAATCCCGTTTCAGCCCATGACTTGCTTTCCTTAACCTAAATCCTTTGGCAATACAGGCGTGTGAAGGGAAACTCTCTTCACCAGGTCTCCTTGACCAGGAAGCTCTTTGCTCAGCGGCCGACTGACATTAAGATTGCACCATGCATTTTAATGCAACCAGGCTGAAGCTGAGGGCCAAATGCTAGAGGCTTGGAAATAAAATAGTAATAAGAAAAAAAAAAATCTTTGCCTACTCTGTTGCTCTGTCTGTGAACAGACTACAAAGGTTTTTCCTTGCTCGGAACTGCTGGTTTCCCAGCATTCACAAATTTTGGCCTCAGCTGTTGCTACTTCAAAGGCAACAGATATGGCTCAGAGAGAAAACAAAACTGGAAAGAAAAATGATGCTGGCATTTCAGCAAAACACTGGTCACTTAGTGGGACATCCTTGAGATCTCCGAATTAATTTCAGATTGCTTGAAATTTATCTTCTTGCATCTCTTTGATGCATCCCATTATCTGCTGTGAATCTCTCCACACGATAGTTCTGCCTCCACAATCCTTGAAAATTCAAGAAAACCCAAATTGAACTGCCTTTTCCTAGTCATAGATATTGGGAAGATGGAAATGAGAGAGTCCCAGCAAGGCTTTGGCACGAGCCAAACCCACCCCACCCCGCTGGGCTGCACCCAAGGCTCCGTTTCACCTTCGTTATGCAAATAGGGGAGGTTACCTAAACAGGGCTTGGGCACAGACCTGGGTTTGTGCCAGTTTTACTGCACTCTTTATTAAAGGAAATTTGACCTGAATTTTCTTTCCAGTTCCTATTTGCTGCTGCTTCTCTTAAGAGCGACAATTGCAACAACACAGCGCAATCACCACATGAGCCTTCTATTCATCTTTTTGTAAAGCACCTGTATGAACACACAGGTAAAAGTGCACATTTTGGCTAACGCCTCCTTTGCGATTTCTCTCTTGACCCTGCTGAAGTTTCAGCCTGATTTCATCCATGCCCATATCTTAAACCAGGTACATAAACCAAAGAGCTAAGCTGGTACCCTCCAAGTCTTGCTTTTAGTAGCCCCGAGCTATTAAAGCCAACGGTACAAGATTTAAGATGAGTCTTCAGATCACCCCAGTCATGTGTTTAGCGTGTACTCCTAAGGTGAGTCCAGCAACCTCAGATATTCCCTCCTGGGTTGTACAGACGAGACAGCCAAAAACCCTCTCCCCTGGGCTTTGGGTGCTCTGGGTCCACCCAGCTGGGTGGGTGGGAGAAGAGACGATGCCCTGGAGACGTGGTCCAGGAAAGGGAGCGGAGGATAACCGGGAATTATCGTGAACACAATTTGAGGATGTAGCTCTTACAGAAAGTTTGCCAAATTCCTCTACAATTGCATGCAGCAGGTAGGAAAGCTGATGGAGTCAAATATCTGCAAAGATTAATTTCCTGCTCTGTGGCAGAGACGGCGCTGACTGGCCAGGTTTAGTGAAACAATGAGCACGTCAGCTAGATTGTAAATTGGTTTAAATGCTAGAAAAATTATCTGTTGGCTGGCAGGGCTTAATGCACAACAAGCTGTCTGGTGTGGACTCAAATTAATCATGCTCAAAACCGATAGAGACCTCAAAGCTCTGCGGCATGTCTGCGTACACACAGCCGTAAGGAAAAATTGAGATTTCATCAAACTGGATGAATAGCCTGGAGCACAAGGAATCATTCTTGAGCATTTCCCCGCTGAGCATTTTAAATAGGTAAATGGTATTTTCATTGCCGTTATGATGAAAGCCATTAACTTCAGCTTGTAGTTCTTAAGGAGAAGGCTGATGGCGGGGAATCAAGAAGCCATTGCACGTGAGTTCAAATGATACAAAATTATGTGACAAAGCCTAAATTGCAATAGTCTTCTTGACTTAGATTTTATGCCTGTTAAACCAGAAATAACCAGTCAATTCCCCGTTTGACTCTGAGAAGTACCATTTCAACTCCTTTCACAAGTGACAACTCTCTCTTCCAGCCCCAGTCACAATTCTTGCTTCAGAGTTACCTCAGATAATTCACAAAGTCCATATTACTGCATTACTCCTTGCATTATGGCATTTTTAATCTGCCTCGGAACATACTGTAGATACAGACATTCAATTGTTTAATCACTGCTACTATACAACTGCTTTTATTGTTAGCCACTTGTATCTGCCTACAGTAAAAAGCATTAACTCTGCCAAATGAATATTTTACTTAAAAAAGAAATATTTATAAATAACTTAACAGTCTCAATTTTCATCAAAGGTTAAGTCCAGCATTTAATATTGAATTCTTGGAATTTTCATAGAGCTTTTCATAGGAAGAGATCAAAGAAAATTTATACAATGTTGTTATTCATATTTTACAGTCGGGGAACACAACTCCTCAACATTTAAAACATTTACTCAATAACAGCAGTTATGGCCAGGAACAATGTCAAGTTTTCTGGTTTCCAGTTCAAAAGGCAACACTCATCCTGGGTACCAGCTGGAGCGCTTGTACTGCTGTGTTCACCCGTGTACATGCTGTGCTGCTGCCTAACTTTAAGAATCACTTACATACTCCCTACCAATTAAATTCTAGGTACACAAAGTCTTGAAAGCAAGCAAATTACTCCTTCGCGTTCAATTTTCTGCAACTACCTTTGCTTTTTATACTCTAATCTAATTGCTGAAAACTAAGGGTGATAGTTTATGAAAAAACAAAAAACAAAAAACAAACCACATTGTCTTTTTATATTTCATTCCTGTTTATGTGAGATAACTCCCCATCATTCTGCTGATTTGCCAGTGTCATGATGCTGCTTCTCAAATTCATAGCACCTATAAAAGGTCGACGTTGTTTTAGGTTGCACTTCTGCCATAGGAAACTGAGACCAGACAACCATTGCCTTATCCAAAGTATCAAGGCTCTGATACCGGACAGAAAGAGGGAGTGTTTTCCAGTGAATATTTTAACTTAGAAAGTAAATAGCCAAGAATTCAACACAATCCTTTACATTTTTCCAATTGAAAACAGTACTCAAGTTGAAAATGTTCTGAATTTTGTAAAAACTCTTTTCCACCTTTTCTTTCAAAATAGAAAGTGTCTGAGGCAGAGAACATTTTCATGCAGGCATCCCGCTCTAGTGACTTCACTAAGTGGAAGTGAAAGATCCCAGCAAATATCAACAACATTCCAGGTGTCCCAGAGATACAAGGCACAAGTGACCACAGTTGAAGGTCCCACCAGCAGAGACCCAGCCAGGTCCTCGCGCTTGGCCACGCATCATGTCAGACGGGACAGGTCCCTTTTCCCATCACCATGGGAAATCTAAGTTTTTCTACCGAACCATTTCCTAGGTCCATTGAACACCCCTAGAAAAAGCAGTCTTCAGAGAGAAAACTCAATTTTCTGTATCCCATCTTACTGTACTGATTATGAAGGAAATTTATCCTTTTCAACTAAAAATCAGAGCAGCACATAGGCTGTTTAGAGCATTTTCCTAAGATGATCACATTGAATTGATTTCTAGCATTAAGGCCCCAAGTGCTTGAGCAGCAACATGCTTCCACATTTTTTCCTCCCTAGTAACGAAGAAGAACCGTGACAAACATCCACTCTGCATGAGGTGCACATTAAAAAAAAAAAAAGAATTTATCTGGAGTTAATCGAAACTTGTCTTCATAGCAATGTGAAGCAATGCCTTGAGAACAGAACTCTCTACTATGAACATTTTTCTTTTTACCTTCAACCGATTACAGTTTCTTTGCTTTTTAAATACTAGCTTCAAGCCATATGTGTCTCCACATCAGCTTATCTGCTGCTTTCAACTTCTATCAGCCCCTGTTTTTACTCAAACAGGAAAGAATACAGAACGTTCTAGTTAAAGTCTATTTTTGAATATAATAAAACTATGCAAGCCCATTTCCATTTTCTGGTGTCTCCAACAAACAGACTATCTGAGTTCATTAGGACGACAGTTTCTTGGCAATCAAATCATTTTTCATTGTGTCTATAGGAACTTATTTCATTAATCTTTTGGCTTGCTTACAAAACCCTGTGCTTAGCAGCAAACAAAAGGACCTGTCATCAGGTCCACACCTTGGGCATCTTATTTTCACCTCTGTTGCTGGGGACAGTGGGGCAAGGGAAAAAGTCAAGCAAGGGAAGATCTGTAAGTCAGCCTAAGCAGGTCTTCAGCCTCACCTTTCCCTGTGTTTTCCATCTATTGACCTGACAAGGGTTGTTGCCCATCCCCTTCTTATTTTGGTATTTGGGAATAAAACATGCTTTCAAATTCACCTCTTTCTTTAATCATCCATCTTGGAATCTATTTCAGAAAATGAAGCTGTAACCTGCTACTAAATAATAAGGAAAATTTTCTGGAGCCATCTCAGACAATTAAGGCCGTGAGTCATTCTCTGTAACTGTACAGCTGCACGTTTGGATGCTATTGTGCAGCCCTGCCTGTACTGAGGGGTTATCTTGGTGCAGTTTGGGAAAGGCTCAGTGCAAAGCCAGCATGAGCGATGCTGAGCAGATGGTAGCCACGACTTGCAGCGTGGCCGGGCTCCTTGGCAGCACAGGCAACTGAGTACGAAATGGGGTCCAGCTCTTGGCTGAAGCTTGGAGGCATGAGAGTAGTGTCAATGACAACTGCTTAATATTAAATAGTAATAAAACCGCTCATATTAACCATAGTAAGAGATATTAATGCGTACATGTGCTCACCATACAACCAAGCCTTGTGAAAGAGAGCACTCCCCTCCCAGTACCCAAGCTGGGCAGGAGCCGAAGCACCTACTGGGTCCTGGCTGGGCACCGTGGTGGCTCAGAGGCTCACACCACCTCCGGCACCCTCACCAGAGACTTTCCACTCAGCAGGATTTTGTAAACAGTGCCTCTCTGCTGTTCCTGAGGTTTTATGCTTAAGCTAACTTCTACTTAAAAATCAAATACTCTTGATCCCTCCACCCTTCATGAAGCACGACCCATCCTTGCCTTCCCTCCCCGGCCAGCAGCACAGCTATCCCCCCCAGCAAAACTCACCAGCCCAGCCCACCCTGCTTGCCTTGCTGGAGACCAGCACAGTGGAGTCACCTCTTTATTACTGTTTTGAGCCAATTAATTCATTTCCAGCCACAAAGAGTACAAAAATCCAATAAACGCATTTAGCTTCTGGTTTCTTTCAGTACCCTTCAAGAACCACCAAGGCGGTACTGCCAGCCCTGAGGACAGACCTGAAGAGCGCAGGTCTGGTGACTCTGAAGCTGTTTTGCTGTGGCCGCTGGCTCAGCCCCATTAATCCTTGCCACCAAGTAAGTATTAAACCAGTAAGAAGTTGGAAACACATTTAAGCAGAACATCCAACTTTAACATGGGCTCTAAATAGCTTCTCAACCTAACCTTCAGAGTGCAAGGTCTTCTTACACACACAGGAATTCCTCCTTTCAGAAGAAAGGACAAAAATAACGGATAAAACACTGAAAATTGATCTTGCTTTCACATCAGTGCCCACTCCCACCTGAACAGGGAACGCCGCACGCAGGAAAACCTGGTCCTAATGTCAAGTGCCAACCACCACTCTCTGACGCACCAAGCCAGGAATGAACTAATCCAACACAGAAGGACAGCTACGAAACAAGGTCCCGCTACACGTTTGCTCAACTTAACATTGGCCAGGAGCGACTTCAAAGTCAAACCCTCCTTGCACAACACAAGCAGAGCCCAACCAACGTCGTGATGACTCAGAAAATCCCGAGTGACACCATCGGAGTGCTCCGAGGCTGCCCAGCCTGGCAGCGGGCACGCATCGTGTAGGATGGGCACACCAAGGCTGGCAGCCCCAGGGGCTGACAATGAAAATAAGAGAGAAATCTGTGCATATGACCACCATCAAATATGGGGCAGAAAAGCTCAGTACTTTTTGTTTTTATCAGCTGGTATGAATTAATCTCTAATTTACAATTTCATAACCCAGGGGATCTATGGGTAAAACTGTTCTTAAACAGATTTTTTAGTATAAATACGCTACCTACTGCTCCTTGCTAGAGTACATACCAGCACAGAGCCAGACAGCAGAAATCTCTTAAGACTTATTGGAAGAATGCCTTTATATTCACAAGTAACATCTCACAGTGAGCAAAATATACTCATAAAACTGGTCTTTGGAACAGATATCTGCTGAGAGAGACATGTCCTGTCCTCTCCCACCCCAGTAAGCGTGGGCACAGGCAATGAACCCTTTTCAGATGAGGTCTGAGCACATCAGCTTTAGTGCCATGGCCATAAGACAACAGAAAGGGGATTCAATTTTCTTCTCAAGCTGGGAGGGAAACATCCCTTTCAAAATGTTATTGAAATAATAAAACATTTCAATAACCATACAGCTGCAGAGCAGCAGTGCTAGAAGTACACACCGCGTTAAAGACCCTGGTAGAATTTTATGAGTCTGCTAAAAAACAGAACCCCAAATCCTCTGCAATTCCAAAGCAGGCAGACACGCACGCAAAGCCCCCCCAGCAACAGCTGGCTTAAAAAATGGAAAATCATACTGGTGGAAAACCTCCAGTCAATACCACCAGCACAGCTTAACATCCCTTGGCACTAGGTGCAACAGGGATGTCCACGGCCAACTTCAATCTGAGAAAGAGGCACAAAATGTCAAAATCTCTCAGCTCCAGGTGCACAGGGATGGCTTTTGGTTGTGGTGGGTTCTTTTGGTAGGTGCATCCTAAGAGCAACAGCCACAGCTCTGAGCATGGGGATACCTGGTGCTGTAGGAACCCAGAACGAAGAGACACTCTTTGCCCCCAAATCCTCACAGCTCCTTGTTTCACATGAGACCCGTGCAAAGGACAGGGCGGGGGGGAACAACTAGTCTTCCTCTATTTTAAAGACATGCAAACCCAAATTCTCCTTAGGACCAAGTGAAAGTGGATTATTTGTGCAGGAAACTGCCAGTGCCTTGGGCCTCTTGTTGTGGAAGAGCTTTTCCAGCAGCTTCGCTTGGCCGCAATTTCCGATGCAGTTACTGCGGCAGGTCCCGACATCTGCGGAGCCTCCCCCGGGAGCCTGCCCAGGAAGCAAGGAGCTGCAGATGCTCCCGCGTTCATTTACCAACTCCAAGACTTTTAAACAAAAGAGAAAGGGTGGTCTCACCCTAGGGATTAACTGCAGCAGGGAGGTTCCCTCTTCCCTGGCATCAGAGGCCAGTGAAAGCAGGGTAGATAATATTAACTCAATTGCCATGATATCTCAAAACATTACAGCCACGTATTTGCAAAATAAGAGCTGAATCATCCTGGGGTGGAGCAGGAGGGTGGCCAGGGCCAAGCACGTCATATTTGCACCGTACCTATGCAGAGAAATCCCTCCCCATATACATGGTCAGTCAGCAGAAAAACTGCCTGTAACTTCATTACATAAGGCAGCAAGGAGAAACTGAGCGGACTGGAGAAAAAAAAAAAAAAAAAGAGGCTACGGACCGGGACCCGATGAAGCTGTTCGCATCACTTCCAGTCTAGATTCAAGAATTCTGCTTTTTGTAAGTACATGGAGATGCCCCGATGGAGGAGGAGGAGGTGTGGGAGAAGGCTGGGGAATTGCTGGTACCTCCCGAACAAGGACACCCCCCCCGCCGTTTGATCTGGAAGTCCTCTGGCTTTGCAATTGCCACACCTGTGCTAGAAAAGCAAGGGGAGGCTGTGTCTCCATTTGCACAAAAAGCGTGTCCTTCCATGCTGGTTCCACAGAAAAAAGGTCTGATGCCTCCTCCACCACCTCTCGTGTTGGTCCAGCACAGCTGAGGTGCAGGCAGGAGGGCTGCAGAGACCTGGCCTGCTGGGAAGGAAGGGAAAGAAACCAGGAAAAACTTGTGCTTTTATTCAAAAGGAAAAGGCTACATATACAAACACACCACACACACGCACGTATTTTGTTGCAAGAAGTCATATACTTGATTCCAGTCAGTTACAACAGTTTAGTCCCCAGGATTAAGATTTCCATATAACTCTTTAAAAACAGGTTTTCAACCCATGAGGTGCACAGTAATTACTATGGAGGCACAATGCTGCCTAGATGAGCAGAGTCTCATCACATACTAAAATTCTCATGTTTTTTGAGTAGTGCAGATCTGTTGCACAGACACTTGAACACAGAAGTGCTGCCCACACACCTGCATATATACTGTTTTACACATCACACCTAGAAGGAAAAAAAAAAGTTATAGCCCAAGTAGATACGCCAGTTCCTGTATTTTCCTATAGTCATCCCTGCCAAAAAACCCAACGAGCAATAAATGAGCCCCAGCATCTCCTTTCGGCAGAGGAGGAAAGCACAGGCTGATGTGGGACCCGATGGCACAGATGATGAGCAGGACCACAGCACACTTTGGGACTTGGAGTCCTACCTCAAAGCTCCAAGAAACCCCCAGGGACTCAGATTCCCCATTTGGAGCCACGTGCAGGATGACCATGGCCGTAATAATTGAGAACTTTCAATAAGTGCTTCAGCCACCACATCCAAGATGAAACTGAATCACAGCAAATTCATTTCCTGGCACAATTTTGTGGGAAAATAATAGCATTTCCTTTCCAGTTTTATTGAAAAGTAGGTTCAAATTCAATAGCAACAAATAAACTAAAAACATTCATGGCTCTGGAAGAACCTGCATCTCCTCTGCCTTTATTAACCTTGAAGCTGTTTGTCTGCTTTGGCAGTGATATGTTTTTATAAAAGCAAAACAAAAAAAACCCAATGAAACTCAGTGATTTATGGTCCCAATAAAGGTTCCAGTTAAAATCTGTAAAACCTTTGCAGAAACGTGTAAAAAAAAAAAAAAGGCAAGACAATGAAGTCGGAAAACTTTTCTAATGTCCCATTTTTCTCTTAGCTAAGCAAACATTTCTACTGAAAGAATTTACTGAAACATTAGATGTTCTCTTCCAAAATACATGCAAACTATACAGAAGTCCATATTTTCAAGGGTCTTGTGTGTCTCCTCCATTCAGCAATAGGGCATTGGAAACCTGAACAAATTGCTTTGCAAATTGAAAAGCTTGGGACACAAGTTGTTTTTAATTTCTCGTGTCCCATGGGAAGCAGAGAACGGCAGAACAGATACTTTCTGCTAGTCTTGTGGCAGATTTCCCATCTTGGCAAAGAAATAGTTAATATCTCCACAATCCAGACCTCTTTGGTGCAGAATGTATTCTATGTTATACAAATATAAACTTAAATAAAATGCCTCTCTGAAGCTGCAGGAAGACTCGTTATTTTGTTCAACTTATCAGAATACCAGCACACTCTCCAGATTTCAGTATCTGCAGCACTTTGGAGAATGCTTAAAACATTTGGAAAATTTAGAGATGAATCTTGTTAGGAAATGAGGTACCCATTTACAAGTTGATTTTTCTTTCCTGAAATTCTTTCAGGTTCCTGTTCTATCTCCACTATTAAAAACCCACTAATGATCTGCCGTTTATGTGAAATTATTGTTTCAGGTGCTTTTCTTAGCAATCCATTAAACAACATTAAATGCAATTTTAGAGTTGGTTCTTTAAAAAGTCAACACAATTTTATTTTCCACCCCAATCTTCTCCTATTTTGCATGTCAATCATCTAATTCTTTTCAGCTGGAATATAAAAATTTAACCTATTACAGTGTAACGACCGTAAGCAAACAGAGCACAGCTCTGTTTTCCATTAGCTGACGTTACAATTTATAACGGCGAGACAGAGCTCACCCCCCCCCGCACATACGAACAAGTGTACAGGTTGAAGGAGGTGCCACTTTTACAACGTGCAGGATGAACGACGCAGAGCAACAAGCTCTTTCGGCACCCGAAGGCGTCTCCGCTTTGATCCAAAACCTTCACAAACCTGAGGGACGCCCATGTCCACCCCAAGCAGCTCACCCCCCTCCTGCTCTTGGGGCTGAGGCGGTGGGTGCCGACGGGCACAGCCCCCCAACTTTGCACCGTGCTCGGACGGCCGCGTTGTTCCACCACGCGCCCTCCCCACACCACCAACTCCCCCAGCATGAAACCGCCCCGCGCTGCTCAGCCCAGCGTACGCGTCCCAGCGCGATGCCCAAAGGCATCGCCTCCTCGCGGCGGGAGCGAGCGTTTATTCGTCGCTGGTACGTACTCAGACTTCAAGGTAAATGGCCCAATACGTCCCACCTCCAGTCCAACAAGCGCTTCTGCAGAGCCAGCCTTGACCGTTCGCCCCCCCTCTCTCAAAGGCCCGCTTGCTTCGCAGGTAAGACTTTGATAACCAGCTTCAGAGAATTTACAGCCTGGACCAACAACAAGCATCTGTGGCCATATCCAAAACTCCATTTAAAAAAAAAAAACAACCAAACAACCAACACCAGAACACACAAGCTGCCATTTGTGAAGTCCTGATCTGGCTCTCGGGATGTGTCCCAGGAGTATTTCACCACCCGGGAGCTTGGTCGATCCTGCACCCTGTGAGCTTTTCTGAGAGGGTTGGAGAAGTCATCAGTGGAGGAACAGCTTATTGTCACAAAATCACTAAAATAGCTTGCTGATTTTACTAGCAATATGGAAAGACTTCACCAAGAATTTTTTCTTTTAAACTCCTTTACTCATCACTGGTTACCTTCAGGTGAAGGTATTTCTAATTTTCTTCCACTTCAGAAGACATTGTTTCCGATTTCCTACATTAGCCTTCATGCCAGCAACTTTGGAAATATAAGAAACAGACCCTGTGTGTATATATATATATATATATAGCATCCGGGGAGCAACATCTTGGACAAAGTCATTGAAATAACAAACAGTAACAAGTCTCCATTTTTATAGTCTTTGAAGATGTTTAGGCACTAAAAGCAATCCAGCTGCCAAGAAATAAAATAATTCTTATCTGGAAGAGATAATCCTTTGCATTTGACTTGCCCAGGAAAGCACCCTTGTGGTATCCAACCCGCTTTGCAGAACATCCCTGTACTGCAGAGACAGAGAGTAAAACAAACAAACAAAAAAAACCCCTTGGAAAACTTTCAATTTCTAAAATAGAAATAAAACACTTCAGTAAGAGCTTACCACTAGAAAAATTCCCGTTCCAGTAACGCTGCCTGAAGTTGCAGCCCTTTACCACCGCCGGTTTCCCCCTGCACTGCACCCTCCGCTGCCGACGGCGATACACCAGCCCTTCCTACCCGAGGAGGAGCGTGGTGTTGAAAAGGCCACCGGCAAAACCAAAAATAACTTACAGCAAGCCATACAACTCGATATAGGGAAAAAAACGTTCCGTTAACAGCAGGGACTGGGGGCAAGGTTTGTGATTGAGAAGTGTGGGACAGTCGCGCCACGGTGGCTGATGGGGAAGCGAGTGTAAGCAGCACCTTAATCGATATCTAATAAAACCTTGCAAGGAACCCCCGCGTTCACCATTTTTCCATAATGCCAGCCCCAAGAGAGACATCACCTCTGAAAGTCGACCCTCGAGCTCGAGTACGCTCAGCACAAGCCTTCAGAGAGGGGCCCCGAATCGCTGCCGCTCCGCCTGCCTCTCCCCTTGCAGCTAGAAAAGGACATTAAAGCCAAGAAGTCACCTTGAGGCAGCGAAGGTGAGGAGCAGAGCCACCGGTTGGGATGCAATCCCATGCCGCCGCCTCGGCCGATGGCTTTCAAAAAAGCAAATTTTGTGTTTTTTTATTGGAACATTCCAGCAGGGAAGGAGGCCGCTGTGAGCGCCGGGGCTGGCTCGCCGCCAGCCACATCAGCTGTAATCAGATTATACAGTAGTGGCTTCAGAAAGCAGAAGCATGTTTATTATCAAGCCACTAACCATACTGACATTAATTTGGTTGAAGCTAAGCTAAAACAGTCATCCAGGATCATTTTCTGATTCAGATCACATTTACTCAGTCGATGTAAGTATTTTTTGCAAATTATGCTTAGAGAATGATGGTGGTTACAGTCTATTTTTCATTTGCGATTATACAAGTCAGTGCCTTTCTGAAAAAGTTTCCACTTAATTAAATTCCACTCTATTAAATCACTACTTTAAAAAAAAAAATAATCAGAGGCAATACTGTCCCTCAATGGGGGACACAGCACAAAGTGTCAATTTAAATAAGGGCTTGACATCTCTCTCTAAAGCAGAGGGGGTTTTGGTTTTTTTTTTTGTCAAGCGTTAACATGTTCGGTCCTTACTTTCAGGCAGAATTTGAATAACATACAGAATATTTTTGGCTACTACCTCCTTCGGCTCCACCCACTGAGGAAAAGCTCCCGAGACACCTAACAACCACTACAATAAAGAGAGATGCAAGCGTAGTGATGCAGAAGTGGCATCCAAACCCACTTTTGATGAAAGAATATCCGCTTCATCCCAAATAATACCTTTTTCTCTGGCTGGCAGACGCAGCACCCCCGGCAGTTTGTGCCACGCAGGTGGACAGGCGCGCGGTAACTCGGATCCTGCAAACCACCAAGGGCGAGGAGCTCGGCACGGGCCGGGTCCCTCAGCTCCTTCACAACAAGGAGCACGAAGACATCCCGAGCCTCCTCCGGAGCAGCGTGCATAGCACACAAATCCTGTCTCTGGACACAAGCCTGGGAGTTCATTTCCCTCCGGTCTTCATAATGGGTATGAAAAGCCAGTGGAAGGGAAGGAAAAAGCAGATTTTAAAATAGGGGGAGTCCAAACCCTTCACTAGCGCACCTCCAAGTGATCCCACCAGATGCGGTTTGCCCCAGTTCAGCTCCGCTCATCTCCAGCCTTCAGCAAGCCAATGCCATGCTACAGGCAAATGCCCGTTTCCCCCTCATGGTAACTTGTTTGTTTGTTGGGGTTTTTTTGTGTTTTTGTTTGTTTGTTTTTTCTTTCTTTCTTTTTAAAGAGTTTTTTTACTGGCTATCTTGAGTACAATAATGAATGTGCAAGTGATAACATGGGATGATACATCTCCTGCGAGCAGAAGATGGGGAAAACCCGCAGGTGCAGCCGGGAATAGCTGCACTAAATTCTGGCCAGAGGAATTTCCTTCAGCCCATTTAAAGAGTCCCCTGCAAGCTCAACTGGACACCATTTATGCATTTATTTTCTATTCTAAGCCAACACAGACGTAAAAAGACCCAAGTTGCATTTCAGTAGCAAACCAATGACTTTCATACTGCTTGTTTGCAGCCTGCAAAGTGCATTAGGACGGAGAGCAGTGCTACAGGGAGCACGTTATCAGCTATAACATTTCCAGGCTTTCCTGACTCCACAGATCCCCTTTCTCAAGTTCATGCACAGAGCGAGGTTAAAAAAAAAAAAAAAAAAAAAAAAAAAAAAGCAGCACACATTGAACAAGAACTTCCATGACTCACGTGAGACTCTCGCTTTCCCCTTGCGCCCGGGTGGTTTCTGAGCAGTAGCTGCCACGTTTGCTTAAAAATTCCACGAACCAGATGCGCACAGCTGGCACTCACCCAGCCTGCTGTTGGTATTTCCCACCAAAGATTCTGCTTTTAAGATCCGACATCAAAATCAAGTGAATGGTGCTTGCAGGGAGAGCTGAGCTGAATATAATGCTTTTTTCCATCTTCTACAAAAGTTTGTGCGTTTAATTTCAGAAAACTGATCTATATATCAGAAAGACTAGACATTTTTTAGGGTACTGCATATGAAGAGGCTGTTTAGGTATGGATTTATCCATTTAAGATAATTACATGAAATGATTCCTGTTATAAGGTTATCAGTGTCCAGCTCTTGCAGGCTTTGCAATTCCCAGTTTAACAGAAGTTGAGAGTAAACCACAATGATAAACCTTGTGGACTAACACAGCTATGATGGCATCCCTGGACAATATTGCAGTAGAAAACTATAAGCCACAAAGGAGAAAAAAAAAAAAAAGCTCATTTGTGTGTATCAGGTGTCAATTAAGGAAAAATCCAAGCTGGGGTTTATAACAACAACAAGGATTGAGGTCCCAGCACTACCAAGAGAGTAGGGCTGCTCGCCGCTGACAACCGATTGCCAATTCACACTCAAACAGCCCCACCAGTTACAGCCCCATCACCCCTCCCAGCTCTCCCAGTATTCTGCAAGCAGATGTGCGCAAGTGTCGCTCTGGCTGCGAGCAGGGTGGAGGTGCAGGGTGGTAGGAGTTGTGGGTGCTGCATCCTGGGGGGGGTCTCACCCAGTGCCTGAAGCCCAGTTCAGGGCACTGCTGGGTCCTGAGCTGCTCTGCAGAAGCCCCACAGCAAAGTGGGAGTCAGGAGTGCTCAGTGCCTTGCTGGGCAGCACCTCCTCCTCTTCTGAAGATTACCCATGAATATAAAATGGTCAGCCAGTCCAGACTGGTCCATATTAAAAAAGAAAAAAAAAAACCAAACAACAAAAACACCCACCAAAAAACCCAAACCAACCCTCAAATCACCCTTTCATCCTTTTGAAGGATATAAGTAAATCACCTGCTAGGGACCAGACTTGTCTCCAGAGCAATTCCTCAGGAGCATCACTCACAGGCTACGGTTGCAGCAGTAAACCAAGTCTGCCTGGATAATTTGGTCTGTACTGGAAGAGCAGCTCTATTTCTGAAGCACGCTTCTAGGTGGACACTTCTCTCTGTGCCCATTAACTTGGTATCCGAACTGGAATAAATATTTACTGAGTAGACTTTATTACAAGCTTAGAAAAACCCATTGGATTTTTCGACCTGCAGAACTGAAGCCCTTGTGAAAACAGGAAAGCAAAGTCTTTCTGCTTCTCTTGGTTTAGAGAAAGTCACACTGATTTCCTGCAAGTTATTCCAGCAGATTGAAAAATAGATAACAACACAGCTAATAACAAAATAGATTAGAGACTAAACCAAAACCTCAGGTTCAGACAACTCCATCTGCAAGATCTACAGTAAAATTCCCATGTTCAATACCAAAAGTGGGAATGAAACAGCCAGAGATTTGGGCAGTCAGGTGCCGGACTTGCCCGCTACATCCTTTTCACTGTGTGTGACATCTGGTCATCTGGCAAGAAAATACCAAGGATCGTTTAGCTTTAATTCCGACCGATGGGACGGCAAGGGCTTGACATGCCGCTGCCAAGGAGAGGGAAGGTGTCCCCCCCGGAGTTTGATACCAGGAAACTTCAAACTGCAAAGATCATTTTCCGAAGGAAAAGTGAATAATCTGCTATCACAAAGAGGGCTGGGGGTGGGGGAAGAATAACAAATCAGGAGGGAAAAATGTACTGAAATATTTACACAGCTGGTTTTTCAGGACAGTGCTTTTAAGATCGGCTGTTATTCAGCCGCACAGTTAAAAAAAATAGTCTTAATCCATAAGCAGCATTTCCACTGCTGTGACAGAAATCAGCTCGGTAAAACCAGTGCACGGGCCATACCTGCCTTCCCTTTCGAACCCAGGTGTGTCTTCAGAAGGACACGACGCTATCATCAATGTAATGTTTGTAGACTCTTTCTTCAAAGAACATGTTTACAGGTTGCTTCAAATTAGTTTTGCACATCCTCCCCAAATAACCAACCAAATTTCAAAGAAAATTATTCCTTTAAAAAAAATATCAGTAGGATTTGCTAAGTGGGAAGTTTCTAAAAAAAATTCAAAATTACCGAGTTATTCAAACGCAAGATAACACTGAAAATGCAAAGAGCTAAAGTAGTAAACTTACATCTGATTTTACTTTTGTTCCCTACAGATAAATGTCAGCACAACCACGGCCTTAGGGATGTGGAAATACACCACCACCAGGCATTTCCACTAGTGCCTGGACACGGTGAACGCTCACCCGCTTCGTTTCAAAGCGGAGCCCTTTGGATCCACAACAGCATTCTCGCGCTTCTCACACACGTTTTTTAAATTGCCATCAGGAAATACAATAAAACTAGAACAATTAAGCTCCAGAGAGAAGCCTGGCTCTGCGTTGCCTTCTGAAGGTGGCTTTTAGCGGAAACATTTATTCCTACTTTGATTCCTTAACCAGTGGGAGCCAGAGAGGAGCAGGACGCTGGAGGTCCAGCCTTGGCCAAGGGACCGGAGGAGCCTGCCACGCTTAGCCTAGAAAAACAAAGACAGATGGGACAGATTGCCATCTACAAACACAACAAAAGGCAGATACGCCCAGTTTTGTTTTCAAAAAGCTGTTTAAACTATAGGACAGTGCTGGCATAAGAATAATAAACTGACCGTGAATAAACTGGTGTTAAAAATTAGGAGGTTTGCGACCGACAGAAGATACGGAATAGTGTTTGGACAGATGAGTACAGGCAAAAAAAGTGGTTTTAAGACAGAGCTTCACTGTTTTAAAATTAGGATTAAACAAATGTGATTACTTTCCGAGAAGTGCTCTCCGGAGATCCATCATCCCTGTGCTGTTTCCATTTGCCTGGAGCATCTTTGAGTGATACAGAGGAACTTGAATCAAGAAGTTCCCTGCAGGGAGCCTGTTGGGACAAACTTGATAGTCCACAGTCACCCGACTCGAGCTGCATCAGCAGCTATAAACCCCCTGACTCCTCTCGGTAATTACACTTCACATGTGTTACTGTTTCGGTACAGGAACCGGCTATCTGATCAATGATGGCTTTTGCTGGATATCTTACTTAAACGTCAGTCGACGTCAGCTATTCAAGCGCTCTCCAAACCTCCTTGCAGCAGACTGCTGAAGGCAAGCGGAATACATCGACACACAGGTACCGCACCGGGAGGAGGCCGACGGCACGTCTCCACAGCACGGGATGGGTAAAGCAGAAGCCGTTACGGGAGAGATACTACCCAGGGCGTATTTTCTCACTACCGAGGTATCTCTCTATAGGAGCTTCTTGTTCTCTCTCCTACAGATTAAACCAAACGGGGCTTTTTGTACCTACAGCCCTTTCCATTTAGCACACGTGTTCAGAAGAGTTTCCGAAAGGTCAGTGCTCTTTCTGCATTATAATTTAATGTTAGAGATGCATATCAAACCAGAAGACTGGCCACCATTTGAAAGAGGTGCTTACAATGATACACGACTGATTCTTCCAAGATATTACAGTTCCATGTCTTGAAAACAAACCACAAGGGGAAGCAAACGAGGCATAATACAGAAGGATTACTCTGGCATTCCATATTATAGGTCTCATCACTAAATTGATTTGTTGTTTTATAAAATATTGTATTTTAAATAAACTTGCTAAAGATAAAAACGGCAGTTTGTTCCAATATCTTCACCGTATTTCATTACTCCACTGGTTGGGAAACACTCTGCTTTTAAAACAAGTTTTCTTCTCCCTAGGCCTCTGAGCATACTTTCAGGCTTGGATCACGAACACAATATAAATCAGTTGAAAAAAGTCACAGACATTTTAAAATAACATGAAACAAATGTATTTGTTTTTTTAAACACACATTATCATTTGGAGCTGAAGTACCTGACAGTAGCAATTTAAACAATGCAAAAGCAACAGATATTCTCATTTTATGCATGTCCACTAACTCGTTAGTATAAGATGAATAGATTTTTAACGCATGGTGTAATGGGATCATTTGTTAGTTTTTTCGAACCCTGTTGAAAAGTTTATCAAAGCAGCTATGGAAAGTTCACGTTCTTGTAAATGGAAGGAACAGTACTCAAAAGTTAAAGATAATGTATCAGTGCTTTAATAAGCCTTCCCCCTAAAATATTGATTAGAGCAGGCAATTATTTCTTTCACAGTTTAAAACTTTCACATTGCTACATAAACGTTGTTACAGTGCCAAGAGCAGAATGGAAAGTAATTTTTGCTTTATTCCTTTGAAAATATGAAATTTAGCTTCCACAGACCAAACCCTGGAAGTAAAACAATTGTCTAAGCTGTCCTAAATTCAGCTTAAAATCAGTACACTACCTAAGAGGAAGAAAACTCTGGTTTTAAGCTTGACTTATATTTGCCCATGTTTCCATGTCATACAAAGGGAAGAAGTCACCACCATCATCCTCTCAGAGCCACAAGCTTTACTCCAGCAAATGCTTTAAGCAGCCAGTAAGGGCAGACATGTGCCGGGAAAACTGGAACTTTATGGAAAATTTGCAGAACTGAATCTGTCTCAAGTTGGAAGCTTTTGGTGTGGAAAGACAGCATTTGGGGGCAAGGATTACTGATGAAGTAACTTCACAGTCTCAGAAAGACTATTAGAGTTAAGTACAGAATGAAATATTTGTCTTCTGGACATGTGCAAATCTTAGCACACTAAATATAAAGCTGAAAATAAAGAACTGTGCACAGATCTATTTCAGTGGTACAAGTCAACTCCTGCAGCTGGGATGGTTATATCAATATACAGACTTTCTTTTGCCCCAAATTGGGGGGGCAAGGCAGAGAGACAGGGATAAGATCTTTTGGATCTTCTTGCGTTGTTTCAACAATGTTAACGTTAGGGATTTTGCTGCTACTAAACCCGATAAGCCCATTTTCACTGAAACTGGGTAACAGCTCTGTAAGCAGCTCAGCTGAGGGCTGGAGGGAAGAGAAGCTGCTGGCCCAGCCATCGCCACGGCCACCCGCGATGGGGGATGGAGACAAACCCCCTCGAACACCACCACACACGGGCAAAAACCAGTAAGGAGATCAGACTCGGTCATCTCGTAGAAGTCAACGGAGCTATGCTGATTTGCACCAGCACAGGATCCAGACCTTATCTGGAGAGAAGTGCTACTCATCACAACTTGCTTGTGGTTATTTTTACATTGTGCAAAATGGAGAGGAAAGGACGAAAACCAAAATCATCTCCCAAGGACAAAATGCAGCTGGAAGAACATGCACAATACCAATGCTAATGCATGGAAACAGCTGGCCGAGATGGGAAGGACACTGAAGTTTTCTCCCTCCACATTAATGGGAATACATTGAAGCCTGACAACAGCTCTGTCCTATGGAAATACCACGGCTCTCGTCATTCAGGCAGTCAGGCTTGAAATCCTGACATCAACATCAGAGGGGGGGAAAAACGACTCCACTACTTCTGCTTTCCATTGAAATAAAACAGTTTGCAACAAAAGGCAAGCGCATGCATTTGTTTTCCTCGGTGTGTTTCCAATCATGGCAGTGTGTTTAAGTAGTCAGGCGGCATCCAAGCCTTAAAGCTCAACAGCGCAGAGAGGGCAGATGACATCCTGATGGCAAAAGCGGCTGTGTAAATCATCTCCAAATGACAGTGTCATACACGGAGAGCTGCTTAATTTGGAATGTGCCAAACGGTGCTTTTCCTCATCTGGCATCATCTATACATCAGCCAACAATTCCTTCGGGGATTGTAATTCTTGCCATAGACAAATGTACAACAGATGCTTAGGGGGAAAAAAAAAATTCTCTATAGAGGTAGCGCAGCAGCCACTCCTGAAGTCAAAAGCAAACTTGCAAACAGCCCACAAGCCACTCGTGGTCATCTGGCTACCAACCTTCAGCATCACCCAGCAACGACTGGGCAAGTGGGCGAGGAAGGACAAGTAAGCGACTGAGAATTCAGACCCAGAACAGCTCAAAGCTCCTGTTTCTCATTACGGGTTTCCAGAATGACACACTGTAGAAGTCTACAAATGCTAGTCAATGCTATTGTCTGGTTTTTTTCCAAGCGACACAGGACCATTTCTTGCCCACGCTCTCTTATCAGGTGATAAGCAGCAGTACCAATAGGGTTAAATAAAAAAGCTATATGCTTTATGCTACTGTATTATCATTATGCTTTAACACAGTGGTAAAGCAACCCCCTTCTTAAGCGAGCAGCATCTATACAATTTCAGTCTGAACAGACCCCAGTACATCATCATCTTAGGCCAGTTCATGCATTTTGCCAGAGCTGTAGAAGTGACTGTGTGCCTTGCAGCCTCTCTGCGCCTTCTAATGGGGAGATCGGCACTGAGAAACCAGTCTCCTTATTTCCATATTTACACATATCTACGTGCTCAGTCCTTTGAGGACAGACGTACCTTCATTTAAACCATCTCAGTATCCCCTAACCATACAGAAAACCTCTTCCATATGCAAAAAAAACCCCAGAGGGAATAGTAATTTTGAGGGACGTAGTTCCATATTTTTCAATTTTCTGATTTTCTTCGGAGAAATTACGCAATCATTTTGTCAACCAGGAAGAGGACTTTTCTTGTCTCTTACACGTGCAATTTAATTTATTGGATAGAGACATGAGAAGCAGAGAATTTTTCCAGGTCAAGGTGTGAGGTACAGACACTAGCAAGGGAGAACTGGTGTCCAAACCCACCAGCCCCACAGAGCACTACCTGGGCAGCCGGAGTCTGGGGTCAAGCCTGTACCTTACCCAGGCCCAGCTGTGCTGGACACTGGCATCAAGGAAGAGGGAAGATCAAGCACACCTGCAGCAGAAATGGTGACAGAGCGATGGCAGAGGGAGAAGGGACATCGTTACTGTCCCCGAGTCCTGCCCAGCACATTCAACCCAGAGACCTCCAGGTGCCAGACTGAACTTCTCATCTCAAAGGAGCCAGAAGAGCTACGATGACAGCCAATTGCCTCAGGGACCACCTAAGCAGCGAGCTGCATTTCAAGAAAATGTGTGGGTTTTGGTTTGTTTTTTTGGTTTTTTTTTGTTTTTTTTTTTGTGAAGGGTTTGAAAATAGAAAGTAATGTCAACAGATTTGCAGATCAAAAGAAGAATTATCTAATCCAGCGTGCCCTGTGTCAATAGACAGTTGTAAGAAGCTATAAAAGCCTCATGGGTACAAGACACAGACTTGCACGACACGCTCAGGAGTTAGTCACCCGTTGAGTTTCAGAGGGAACTTTGCTAGAGCCGTTTCAAGATCTTCAGGAGCGCCCTACAGAAAGTCTTGCTCCTCACCCACAATGTACCGCATGGTTCCAGGTCTTCCAAAATGCCAAGACTTGCTGTTACAGTTGATATTTTTCAGCACTTCAAAGCCTGGACTGAGATCTGCTGCCCACTCAGAAGCCTGCTATCTTTAACATCCCCCAAAATTGAAGAAACATCAGAGTTCGGCTATTTTTGCTGCTGGCTTTCCAATCTAACATTAACAGCCAGTGTCCACAAACTACATCCTGAAGCTCTTACTCAATCCCACGGAAAGTTTGCTGGAAGAAGGAACAAGTAAAGGTTACAGCATTTTTGTCTTATTATTATTAGGGAACACACAACAGCTGTACATCCAAACTTGATATTTTTACAAGCCTAAGACCAATCATGCTTTTCTAAACCTTGGCATGTCTTTAGCTTGCTGCGCAAAAGTTCCAGGGGGCATGAGTCAGCTTACAAACCCATAAAAATCTTATTATGGCTAATGATCATCCTTTTGTTTACACTGTATGTAAAATTCTAACTGCTTCTGATATTCACTGCAGGAGCAAGATCTACCAATCTTGAAAAGACTTCTATCACACCAACATGACTTAAAATAGCCCATTTAGGATAGAACAGAACCCACACCACACATAAAAGGCTTTGCCCTATTTGCCAAAAAGTTGATGTCTCTCTCATACAGCTACTGAAACGCTGTGTGCTCTAGAGTTGTCCTTAAATTTAGAAAGTTGGAAAAAACCACACACTACAACTAAGTTCCAGTTTAAAGAAAGCAGCGTGCGGCAGATTCTCTCGCAGACCGCATGGCAACCAACCAACATCAGGCCACACAGGGAACTGATTGTCTGATCTTACACAGACCTGAGCAGGTCTGCAACAGTCTCTGGATAAACCCACGGGGAGGACAGAAAGAAAACATTTAGGTAACGGGTGTTATAGCAATCCCACTGCTCTTTGAAGGAAAAAGGCCAGAGATGTGACCCTACTTCTCTGGAGCACTGCTGGTGCTTGGAAGGACCGCTGCTGATGGACCCTGTGGAGCTGGTCCCGTCAACCCACTGCAACTGGGGAAGAAGACACTCAATTTTCCCTCTTACATGAACTAATTACTGCTCTTTGATGTGTTTCAGTGGCTGCGCCCAGAGAGATGCAAGACACTTAACCAAAATCACATCAGGATCTGTTTGCCCCACAAAGAAAGTAGTTGCTGGTCCAAATTGGGCTGCAGGGAAGCATGAAACACCAAATAAGGAGACTACTGGCAAAGGGGTTTACATACCTCCCCTTTCCATGAACTGGTAGGATTTTTTTTTTTTTTTTAAACTAATTCCAAACCTGCTTGCACAGGTCTTGAAGAAAAAACCATCCTCCTGTGAGCATGGTCTAGCTTGAATCTGAATGACTCTCAGAGAGTCTGCCAACATGACAGTTCTTGGAAAGCTGCACAAGTGCAGTCCAAAGTGAGATTTCTAAAAGGAATTCCATCAGATTTAAGTACTGCTCAGAAAACAAGCCCAGCAGCTGGCAAATGCAGGAAGCTTTCAAGGCTAGCCCAATTCCTCCCATCCCATTCCTTCCCCCAGTGACAGTTTATTTCAAGTTGCTTTTTCACACTTCCTAAGCACAGGTACCATGGGAAGGGCAGGTGTGGGTGGGTGTTTTCCACACAGCTGCCCAAACCAGTGCAAAATAAGCTCATGCACTTGCATAGCGCTGCTTGAGCTCGCAAGCCATGCCATGGCATCCCAGCTATTGAAATCACAGTATCAGCAAGCATCTCAGTGGGGGCAGAAGGGACAAAGACAATTTAACCCCGCAAAAATGTTAGTCTAAAATAAGCATCCTCAATAAGCAATCCTGTTGTCCGTACAGTCATAAATACCAGTTGCGCTAAGTCAAGCCCTTAAACAACAGGCCTGGTTTTATTGCTCCTAACGCCCACGGTTTTCTCAGTAAGAACTGGTTCTGTTTTCTTCACTGCTAGGCTGGGAATTCAAATAGCTGCTGCCGTTCGAATGATAATAAAAAAGGGAATACCTTCTTGTAGCAACAGTGGCTGGACTGTCCCCAGCCCAGAAAGCACAAGGCAAAGTTGGTGAAAGATGCAGGGTGAAATACCTACTTCTGGTCTTTGACACAAGCCAGGGGTCTGTGATATTGGTACATCCAAGTGAGACTCCCCCCAGACCCCTTCCCAGCTGCCCACCAGGACCATTGCAGAAGCTGATACAGAAACAACTACCCACTCTCTGCCCTTCCTTCTCTCCTCCCAGTCTGCTGTTCCCAACCCCACATGCCTATGCACAGGCACCAGAGTAAGCAATGAAACAAATGCAAAAGATTTAACTACAAATAGGGAATGAAATAGTCCAATGAGACATGACAGTAAAATAAACAAACCTAACACTATCTCTGCATGAAAGAATAAAGACTTGCAAGGTATTACCAGGGGTTGCAAAAACTCAAGAAAGAGTAAGATCCTGAAAAGCAGTATTTCTCTTCCCAAAATATTTTTATAAGGAGAAAAAAAACCCAAACCAAACAACAAAGATGACCCTGTGAGTATTAAACTTTTGGCACTGTACCATGAATTCCTAAGACATGGATTTCTCTAAAGGGTTTCTTCGTGCATCTTAGCAATTCATAGAGGAAGTGACCCTCTGGCACGAACACCCAGTTGTCTGGGCTTTGAAGTTGTGGAGGCTTCTTAAAAATGTCTGTATGACACTTACTCTGATGTCCTGCCTCTGAACACCAGCTTTTGACCTTTCATCCCTAGAAAGACTTTCTGACTCCCAACCCTGCCTTACAAGAGACTATTTTTTGTGCATTCACAGCAATATTCCAATCCCTAAGGCTTCAAAAGGGGAAGGGAAGCACTAAATCCATCAGCCTTTTACCACTCTTCCAGTGTCACACGTTGATTGTGGTTGATATCTAGTTATCTTTAAAATGAAAATAGGTTGTGTAGGTCAGGCACTAAAATATCTGAGTGCTCTGATGGGAATAAATCACTGTAGGATTACATTTTCCTTTGGGTTATCAACTGTCAGTTTTGAAGTCTTTTGGTCCAAAAAGAATATACGTTTGTAAGGTTCAAATGACACCATAAAGACAAACTGCCTTTAAAAGACATTGTATTTAACCCAATTACTAACCTTGCTTGCTTCTTTACTTTGGGACCAACAAAGTTCAAGAGTTTCAGTTGTTTCTGCATAAAAGCAAATGAAGAATTTGGTCTTGTAACTACACTAATATCCAGTTACTACCCAAAGTAACCCAAACATTCTTTGTTATGCAAGGGCAACAACCCTAATAAAAGTAAGCCAATGAGCAAACTGGTGCTGCTTGCAAAGTACCAGGAGACACACAGGGGGGGAAAAAGTTTCCATAATATTAGTAGTATATGAACCTCTGCTAAGCACATAGCAAAAGAAAAATAAAAGCCTCCCTTCCAAGAAGTGACTAAAGTAGTAGATGATTCAGTAAGTAGAATGGTAGGTCATGTAACACGAGATTTAACACCCTCTCCCCTCTTTTGCCAAGCTGTCACGATTACTTGAAGACTCATTTCCAGCATAGGTTGTCTTGCCCTAAGTTAGGATTAAGAATAGATTGTGAAAATCTACTCAGCATATGCTGGTTTAGGCTTTATGGCACAGGTTGCTCAAAAGCAGGGAAAACTCAATCGCAACACTAGTAGGTAATTCCAACTACTGACATGTAGTGAATTTAAGCGCTAATTACCACTTGTAACACAAGGTAGGATCTTCACACACCTTTGTGGAACCACAAGCCTCACAATGGAGCATTCATGTGATTATTGCACTGTCGGACAGCAATGGATTCACATAGAGATATTATAATCCACACTGATGTGCATGATAGCCCAGCAAGACCCAAACCCAACTCTTCAAACGCCCAGCTCCGTGCCCCAGCCATGGGACCTTGCCATTGCCCCCAGCCCACTGCACTGCCACGCGCTCCTCAAATCCATTTCTGAAGGAATAAGAGCTTGGCTAATTGCTGTTAACAGGAAACATTGGAAATACCCCGTTGGCCACGTCAATGAGAGAAATCATGTCCAAAAATCTTGTCGGAGTGCAGACGTGTGTGGGAATGACCTGCCTGGCTTCCCAGGCAGACCATAAATGAACTTCTCTCTCAAGTCAAAAGAGTTCAGAAGCAGCGAGTTACTGGCAGCCAACCCTTATTATCAGGGGATCCGGCACAGTCTTTTCTTCTCAGAAACTCTTATTGACTCCCACTGCTGAGTTTAAAGAGGGAAAACTTTCCAAGCCCAAGGAAACAGCACATTAGAATGAAGAATCCCATAAAAGAACAATAATTTGGAGTTTGTAACATCTCCGCTAACTTTAAAAAGGCACTGAAGTGATCAGAAGAGTCAGCTAGAAAGTAATCTGAAGAGATAATTTTATTTGCTGTCAGCACAGTACTTCCACACATTGCGATAAACTTCTGCCATGCAGACGGGAAGTCGCTCCCTTTCTCATAGTGACTAATGCTTTAAAAAAATCAGTACAGGCATCCCTTCGGTATTTAGGTATTTTCCTTTCAGATGTTGCTCTTTAGTGTTTAGCACAGAGTCAAGAAGTTGCATGAGCTGTGCTGCCCAGACCCCCACAGCCTCGGTGCACCCACAGTTAGAGGTCCAGTTTCACCCATCTGATTTTTCAAGTGTGGATGCTTTTCAAAACTCGGGTCTCATTTCACACGCTGCGCCACTCAGCTGCCTGCACATAGTGGCCACTGCACTTTCAATAACTTGGGGTTAGGGAATGTGTGTGTGTATTTTAGTGGTACTGATGATTTGCACCATCAGGAACTGTTTGCAAAAAATCAAAGATCAACCTTTTTTTTTTTTTTTTTTTAAAACAAACAAAAAACAGTAACACCTTCCCTTTTCCCTTTAACATGAGTTTTGGTTGTTCTTTTTATTGAGTAGTATTATCTTCCTCTTCAGTATTTAACACTAAATAATTGGGTGTGTGTCTTTAAACCTCATTACAACGCAAAAACTAGTCCATGTTTCTACCAGAGACACCATTAAAGCTTTTAAGTGGGACTAGACACATCACAGTGGAGCGCACAGATATTTGAACTACGGAAAAGAAGAAAACACAACAGCCCAGGGTTTTATGGTGGAGACTTAAAATATGGGATTTATTAATGTGTTTGAGTAGCAGATGCAATACCCCAGTGTCACTTTCAAAGAAGGCAGATTTTAGTTCTTGGAAAGGATATATTAAGAGCAGTATTAAAACTCAATTTTTAAAAACAAGCTATTTTTTGAGTTCAAACCACAGCTAAGGGGAGCTGCTAAGCTTTATTTCCCTCACTAACAAAACTACAGTGGCTCAAAGCGGAGTGAAAATCCCCCCTGCAGTACTCGTGAGCTGCCCGGCTATAGATTTACCGCTTCAGAGAGCTAATTCCTACAGCTGCTTCCCAACGCTCCAGCTCCTCATTTCCGCTACACCAAAACCACCTGGCTGAGAAAGGACAACCCTGGGAGACCTGCTTGTAGATGTCAGTCTGGATTTGCTCAGCCCAAGAGGAAGGAGCTCAGCATTTCACATTAAAAAGAGAAACATACTACTGAAGCTCTGATTGTGCTCGGACCAAAACCCAAACCAAAACTTTTTTTGTTCAATCTGCAAGCGGGAAAGATAATTTTTATTTTTCCTTTTGGGACATGCCTACAAATCCTTGTATCTGGCCAGGAACTGGTGTTAAGACCCACGTGAAAGGTCTTACCAGGCCAATATGAATAGCCACTAAAACCCTGGGGTGCACCCAACACGACAAGCCGCAGCAGGGAGCACGCAGCTTACATCAAGCCCTCTCCTCCCTCCTCCTTTCCGAGGCAGCGCTACACATCTGGGACAGGGCTCCCACACTTCAAACAGACAACTTTTTACACCACCATCCCCAACAGTGGGGCAAACACCCCCATGAAAACAGCAAAGTTCATGTAAAGCAAGGAAAATTCCCAGCCTGGCGTCCCCATGCTGTCACATCCCATTCCTCCCCCAGCACCGCCTTCTCTTGCAGGATGAATGACTCCACATTTGTATTAGGCAAGATTAACTTATTTAGATTTCGCTGCGCAGCTGTCATAAATCAAAATGAAAGAAAAATATCTTAAGCATAATCTCTGTTTATCTAACTGTTTCTGCCCATGTCTCTAATTTCTTCTTAGCTCCGCGCTGGAGCCCTCATAGGGTTTCCCATCGGCTGCGGCCGGTCCGTCTGCCAGCCCCGGCCCCGGCCGACCGCACGGCCCACAGAGGGAATACCGCAGCCCACGAGTGACTTTATTGAAGGGGTCTGAGTGAGCACGCTTGTCGTCAGCCTCCTCGGACATCTGAAGAGTCACTGCGGCTGCCTTTCATTGCACGTTAGCACATCAGTGCTAATGCGAACCTGCCCTGGTGTACCAGACGGTAACACACAATGGCCCTTGTATGCACCCAGCGCGTTTTATCAAACGACCTAACCTAATCCTCACGAAAACATTGGCTGATGAAGTATATTGGCGTCTACAAGATTTTTGTGGGCTGTGAAGCTGTTTTGTTCTGCATAGCTGCGCTTCCCGTAGCACGCGAGCGGTGCCAGCGCTGGCTCTCCACGCCGGCGTGGGCGGACAGAGCGGTTATTATACCCTTCGCAAGGGCTTGTGTTGAGCCTTGGAGCTCAGGGCTCGTTGGAAAGGGGGGCCTCCCAATGTGAAAAGAGGATGGAGAGGTGCTCCCCCGTCTTTTGCAAGTATGTCACAACAATCTTGAATTCGCCTGGAAAAACCACTCGACGCGGGCTTAATGTTTTATCCGAATGTTGCAAATCTCACGGTGAGACTCTCCCAACGCTTTGGTGCCAGCGTGGTGCCAACCCCAAATCTAGAACGGGTAATAAACCCCTCGTTAAAGTGTATTGTAAAAGATCCCTATAAAATCCACAAATACCTGCTGTGATTCACATTCTCACACCAAGTCCAACAGTGAATCTCATAAATACACATTGGTTACTCGCACATCCAAGACAATTTTAACATTCCCTGGAGTAGAGTTTCTGGACCCCAAATTCACTGAAAGTATACTACACTGTTGTAATATTTAGCATGGACATGATTATATTCCTACATGAACTGCTCTAGGCAAACCCCAAAGTTTTTTCAGAGGAAAAAGAAAAAGCTCAAACAAATTCTGCTGGTTCCCTCATCCCAATAACTTACAGCACACTTTGACTCTTTAATGTTACAGCATTTTGGATTCAAAGGTAGATAAAAGCTCTAAACAAGCTGTCCAGTCCATCACAGACCTGTTCTGCATCTCTTGAGTCGTAAAACTGTCACACAGAAGTGGGTGGGAAAGAAGATTTTTTTTTTTTTTTTTTTTAATACAGAATTTACTTTAGGTGATTTCAGGTAAATTATGCCAAGCGAGTCCACAGCTGAGACGTTCTCCACACACATCTATCCTCCTTGCCTTTGGGGAGGCGACATGCTCTCGTAACCTGGCCAGCACTTTCAGGCTGAACCCGAGCCAAACTAGAGCAGCTATTGTTGGGCTTCTGAGCATGGAGGAAATGCTAACAAATAACACCATTTCCAACTTGCTAAAATGCCTCACTTCTCTACCTTGGCTTTGCCACTTCCCTAGAACCAGCAGGGCTGAGGATGAACCAATATATCTTTCTATAAAGACACTTCACCCAAAGGTCCTTCCCCTGCTGTTGGGGAGGCCACGTACTGGAGTCAGACCAGAGCCATGAGTGACCACCATGCATTTCGGCAATTATCTTCAGGCTGTGAAATAATTTCTGCACTTTATCTAGGAGACAAAATGACGACGATTTGTCAAGCTTCGTTCACACTGTGCTTGAGGTGGAAACCAAACCCAAGCGCTCTCACTCAGCTCCTCTAGTCCACAGCCCCTTACCACAGCACCCGGCCTTTCTCTGCTGGGTAGCACAGCTCTGCTATCATTTGTGCTTTTATTTATTACTAACAGTAGGACGTGAGCAACAGAAGGCAAATCCACAGGTTACTCCTGTGCACAAAATAGCAAGAGCAGGAGAGATGTGGCGAGCCCACAAAAATCAAGATCAGAGCTGGACTGCTCATCGAAGAAGGAAAGAGTTCACCATCTCCTTTTCCATCCCAAGCTGCACAAATCCCACTTGAAGAAAATTACATCCATCCTGCAGGCTTCTCCCGTAAGGTAATAGGTGTATAATTGTCACTTAACTGTGCTTTGAAATTTCTGGGTTTTGGCACAGGAGTCTGGTTTTCCACACTGTGCAAGTACGCACAATAAGAACCAGACCCACCCTGGGTGGTACGGAGACAGTAAGCTCATCAGGCACCGTGTACTAAACCATATGAGACATCGTTTTATTTCATGCCAAAGAGGAAAAGGGGGTGGGAGGAAGGAGGATATGTAGCGCGTTTTCTCCCTCCTCTCTCTGCCCAGGCACGATCAATTTTTGTTAACTCACAGTGCAGCCTGTTTCCACCCAAGGGGCACTCGTGCAGCTCTTAGACGTATATTATACGTCTCAACAAAACACCATCAGGAACAACTTACAGCAAATGCAACAGCCTGCTCTCCTGAAATTTCTATTGGGAACATTGAAGGGGTTAAAAGTAATCGGTAGGGATCTTACAAGACTCTCTCCAGCACATATTTAAAAAAGAAATCTATAAAAATATGTACAAAACTAGTATTATAAAGTTATATTCACATTGAAGAACTAAATCACCAGAGCCAAAAAGTAGCAAGCAATTTTGTTCTCAGCATACTGTTACTGTAACATGTTTTATGACTGTTTGACTGACATGAAATTCAATAACACATCATTAATAGGATTTTTGTTCCATTTCTACTCAGATGTTTTTCCTGTTTCAAATCTCTCCTTATAAATCTCAAATTAGATTTTATACAAGGGGATTTATCAATGTTTAAAAGAAAATATGAACAAAGCTGATGCTTGAATTGATACACTGTAAAAGCACACCAGGACGTGTTTTTATCACCAGCAGGGAGCAAGTTAATGCATTGTAGCCCTATGCTATGGTTATTGCCAGGTAGGGCTAGTGCCATCATTCCTAGCAACTTCTTCAAACAGAACAAGGAATCAGAGAAGCAGTAACTCCGCAAGGAAAGTGTGAATAAAAAGACCTATATATTAGCCAAAAGGTTGCAGTGTAACGAGGCTGCAAACAAAGAGGAAAGTTTTCTCATTTTTGCTGTGCTCTCACCAGAAAGTAGGGTGGCAACAAGTCGCTTCAGCTCTTCTGCAACCACAATATTATGTTCATACAGGAGGAGAAAAAAGAAAAAAAAAGAAAGAAGATGATGAGGTGGCTAAAGGAAACCTGAAAAGAGCCTTGTAGTGACTTGACCAAGCAGAGGTAGCAGAAACACAAAGAGGACAGTTATGACCTAGCACATGCTGCTACCTGACCCCTACAAAAATGCAAAAGATAAAGTTTAGGTTGGCAGCCAGGAGAAACATCCCATCAGGAAGATGTATGAGCTCATGGCATAAGCTCCCACAGGGAGAAGTAGAAAGGAGTTTCTTGCTAGTTTTAAAAATCACCCAAACAGCATTGTGGGAGGGCACGATCCTGCACAGGAGAAGCCAGAAGTGAGGCAGGATTAGGGGGATGAAGCAGATTTATCACATTTTAGTTTTACTATACCCAACCAGCAGGTTTGCTGACGCTGTGGCAGGACCAAGACCCAATTTCTGGAATCCCTCAAGCCGAGACATCCCCTGGCAGGAAACATGGGCAGCAGGAGCAGGTTGCCCTGTCCCTCCCCTGGGCAGCCCAGCACCGCGCAGGGATGCTGGATGGAGCCTGTCCCTGTACCGGGTCTGCGGGAGGAATGGCGGGGAAGGCACGGATTGAGGAATAGCAAGAGGCACTGTGCATTTTACCTCCAGGTGATTGGTAGGGGGCCAGCACATGTTGGAAACGACTATATTATTTTACTGTTCAACAGGGATCTAAGTACATGTTAATGAGCGACTGGCCCCAAGCCCACTGCCAGGGAGGAGCTGTCGATCAGTACGGCCAGCTCTCCCAGCGGTGTTGCAAGCTGTAGGAGAAGGCCAGGCACTGGGGAAAAGACAGTTTTCTAATTGCAGGAAAAAAAAAACCAAAACAAAAAACACTTTGGGACAGTGGGAGAGAGGGGAAAAGACAGTTTTCTAATTGCAGGAAAAAAACCAAAACAAAACAAAAAACACTTTGGGACAGTGGGGGGGGGGGGGGGAAAAAAAGCACCCCTGTGCTGAGCATCACGAAAGCTGCAACTTGATCAGACTGAGGAACCCCAGCCAATGAAGTCCCTTCCTCCAGACATTTGTTGGCAAATTAGTGCAGATGTACAAAACGTACTGGTTTCAAGTCAGGATGAGGACTGGTGGCATGGTGGCAGGGAAGGGTGCCTGGGGGTGGGCACCCTGTCAAAGTCAAGACTGCAGCCCAAGCTGGAGCACAAAGCAATTACCCTGGGACACACCAAACCACTATCTCACCCGAGAACAGCACCATTTCCAAGCCAGCCCCACAAGACTGGAGAACACATCATGATTTCTGAGCACTAACAGGACGCAACGATGACATAGACATGCCATTGACTAAATATCAGAAATACCCACCAAAAAGACACCAGCATCAGGGAGGCAGTGGGGGATGACACCTGGACCACATCTGACCTGTGCTAATTTTTTCACTCAGAGCCTGTCCCACCAGTCACTCCAGCATGAAGCAATGATGGGGCACAGCAAGAGCCCCACGAGGAGATCAGCCACCCCAGCACCAAGCATCGAGGTGCCTGTGAGTGCTGATGAGGGTGGCTTGGCCATAACTCGTCTCCACCACATAAACGCCTCAAATGAGAAGAGCCAGGGGAGGAAAACTGTAATAAAACACCAAGACCTCAGTGTTCCATTAGCATAGGTGTGACTGCAAAAGGACTATGCGGAGATGGAGGTGGAAGAGACATCAACGCCTCAGCCCCACAACTCGTCTTTGTAGTTCCCTTCCCTCAGCAAACCTCCCCCAACCCAAACCCATCCTAACTGCAAACAAATGAAAAACAAACTTGGACTCTCAAATGACTAATTTTAGTTTTGGATTTGTTCCTCTTTGTATTCCCTCCCCTAAGAAGAAGAAAAAAAAAAAGAATAAGGCTGTAAGGTATAATGAAAGCAGCATGTGAACGCAGTAAACCAACTGCAGAGCAACCTAAACACCCGTGTGTAGCTGATCTGAATTATGGAAGGTTGGGGGAGATGGTCAGCACAGCTCAGCTCCGGCTTTGCCACGCAGCAGCACCCACGGCCCGCACCAGAGAGACGGGCACACAGCTGCACCCACCAGACCTCAGACTGCCAGGTGCTACAGAAAAACACACCACACTAATGCTTGTATTCCCCTCCCGCCGCTACCGCTCGTTCCATTTCTGGACTTTGCTTTTGAGATGTGCTTCCCACCCCTGACGGCACCCTTCGGGGAACCAAGAGCCCCAGTCCAGCTGGAGGGGAGATACGCAGCTTTCTTTGGCAAAACTCCTTTTCCCCGTAAGATCTGACAGAGGCCGGGCACTTGCCACGTCACACTAAAGCAAAGGTATTTGTACGTCTTGGGTCTTCGAAAGCTGGCAGCACCTTGGCGCAGCCTCCCGCTCCGCGAGTTGGAGAGGCTCAACTAGACAGCAGCGTGTCTGCACTTTCAGGCAACGTGGGAGCCTTTCCAAAAGGAAAACCACAAAAAGAATGCCTCAACGCAGGATACCCCGGTGCTAACAGTAAGCTTTTAGCAATTAAAAAAAAAAAAAAGTAAGCAGCTCCTAAGTTGCCTATGCAAGAGTCGGCTCTGCATTCAGCTGGTATTTCTGAGATAAACTTGCTTTAGGCACAGCAGGTAAAGAACAGTTCATCCCTTGGCTCTTTGGGTTTCACAGTCCAGGCAATATTTCACATACCATGTGAAACATGAATACGTTGTGCCTTAAGGAGATCAAATTTAGTAATTACAAATGCAATACTCCAGCAACATTGAGATTCAGCTGGATTCATCTCTCTGCATTTCCAAACAATATGGGAATTATTGGCTTATTAAGATGAAGGACATCTGTGTATTTTAATAAAGTTAGTACAGCTCTCGCAATGACTACCAGGACCACAACCTAGAAGGGCTTGTGATCATTTTGTAACTAAAATAAGCCATCGATTCACCACATGGCCCAGGACAGATTGCTGCAGGCTTCCCTGGGCCTTTGTCAACCCAGCTGAGAACCTAGGTAAAAGCAAGCTGAAAACCAGATGCTGCTTTTCAGCTGATGTCTCCTGGGTAAATCAAGCACAAGAACCTCAGTCACGTTGGCACAGCTGAGCATCACCCCAGCACCGAGCACTTACATCCATGACCAGGACTGCACAGAGTCGTCTCCAAGCCCTCTCCCACCTACAGCTCGCTCTACCTTTCAAACACATCCCCTCACCCTTTTTTCACAGCAGCACATTTGAGGTTGTCAGATAGTTTTTTTTGTCTAGAAAACAAGCAGCTGGCCACAAACAGTCTTGGTTACTCCATGCAGCAAGAGGGCTGCTGCAATTACCTGAGCGTGCAACACGAGAAGGATTTCCCTGGGTGGCAGTGCCAATGGTACCCGTCAGGACCTGGCTGAGACTCAGAAGAGCCATTTCCACATGTTATTTTTGGTAACCGAGTCAGGTCCCAGCCTGTTTCACCATGCAGAGCATCAGATGCTACTTACGCCGGCATTGCTGCTGCAAGAAGCATTGGTCGGACGACAGCTTTAAATAACTCCCTGTTTCAGTAGGGTAACCAAGAGCAGACCTTGGCTCCCGCTTCTTCCAGCTCCTTTGTAGCTCTGGATCCTAAAATAGAGCTAGGGACATGTTTCAAAGTTCTGAGGTTTTCGTTGTTGTTTTTTAAACTCCACTCTTGGAGTCTATTTGCAAAACCACAGACCAAATACAAGCCATTCCGCAATCGTGATACTTTGTGGTAAGATTAAAAAAAATTTGGAAGGACTGCTTGGTAAACTACGCACATAATGTTTCAAAGCCACGTATAACTTCATTATGTAGTAAATCAAAATGACTTCAGTGTTTAAGCAGCACAATATTCCGTGGAAGAGGGTTTGGTTTTTTTTTTTTTAAACCTTTGTCATATTACAGAATTTACAGTCATCCCAAACATGAAACATGGGCTGCAATCACGCAAGCGGATCTGCAGACCCGGTATGTGCACAGAGCATCACCAGCTGCAGCGCGGTTCACGAGGACAGCGGGGTTTCCTCCCGTGACGGAACACGCGGAGCTGGGGCTATGGCCAGCACTCCCTTACATGCACCTGCACACCTCCTTTCTCAGACGTTTTGCACTAAATAAGCAGCAAAAAGGCTAGTTTCTGGAAAGGTGGTCATGACAACATCCATGTGTGTTTGTGATTTTTTAATACATACAGATGCAACTCATCCGCACACACATACATATAAACTGCATCCATTATATATGTAAAAAAGTCACATACGTATATGCAAGTGAAACACACTGCAGTGATATCCCGTCAGCTTTGCAATATACTGTATAATGCAGATCTCGGCGTGGGGGGTGGTAGTGAATTGAAAACCTTTTCAACTGACTTTTGGCTGACAAAGATGATAACTCAATTCTTTGCCCACGAATTCAAGGCTACAGACTGTATTCCTTCCTTCTCTTTCATAGCAGTGAAGAAAATCACCTCCACCAATCCTCAGTGATGGAGAGGTCGAAGCTCGGCTGATCTCCCACCAGGAGCAATTCCTGGTGAGCCCCAAAAGCCCACCACAGGGCTCCTTCCCTTCCACGGCATCCTGCTCCTCACTCCCCATTAGCATTTACAGGATTAGACCTTGAGCAACCACAGGAATAAAAAGGAGGTGCTAAACCTCCAGGCATCCATCCCTGTCCCTCAGGATACCCTGTTGGTGCTGAGCAGCCAAGGCTGCTGGCCCAGCTCCCCTCTTCTTGCTGGACAGACAGGAGCAGTGCATTCCCACCGTGCCTTTGTGCCCATGAGTTATATGTCCAAAGAAGAAATAAACACTGTATTTACACCAACCAACCTTTCCTGATGATCAATTCTTCAACCATACCATTTCTTTTTTAAATCAGAATATTTTATCAAAGACATTCAAGTCACAAAAATCAACATTTAGTGTCTCCCAGCAGTCTTCCAACAATACCACGTGCACTATCACTTTCTTCCTTAAAGGTAGTTGTGTCAAGGAGTACTTCTGCATCCTTTTCCATCAGCCTACGCAAGCATTATCTTGCTCACACAGGTGCCTAGGCACAATTAGCAGAGCTCGACACACAGAGTGAGATTAGCATGCTAAAACAGGCATAGTTTAAGATACAAAATGGCCTTTGTATCCTGCCTTACTGGGTCATTTCAACCCTGACCTTGGTCCGCTAGGACTTTTTAGAAACAGGACCTTCAAAACTAATTCAGAATTATTCCCTGGTTAGCTGCCAAAGACAACACCACCAAGGTCCATTTATTGGCACAGTTTCTAGCAAGACCCTTATAATTCCCCAAATTGTACATTCTCTAGGGATGAAAACAAAAAAGTTGTAAACTCATGCTTTTTTCCTGAAAATGTCCTCCTTGGAAAACTGTTGTGCTTGGAGCTGTGCCACTCGAATTCATCAGAGAGGAGAATCTGTTTATTTGCACATCAAGTACATCTTATTGTTTCTGGATGTCAGTATGTAAATTGTCAAGTACGAGTTTATTTTTCCACTAGCCTAAGTTTTTCTCTGCTCTATAATTACCATAATCCAAGAAACAGCATGTGTTTCAAAGCGCTCCATTTTAGCATGCTACGTTCGCATATGATCCACAAATCTGATTAGAAAAAAATCTCCTACTGGTATTTAGGATCTTATTTTTCAGTTGACTCAGAACAAACCTCTCCTTGGCTCCAAGCGGTATCTGACATCTCTTAAAATAAAAACTTTATTGGAAAAAACCCAATTACTAATGACTACTAGTCTTTCTATACTGATCAAAAACACAGAAACACGCGCACGTATTTTGTCAATGGCACCGCTCCAGTGCTCAGATTAATCGATCCCTGTACAGCTGAAAAACGTCTCAACAGGGCACAGTTACCAGCTTAAAACAACATACACGAAGAGAAACTCAGTAAAATCAGAACTCCAAAGAGATGGAAGAAAAGAAAACGACGGAGAGCGCCCTGAAACGAAGAGCAGCCGCTCGACAGAAGCGGCTCCCTCAGCCGACACCGGTGGTGGCCCCAGCCCCAGCCCCAGCCTCAGCTGCAGCCAGAGACGCTGCCGCGGGGCGTCCTCAGGAGGGGTGGGCAGCAACCGCGGGGCCGGAGAGGAGACTCCGTCGGCAGCACGTGCCGAGAAACCGTCGGAAAGGGGCAGTAAATGGAAAATCTTGGGGCAAAGAAGAAAGTTCGGAAGAGCCTGATCCGTGGGGCAGAAGACCTGACCGCGCCCCAGGAGGCCTGGGTTTACTCCCTGCTGCCCTCCAGTAACGACTTGCTCGAGGTTACGATGCTGGAGCCTTCAGTGAGTAGTTTCTTTCTGTGCCTCTTAGAAGTGTTTTTCCTTTGTTTAAATACTCATTTCTTCAGGACAAGGCGTACCTTCCTATAGTTGCGTTAGTATCTCAGGCTCCGCAGTTCTTAATTAAATGCTGCTGCTAATAATGGAAGGATACAGCCATAAGGGATGGAGTTAATTTACTCCTCAGACATCCTATTAGCTGCTTTCAGTAATCACACAAGAGCTTGAGGCTGTGCATGTAACTGAGGAAGACCCAGTCATCCCTGGACAGGGCACAAGTTTCTTTTAAGCTGTCCTGTTTTACTATAAAAACAGTAAATAACTCATTTTGAAAATAATCGCAACAAATGACTCCATGTCCTTCTAATACTCCAAAGATGTAGGTCTTGTGTTCTCACAGAAAGAAAACTAAACAACTCAAACACAATACCAGGTTTCAATACAGAAAACAGATAAAACCAGTAAAAGCACATAGCCTGGATTGACAGCTGTTTATCATTTAAAGCCCACACAATATTCTGTTTTCCTGCCCATGAAACCAGACACTACGGCTGGACACGGCACTGGGGAAAGTCAAGAAGTCGCAGATGAAGTTTAGTGTGAGCCTCATGGGATTTCTACTTGCCTACATGGGACAGGATAGTGGGGTATCTATTTCAGCATCACAACCTGCTTTTCAACAACAAAACCTCCACGTTAACGGCAGTGAATAAGACACCCTACAACACTAAGACTGGTAGGGAATCTGCTGTTGCATTTCATTGAGGGCTTTAGACTTACCTACAGCAGTGATCCATCAGATAAAACACAACACTGCTTTTTTGTGATCTTCAACTTCATAACCATAAAGCTTTGTGGAAGATTGCCCTGACACTTGCCTTCAAAAAAACCCCAATTATTAGAGACATCTGCATACCAAAGTATTTTCAGAGGATCCCTTTTGGTAGCAGCACTCCTATTTCACAGAACAGACACAGGAATACATTTAGGAAATGTATTCTGCTTTCTCTATGTAAGTTTAAAACTCTGAGTGATAGAAATTATTGCATGCTTTGGAATAACTAATATCCCCAAGTCTCAGGAACACCAGCACTTGCAGGCTAAAGTACTCCTTTTTATAAGCAAAGTACTTAATGCCAAGTCAATTTTGTATATTATAAAGTTATGAAGTATAGCTACCATGCAGTATAAGCAAGCCCTGAAGCTATAAGGAAAGAAAACAGGGTGGGTTGTTTTTTTTTTTTGCAATCAAAACCAAAGAATAATTTACTTTCCAGAGTTTTTCCTATATGGTCTCCATAACCAGAGGCAAGGCTTAATAGGCTGAATTTGTGCATTAAAAGGTAACTATATCCAACTTCAGATCCAAGTTTAACAGGTTCTTACTTTAAGAGTAAGTTTGTCACCATCTGAAGCAAAATGAGGACAATTTCTTGACTATTTTAGACCACTGTCTGAGATCATTTGTTAAGAACGCTGTTGCAGTGGTAGAATTTCCCATAAAACCCTAAGCCTGAATGCTAGGACTCAAGACTACATGTACAAGTTTGTGATGTTTTCTGGAACTTATGTCATACATTAGGGTTTGGCAGTAGCGTTACTTCCTTCTCATTTTCTGTTGTTCATTAAAACACGTCGGGAACAGGGCTTAGGTCGTTCATGTCTCTATTGCATAATTCCTTGCTTTAAACGCTTATCAGAAGGTGGGAAGTCAAAGGGAATTAAAGCAAAGAAAAACTCCGGCGATGAGAACAAAGCCACGTTTGGGGAAAACCATCCATAAAGAATAAGGCAGCGGATGTGTCAGGTGTGCCGAAGAGGGAAGGGCAGACCGCTCCTCTCGGCCCCCGAGCGTGGCTGCTCGTTGGGGGGGATAGAGGCACGATAAAGACAGGCAAAGCAGCAGATCCGGTGCCAATTCTTTGGGAGTTTGTCGACAACATCTGCGCTCACGTCAAGCGCTCGGATGACGGCAAGATAAACCGGGCTTTCCCACAAACGGCAGTTTGTAAAATCTAGGAAGGAAATCTGGAACAGGGTTGAGAATTAGCATTAGGGCTGCTTTAATCATCTCGGCTACAGAGCCGAAGGCTGCGCGGTACTTGCCCGTTCCCCTGCCACCGTGGTGCTGTAGGCAGCCCAGCACCGCACCCCGGGCCGCAGGCGCCTTCCTCGAGACGGAGCCGCGTTGTATTTCTGTCCTCAGCGACCCGTCGAGGACAGCTCGAGACTGTGTGCCGCACCGTACTCGTCTCTTCCTTGAGCCTCAAAGCCACCGTGCCAGAGTTACGGCTTTATTTCTTTATTATAAACCGTCTCTCCAGCCCCCAGTGCCTGCAACGCTCCCCTCCCAGCCTCTTCCACCAGGTCCATGTGTTCAAGGCAATTCTCGGGCACAGCTGCAATTTTTCAAAGGGATCATATCGCCCTCAGCCAGCCGAACGCGCATCGTTCCCATGTAAAACAGTTAGGTAAAAATTCAGCTCTGTTTATTTACAGACTTTGTACCAATGTGGTATGAATAAGCAAGGGGAAGGGGCACGCATCTGTAATTGCTCTGGGAAGAGACTGGTTTGCTTACTCCAAAGGAAAGCAGAGAATTTATTTAATGCAATAGGTCAGTTGTGCAGTGCTACATCCCTGGGGAAAATTCTTCTCTATCAAGCAGTAACAAAAATAAATAGATCATTCTGTCCACCAGTCACTTAAAAGTGCTAAAGCCCATCTGTACACTAAAGTAGAATTTAAGAGAGAGTTACCCATAATAAACTAAACTCCAGCTCCTCATTTTATAAGTTATAGTCCCTGTACCACAACAAGATAATGTGAAATGAGACTACAAGAATGCACTATAAACCTAGAAAGACCTCTAGCAAATCCTAAATTATAAGGAGTATCTGCAAACTGCATCTCACTGCATTATTAAAGTAAGCATTTGCTACTTTAATCTCTTCCTATCAAAGCATGCCATCCATCAAAACTATTTCTCTGCTTAGAAAATGCAAGCAGTATCAATTTGATTATTTAAATTAGAGGTACTAGAAAAAAACCAAACCATTCACACTGAAGTAAAAAATAGCCCCAGACTACTTATCCAAAATGCTTGTTACATTTTACAGCACTGGACAGAGATTCAAATATTCGAGCCAACCCTGACTAACAAAGAGTCTGCTTAAAATTTATGGAGATATTTCAACTTGTTCAGAAGAGAATGCATTATTGAATGTCACTAGAAAAACATTTATTAGAACATGTTTCCTTTACTGATGAAATATGAGTAGAAACACACTAAGGGAATTAATATGCAGCCGCACAAAGACCTACATTGTTCATTCTGGAGGTAACTTTTGGAATCACAAATGAAAACTCTTCACTACTCTGAGCTTCAGAAGCAACACAAATACAAAAAAAACCCCACTGCTGCTTATCTCTTTACCATCAAAACCCAAATACTCCTCCCGCGTTTTGCCATCCATGCCTCGCAGCTCCCGAAAGCCCGCTACGTTTTAAAGCGAGCAGATGAAGCCCAAGGGACGGGGCTTGGGAGCGCGCAAACAAGTTCCTGATAATCCACAGGAAAGGAGATAAGCGGGTTCAACGTGGACCACCTTGAGAAGGAAACAAGCAGGAGGCCTCTTTCAACACCGTTCCCTGAATCACACGCTGCTCCGTTTACCACCGCAGTGGCCTGGCAACAAAAGGTTTGGGAAAAAAACCAAAAAAAACCCAAAAAACCCCCCACCAAAACCCAAATCCCCAACCTCGTAAATGTGGCAGTTTAAGGCATTTTTTTTCCTGGGGCCGGAAAGGGAGGACGGGAAGATGCAGACAGGTCCTGCTGAAAGGTGCCTGGAGTCCCACCATTTGTTTCTGGGTTGGACCCCTGGAGACTTTGCATCACGGAAGACTTCACCTGAACCAGGTGAAAAGAGCAGAGAACTCGCCGTTGACTTTTCTTACCATTTCCCTCCCTCTAGCAAAAGCCACCAACGCCACTGCTGGCTGGGGAAGCCACAGGCACCGTGTGAAGTCTGGCGGGCTCAGATACTGATAAACTTCTCAGCTCAAGTGGGAGGTAGGGAGAAGAGTTTCTATCTTCATTTAACTTTGCCTTCACTTCAGAAAAAGCAAACCCCAAACCAGTGCTCCCATCGTGCATTTTTTTAATCTCCCTGCACGCCTCACCTAGTGAAGTCCTCCAAGACAGCTCTTACTTTCCCAAGATTAGCAAGTCCTCATACCTCAAGTTGTCACTGCTCAGAAAGCTACAACCAACCTCCTCTTCAGCTGTGTTTGGTATCATACCGGGCAGCACGAAGCAAGAACATTTCTCCTTAGAAAACATCCCTCAGAAGAGGCGCGTATTTGGTACAGAAAGGTGGGTGTTTTTTCATTCCTGCAGGGAGCCCTCGGTGGAGACGGGATGCTCCTGGGAGGTAGCTTGGGTCAGCGCTGCATCTCCCCTCCCCAGGGCAGACCTCAATTAGTCGTAATAAAAATCAGTGGGTTTTACAACCAAGGTGCCAGTACCAGCATTTAAAACAACGGTAACTCTCAAAGCTGCAGAACAGGCTTTAGTATCTCTGACGACAATCGGAATTGCGTACCTGCTTTCGGACTCATTGGCTTTTGTGTGCTCATGTTGAAAACACGCCTCCTGTTCTCAGAGCTGGAAGTGTTCAGAAGCAGCCCCAGGGACTTCCAGCTCAGGGAAACACATCCAAGCAGAAGGCAAAAAAGTTACTGCGTGGGGAACAACTCACCGAGACCCCGGACCCTGCAGGGATCTCCCTAAATCTCCACCCTGGCAGTAACAGCCACTTCGCAATCATCAGAACTTCCACCATGAGACAGACAAGCCCACGGAGCGACATATGATGGAAAGCTTACAGGAGCAATTGACGTATCTTTTTGGTTATAGCATTTCCAGTTTCGAGATAAGAGCAGGGAAAGAGGGCTGGAGATGACACTCCATCCCAAAGGGGAAACTAAGGCAGAGAGATTTATCCAGCTAAAGCATGAACTCATAAATCCATGGGCAGGAACCCAGGAATTCTCAGTGATGTTTATTATTCTCTGAATACTTTCTAATAAATTCCCTCTTTACTACAAAGCCTGCCTGATCCAACTGTACATATTTACTTAGTATTCTCTCAAGTGGCTTACAGACTGGCTCAAAAAAAAAAAAAAAAATCCCATAGTGCTTTTTCAAGAAAAGCTGGATTCCCTGGTTGGATGCAATGGCAAATTTCTTTTCATTGCACTCCAGATGGTCCTGATCCTGAAACCCACATCTACCAGACAGACTCATGGGTTTGTGGAGGGTCCATCCACCCAGCCAAACCACGATGCAGTGGAGGGGCTGTTTGGCAGAGTAAAATCCTGAAATCTTGGAGCAGAGATTGCCAAACAGAAGAAGAAAAAAAAAAATTAAAAAAAAAAAATCTTTGCATAGTCTCAAAGAAAAAAGCAGCAGCAGAACACATGTTCTCAGACCCATCAGGTCTAGAGCAAGCATCTTGTCTCATAAGCCAGCAGTGCTTCTTCCACTCCGGTACATATTTCGTTATTAGCTTCAACATAGCAGGACTTATTCTTTTACCTCCTCAAATACATCTGCTGAGCAGCAAATTAAAAGAAACTCAAGCCCGAATACATAAATAAGTTTGTCAGAAGCACCTAGCTTATAGGGATATCATTTTAACCTGCAAAGCCTTAACTAACCTAGTACCTTATGTGTGAGAAATAACTTTTTCCCTTGCATGGCTGCAGCTGGGGAAGGTGTTTTGAGCTCCCTGGGCTGACCGAAATCTTGCTGCTGCAGGAAACCCCCCCAGGAGGTCCCAGCCCCCGCAAGGCTGAGCTGCCATGGGGCAGCCGAAGCCACGGAGGAGCGGGATGAAGGAAACGGGTGGTGGGAGACATCTAACAGTGCAGCACAGTGGTGGGAGATGCATGTAAGGGGATATTGTCAGGGGCCAGGGATAATTACCATTAAAGCCCAAAGAGGAATATAAACAGTTTTAAATTGCCTTTTTTCCCCTCCTCCTTAAAATACCGTTTTGATTCTGGG
>JAVJGG010000043.1:16563171-16595565 GCA_035590195.1 Aviceda cuculoides | reverse complement strand
TACCTTTTTGGTTCGCCCCCCCCCCCCCCCGCAGATAGCACACTCCAGCAGTCATACCTGGAATGACTAAAATCGATAATCTTCCCCTTGAGAACTCCAGAAATATTTTGGTACCATTCACAAAACCATCACCAGTTTGTCCATCACATTAACAGCGTTTGTGTTATGTTTCATTGCCAGTAAGACAAGACAGCCCAACATAACCCCAACAACTGCTAAGTAGTGCCCACTGGGTTTATCTTCAGCAATGCTTATCAATGGAAAGATATATGGGGGACTTCTATAGGTTTTAGAAAAGTCTGCAGAAGCTCTGCTCCCGTTCCTCAGTAGGTCGGTTGGTGCTTAGGAATGGGTGCAGGGGGGAAGCAGAAGAGCATCGCAGGGCACAGGCTGTCCCGTCAGCCACCCACCCCACAGCACTGCTGACAGATGCCAGGAACAAAAAACAAAATACAACCGGGCCCCCCCCACACACCCCAAAAACCCCACCAAAACCAAACCGTGTCCCCCCCACCATCTCGGTTCAACTACACTCCTGCAAAAGCAAGATCATGTGTTGTTCACCTCCGGGTGAAGAAGAGAGGAAGCCTCAACGATTTAAGAGACTCAAATTTGGATGACAATCCTCAGTGCCACATATGGCAGCAGGGGTTACTCCATTCAAGCTAAAACAACATGTTAGTAGCATTGCCCTCCCCCCCTCCCGCAACACTACTTAATGGATGAATCAAGGAGAGCAACCCTGAAGGGCAAACTTCTCTTAACCCTGCAAAAGGCATGTGAACTAAGTAGTACAACACTTCTGGGATGCATTCAGCATGTCCTGGCCTCAGGCCCAGGAACATAAATCTATTCCTTACACTGGATTGAGTTTGCTTCAGTCTTTCCACTGGATGTAGTCCAGAACCCCGTCCATCCCAACAGCAGCATCTCCATACCCCTCCATCCGCCCTCGCGTTTTTCGAAAGTCCGGTCGGCTACAATGGTTTGATTGCACCCGAGTGAAGCCCGGGCCTCGGAGCTCACCGTGCCCAGTTAGTAACTCGTCAGACATTGCCACCCTCGGTTCAGGGAACCTGGACTGCTCTCACATATGGGGACTTCTCAGAACTTTTTTAGCAAGAAGGAAACCTCTTCAGCCCAAGGCACCATCCGTTACACTCGACAGCACTAGTGGCGGTGGGGAGGGAAAAAGATTTCTCAGGGGAAGAGGAGTCTGAACTCACGTTCGTGCAGACAGGCTCGTCATCCCCTTTTCTTGGGTTTCTTATTATAAGAGAAAATATAAGCAAGACCCCAGAGGATCAAAAGACAAAGTGTCAGTGTCAGATGATTCATGACCGCCCAGTTCCTCTTCATTTCAAGAGTGACAAAGTAAAATAAATTAAATCCAGCTGACTAAAACAAGCCGACCTAATTCACAGATGAACCAGGAGAATCAAAAGCGTATGACAGTGTTAGCAGGAAAGCCTTCTTTTACATGCAAACAGCCCTCACTGTGTAAATGGCCAATTAATTTATGGGAGCCAGATGTCCCTGTTTACAGCCCTTGTTTACCTTACTGCTCTGCCCTTTGATGGATTGATAGATGTCACCATTTTTCAGCAGCGGGTGAGCAGCAGGGCCACTGCCTCCCAAGCTGACAGCCCTTGCCATCCCAACCCTGATAATTTTCCTTCTCCCCAAACTGCATTCCCCTATTTCCAAACTTGGTTCGCAGCGAAACATGTTTCCCTTAGTAAATGAAACGAAAGATGGTCCTCCTGCTTTTAACAAATTCTTGTATAGAAACCAAAGCCAGACCAAAACGGGCAGAGGAGCTGGTTCCTGACACGCACACCACGGAGCTCCAGCACAGCTAATGCAAACTTCAATGCAGAAAAAAAAAAGATTTCCCCAAACATATTGTCTATTAATATTTAATAGCAATAAAAAAAAAACCCAACCAAAAACCCAGAACAAAGAGACATTAGATATAGCCACATCACAGCATCAAGATAATAAGCAGAGCAAAATTTTTTTAAAGATATGCCAAAGTTTTGCAGAATCAGAAACCAGTTTTATATTTGCAGTATGCTATGAAGTAAAATATAAGTCTAAAGGCAACTCGAAAATTATAGGAGGTTGACAGTAGAGATCAAACTGCTCTCGCCTGCTTGGTTCACTATTTAAACCACAGATAAACAAAAGGAAGAACAAAAGCAGCTTAAACAGAGGTAGAAACTAATTAACAGATACATTCTAATAGTAAGAATGACCATATTCTGTGCTAACCATTTTTAGCAGCTACTCAGCAGTTTAATATGCAAAACGAACTCGCTTGTGAGAGAAGCGGCCACAAATGGGTATCAGTGTCCTTGTGCTCTATCGCGGTCAAAAACCGACCCGCGCCGCCAGCTGCTCCGTGCAGGCTCTCGCCCAGCCGCGCGAAAAACAAGGGCTCGCGACGGGAAGGACACGTTCTCTCGCACCCATCCAGGCAGGACGCACCACGTCAACGGTGGTGTCCATTTGCCCCCTAAACACCCGTCTGCAGCGGGTTTCCAAACCAATACGCAGCTCCAGCCTACGGGTGAGTAACGGTGGTCCCAGCTGGGCCGGCCCCGGCCCCTTCGGTTACCGTCCCTCCCCGACAAGGAACAAGGTGTGGGTTGAAGCTGGAACACCACAGTCCTGAACCAGTAAAATACAGCAAGTTCTCACTCCGAGAGGTTCCCATCCCCTTTCTTTGTTAGGGAAAAACAAAAGAAAGAAGGGAGCCCAGAGCATGGAAGCTCACATGTTCTTCAGTTTCAGGGGTTTTCTTTCTTTTTTTTTTTTTTTTTTTTAATGTGGTTATTCTGTTTGTTTACTGATGCTATCTATAGTTGTGCTACAATAGATTTTGATCTCGGATTCCTTTGTAATGGTCAAAACACCCACTCTGATGCAAGCAGCTAGAGAGTCTGTTAGGCACCTCCACATCATGCTTGAAAACTTAAATGCTTTGGGACACTGAAGCCCCAGATCTGAAGTCCCATCCCCTGCCATCTCCCTATCACCAAACCACTACAAAGTAATTTACTGCAACACATGCTATTCATAGCAAAGGTAATCTGTTTTCAAAAGTCCAAACTTCTAGGTGTCCATGCAATTTATTTCAGTGATTAGTTCATTTTTTTCCAGTGGTCTTTGTAACAAAACAGTATTTTTCATGACCAAATCCTGAGGCTTTCAGCTCATTTTTTGCTGAGATAAAGCTTCTAGTGCTTCTAATCTGTTTGTAGTAACAGCTGATAAATTGAACAGAAACAAGAACTGAGCCTAATACTAATAAAGGAGCACCTGATAACCAGACCTCCATCAATCTGAGCAACATTTCCAATCAGGACGATGCAGTTGAGACAGGTCAGAGACCTAAGCCTTAGTATAACTTTACATACTCGCTCACTTAAGTGGCGTTCATTGGGATTAACACAACCAGCCTAATTTCTCCGTGTGATCAGAGTATTACTCAAACCCATTTTCCCATTTTCACCATTTCATTTCTTCCCTTTACTACTGCTGTACATGGAGTTCTGCAACCTCCCAGTCAGTACAAAGCACCAACTGCTAAGAGAAGGAAAGCTATGCTTGTTATTTCCCACAGTCTTACAAGTTTAAAGATCAATATTATATTATATTTTCCTCTACAGATTTTCATCTGTTCTGTCTTCGGTTTGAAATGTTCTCAGCAGTGAACATCTGTTAGAAAATCTCTTACAAAACCCCACTTAGTCTATGGCCCTTTAATCAAAGAAGGGTGAGGGTATTAAGAATTTAAAATAATATATCCAAGTTTAAAAACAAATACATGTGTTTTCTATTTGAGAATGTGTGTTATTACTTTCACATTCTGACCTGTTAAGTACACATGCTCTACCACAAGTCTCTCTGGAATTTTGGCAGGGGCCGGCATTTATTTAATAAAAGGCCTTATTAATCGTAGGACTATATCGTTGATACTTTGCATTTACACAGCACATTACATTTTCAAAGCACTCCAACATTAAATAATTCAAAAAGCCTGTATATTTGCATAGATGGATGCACACAATTGTAGAGGAAATTATGAAATGTGTTCACATGTTTCTATCTGAAAGAAGTTATAAAAACTAAATTCTTGAGTAAATTGAAGATCGTTCACTATTCTTGGCACTACGTTATGAGAGAAAGCCTCAACCAAAGCAATATTATTCCAGCATGTTTGATAAGGATTTGAGAGGGGGATTTCTCTCACCTGCCTTGACTTGCCTTCAAGGTTGAGTTTTCCATTAGAGCTGGTCATCCCAACCCCTTTACAGTGAGAGGAAAGGATTGCTCACCACGCGTTCCCTCCGGAGAGGTCCGCTGTCCTCAGAAGAGCTAGCTCCTCACCATCCACTTTTAACTGGGTCTGCCCGGGGGACTCGGACCCAGACAACAGATACGTTTGGACATTCAACAGTGAGTACATTTAGGCAGATGAATTCAGCTTAGCGTCTGCCCCTCTCTGGCCTGCTTAATTGGAGAACATTAACTAGAAAGATTAATGTAGCACGTAAAAGGACCAAAGGCTTTTCCTCGTTAATGAACACTGCTAGTAAAACCATGCATGGCAAATTATTCTGAGCCTATCACCGACATGTGGCTACTTATAAACAGGGGCTTTTTCCTTCCAATATTCATACTATTTTTTTAGGGGTCCAGAGACTCTTAAATGTCTGCATGTATCTTATACCAGTGGTTCTAACATTTGGAAGTTCTTCCTTTATTTTGATATGACAAGATTCCCCTTCACAAACAGGCAAGCAAGACCAGTTCCTGGGTCAACACAAGAGACAACCATTTATCCAGCTACATGATGCTTTATTAAGACTAGGAAATCTCACCTGCAGCTGCCTGAATTTGAGAGACAATGCCTTTTTGCTCTACAGGAAGGGGAAAAAAAAAAAAAAAAAAATCAACCTACCAAAAAAGCTCCAACATAACTTCAGACCCAGCCAGAGCTCTAGCGAAATCAACAGGAGAACCTTAACATTTAGTTAGTTTTGGTTGCACAACTGCCCAAGAATTAGCTTCAACAGAACTTAGCCTATGAACATGCTTCAGAAAAAGCGAAAGCTTAATTCTAATCAGAAAACCACTATTGGATTCTTTTTAATGGAAAGAGAAGGCCCAGTGAATACCCAAAACAACCACCTCAAGGGTTTGCTAACAAAAGGGTTTTACTAAAAGACAGCCACTCTTCCAATGCTGCCTACCCGCGCAGGCTGCCTAGCGGGAGCGAGGTGCTTGCTTCAAGCTCTTCCACAAATGTGCAATGGTTTGCCTAGTTTTTGGTGCTCACATGCCATCATAACGGGTCCGCTAAACCCACAAATCCAGTCTTCTCTACGGTGGGTTAAGATGGCATGCTATGAGTATGAACAGGATCTAGACAAAAAAAAGAAAAGGCACTGGGAGCAAGACTTCCAACTGTACTGCACAAGGGAGTACAGCCGTGCTGGGGGAAGAAAACATCACACGGTTCTGCTGTTGTCAGTTTTGCTGAGGAACATGACAACATTAGTAAGAAGCTGAAACATGAACATGTGTGGGATGACTCTTCTCATTATTAACCCGTGTCCAATGGTGGAGACCAGGAGGATGGTTTTCCGAGTCTGAGGATCGTCTCGTGCCGTGTGCTTGCGCCAACTCCTACAATTTCCCTGGGAGCAGGAAACAACTGTGGGATATGTGCTGGGGGGAATTGCATTTACACTCTTTCCCGATTAAAAACCCAAATCATGCAATCGGAAGAGCCAGGGGCTTCTCCTTGCTCTTGGGCAGGTACTTGAAAACAGGCAAGAACTGTATATTTAACTATTCCTTGCTGTCCCATAAATTTCATCATCCTTTTCACCCTCCTCCACACACTCCAGAGGTCCTCTATCTCCTCCTGGAGAAGAGAGAAGACGCACATACTGTTTCAAGATGTAGGTGAGGCCTAAATTTCTTTCGTCTTTCCCACTAATTACTCCTCTCCCCCACGCACGACTATTTATCTGCACCACATTTTGTCTGTCGTTTTATCGTCTGGCACTCAAGCAGCTGTTGGGAAATTACAACACGGATGCGCCACATGTATCTAGTCATTAGAAAGCGACCTCCAAACCCCCAACGTAGTGGAGCAAAACCCCAACCCAACCACTCCCAAGTTCTTCACGACGTGTGTTCGGCTCTGACCTCAAGGAAAGCTCCCCGGAGGGCTCGGAACAGATCTGTGCCACAGGCCTGTCCCGCTTTTATAAAAAACACTTAGCCAAACATCCCACCACACCTTTCAAGCTACATCGACAGCTATATCTTAAGAAGTTTGAGTGAGCCTGGTTAGAAAGAGGCAAAGGAGGGACAAAGATTGATCAGAACCACACGTTTCAGAGAGATACTTTTAAAAAAGCACAAATACAAGAAATTATTATTTGGGAGTACTGTTAAAAGTTGTCACCACAAACAAAAAGTTACCTCCAGGATGCATAAACATCATAAGAATTTATATCTGGTTCTGGCCAGATCATTTCTGCATCCATCAAAAAAATGTGCATTTATATATGTTAAAAAAACCTCAGAAAATTCCAACTGAAGAACACAACAAAAAATTAGACAGTGAGCAGTGATTTTACAATACAATAACCCAAGTTCATCACATACCTCACTTTCTTCAAAGTCCACAACTGGATTACACCCAACCAATACATTCTCCAAGAAGTTTGAGTCTCTTTTCCTTTCTTATTTCCAAGAACAGCACACTCATCTTTTATCCATACTACACAATTTCTCCACTTCACACCACAGGATTACAGTGGTTTCCACCAAACAGGGATCTCTAACCTCCACTTTTCACAGTTTATCACCACAGGAACCGAAAGCAGCTTGCTTTCTACGCGAGTCCACAAACCGCATATCTCAACACAGACATGAAAGCGCACTTCAGAGCAACAATAGTTCTGCTACAAAACCTAACACATGAACATTTGCACAAGACTTTAAACCATATAGTTGAATCACGTTCTCGATGGGAAACAGAGTCCTAAGAAAATAAACACACATCTTAAAGTGTTTCTCCTTTTTTTCCTTTTAAAAAACAATTTCCACAGACTCCCTGGCCTTCAGATAACTAACAGTACCCTAATGTCCTGGTGATACTCATCACAGAGACACAAGTCTGAGAGCTTCCCCACAACAACATCCCAGTGTGCTGCTTCGATACTGCCATGAAAAGCACAGCTCCAAGGGAGGGACTGTCAGACGGAGGTTTAAAGCACTATTTGACCCCAAGTCATATCATCATCATTTTGTCTTTTATGGAGACATGCTAGAATGTTAGTATATACCAAAACCTCCTTAATTACTGTGGTTTCCCTTTGGATAATAATCAGGAAAATATATGAGTCCATGAAATCTAGATGGTAAACAACACGCAAGGGGGAAAAAAAATTGGAAAAGCACTAATATCCTTGCTCTTATTTGTGTATGTAAGAGCCTCCCTCCGGGACTAGAGCCTGGTAAAATTCCATGTTTACACTGCTTATGAAATTCAAGTATAGAGAGAACATATGATGGTAGAGATTCCTTTAAAGATTTTATTGCTTTGAGTTCAGGTCTGGTAGAATTATGAAGCTCTTCCCAAGCAAAAGCAATAAAGACTTTACAGCATCCTGGATAGTCAGCATGTTTGTTTTTATCTTCTTTCTAGCCTTGTTCTTCTGCTTCTGCCCCTTTGAAGTTCACTGCAGAATAGAAATGTTTTGGTGTTTGATGGTACTAGTCGAATAAGATTCCTGCTGCACGTTGGTAAGAAAATTCATTAACTCCTTTCTAAAAGGGGACTGTACGCAAACTTAAGGATAACTATGAGAGGCATGGATGACACTGCTCTACCTTGTCTGCAGGGGAAAATAGCTACTACTGACAACCTGCACCAAAATAAGATTTGTATGGGCTACAGAAAGGTAATCTGCCAATACAGCTGCAGAAGCAGAATTATCCTGCCTTTGCAGCACCAGCCACTTTTACCGTGCAGACGAGCACGGCCATCAAAGGCAGCCAACAGCTGAACATTAATTTCCACCCTATACAAAACATATAACACAGGAGATTTGGAGCCCCCAAATAATACGTGACCACCTGTTTCTTGGGCAGACGCATCCCGCGTGGCACTCATACCAGTCCGCTGGCATTGGGGATACTATTTCACTGCCATGCGTACCAGCCATAAATCAAAGTGAGAGCCTTTTAGTTAGTGTTGTTAGCACCGAGCACTGCATTTACATCTGCAAACCACAAAAAAAATTGCGGTGCTAGCAGCACAGAATTCCCTTGCATGCTTCCATAAAAAAAAAAGCGAGCTATTAAAACAAGTAACATTACCTAATGGGCAAGAGTCAAGCCCAGAGCTTGAACTCCTCCTCTTGTTTTTGATCTGCTGCTTGTATTTAAAGACCTCCCAAGTTATGAAGCTGTCACATCAAGAGGCTGGAGAATGACAGCTGCAAACCTCACGCTGCCCATCAAACCCAGCCCAGAGTCCAAGAGCCCATGAGAAGGACTTTGCTTATTTTTATTGCAACATACTATATTTTTCTCCTTTGTTTGTTCTCCCAACTCCTCCTCTCCATGCATGTGTAACTGACCCTTCCACTGACTCTTAGCTACTCTGGAAAATGACTAAGACCATGAACCACACATTATATTATTACAAACACTTAAAATATCTTCTAAAGAACAGTCCTGACTGCTTGTTTCATTCTGATGCTCAGCACTGGGAGATCAATTAACGACAAGGAAGCATCACCGGACTCGGAGAAGACAAGCCGCTTCCTCTCTGACCCTTCAGGAATGACTACTCACTCCTCGGCTATGAACGTCCTCAGGAGAGAGCAGCTTCAGAACAGGGAGGTCTACAAGATCTGCCACGGCATTGTAGAGCAGCCACGACAGCCATGGCACAGTTGTGCCAATGGCTTCTCGCCAGCTAAACACCTGGCTCCCCATTAGCCATCCTCAAAACCCAGCAACAAAGAGGGAGGAGAAAAGTACAGATCTGCTTTGGTGGTTTTTCCAGTACAAAAGAATTGCTTTTCTTCTCTGAAAACATTGAACAGCTTTGGGAAGTGAGCAAGCAAGCGCCATCCATAATGGAAATTCATTCCTCTCTTTGGAAACTAAGGAGCTTATAGTCCTGCCAGGCAAATTTTACCCTTATTAGCGGCACTTGTATTTTTTGGCATTACTGTGTTATCCCACCGGAGCCATGCACAAGAGCCATGGCAAGTACAGCATAAACACAGTGCAAAGGTAATCCCTTACCCCAAATCCCTTCAGTTCGTAAGGTGACAGCCCAATTAAACCAAGACAGGAGCACAAAACCCCCTAATGATCAACACAGTATCAATGTCCTAGCATTTTTAATTTTTTTAAATCTTGATAGCCACAGAGATTTATGAGTGGGAATGATGTGATGGCTTTGCAGATGTCTACATGCAGCCCCTCCCAAGCATGAAGGTGCTTGTTTGAAAAAATGTGAGAATTGAGCAATAGAAGAACTGGCACCAGCTCCGTGTTATTTTTGATGAAGATCATTTGTTTTTCTACAAAGTTGCAACACTTACTGAGGTAATGCAGAATGTGTGTTTCCTCTATGAGATGATTTTACAACTCTACATCTGAAAACTGAACATATATTTCTGAATACAAACAGAAAGAAACTTTTGCAGATGCTGACAATTACAACCTAACATACGAATCTGTGGTCAAGAGACCTATAGGATCAAAAAAAGCCATGCCGGCATTAAAAGGCTCCACATTCACAGCTTTGGCAAGTAAACGAGCAAGAGCTGGAAGTCACTCGGTCTGGCAAAGAAAGTGACTTCCTAACATCAAAAAATCGGCAGCAAGAGACCAGGGCAGCTCATCTCCCAGAAAACACAGCTCATGATGGGAACCAGTGCAAGTCGCTGATGTCCAACACCGCTCATGGGCTGCACACACAGTGCACGGGGTATCAGTCAAGCTCCCAACGTGCAGCGAGCCACACGATTAAAGGGAAAAACCACTAAAAACCCACATTAAGTCCGCCCTGCTACTTAAGGCACGAGCACGCTCTTCCAGCGGTCCAGGACAGAGGAGCCCCAGCACAACGAGAGGTCCCACGCCAGGCTCCCAGCACCAACTGCCAAGGCCGTGCCAGGACCGTGACCCTAAGGAGACCCAGGTTTTTGGCAGGGATGGCTACAGTACCTCTGCCTCCTCCTGCCCCAAAGGCACGAGCTTCTCGGCGCCTGATGGGAGCAGCCGTCACGCAGCAGCTCCTGCAACACGACGTTTCCAGCTGCAGCAGGAAGAAAGGAAGAGCCAGGAATACCTCAGAGAAGGTCCAAACCCAAACACCAACTAATGCGGCAAAAAGCAGTAAAAGAAGTGTGAAAGGACCTGAGAAAATACAGGAAGAAATGAAGCGCTCATAAGCATCCCATCTGTTTTTTCTCCATGAACGTTAGATATCACGATACAGATGGAAGAGGACACCTTTCCTACTCCTTTTAAGGCCATGGAGCAGCTTACACTCATCATCTACTTGAAAAAGCATTCAGCATAAGGCCACAGGAGAGCTTATCTTCAGGAATATTGGAGGAATATCAGCAATTTTTAATCACCCCTTTGGAACTTCATAATTAAATAATAAAAATGCTATACAATTGTAGTTGTATCTACATAAACTTAGGAGGTCAAAAAGTTGCATCCCATTAAGAGAGTGCTGTGTAAGGCAGAAATGCATCTTACTCCTCCAAAAAGCCAATGGGAGTTGGTCTGCTTTATGACTTGGAAAGTCTTCCTCCAAGATAAAGGAATGTTCAATTTGACAGAATCGCCAAAACTGTTCTTATTAATTCTTAAGCTAATGGTTTACAAATGTATGCTTATTAGCAATGCCCAAAAAGCACACTACACCCATGCAGGGTTGTTTTTTTTGTTGGCTTGGGTTTGTTTTTGGTTTGTTTTGTTTTTTTAATTTTGTAAGGCACTATTCAAAAATCATAACAGAAGGGAAGAGAAGGGAACAAACTTCTTGTAAAATAAAGAAGCCTGAGAGGTTTCAGGCAAAAAATACGTGGAACTAAGTAAAGTAATTCAAGCCAGGAGAGAGACCTGCACAGCAGATATCTGATCTATTACTCATAAACGAGTACTAACCAAAATTCTAATTAAAAAGCCCAAGAATGTACTTCCCTATTATTTAAACTCCTAGGGAGACAATGCAAAAAAGGAAAGAAATCTTACTTTCCAAATGTTTTTTCTGGTAGTTCACTGGAGTTCTCACAAGATCATCAAGCATATGGTAACAAAGCTTCATTAGCACTCAGGGAAAAACATCCTCATAAGGTAAAACACTCCAGGCTTCAATCTGTCAGCACCCACAGGGTGAGTGGCACCCACCACGCACCATGACTTGGGAGCAAGGGTGCAAAACAAACAAACAATTACCATTTGCAATTACTTATGCTAAAAAAGCAAAAGCACCGAACACCATTCCTCTGAGCATTTTTTTTTAAACTTGCACCCCTGCAAGGTGAGGATGGCTGAGCAGCCCCAGCTGCCTCCTGGGAGCAAACCAGCTGCAGCACATCAGCAAGGTCATCTCCGGCCATGCCACAAGCTCATCGCTTCTCTCAATCCACCCTTCAACTCAACAGGCACAGATGCCAAATAGCCAAATAACAGCCAGTCATCTAAAAAGGCACAGGCATTTAACCTGGGAAAGCTCTTTTGCCAACCCAGGAGGGGTCGGGCATGTATGGAGAGGACAAACAGCTAGGAGACACGGCTGCAAATACTACCTGCAGATGGGCCTTGGATGGGGCTGGCCGGGAGCAGGGGGCTGCTAAAACCAGCCATTCCCGTTCTTCAATTCCCCGTTCCCAACCACGCACCCTGGCCCCAGGCACTGCGCATCTTTCCCATTTCCCTTGCGCACAACCTCGTTTAACTGGTTTTAACTTGGACAGGAGATCACACACTGGCACAGCACAGTGTCTAAATAAGGCTTAGCTTAAACTAAGGCTCCGACTGAGGAAAGCCTCTTCCATTTCCCCTCAGTCATGCCCTGACCGGGAATCCTTTGAGAAGCTGCTTAGGAGCCCTCTCTAATGATGCTGTGAGCTGTGTTACTCAACTCTGAAAAATTTATATGGAAAGTTTTGGGAAATTGTTTAAATATATCCCCTCATACACAGAATACCACCAGGAAACTACAAGAGGACACTTGCAGTTTGAGACCCGAGTTCTGGACAGCATCTTGCAGTTTTTTCATGACAGCTGATGGGCAAACTAATTAAGACAGCAACAAGGACAGAGCTCCAAAGGTAATCCCTACAGGCTTTTAATGAGCAACGCGTTGTATTTCCTGCAGCATCCACATTACTCCTACCCAAAATACAACGCAGCACTCCGACTACAGCATCCAGTTCAACGCAAAGTTATATTCCCCTCTTGGAGGGGCCGCAGGTTTATTTTTTGGCTTGGCTATGAACGAAACCAAACAAGAAACCCTTCCGAGTGTATGCAAATTCTTCAGCGCACGCCTGGAGAGTCACCGCAGGCTTTCGGCAGGCTGGTCCTTCGCACTCCCCAGGCACCCCTGACCTCTCAGCCCCTTCATTTCCTGCCCTGACTTCAGAGATAGCTAGCTTGAGAAAGTAGCAGGACAGAGGGGGGAAAAAAAAAAAAAAAGTAAGATTCCCAAAGCCATGCGTCCCTCTCCATGCTCCCTGGGAACCCCCAGCGCGTGGCTCAGGCTCCCTGGGAAGCAGCTTCATAGGGTGGGGGGAGGAAAGAACAAAAGAAAAAAAGCGCAGAGGGTCTTTGAGCTGGTGTCTGTTAGTTCTTGCACAAAACTGAACAGGGAAACAACAAAACCTCCCGAGGCAGCGTCAGCTGGGGGCTGGCCGAGAGCGAGCAGCTCGCTTCCCTCGGAGGAAGGAGGTGTAGCACTATGTAAACCCCTCATCCCACTCCTCCTCCCCATCAGAAAAGGGTATGCGATGGCTGTGCAAATTTTTTTCCCCCTCCTATTCATTAGGAGACCACTCAAATACCTTCCATTCCAGCTAACATGTACCACTGCAAGTGAAAATCCCATAAACACAAGAGCCACTTTTACACAGAGCAGGACTCCTGCTGACAGGAAAAGGCACAAGCACGCTACGGTTAAGAAATGAAAACACAACATCCCTATTATCTCCGGTATTTGTGGTGCTACAAGGCATCCCAGCTAGCTCAGCCCCTGTTCTTTAAACTCTGTAGAAGCATGCTATAAAGTTTTTTTAAATGTTTTTTCCACGAGCACAAAGCATGGGGAAAGTCATCCCATGGGCTTGTGCCATCCGACGCCACGCCGCCACCGATGTCTTGTCGGCTCAGCATTAGCAGCACCGGGGGACCAGCTCAAAGGCGTTACGGCTAGCAAGAAGCTGTGTAGCCCCAGTCGAACACTAACAGAGTTTTAGTTTTATCAACACATTAGTACTATTGCTTTTCAAAATCTTATGCTAGAATGGGCATTTTCCCCCCCGCCCCAAACAGCAATTCTTGGAAGCTGGACATTGCATAAAAATCCCACTTTCCACCTGAGAAGATTCCTGTCCCACCCCTGGGGGAAAAGGAGGACATGAATGCAACAGAGGATTGAACAACTTGAAAACGTTTCAAAGATACACTTGAACTGTGGTGAAAGGCCACGATTTTAAGATTTTGTGATTATAATTTCCATTGTTAAAATCAAAGTCCTTCTCTGACAAGCTATAATTCAATTACAACTATACAAATACTCATTTAATACATAACGAATACTAATTCTGCCCTGCAACCCTTGTGCATCATGTCCCAGTCAAAAGCAAGATGAAACAGCTGGACCAGTAAGAGCCAGTGCAGGAGAAATGAACCCCCAGCCTGCACCCGTACTGGTGGGTGCCCAGGAAAGCTGGGCAGCGAGGGGGAACACACCTCAACCAGAGCTTTCAGTGTCTACCTGGTTCAAAATTCTTTCACAGGTTTCTCTACCTGAAGAAAAAAAACCCTCCAAAAGAGCTAGCGATTTCTAATGAATCTTAAAAATCAAGTAAAGGAACACTATGACCCTATTAGCACTAAAATTCTACAAACCCTCAGAAGATGGAATTTATATACAGAAACACAACAAGAAGCAAAAAATACAGGAACAAGTGTAGTGGGAAGCATTGATACACAGCACAGTATTTTCTTCCTATAATTTGAAGCCATAAAGCAGTCATTGTGACAAAGCTAAGCTCTCCAGGGCTTTTCCTGATACTCCTTTTTCCTCTAGAAAAAAAGTACAAGAACCCAACAAAACAGCGTGAAGAAATGGCTGCTCGGAGCAGGGTCCCGAGTGGCAGGGCTCAAGAGTCTCTGCGATGGCATTTGTGCGCTTTGGAAGAGAAAGCTCCCGATTATCTCCAAAAATTAGAGTAGATGGTTCTTCAGCAAACCTCCAGGGGCTGGGCGAGAGGCTGGTTTTGGAAGGGCCACACCACACGGGTGCTTGGCTGGATGCCACCGCGGTGGAAGCAGCTTTGCAGCTCCTTGGGCTGTGGGATTCGGGACATTGGGAGATGTCCCGACAGAGCCAGCGATGCGGGGGGGTGAACAGCCGTGACCGCTGGGTGCTAGTGGAAAGGGATGCGGTTTGGGAGCACAGGGGAATACCGGGAGAAAGGTGGGAAAGTGTCACAGGAAAGCAGAAAGGGAGGTCCTGATCAAGTTTCTCCAGTTAAATAGGAGGCACTAGGAACATACCACCTATTTTGTCATTTCCCAGCCTTCTAGTCCACTGAAAAATTGTTTGGTTTATTTTGTTTGTTGGTGTTACTTTTGTTTTGGTTTTTTCGTCTTTTCCTTTAAGCCTTTTCTTCAGGAAGAGGCATACAGAGCTCGTTTCCTTAGCACTGCAGCACCACAAAACGCAGGATACCATCAGTGCATCACTTAGTCCACCGAACAATGGAGCAAAACCACGGGGGGAACAAGATTAAGCTTAATGATTCCCTTTGGGAGCTGGAGCCTGAACATCCGACTCAATATACGTGCCCTAAACCACCGGTCTCCTCCCGATCGAGACGGACAGTCACCACCAAGAGCTACAAAGAGCTTCCTTTGCAGCGGAGCATTCACGTACACTGCACGCAGATCAAACCATTTTTTTTTTTTTATGTAGGCCACATCAAAATTATAACCCAGAATTTTCCACCTTCCAACCCAAAACACAGGCGAGGCCAGGAAATGCCATACATCCTCCAAACTCACCCTAGTTTAGGAAGAGACAGGAATGTTGACTCGAAGGCAAAAGGAAAAACAACTTAGCCATCCCCGCCGTAGAGATTAAAACCAGGACAAGAACCCCTTGTGCCGTTTCTCTGCCCCCCCGGCACCCGACCTGCCCCGACCCCCCCACGCAGAGGCCTGGCTCGTCCGACGCCTGGCGAGCCTTCAAAGGAGGGCAGAGCCCCAGGGAGGAAGAGCCGGTGACCGCAGGCTGCGCCCTTCGCCGCGGAGAGGGCCGGGGAGCCGAGGGATAGCTTCCTCCGGCACGACGGGGAGGAAGGAGAGCCGCGGTACGGAAAAGGACCGCGATAGAGAAGGACGGCGAAGAGCCCCGGGGGACAACTGCACAGCGCTACACGCAGGGACGGTGGCACCCTCGGGGACAGAGACCCCCCGACGCAACTGCAGGCTCCCAACCCGCCCCAGAGACGCGTCGGCAGACACGTGGGTGCACTAAAGCTCCGTAAGCTTCTTTGCCGCTACCTTATTCTAGGCAAGACGAGACGTTCCTTTCATTTAAAGCTCCTAACTTCTCCTCACCGCAGCTTGGAACTGATGTGTTTAGGAAGAAAAAGCAAATAGGTCATGGTCAGTGGGCAAAACAAAGGTAAAGCTCCAACCTGCTTAAGTTTCTAGCATGTAAGTCTTTTAAAAAAAAAAAAATATCCTTACAACAAAGGTTTAGGGTTTTGTTCGTTTTGTAATAAAGTGTTAATTATTTGAATTGCTGGAAACAGTTCTGGGGTGTCATGCAAGCCCCAGGCTGCTAACCAGCTGCTACGTAGGTTGTAGTCAGCTTAATAACCAGCAACCAGCCAAGAAACATTGCCTTGTTGATGCTGACGACATGAAGAGGCACTTCCAGTTCTGACACTCTGTGGGACTTCATCTTGTCTAATCCTTCCCAAATTAAGTGCTTGTTTTTACTCTGTAACTGATTTTCTGATTAGCCCTTTAAGACAAGGGTCAACAAGGAAGAGTTTGGGAATCCAGAGCTGATAACACTGAGCGAGATCTTTGCCTTGTACGTGGTTTGTCTGAGTTTTACTGGGTTTGCTACCACTTGCCCGTCTGCACCAGACGTATCCAGAGAAATTCAAGCCATCCCACTGCTGTACAGTGACTTAAGAAACCCTACCGTAAACACAGTTGCTGTGCAGAACCATTACTTGCTGCGTTTTGAGAACAACACAGCTTACCTCCTCGGGTAACTTCAAGCCTAGGCTATGCATGAGGCCAGATCATCAGCAGTGAATCAAACACAACTTGTTTCTCCCAAAGTCCGAAACACGTTTTCTCCTCAGACTAGAGCTGAGCAGTTATGGAGACAAAACGACGCCGTGGGTCCAAGTTGGCACTCCTGCTCCAGGAACGCCTGTGGGCAGCAAAACACAATCCCTTCCAAATTGCGTTGCAGTTAAAAGCAAACACAACAACGAGGTGGTCCCCAACCCGGGGATGCAAGCGGTGCCGGCAGGCGCCTCGCTCAGACGCGGCCCCACGGGCGACCAGCCGCGACCAGCGTGATGCTCTTTCACAAGGAGCTGCCCCGGCTCACACCAGCAAGGCTCCCATCCGAGAGCTGCTCTCTCGGAATCCCAAACGGTGACTTGCCTCTCAGGTCATCCTTTCTGGAGCAACGCTCTCTTTCCCATGATGGCGAGGGCATGAAGAAGCCACTCATGTCTTCAATCTCCTTCTCTCACCACAATACTAGATAGTCAAGATTTTAGTATTTTTTGAGATTTCGACCACTTTCCATGCCAACATGCCAATGCCTGAAACAAAGTAAGCAGAAACCTAAACAAGAGGCTGAGACGCAGGGCTGCTGTCAGCCAGCGAAAGAGAGAAAAGCCTCTACAGACCACTGCAGCAGAAATTTATTTGAAACAAGAGTAAAGCAAAAAAAAAAAAAATTCATTAGTAGTCACTTACAAAAGGTTCAGAGGACTTTACACAAAAGAAAAACTCAACCCAAAGTCAGCTCCTAATGACACAAATTCCTATAAAGAAAAGTTCTTTGTGCAAAGAGCAGAGAAGAAAGATTCCTGTGTCACTAAACCTCTTTCTCCAGCTTTTCACCAGTCAGAAAACACCTCATTAGCAGTTAATGTCTACATAATGGCTGTATTTTACCATCACCTGATTTTTTTTGAGCTTACCCAGCCTTGTCAGTAGACATTGTAACTTTGACCACTACACTGACTATATAACCTGCTTGTCAATATTCCCACCTTTCAAATACAGCTCCAGACCATTTAAGCCCCCCACCTCAATTAACAGCCACTTAAGTCCCACTTCAGGCTGAAGTTTATCATTTATGATCAGATACATTTCAAATCCCTATAAGCATCTTATATTTAAAAAACAGACAACACAGATGCAGTTTGTCTGTCAAAAAAAAAGTAATACAGTCTTTCCCCTTTGAACTGTTCTACTTTCTCACATGGTAGATCAAACTTTCACTGAAGAACATGAAGTGAAGTTTGTTGATTTTATGCTTTCTCTTCTCATTTTAAATCTTCCTGCCTTGCCACATTTCTCTCCCGTAGGCACTGTGACATTCACCAGCAGTGACAGGTTACGTCACTGCAGCTTCTCACTTTTCACTCCTGAAATTCAAAAGCAGCTCCTAACACAAGCTGGGATGCTCATACACCTCCCCAGTTCAGTACGAGCTGCTTCTCCAACGCATCCACCCGAGAAAATGTTGTTTAAGATAAAGGACCAAACAGATCAATAAAGGCGGCAAGAAAATTTAGAGCCACATGCCTCTGGCACAGATTAAACCAAAAGGAACGGACAAAGAGATGCTTTCAGGCACATTTTGTTTCTGGCCAAACTTCTGCAGTTATTTGGGTCCATACAGGACCTGCACATGGGAAAGGGAAGAATCAGGCAGAGCTTTGACACCTGGTGTAAAACACCAGCACCTGCACTGGATCTTTTCCAAAAGCCCAGGTATATTGCTCTACTCAGTGCCCAAATACACATGAAAAAGGGCAAAGCAGCTTCCGTGCAGCCGTGCGAGGAAGAAGCCTGTTCACATTAGTTCTCGCGCTCAATCCACCAGGCTCCAGCAGTCTGAGTTTGCCAGATAAGCTCTGAGCAAGAATGTGAAGTCTGGGTGCTGCTCCAAACCCAAACCTGAAATCTCTGCTGCTGGCCCATCACTGTTTGACTAGCACAGTCTATGATGGATGACTTGCCACTGCTTGGAGTCTTACAGAGGAGATTAGATACGTCTCTAAAATGAGAGGTTTTAATCTGGTTTCTGGAAGACATCCTGCAGTGGAGGGTATCAAACACAGACTTAACAACCCTAATAATTCTTTCTGGCCTTAAAAAGAAAAAAAATTTAATCTGTAATCTGGGGGCGTCAGGCATCTCTTATCCAGAGCTGAGATTACAACCCTGTTGCCTCTCTGCAATCACATAAACTTACATAAAATCTCACAAGACTTATCTCCAAGGGAGGGAAAAAAAAAAGAAAAAAAAAGAGAGAGAGGATAAATATGAAATGTTTAATAACTACTGACTTGCAGATCAACAGATGGCCACTGCCAACTGCAGTGCATCTAGAGCCCTTTTCTTCCCAAACTCAGACAAACCTTGACTAAGCAGTCATCGCAGATCTGCATCATGCACCCAAGCACCTTGGGTGGCTTCAAAGGGACCAGTAGCTCCAGCCCTGAGCACCCACTGGGGGGGTCAGGGAATCCTTACATCCACCTCCCACCTCTTCCTCTGCACAACTCCAGGCAACGCACACCCTTACCCAACATCCCAAGGACACATTGACCTTTATTTGAAGATGACACCATCTTCTCAGAGATCAGATATTATTCCCTATTATCCTTCTTCAAAAGAGGAGCTATGCAAGATTGCAGCCCACAGTAGCTTTATTTAGTGAAGAACGACTAATGCCAGATAAAGACAGGTTAAAAATCAAGTATTCGCATTACTGCTTGGACTCGTATTTCTCTAAAGTCACCACTGCACCAACACAAATGGTGCAACTGGATGATAAAGTTCCTCTCGGAGGCAAACTCGGCAAAGCCTGCATGATGTTGCAGAGCCTCTCCCCTTAACTAGTTAAAGATCTTCCCATTTGTGGGCTAAATCTGCTCATCCAAATACTCATTTCAAATGAAACATTTAACTACAAATTGACACTTTGATGCAAACTGCTGTCATAACAGTGTTGTAAACTGGATGTCATCACAAAATAAAAGCTTCACTTTGAGTTAACGTTTCATTAAAATATCTTGAAATGCTCAGTCTTAATTAAAAGAGCCAGTGCTTTTCATTATATGCATTTCCGAATTATACATCCCTCCCCACAATTCACCATTTTTTGTAGGTCTTACATTATAAACATTTTGTCCTGTCATATAAAACTCACAAATACCATCTCTATTCTGGTAACTCTGTTTCCTAGAGGCACGACATAGGACACTTCTGGTGCCTCCACATCAGTATAAACCCTCATTTGTTTTCCCCAACCATTTTGTCCACCCAATCGCACTCACAGCCAGCCCAGGACCAGCAACCTTGACCCGTTCTCAGAAACGTGCCCATTGCCCATCCCTCCTCGCACTGGGGGAGGCGCTGGGCGGCAGCCGCACCGCATCACGCCTCCCTCAACCTCTGCTCAATAGGAAAAAGGTTTTGAGATGCTGAAACTCACTCGCCCTGTTATTTCAGCATAACTCAGATTTTGAGCCAACGAAGTGCAACCTTATTACTGAAGGTTTAATTACGTTAGAGCTTTTACAGCCTTAGATAGTTCATTTATCTATCCAGATTTAAAAGGCTTAACACTACATGGAGAGGAAAAAAGGCAGAAGACCACATCAAAGGGACTGTAAGGGCTTCGTTCCACATTCATTACCAGAAGGACTAGTACCAAGCGTGCAAACAGCACCACAGAAATTCCCCGAGGAGATAAGGGGCCGCACAAGGTGTTGCGGCACAAACACTGCTGCCGTTCCCCATTTTCTGGGGGAAATTCCTCTTTCACAGCAGACAGTGGGAGCTTTGGGGCTCAGCAGTGTGACCAGAGGAGCCAGATCTGCTGGGAACACCCAGCGGGGCAGGATACAGGCACCAGCAACCCCATCCCTCTATTCACCAAGGTGTTGAAGTAGCTTAAAAACACTCCTCGGGGCTTCCCACTTATCCCGATAAGCGTCAATAGTGTGGCTTACAAACGTGCCAAGGGCCTGAAACCTCCGTCGAGTTCAGCCAAGCTGAGGTTCAGCACCTTTGGGATAGGAAAAGCAGCCACCAAAACATTATGTATTTTAAAGCAGGCCTTACACCTATCACGCACGTTGTGTTCAGACCAAACCCTGTCCTCCACCGTGCACAATCATCTCTTCTAGAGAACACGAGCATTTACGAACAGTAAGTCTTTTAAAGATGGGCCTTTGATCTTGTTCCCAGTTATTTATTGAGATTCACCCTAGAGAGCAGTAAAACGTATGAACTAGTGGGAGAAGGCAGATTTTACATTCTACCAAGTTTAAGAGAGCAGAGAAAGCCATATATATTTTAAATATGACAATTTGTGCCAGGTCTGTTAAAATACAATCATACATTTTTGAGCAGTCCAAAGCCTTTCTAGCTGGTTGGGATATCTCTGCACATTTCACAGGCCCTCTGCTCTCCTCCATTCACCTCCAACCCAAAGCAATATTAAATGCAAAGGGAACGTGTGGAGATGCATTATACATAAGCCCAAGCTGCTTCACAAAATCTGCTCCAATAACACAATTACACATGCACTGCTTTTGCAGGACCAGAGACCCAAGCAGGGTATTACCTCTTCATTTACATTCAGCCCTAATCTAACATGTCATGCAAATGGCACAGAAGGGAAAACGAAACCAAAAAACCTCCCAGCCCCTCTCTTACCCCTGAACTACCAGACCATCTGCAGTTTCAAAGAAATTCTAGCAAGCACAGCTCAACATCTGCACCCCATTAAGATCTAATTTGAAACAATTGCTATTCTCTATCTCTCTTGTTTTTCCTGGGTAGAGCAGCTTTGATGTCCCCCAGTTGACAAAAATACATAAGAAATAGGTATTAAAAAATATCAACTGGAAGGTAGGAATTCGTTCACATGAACAACAGGTATCAGTGTTCAGCAAACAGAAACCAGAGCCCCAAGCGCTCACACCTCCCCCGGACACAACTACTGTACGGGGCAGGCAGATGTTGCCTCGCTTCTTCATAACTATCATGTTATGAGTAACGGCAGCTCACTCGAAGGGCATGGCTTCTTCCAGCCTGGAACTGGGAAAAGAGGATTCCCCGTTATCCCTGGGCCAGCATTACCATAATTTGTTTTGCAAAACTTTGTGACAACTTTGATTTGATACAAGCAACGAATGGTAACCCAAACTACGAACCCAGGTGATTCATCCCTTGCAGATATAACCTGCATTTTTTCTTTTTGTTCCTCAGGCCTCAACTCTGACTTTAGATCTCTGGTGAGGACCCACCATCTTTTGTGAATGTATGTTTTACATAAGTTGCTCACTGACATTTTAAAGGAAGGGCAATTAAATCAAAATGAATTAATTTCAAGTTCAATACAGTAGATGCTTGGTATTTTAATCAACAGGGCAATAGCTTTCCACTTCAACCTACAGGACAATATGAATGTGTTATGAAAAACCATCCATCAGCTTCCAAATAATCCATGTAGTCAAAAAGCTGACATTCTCCCCATGTGTTTAATCCTACTATGTGACTCATACACTTATTTTTATCCTTATAATGAAATTATTATTACTGGAAAACTTCTCTTTGCTAAGTCAGTCTCCGTAGGTGCCACACATGAGTTGAAAGCTTATGAAGTCAAAGACGGCCTTCGGTTTTCAAGCTAAGTCAGCTGGTGACCAAATGGCACATGTACTCTTTAAATGCAGATTTCATAAAACAAAGCAGTTGCTTGCCTCTGCAAAATGTTGCCCAAGCACAGGCTTCCTTAGATAAGCCAGAGGTGGCTGAAAGTGTATTTAGCATATGGGAATTCTCTGGTTTGTTTTCATCAGAATACGAGTAAGAAAGCCTGATCCTTATACAACCGTGGAAGAAAAAAAAAACCCCAAACCAAAACAACAACAAAAAACCTAACCGGAAGAGCTCCAAGGCTCTGATGACCCAGAACAGAGCTGCAAGAAAGCACCAGCCTCCCCCCAGCCAGAAACAGAGGGTGACAGTGCAGCAACACCACAGGATCCAACCCAATTTGTGTTCAGCTCTGTTGATATCCACCCCAAAGTCCCAGCTACCCACCAGCACGGTCACTTCTCCACATTTCACATCGGAAAAAACTGTTACAGATGAAGGGCTGGGCGAGGAAACACCGATACACACCTGGGGAGCCCAGTGTCCTGCAACTCCGCTGCTCTCCACAGTGTAGCAGAGCCGCCCTCCCCTACGCAAGCGCTGGTGGGAAGGCTTGAGGTCCACCACGCCACAGCACAGCCCAGTAGCCAAGCGTTTAGATTTGGCAGAACTAGGGGGGGAACCAGGCACCTTATCCCTGCTGCTCCCCCCTCCAAAAGCCCTCCTTGCACCCCGACTCCCCCAGCATCGGAAAAGGAAACGACCCTCTTGTTTTACGGGCAAATTAATAAAGACAAGAGAAGGCCCTTTCCCAGAAGAAGAAAGAAGGGGGCAAGGGGATCCCCCAGAAAGGGCTGAGTGAGGTCTTTGACTCCGCGTAGCAGCTCCCGTAGCCTCAACCCACACGACATCCTTCAGTGGTAACGGAGATGGGGGGAGCGGGACGTGTCCTGTGCTTGCCCTAGCTGGGTTTGGCAGAGACCCAAAAATTTAAAGAGCAGAGGAAAAGCAACTGAAGGAGATAAGCTTTACAAGTAATTGGGAGATCTTCCACCAATTCGACAGGCAGGGGACCAGGTCACAAGCAGATGTGACTTGCCAGTATTTTTCTAGCATCCTGTCACCCTCGTCGTGCAGAGGCCAGTTTCCCAGAATTTTAGGCTAATGTACACAAACTCGAGGAGAAAAATCCTCAGTAACAGCACTTGAGATTAAACCCATCCCAATCAGATTAATTCAGTTTTAAGTTGCACATTGCACTAGCAAACATGTTTTCCCAAGTCGTAGGTTATAAATATTTACAATTTCCTCAGTAACAAAACGCGAACAAAAAAAGCTGCATACAGCTCATCAGGAACAGCACAGAGCACCAGGCACAAGAGTTTGGACTTGCAGTTGTGTCAGTTTTTTCCCCCCATAGATGTTTCAACACATTGTTTAACCTACAGCTGCTGCCATGGGAGAGGTTTAATGCAGACCTGCCCCTGGAAGACGCTCTGCTGCTTGCTCCCAACTCCAGCCCCATCCAACCCTGTGCTGGCCTACTGCTGGTGTGACTGCAGGGTGAACCAGAATAGAGACAAAATAGAGATTAGTGGGGACAAACGGAGAGAACAAGGTTGGGTTGAATCCCTAGAAGTTTATACCAACAAAGGGGAGGAGATGGTAGAGGGTCGAGAGCCTGCACAGGATGGAAGAAGCTCTTCTGGTGGCAACATGAGTAGTTCTGGCTCACGTTGCCTAGGAAAACACGTGTTATGGAGAAGTCTCACGTTGTGTCTAAATGGATCTAAGAGCAGGATTTCTCCAAGAGCAGCTCTCTCTCCCTGCCACGGGACCTGGGCAGAGATCAACCCAAAGATGACCTGACAACAAGCACACCTCCAGAGACGGCGGGACGCTGCACCTTTCGGTGGCAGTTCCTTCTTCATCAATTTGTTGCAGTGTGAATGCAGACTGGAGGCTCTCTCTTGCACTCACGGCGAAGGCGCCTTCATGCATGACACCGTACATCTGTACACGTGCACTTGCATCTGTAAACACGTCTGCAGAAAAATAAATAGACAAAACTCAAATCTGGCAGAAGCCTCAGAGTTGGTCTCCTTGGAAGGCTTCTTTCACACCAACATCTGAGCGGGATGCTCCACCTTGTCTTTCCTCCCCATAAGGACCTGGAACACCCCGAGGCCTAGGAGAAGCCTCCAGGCGTGCTTTAAAAAACACAGAATTTTTGAACTGCAGCCAAGATGAGGACAGATACGCCATAGTACAACCACCATCACTGGCGCATGCCTAGAAGCCGGCAGCTCAGCCCTGCCTGAGCCCCGTCCTGCCAAGGCTGCTCCTGCCCAAAGCTGGGGAGCCAGCATTTGATGAGGCATCTGGTACATCCCCAGCTTGAACAATCATCAAGTAAAGACTAACAGCAGATGCTCTTCCTACCTCCAAGTCCCATGGTGAAAAGGCCTGCAAAATTTATCAATGAGAGCTGCAAACTTCCAGGAAAGCCCGAGTGTTTCATGTGGTATTTCAGAGCATGGACATTTTCAGTTTACATAAATAAAGCTGACAAATGACTGGACAGACTTCTGAAATCCCCCTGTAAACTAAATGAGGCAACTCAGCTTAGAAGTATCTCATAATTAAAAGCACTAGGAAACCAAGTCTCACGCATAGCTATAAAAAAAAGCCTGAAGAACCAGCAGCTGCCAAGGAAAAGACAATAAATAGTAAATACCCACACCTTAACCCTCCTTGCTCAGCTACTTCGCATCTGCTCATCTTTTCTCCACTCCTTTTAGGATAGATATTCAAGGGCAAAAATGGATCATTTTAGGACTCCTGTTACTTGGAGGTATTTTTCCAATTACTCTGAATGCACAAGGGAAACTTTTTCCAACCCCATTTTGCTCTCCCGTGTCATGGGAACAGCAAACTTCTCCCCCATGTCTCCCTGCTGCTCAGAGCACCGAGCTGCACCAAAACCCAAGAGCAGCTGCAAAAGGGACTGACAATGTCTTGGGCTGACCCAGCTACTCACCATGGTCAAGAATAAGGGAAAAGGGGAGTCCGTGCCCTCCTTTTTGAGCTGCACATCAGCCTGCATAAACATGAAACCACGTCCCCAGCACGGGTAGTGGGTACTCACAGGGGAACTGAGGGAGTTTAGAATGCAAACTCCATTACAAACAGAGATATTTACTCTTTTTATTAAAATACTTAGAAGTTCTTCAGTTATTTAAATAATACTTCTCATTTCTACTGTAGAAAGCAGAAGACACTGGGACAACTTCCCCTGCAAGACTGGTAGCCCCACGCTTGTCCCAGCCTGCTGACAGAGTGCAGTGTCTCATTTCCAAATTCACTATCTTCAGTGGTTCCAATTATCATATTTTAAACAACAGCAAAGCCACTGTGCATGATCCTATCATTAGGAATCTGTCAAATACAACAGGAGCTTCCACACAGAGACCAAGCAGCACAAAGCCAAGTTTTTATCAGGAATGCACTTCCAAGGTCCTGGAAATACAGATGTTTTCCTGACATTTATGAACCCTCCAAGCTCCAAGAGAGCTCTTGTAGTCCAAGGTTTAGAGTGAGAACTACTCTTTTCAGAAATGTCTTAAGTTATGCCTTTCGGGAACATTGTGTGCCACCAGATTTATCCTTTAATTTCTTGGATGGCTTACTCTAAATCACAAAGTCTGCTTGCAGCTGTCCTGAACCGTGCAGCCGGTCTCTGGGGAAGCCGAGCACCATGCGAGGGCAGCGATACCAAGGCCACCAATTGCCTCCTGTTACCCACCTACACTCAGTTAAAAATAATAATAGTTAAAAAAAAAAAAGTCTAAACATCTCTTCAGCCATCTGACTTGTCCTCAGGCCTGAAACAGGATGCCAGCAACAAGCATCATCCTCCTCCAAGGAAAGCTGACCTTTCAGCTCGTGGCTGACTCAGATGCGAGCTGTAAACAACTGCAATTTATTCTTCCCCCGTAGCCATTTGGTCTCCTCTCTCCATCTCACGCCGTTCTGCAGAGTTCAGCTGCTCTCCCAGTCAACGCGCACTAACACTCACTTTTGTTGTTTGCGGTAGAGGAATCCCTTTGCTTGAAGCTATGTCTACTACTGCAGCACAGTTTTATCTTTGCTCAGAAAATCATACTGCACAGAGATATTAAGTAGCATCTTTGAAACCCATGCTTTTTTTTTTTTTGCTTTATCATCTTTAAAAAAAAAGAAACCAAAAATACAGCATAATCACCTCTCCCCCAGTGTCTTCCTTCTCTTTGAGGATTTCCTTGCTAGACCCCCATATCACCTGGGAATTCTGCTCATCATACCTTTTTCAGCAATTCGATGACGTGCCTGGGGAACTTCCAGCACCAAAGACACAGCGGCTCTACTGGCTTGACAGTCATTTGCTAACCTGAAGCCAAAACCACTCCAGCTCTTTTTCAGCATTACAGCTGGCGCAGCTGCATTTCCAATAATCCTCACACCTTCCACTCCACACTTTACAGGAGATGTTATTGCACTGCTCTGACAGACCAGAAACGGCACTTCACGGCCGCCCAGAGCACTGATCATTCAACATTACACTGACTGCCCAACACCAAAAACATTAAGGTTGCAAAGAAAAATCACTTATGTCTCGAGATATTCAGCAACTCGAGTTAAGAGGTGGTCGTACAAGCAGCAGCACGGCCTCAGGGGTGACCGAGTACGGCCGAGAGGTGAGGTCTCTGTGGGACTGAAGCACTCATGTTCAAAAGCACGTCTGTCTTTCATAAGCGTATCTGCTAGAGGAATGAAAAGGTATCGCCTCTTCCCTGCAAGATAAAGCTGCATAACACATTAGTGGCGTACGCTGAACAATTCTATACCTCATGAAGTGCACAGAGCCCACATTGCTCCCCTTGAGCATGGGGCAAGAAACTCTCCACTCAACAACATGTGTGCAAGCACAGCGCTAATTGACTCTGTGGAAGTAATTTGTTATTAAAAAGCCACGATCAGTACTGTCAGGGTACTACCTGGACTCTCGACATCATGGTCCCTAAACGCAGACCTGCAGGGTTTTAGCCACATGGTTTTACCTTTTCTAGCAGAGTCACTTTGGTGAGGGCGAGTGAGCCGCGCTCAGCCCAGCAGCTCAGGGTGGGTTTGGCATCTGCTGCCTTCTTCAGCAGACCTTGGCTATCGTGAATGCAGTAATTAGGCTGTCTCGGTAATGACAAACACAAAGTGCAATGCGTTTAAGCTGGCCAGGTAGAGTCCCCTCATGGAAACTTGAGCTCTTCTGGTCACCCCAAGTGATCTTACAACTCCAAACCCGTGTAAAGAGATGTGAACGCAGCCAGACCCCACTGCTTGTGGCTCCCAAGCAACCCAGAGCCTCTCTGACTGATGGCACCAATGTCATTGCCCACATCTCGGAATTCGGCACATATTCCACCAAAATATTTCTAACGGCAAGCATCCCGCTAAGCGAGTAAGAAAACTGCTTTATGGTCCTGATTACAGCACAAGTCTCCACCACCAGCGATGAGCCGGACTTTGCTCCCCTTTTAAGTTCTGCCAAATCCCAGGGTTTCAGCCTGCCACGAAACTCTGATTCAGCCCCGATTGCCACGAGGCAGAGGAGTTGGGGTCCAATGCCATTTTTTTGGCTTGGTTTGGAAAATGCTTGCAATCAAATAGAACTCTGGTGTATTTTAACATCAAAAAAGACAACCAGCAACAGCAGCTAGTATCTACGTCAAACCGCACACCACAGTTGCGATCAACAAATTGAATGGTACAAGCCTCAGCTCTTCTTTAATTTTTTTTTTTTTTTATAAATTTGGTTGATTAAAAACAGAAGGAAGCAATGACTAATCCCCAAAACAGAAGAAAAGGTTGGGTCAAAGTGACATTGGCAGGGAAAAAAAATAAAGCCATTGAGGGACACAGTGATTTCAGCTCAGCAGCACTTGGGCTTATCAAATTGTAAACCATCATTTCAGATTTGGACAAAACCACAATTGTCCACTTCAAAACTTTTTGCTTCCTTAAGCTATTAAATTTTAAGTTCCTCAGAGAAATTTCTTTGCAAAAACACAGAAGCAATGCAGGAATAACACCATCTGAATGCATATACTTTAAAATTGCTTTTTAAACCAAAAGGGCAAGAGACATGAATCCAAACCAACCTCAAGGTATTAAACTCAATCCAGTATTAATTCGTGAACTAGAACACAAGAAAATTTTCTATACTTGGTGTTTTTCAAGCTATGGATGCGATTTCTCCCTTTCTTGGTCTGTAAAATGAGAGCCCAGCCCCAGGTTTTTATTGCAATCCTCCACCTGCCTCAGAAGGCATCATGGAAACTTCGCTGATGGTGCCACAGTTCAGAGGTGAACGGTGAACAGAGTTACCTGTTCAGCATCTGCTTCTTCCATGTTCGCTCGGAGCTATCAATAGCCTAGTTGTGGTCTTTTTACTGCCAAAAAAAAGTTAAAAGACCGAGAGAACAAGCTTTACACGTGGCTTTGTCCTCACAATCTGCAACTACTCTTTTTAAGAAGGAAGCTTTTTGTATTTTTATTTGCCTGCGTGCTTATGGTCAGCTCTCACAACCATGGATAAAACCCCCACATTTACAAAAGTCCACTATGGGTAGTCTGTTCAGGAGTACGAGTACCTTAAATGCCATAATTTCATGCCCTGACTGATCAGAGTAATTCTGCAAGATTTTTCACTATTTCCATGAAAATACTTTAGTTGTACATCTTCCTAGCTTTGGTTACTTGTGTTCCTCACAGTTTCAGGCTCAAAAAATGATCATATACTCAACAGTCAAACACACATATCCGAGCCAGACACAAGGGACTTTGTACTTAATCAAGTATTAGAGTATTTTCTGTGTTAACAGTGAAGTATTCGGTTCAACCAGTTCCTCCTTTCTGATGTCTCCATTTTTAACAGAGCACACAAATAGCAACATTTTAAAGTATACGAGTCCAAGCGATGCATGTGAATGTAATTGCTGGGGCATTTTATGCGCTGCAAGGCTATATTGCAAAATGATTGATTTCTCATGGCTGAAACTGTCATGTTCAGGCAACATTAAGCTTTGAGTCATGGTATTTAATCTGCAATGTGTCACAAGATCTAGATTAAAGAGGACAATTGCATATTCTTTTCCAATCCCCCAAAAACTCAACAACAAAAAAAGAATACCAATGGCAACACATTAGGGGACCTGTCCGTTTCCTTCCCTTTCTCAGCTACAAAATACCACTAAACACGTAACTCGCTCAGTCTGGGGAGTCAGAGGAGATGAAATGCATAAGTCACTATGGGAGTTTATTACTCAAAAGCAACAAGGGGAGGATAACATTTTCCTCTCCGAATCCCACAGAAGTTTGGGGCTGCGATACACAGCTCTGGCTCCATGCCCCAAACTCCCAGGGAGAGCAAAATATCACAACCAAAGTCAGCTGGACAGGTTCAAAATACCAAGTTATGTTCCCAGCCATCAGATAAGCTCCCCAGTGAAAACACTGCCCAGTACAGCACAGGAAACCAGTTTCTACTCCATCCTAAACCAGGGATTAGAGTCACCAGAGCTATGTTTTATGGTACGTTTCCAAGACCAGCTTTGGTTCACAGCACACTTGGTAACATAGTATGAGGGTTTACTTTAGGGAACAGCTACTTTCCTCAGATTTCCAGGCTGGTTATGAACCTGAAAGACCAGGTTAACACATCATTAGCTTGTACAAGATCGCAACTGAAAACACTGAAAAAAAACCCCCAGAAACTAAAACCAGCAACAAGTCAGAATTGGGAACTGAAAACACTGAAAAACACCCCAGAAACTAAAACCAGCAACAAGTCAGAATTGGGACACACGCTGCCAACACCAGCACTGGGCTGATGTACTGGCAAGAGAATTGCCTAATTGCCATTACCCAACCCAGAGGAAGCCTTTCCCAGAGAATGTCGATGGCTCTTGATGACAAGCAAGATGCCTCCTGTTTCTCGGTCCTCTCCAGAAAGGCAAACCCCGAGGTCAACTCAGCAGCCGTGGGCTCAGCAGCATCTCAGAGATGCCTCTTCGAGAGACAGACAGACCCACGGCGCTCAACGCAGCATCCCTCCTCCACTGCGTTCTGCATCTCCGCCAGTCCCCATCACAGCCAAAGACCTGGCTTAATTAAAACTCTCCGATTTCACTGAAATAAAGCATGTACCAGTTTTCTTCTCAGGTTACCAATTTAAAGCATGAGACTAAAACGCCTCATAAAAAAAAACCTCTGCAAAGTCTAGAAGTGCCAAATGCTATAAGGAGCTAGGGAAAGCAATTATCCATCAGTTTATTTAAACTTGTTCACTGAAAATATTTAAGCAGGAATTTCACGCAGAGATAAGCCACTCGGTAAGGCAAGAGGTTATGGCAAAGATATGTGCTATTGCATGTGTACGGGCATAGGTTACAGCAGAGAGCATTAGGACTGGATGGCATTTCCCATTTAATCCCCTTTTTCAGTTGCAATTAGCTTTATTAAACAAATTTTGCAAAGGACTAAAGTTTTCCATGCATCGTCTGAGCCCGAAGGCAGCTTTCCTTATAAAACTTTAAGCAACGTTAAGTCAGAATTACTAGGGCTAGAAAATAAGAAAACACAAACCAGGTTTTTAGACAACCCATTGGTTGAAGGAGAAAAAAAAAAAACAAAACAACCCAACAAAACTCATGGGAAAATTTATTCACAATTATTTTTTACTTAAAAAGCAGAATATTTCTGAACATATGGGCATCGGCATTTCCAACTGGGAGAGAGGAAACCTCTGGGCTAGATAGTCCACACATAATGAAATACGATCCCGTCCTCAAAGGCCTGACAATCAGAGGGCTAAGTCCAAAGACTCAAAGAGGCCAGAAAAACTCAAAGTAACTCAGCACCAGCCCATATTTTGAAATATGGAGAAAGAGAAAAGCAAACTTTAAGATAATTAATGCATACTGCATCAAATAAGGACAAAGTTCAAAATTCTTATTAAAAAAAAAAAGGCAGCATCACAGCAAGGTCAACAAAGATTCAGGAAAGAAACTAATGTTTCAAGATAACAACTATTAATCTCCCCCCCCCCAATTTTATCTTCCTAATTAATATTTTGCAGTTTCCTTCCAAAATGGCAAGCAGGAACCTGCCCGTCCCCACAGCTCCCCTTCCCCCTCCAGCCAGTCCCTTTCAGGAGAACTGTGAGAAAAATGCGATGGGAAAAGAGTTTCTAAGGAAAGCAGAGCAATGCTTTCACGTGCATTTCTCTCCAGTTATTCCTCTTCTCCCAGCATTACAGTGCAATTTCCTCTCCAAGGTATTCTTTATCGCTTGAGATTAAAGGCACATTCTGCGGCTGTTTGATTTGGCCCGTGCTCAGATAAACAAGTAAACTGCAGGAACGCAGAAGTCGACAATCAAGATCAGTTGAGTTGACGGCAACCAGATAAAAAGCAGCAGGTCAGGGTCTGGTTTACTTCATTTTCTTACACATCCTCTTACCCTGCTACAGGCAGGGCTCTGGGAGGAACTATTGCTCACTTACACAAAAGTACCTTTTTTTTTTTTAAAAAAAAAAAAAAAAAGAATTCATTTTGGGGGACAAAAAAAAAAGCCACAGCTGAAGTCAGCATTTAACAGCCCCATCTTTTATAGCTTACTTTTTGCTGGGGCGGGGGGGAAAAAGGCTTTTCCACCAAGTTCACATCACAAGAAGTGATGGTTTTTCTGCCACCTTCTGCCTTCCTCTAAAGAAGAGGTACAATAGTGTATTTGCTGTCTTTCCTGCCCTGAAATGACAAGAGGTGCCGTGGGAAGATTTTGGAGAGTCAGCACTGGCAATAGGTAATCTGCTTATATTTCCATAGAAATATAAAGTATACACCCACAAAAAAATAAATGTCAAAGCACTAATTTTTTTTTTATTTATTTAAATGAAAGCCACCTCTCCTGCACGCAGAAGCAGACGTGGCACAAGCCCCGCCATGCTGCACTGGGCTCAGCCTTGACTCCTTATCCAAGCCCTCACCTCCCCAAAACAGCCAGCTCTGTACGAGCTCAGTCTGCCCAGCACAGGTTTTCTGGGGGGGGAAAAAAAAAAAA
>JAVJGG010000043.1:16546223-16556901 GCA_035590195.1 Aviceda cuculoides | reverse complement strand
AGAGAATCACCATTCCTCTTGTTCTTTGGTCCGCCCAGGCAGCATGGGAGAGCTCAATTCCCACAGAAGCCTGCTCCCTTTCAAAACTATCTGAAGATCAAAGATTATGTTAATCAACATGTTTTTATACAATTAAAATAGCTTCAGCAACCAGCATTTTGCCAGCATTTTGAATTACCTATCAACTTTTCCATGGAATTTACTGATGTGTTGTTGGCTTTTGCATAAATTTTACCTTCTTATAGAAAAACCAGATTTTTTTTTTTTTAAAAGCAATAAAATATCCTAAGTGCATATCAAAACATGGAACTAGCTTGGCAGTACCAAAGCTTCACAGGACTATTCTCCTATTCTGCAGGCAGGTATTACAGATTCAGCAGAGCAGATCCAACTCAGCTAGCAATTCACAGGTCTTGAAGGAGTCACGTTGGATTTACTCTTCTGCAAGTCACAGCAATATTCCATTAAAGCCAAACCACGGCAGCCTCCGGGGTCAATGTCCTGTCCCACCCCTGCCGACGTCCTCCAGCCCATCCACATCAGCCACCATCTCTTCACAAACTGAAGACCTTGAGACATAAATCCCCCTCTGCTTATTCCCCCAGCCTAGCCTCTTGCAAAAATGCATGCTTTTTGGATAATAAGTTTCATAATATGTAGAAAGTGGTTACTATTATACACTGCCCTACGCACGTTACACAAGGAGCTTCCTTCTCCGTGCAAGTGGACCAGGAATCCGAGACGGATGCTATAAGGAAGAGGGGCAGATACACAGAACATTTGGCTTGACAAAAGCAGAAGCTTGTATACGGCAAGTATCCGCTTCAAAGCCCAAATTTAGCAGAATGACTGGTGCTCCATTTCCCATTTGTTTTGACGGTTCATGCACGCAGCTTCATGAAGCAGCATCCAGTTTTTCCCTGACGGCTCTTTTAAAAATAAGCCAGTGAGAAGGAAACCTCCAAAGAGCTACCTAAGGTGAACCTCCAGAGGCATGACAAGCGTCAGACTAAGTTTTTCCCCTATATGGGGGGGTGGCACAAAAAAAAAAAAAAAAAAAAAACCAAACCCAAAAACCCCAAAGCTTTCCACCTTCCACACCATGTGTTGTGTGTTTAAAAAAAAAAAGTAGTCTATGTTTTCAACACATGATATTCATAATCAGACCACATCAAACAGTTATAAATGCTCCTTCAGCCTAAACACACTTAACAATGCTTTTCACAAGAGAATTAAACTGCTGCGGCTTATCACAATACAAAAAACCAGTAGCTCAGTGGGGTCCACAGAGCTGCAACAGTTTGTGATGTGCAAAAGGAAAAAAAAAAAAAAAAAGTCCCTCCAGCACGGAGGGCTACACAGCCAGACGTGCAAGCACAAGCGTGAGCCTAACGGGTGCCCTTGTATTCTCCTGCTGGCATCTGAGGATGTCCAAGCAGAGGTGATGGATTCTACAATGCAGACCGTGGAATGTCACATCCTTCGACAGCAAGGCTTAGCCTTACACACCAACGCCATGACCCAGTGGCATGGGGAGGGCTGGAGGAGGACACCATATCCGCTACAGATTTATTGGTTTGCGTTACTCAATAGCACCACGTGGGCAACGGATCGGGAGCAGCACTATCCCCCTCTGCGGGGGCTGGACCCATTTTCGGGCCCCCCAAACCGAGGGGGATGTTGACCAAACCCTTCTGCAGAGGCAGCTGGACAAGAGCCCTCCAGCAATCCCTTCCCACCAATGTTTCTGCGATTCAGGGTTCTCTTAAGAAACAATAGCAGCTCAAAAAGTTTAAACAAAGACTGTTCCTGGTGTAACAAACTATTTTGCAGTTTAACAGACTAATTAACACGCCTGAACGGCGCCTGCCCTTTAGCGAGCGTGCAGCCCGTGCCCTCGCGAAGGGACGGGCCTGCTCAGAGATTTTATTGCTGTAAAGCAACCGTTCGCTTTTCAAGTGTTTTTGCCACTCTATTACAGCTACGAGCGTTTTAACCAAACTAATAAAAGGACATTTAACAGCACTTTCAGCATGCCCATTGCTCTGCCCAAGTGAGATCTCTGGCTGGTACAACTGTTACTACACCAGTTCACACTGCCATAACCTCACTCGGGATCGCCTTGTATTGCTCGTTTTGGAGACCTTATTCTATACGTTGACCTTACCAAACCAGAATGAGATTATTTCTACGCCTGTGTCTCTTGCTTAGAGCTAGACCAAACGCGTTGTTCATGTCACCAAGGCTTTAAGAGTTTCTCCATTATCCCTCAGTTTTAGTAAAGTGCGTGAAGAGCAGCTACATAAAGGCTTACCTGGAGGTCCTGACTCATTTTCAGTTACAGATATCATAAAAAAAACCCAAAACAATTGATCCAGCTCCCAGTCCCCCAAGATCACCCCAAGGTCTGGAAGCCAAGCTAGGTCCTTCCCACAGGAAGGGAAAACCATGCTAATGGTATGTGAGCCCCAAAAGAACAAGAAAATCCAGCTTCTTCCTTCTTTGCCAAATTGACACCACAGCATTAGGAGAAATAAAACCTCTACCAAGAGAATTTGAACTACACATCTGCTAAAAAGCAAGGTGCTATTCTCACGCTGCAGCTTCAACACAGCCCCAAGTTGCAGTATTTATGAAATATTTACAGCCTTTAAAACACGCTGAGCAAAAGCTAGGGTAATATTATACATTTAGGCAGTAAAACACTCTATTTAAAAAAGAAAAAGCAGAGAGCGTGCCGAGTAATAGGCAAAACTAGATGCCACCGTTATCCTGGCAGCCCCTCCGAGGGGAAGGAGGGAGGAAAGGACTCAGCCCCAGGGCAGCCACCCCCTCCAGTCAGCTTTTTCCCCACACTGCACGTGAACAACACACAACAGCGTCCTCTTGAGCTGAGAACCCCCAAGACTCAGAATGAAACATAAGCAAGGGTAAAGAGAGAGAGAGACTGACACCTTGGACCTTCATTAAATTACTTTCACTGTTTACCTGCAATTAAACCACAGACTTGCGGTACCTAGATCACCCACCGACATCAAGAAGTCCACTTTAATAGCAAGGAGAAAAGCGGTTAGATAATCCCAACAGCAAAGCAAGCGACATCTGGCAGAAAGCCATCGCCGTGCGATTGCATCGTCTGCCTCGTTCCTGCAAGGAATGAGGGTGCACTGGACTGGCACAAGGGTGACGACAACCTTGGGACACCATCATTGCAGAAGTAGACTTAGAAGATCTATTTGCCAATGGAGAGACAGTCACACACAGCCTCTTTCTCCGCATTAGACAATCATTAACAACGACTTGACAGGGACGAGACTTAGTTCAAGACACAAAACGTGTCATAGCAGGGTGCTTAATACTAAAACCGAGCAGGTTGCAGAGCAAGCTGGCTACAGCTACAGAGGAATCAGATTTAAGCACTGATTTTGTGTCATCAAGCCCATGGCTGATTTGTGAAGTTTCAGTTTAGTTGCTCAGGAATCTCCTGAGTTAAAAAACAGTCAATACATTAATCCACAGCACCACCGAAGGAGAGGGCTCTGTTGTAATTTACAATGGTCATTTCACAATGACAGAATTTTCACCTTGGGTCCCAAAAAAAAAAAAAAACCACCCCAAAACGCTCACTTAACTAATTTCATCTATTCTTAAGAAAATTCTTCTGTAAGAAATTCAAATTACACTTGCGCCTGCTTTAAATTGCATGAAGCAGGTCTTACATCATGAGACACAGGTTCATTAAGTCACCCCAAGTAGATATGGAACTCGCATTGCTATGCTTACTCAAAGAACAGTGTAATGCGAGAAACACCTTTTGCCAAGCTATATAAAGAAAATAAAAATTTATAAGCAACAGAGTCAAAAGCAAGTACTTTGTGCATCGCCCATCAACTCCTAAATCTCACATTCATAACAGCACAACTTTCTCCATGGTTGACAACTTCTCACAACTAGGACAGAGAGGGACCAAGACCGAAATAACACCAGAACTCCCTGTGCTTTAAAAACCCATTTTCCATTTAGTCCCACTTGTGGCACCATTACTTCTTTCTAGACATTGGGCTAAACCTGAGCTTCTAAAAATATGGATTTCGATACTCCAAACTTGACGTGTGGTGAGGGACCAAGCAAAAGCAAGCCAGCCAGAAGGCAGCAGGAGACGCCCCGCGGCCTGCGACGGGGAGAGGCAGCCACGTGCCGCAGCACAGCCCTTCCAAACCAGACCGACGGAATTCCTCCCCGCACTACTCGCCCAGCCCGAGAGGATGGGCCAGACTGTCAAAGAACAAGTCCACTTCAGCATATTGCTCTTAAACGGAATTACGCTGAACTAAACCATGCACACTCAGAAGTGAGGCGTCCACACCTGCATCTGACCGATTTGATTCGCCTCCTGCAGTTCATGTTGAAAACAAATTTGTCAAGTACTTTCTATATTGCTATATCACAAAACCAAACTTAATTAGTCCCACTTTTTTTTAACCTGCTGCAGTAACAGTCCCATGAATTACAAGCCCTCAGGTCACTGTGTTCCTGGGATGTGTATAACAATGATTCTTAACTGAGGTTTCTGGGAGCTACAGATAACACCACATGTGCAAGGCTGCTACAAAAGAAAGAAAGAAAAAAATAACAGCACATACCTTGCCTCTCCCAAAACACACCCCCACACTCTACATACAAATTCCAGAGCTTGAAGATGATTCACTGTAATTACTGATCACACCGAAGATTTTATAACAATTAAAATGACTCTATTGTCTTTTTCTTCAGGTTCAGAAATACCCTGGTGAGGTTTGAGTGTATCTGCATTTCTACATTCATACACAGCAGCTCAGTCCATCAAGCTGAGGCCGAGAAGTTTGCAGAGAAGTCATCTCATGGGGCTTATTTGGATTTTCCCTTTCCTCCTTCCCTCCACCCCAGGTGAGATTTAAGTGCCTCATGTGTGACGTTGGGATCTCACCTGTGCTTTCAGCTTCCCAAAGACCATGGCCAGGTGCTACTGAGCACTCCCACGTTAACCTAGCAAACAGCCAAGGAAAAAAATGCATCTGGAAAGCTTCTCTGAAAGTGAATCATGCCCAGGCATGGATGCTCTCTGCAAATGGGATCCAGTTGGTATCGTACTATAAATACGTTCAGTGTTCATCATCAAAGTGGGTCATTCCAGAGGAAATGGACCTGTGATTTCATCCACGTTTTACAGTTGATCTGGATGTTTTCCTAACAGGAAAAAAATACTGGTCAGGAAACATCTCTCCCTGCTAAGGATTCTGAATGCTTTTTGTTCCACAACATTATAGAGATGGGAGAAAAAGAGTTAAGCTGCAAACAAAGATTTAACTCAAATCTTTATATTATTCAAAAGAACTATTAAGAATTACCTGAAACAGCAAGTAAATTTTGCAGGCAAGTTAAAACAAAGTCTAGCAACTGATTGAGAAAAATTGTGATGAAATCTGAAACGTCCATTTCTTCTCTGGTTTGAGACAGAACTCCATGGGGGACAGATAAAAGTGGCTGCAGCCTGCCAGCAACTCAGCTACCTGCTGTTTGAGCACAACATATCGAGAGATCTCACTCACGAATGAAGACCTCAGTGTGGCATCTGCTGCTTGCAAGCAAAATGAAGACTCCCAGAGCGCTTGGTCTTACTCCAGTCCCTAAACCACAAGGTATTCACCCACCAAATGGGCGTAGTGGGAGAATTTTGAGATGCCTATTTGCCGATTACCCATGTTCAAACATGTTTTCGCAAGGCAGGTTAATCCAATTCAAGCATCGCAATTCTATATTTCTGCTGTAGATGATGATGATACCAGATTCCAGAGCAGCCAGATTGGCATCAAAAAAACCCCCTGAAGAATAACCATATAAATCAAAGTCAAATACTTTTGACAACGGACAGATTTTTAGGTTTTAATCTCATCTTTCCATTCACATAGACATTTGCTAATAGCACTGCCAAAAAAAAAAAAGCTATAAACCTGTTAATGAGCAGACAGCCAGTTACATGAAGTAGTATGTTAGAAATAGAGTCGTCCCATTTTCTAAATTAACAGTTCCTAAAATGAACTACAGAGGTAACCTCTGGTCAGTTTTTTTTCCTGCAGTTGCTCTATGAAAATGAAGTTGATTTTGTATCATGTTAGTTTTTTCCATGTATAAGTCAATTAGCCTGAAAACCTGTATGAAAACCACATCCTGATGTTCATTCACTGCAAGAGTACAAAATCACTTACAGAGCTCCCAAGCTGCTCTGGCCAGCAGAGCTGTCTGTCATTTATTTCATACGCGCATGGCATTCTGGCACAGCACAGGTTAGGGTTTTTCGAGACATCTGATTTACCTCAAGGGTACCCTGAAGAGTCAGCCTAGCATGAAAACACATACACGTTTCATAGAGGTCATTCAAAAGTAACATCTGCTATTGATTCAATCTGAAAACTCATACTAATCACTATAAAGAGTTACTTAATCTTCTCTTTACTAAAAATTACTCAAAAGGAGTAGTCCCTTCTCATGTATGAAATAACTTTATTATTCATCCTTGATTACAGAAGTATAGGGAAAAGGATGACTCCGGTTGGAGACTTGTACCAGTCCCCTCAGTACTGTCCTGACAACATCCCTCAAATAGAGCCATCTCTTAGCACTTGCCAGAATTCCGTTCAGGTGGGAAAGTTCAAGGCACACAAGAGTGCAATGGTGAGCCTTCCCCTCCCTCCTTTTTTAACTCACTCTTCATAGGACAACGCAACCATTTGCCTTTCTCCCAAGATTTCCTTCAGGACTGTGGCCGCGTTCACCGAGGCCAGGAGCAGGACACTTACAGACCTGGTAAACGTCAGAATTCTTGCATTCGTTCTCCGGAACAACCCATGCCCGTGTCGTGCCAACCCAAGGCTGCAAGGTCCCAACTCACCGTACCCAAAGCAGCCCCAGCAGCTCCTTCCCGAGGGCCAGGCAGAACTCGGGGGGGTCCAGCAGAAAGGCAGCTGTGTATCCACGTCACCCGAATTGCCTCCACGTTAAAAAGGACAGCAGAGAGCAGCGTTCACTGGGAGCTCCTGCAGGAGCAGCTGCTCCATGGGGGACAAGGGATTTTGCTTAAGGCTAGGTAAGTCATTTGCTTTGCAGATTTGCAATGACTGATCACTGTGGGAAGGGTGGACCATTTGCCACAGCGAAATCTTCCCAGTGATCAAAGGCACTTCCATACACCTAAAACAACTCCTCCTGCTTTGCGGCTGAACGTGCGAGACCTCCCTACACGATTTTAGGAACAAGGTGTTAACTTCTTAACAGGAGTTCTGCTGCATTACATCAACCTGTCTCTCAAGTCCTAAGCAGCATTGTGCACTGCCACCGCTCCCAGGAATGTACTGGGACAGACAGATGCAGGTTTGACCTGGTGACGCATTTCTCATGGGGCCCCCCCCCCAACATCATCACCCCTTCCATCAAGAAATTCAGGGCTATGTTTTGTCCCCATGGGTAAAGGACCTGCATTGTCACCCATTTCACTTCCAAGTTAGCAAATTCCCTCTCTAGTACCGCGCTTACTAAAGAAAATAAACAGGGGGCTGGGGAAATAAGAGCTGTGTTAATGTAAACAGGGATGTTTTCAGGCTGAAACTATTCAGGCCATTTAGAGTTTTCCAAACAACCCCAAACCTTTTTCCAAGTGATTTTCCTCATGGTTAAGCAACAGAAACACATGTTAATTAAAGCATTCATTTAACTCAAGTCAGAATTAGTTGAAGGCCTTTTGGTACTCAGAGGAAAAAGAAAACTGGAAACGATTCTAAACAGATAATGTTACTCACTCACTGGATTTCTCACTACCTGTGGCTTCCTGGGGATGACGGGTTATAAACAGTCTTAATTTGAGATTCACATGTCTCCATGCGTTTCTGCAACAGTCCTCACAAGCCAGACAACTGCTCTTTCCTTCAGCCTTGGAGATTCAGGAGATCATTATATGCGCAGAGATCCCAACTGAGCAAACTCCTCCTGGTTGTAGACCTTGCTGTGCCCCCCCAAAGCCCAGCATGGGGACAGCCCACCTGCGGCCAGGGACTTCGTTATGGAGATATTTAAGAACATTTGATCTTATCCCCCCAATTACAAATACCAATACACATAATTTCGTAAAACACAGTCCGGTCTCAAACATTGGGGATTATTTTGTAACACCACATAGTACACCTGGATGCCTGCCCGTCATTTACAGGTTATTACATCTCCAATACTGTGCATGCTTTGAAAAAAAGAGGGCAGTAAGGAAGCAAGACCTTCTTGTTGATTTTATGCCACTATTGAAACACACTTTTTATGTACCTCCCCAGCACCTGATCCTCTCCCATTATTGAAAACAGCCTGTCTCAGGCATCACTCTCTAGAGGGAAAAGCACGTATTCTTTATTTTTTAATATGGCTACACACATATGTGTGCGCACACACACGTGCATTATACACACACCACTCCAAGGTAATCCTATGTAAGGGCTCCTGAGGAGAAGTCACTATGTTTTAAAGGCAGTGAAATCAGTCCAGGCTAAAGAGTCCTCTAACAGAGAAGGTATTTACAGCAGAAATGCTTATGGTGTCTATAAGCATCAGAGTGAAAACTCAGTCTGGTACAATTCTTTATGGTTAAGTGCACAATAAACAACTGGTTTTTAAAATTTTAGGTATGTGAAAACACATTAATATGTCTGCCTGAAGGATTCCAGGGACAACCATAAACATCATGGACATGATAAACTCAAGTTAGTTCAGTAAACAAACAAGGCACTTACATATTCACTTAGGAAACATTCACTGGCATGTTATCAGGTTTTGAGTCATATATCCTACATTAACAAACAGAAAGACATTTTTGCACTTAAAGATTCACACTCTCCTCTTTAAACCCACAGGCACCTGGAATTCCTCTGCAGCAAATCCCATCCTCTCGGGACAATTTCTTAATTACATCCATGGAGCAGAGAGAGCTCAAAGCCAGCTCTGACCGCAGGCTCACACACCAGTAAGCTGAACTCCACAGGAACATTTGCTGAAATTGTTATTTCCAATCCCTGCTCCCAGTGGGGATCTTGCCCACGGGGCTGCTAAGGCTCCTGGCTGCAGGTAATCAACCACCACTGCGGTGGCACACCTCCCAGTTAGCCAGCACGTTATTCGACTCCGCCAAACTTGCTGCGTTGGAGAAAAGATCCCATCGTCTCCAACTGTGCTATTCCGTCTGCTTTTTTCCCCCAAGAGTCACACCTGAGGCACCGCTGCCAAATGGAAGATGCAACACAATCGCTCTTGCTTCTTTCAATAACCACGATACAAACTGTACGAGCGCACGGCTTGGATAAATACATCCTCCACCTAATTCTGTCAAGTTTTCATTCACCTCAGTGAACTTTATTTTTAAGGTAACACTGCAGATACACTTTACAGCAGAGCATCAGCTCTTCAGGAGCTGCACGACAGGCTTCTTATGCTGCTGGTATAGGAGGTCGCTCCAGTGAAACAAAATCTGCATGACTGAAGCCAAAGTACACACTCTCCAAGCTGCAAGTCGGTGCCAATATAAAAATATCTTTTTCTGCACGCCCCAGAATGGAATTTCATTAGGTCCAAACTACCTGTGTGAAATCCCACCACCATCCCATCAGGAAGCAGAATTTAATCCTCTCTTCCCAGCAAGTGGAAGAGTTAATGTTTTCCTTGGCAGTCAGGTCTGCTTCAGAAACAGATATTAGGAAAACCACAGCTGGACAGAGGTGAAAAGGTGCACCTTCAGAGCAGATCCTATTTGGTGTATGTAGCAAGGACAAAGTTCATTCCATCAACACCAAAGAGCTAGGCAATATTCCAGCTTTCAAGAAACTAAAGGCTTGATACAACAGCAATTTTAGATGTAGTCGCCCAGGAAACATCAAGTTGATGCGCAAGTGGCCTTGGAAATTCAGACCTGGGGAAGCAAATGTTCTCCTGCTTCTGAAACACAGGTCCCTGATACAGTCACCACCACACACTGATGTCCTGTGCATCTTAGATTCTGAGATCCTGATTTACCAGAGAATGAAGCTAATTAATTCTAACTACATTTCTGCATAGGATACCCTCCCCCCCCAAAAAACCCCCAAAACCCAACCCCAATCACACATCTTTCCAGCTGAAGTCAACATTAAGTTCAGTTCAAACTATTTCCAGCACTTCGCCCCACTCGAGGCGTTGCTTCCCAAGGACATTTCTGTCCCTTCCCGCAGCCACACGCTTCGGCCCGGGGGAAAGGGGAGGGTGTGAAACTGTGCCCACTGGGGAAAACGCATCAGAGCGAGCAAAGAAATCACTCTTTCCACAAAAAAATAAACCCACACAATCCCACGTAGGCAGACATTAGGCTATACATGCTTCAGAGCAAGAGAAAGGGGTTTGTGTACGCGCAGCCGGAGCCCAATGCCACCCAGGGCAGGTTTTGAGCTTTTTTTTCTTTTTTTTTTTTGTCCTTGTTCAAGGCATACACTAAAATATAATAATTTAAAAAGAGAGTAGAAAGATTTTTTTACTCCCTGGGTTAGACACTGGCTGCTAAAATGCGTGTTTGTCTCAGTTCAGGGCATGGAAAGTTTCTGATTTTAAAAGGAATTAATCTGTTTACCACAGACTGTAT
>JAVJGG010000043.1:16527664-16546123 GCA_035590195.1 Aviceda cuculoides | reverse complement strand
GATAGTTTCTGATTTTAAAAGTAATTAATCTGTTTACCACAGACTGTATTAATTAGGGTTTATTTCAGAACTGTATTCTGTGCTAGAAAAACACCACCACATATTTATCAAATTTTAACCATGATTATTGTGTTTTATTGTTTCATAAACTTTGAAAATGTCATGTCATGATCTATTTCATCTCAGACTTTCCTTTCCATCTAGAAACCATTACATATGCTCCGAGGAGAAGCCAACCCAGCTGCACATGTATGTACTACAGGATTCTGTTTGCAATGAAAATTATCTGCAATTGATTCTCATGGAGACCAATCTTCACAGGCATTCTGTGAAGCCAGAGCTAAATAACTAACAGTGTTTGTAAAAAAAAAAAATGTTTTCCTGCAGGCAAAAAAAAAAAAAAAAAAAAGGGGTGGGGGGAAATACAGTTAGTGCACTAACACCAATTCCAAGCTTATGTCTCAGATTTCCATCAGCAAAGCACCAGAGATGCCTCGCTGTGATTTCAGATGTTGGAGCTCTGTGGAAGAGCCCAGCAATCCACAAAAAAAAAAAAACAACCAAATTTTTGAAAAATATTTATACTGGCACCAAAGGAAAACTACACAGTACAGATGAGACAGACAAGCCAAATAGCGTTGCTAGTGCTTCTGCCTCCCTAAATAATGACCCTGGTCCGATCGCCCTCAAAGGGACACGACGGGCTCCCATCCGCCAGAAAGACAGCAGAGAACCATCGCGAGCAGGCTGGCCATGCCACTGGAGGTCTGCAAACTCCATTTTATCCCTCTCTCCCCTGCTACGGCAGCACTAAACTCCCAGCGACGCTCCTTTGCCTCCGTACTTGCGCCCTTCAAGCTCCAGCCCCTCTCTCCTGTGGTGGTAGCCGTACCGTGCACCCATCCTCCCTCCCAGAGGGAGAAAATTCCCACATGGGAATTTCATTTACAGCCCCTCTATGGTCCCTCTGTACTCACCCATCCCTCTTCTGTGGATTTAACTCATTCACCAGTTCAAACTCTGTGTGATAAGGGGAAGACGTCCAGGTGGGGCTTCAATATTCTGACTTTACCAGCCCAATTACAAGGGCTCTGTGTTCTGCATCTTTCCTTACTGGTTTTCCAGCCTCCGCTGGGACAGGGAAAGACACTTGGACAACAAAGGCTCTGTCCGTGGATGCCTACAATTCCCCCAGGAGCTATTGAACCAGTTTGACAGCGAGCTCAAAAGGCATCACGCTACAGGCAACCTAGCCGCGCGCATCTTGCTTTGCTTAGCCCCATATAAGCGTCCCACCAAGAGATGGGGAAGGCCGTCGCCACACCGCTTTAATTGTAACTGGGCCGATATCAACGGGCACCTCGGGAACGGAGGCAGGGGAGGCTTGGCTTCCCATTCCACCACCCAGGTGTGAGAGGTGAGACCTCATAACTCTCTACAACTGCCTGAAGGGGGGTTGTGGTGAGGTGGGTGCTGGTCTGTTCTGTCGGGTGGCTGGAGATAGGACGAGAGGAAATGGCCTCAAGTTGAGGCAAGGGAGATTTAGGTTAGATATTAGGAAGAATTTCTTTACTGAGAGGGCTGTCACACATTGGAACAGGCTGCCCAGGGAAGTGGTTGAGTCGCCATCCCTGGAGGTGTTCAAAAAGCGCATAGACGGGGTACTCCGTAACATGGTCTAGTGGGCAGGGATGACGGTTGGACTCGATCTTGTAGGTCCTTTCCAACCTAAATGATTCTATGACTCAAAGCGGCACGGCTGCGGCCAGCCCCGCGCAAGCGGAGGAAGGACGGGAGATGCTGGTTGCCGATACGGGGCTGGCAAAGCTGCTTCCCCCTCCACGACCACAGCCCTCACCGGCTCTGCAGACCACGTTACTGACCTCAAAGCTGTTATAAATCAGCAAACGCTGGGCTGCCGAGCAGGATGCAAACAGAGGGCTTCCCCGCTGCCCCACCAGGGTCGGGAGCCGCTGTCCCACAACATCGTCGATGCCAAAAGCATCCAGCACAGAAACTGGTAAAAATCAACCCATGAATTGCATTGAAACTCCATTTTCACCTCCAAAAGCAGAGGCCTCTACTAAGGGAGAGCCCCATCATGCACGCACAGAGCCAGGGTGCTGCTTTTCGGGAAGAAACGGCCGCACGAGCTCCCTCCACCTCCCCAAACGCGCTCCGGACCCGGGGAGGATAGCTCGGGGCTGGGCTGGCTCCGCTCAGGGAGCTCGTCCATTAGAACAGACTCGAAAGAATCCCCAAACCCTACATAATTGATTTTATGCATATCCTGTAGATTTTATGCCATTTCCTATCTGTCCTGGCAGCAGAGTGGATACAAAAGCGATCAAGTCCAGTATTACTTGCTGAACAGATGGAAAAAGTCTCTCTCCCGTACAGCTGAATAAAATTCAAAGGAGCAGCGCTAAAACTGTAACATCTAGGCCAGTTTGGAGCACCAGTGACTGGATCTCTGCCTCTCTCTGACCTTACAAAAACCAAACAAGTATCAAAAGCTCCCTATTTCTTCAGTGCCAAATACACTACTTTATGTTCAAGAAAAAGTGCCTCCATCACATCTCCTCCACACTATCACTTGCAACACTTTTATAAAGCCCAGAGAGCTCAATATTAACTGATAAATTCTGAAACAATAGGCTTTACAAGTGCAAGAAACACTTTTTTTTCCCCCTTTTAAACTTCTCTACTTGAAACAGTTTGCTGGGATTTCTGCCAGGATCTGGTGGAAAGTTTTCACATCTGGGCTGTACAATTAAAACGTCAAAGCCAGAGATTATTTAGTGTATTAAGAGGAAATCTAAAGAAAAGCCACACATTTTTAAGTCATATTCTTTGCTGAATTATGCCAAGACTATCTCCTCATTCAGCATGAGCCAGTATTTCATATACTATTACAACTATGACAAGATCTAGCCAGTTTTTAAGCTCTTTTTGTCACTTTGCCCCCTTCCCACCCCAGATTTCTTCCTCCTGCCCCACCAGCAGCAAAGCCTCGAGCATCCCTCAGCGTGACGTGCCCAGCACCAAATCCGCCGCAAGCGCACCGTTTGCTCCGCTGGGTTTGCCATTAGGATTCAGCAGGTGAATATCTACAAAAATCCCAGTTTGTGAGGGTCCGACATCAGATGGCAAAATGCATCTGTCTTATTCAGACACCCTTCTATCACTACGACTGTGATTCTTGGACGCTCGGTAACAATTTTAGATCTCAGTTACTGCCATGCAAAAGAAACACGTTAGAGCTGTTCAGTACAGCAGGGTCCCATTCGCCTTTTGCAGATTTGCACCAGAACCTGCAGACTCGCAGTAGGGTGCTTACAGTAGGCTAAGAGCATCAGAATAACACATTCAAAGCCAAAGAAAGTGAATACTCAAAATTGTAGGGTTGTTTTTTTTTTCCAGTGGGGAGGTGTGCAGATTTTTTTTTGTTTGTGGTTTTGGGAGTGGGGTTTTTTGTTTTGTTTTGTTTTTTTAATAAATAAAGCCTTAGATGCCAGCAGGCTTGCAGTTTCCACAAGCTGTTCTATGCTGTTGTGTGCCGCAGAGGCTGCGCAGCTGGGACAGCAGGAGCAGCGCTGCTCCCGCTTCTCTGGCGCGACTCGGAAACTGGGGATCGACTCGGCGACCTGCGAGCCCGGGGGGGACCCGGAAAGCAAGAGCACGCCGGGTTCCTGCAGCACCATTAGCTCGTTTGGGTTGTCTGTTTGTATGTAGCAGGGATAGGGGAGCAATGAATTCAAGCCTAATAAAAGGTTCCTTAGGCCAATGTTTGAAATAGCACTCCAACATTTTCAAATAGAATTTTTACCCAGTAATTCTGGGGGAAAAAAGAAAAAAAAAAGTTACACACACTCCAGTTTCTACCAAAACGCAAACGATTTATTTCTTCCTGGAAGTCCCTCCTGTAGAGCAGGTCTCATAGACCAGTGCCGTCCCCATGGCTGTACAGGGACGCAGAGGATATTTAGGGGAGCCCTCCAGCCCCCCACAAGAGCGACCAGCACTAGCCAGCACCACCGCGTTTTCCTAAAGAGGATTCACAGATGTCCTTGTCACGTAGGCACCGCACCCCGAGCTCCCCAGCACACATTGCTGTGATCCAAATAAAATAATTTGAAAAATATACTCATTTCTCACTGATGGGACTATTCAATCCTGCATCTCATGTTTCCCAGTCCTTCGCCTCAGGCTGTGCAAATAACCACAAGTTTCATTAAGCCTGAGTGAAGCCCAGATTTGGATAGCAGCACCCTTACCGAGAACTAGAACTAATGGCTTTGCGATTTGATAATATGAACCAGAGTAAGGAGGAAATTATTTTGGCAGAAGAGAGCAGAACTGGAACCAAAAGGTCAATCTATTTAAGGAGTGGTATCACAACATTACAGAATATACAGTTAAACCGCCTGCAGGAAATGTGATCTTCTTCTGGGCGATATGTTCAACAAGAAACATTGCAACAATTGGACAAATCCATCCATACATAAGCCTAATAAAAATCTCTATGTCCTAATAAAAACCTTTCAATCCTCATAAAGAATAAATAAATCTGCTAACAATAACCAGAACCAATACTGATCAACAAAAGTAAGAACCAGGACTGACTGTAACCCAAGGATTTAAAGTTACTTTCTCATTACGAGCTACCTTGTGATTTTAAGCGACTCGCTGCATATAGCGGGGAGACTGGGGATTAACTCAGCAACGTAAAGTAAGGCGAGGGCTCAGCAAGCACGGGCTGCACCGAAGGCTGTTGGAAGAGGCTGGGCTTGCTGACTAAATCAATGTCCTTAAGCAACTTGCTGCAAAAATACATATTCCTGTCTAGTTTAGTCACTATGGTTGCCTCCTCCTCTTTTGAGAGGGGATTCAAGGAAGGGCAGCAGGTAGAGCAGAGCGTTCAGCAAGAGAAGATGACACAGGAGAGAAGCTGGAGCTGTGGAGCAGGTTCCCTTTCGTGCCCAGGTAGTTTGCCTGCAATGTTTGAATTACAGGCTACATCAGTCATCTTTCTCCCCCCCCAAGTCGTGTCTTGCCCAACGTGAAAGACATTTATGATGGAGATTTGTCTCCTTTTGGTTTTAATTATTTATATGCAAATCCATTTTGGGAGGGTTGGAAGACCATGAAGGAAATAACATGTCAAGATATATAAACTGGTAAGGAAGACAAGCAAACCAAAGAGGGCTCCTCCGACCCAAAATATCTGCAGACAAACAACTTCAGTTTGCTATTGACAGTTTAAGATGTATTATTTATAGACAAGAGCTGAAGAGTCACATGTGAACAGAAATTAGAGACTTAAATGATAACACATTAGCGATGTTCATACATTAAGGCTGATCCCTAAAAAAAAAAAAGAAAAGAAAAAAATGCAGACAGTGGGACACGTTCATCTCCAATGTATTTTTACCTAGATGAGCTCGAAGAAGCAGATAGTGGCTGCAGCTCCCCAGTTGATCAAAGCTACATGCAATGCTTGGCACTGGAAAGCTTCAGCTCAGCCCCATTTTGTACCACTTATGGCTCTAACCAGCAAATCATTTTTGTGCTGCTAAAAAAACCCCCACCAAACCAAAAACCCCCCTTTTTAAGACAAAAAAAGGAATATCCAGCCACATTTAGCTCTCTTAAAACTACCAGGACGGACCCTTTCCCTCCAACAGTCCCACAGAGGTGTTCAAAACACGGACCTCCCGTTTTCCCTCCCTGGAAATGACAGCCCCGATTAGGACTTGGCTGCGCAAACCTGATGAAGCGAAACAAAAACATTTCACAGCCCACAGCATTCCTGGCTCCCCATCAAAATGCTGGCAGCCAGGAGAGGGAAGTCAAACCCTCCGCTCCTGGGCTGAGCCCCCGTCCCTTCACCTTCCTTCTTCCAGCTTTCGCACTTCAAACTATCAGATAAGCACAAATTGCCTTCAGCAGGCATTATTATTCGACATCGCAGGTGCGAACGGCTGCGTCATCCCCGTGCCCTGTCAGCATGTCCTAATTTGAGTGGAAACGGCTTCAGTAAGTGGCCTTGATCAGAGAGGTCCCCACCAGTCTCCCAGCCGAGAACCCTGTTCCAGCTGCCCCCCTTCCTTAGGCCGTTCCTCACTCCTCGGCAAGGGTACAGCCCCCAGCGGAAGAGATTAACGGCTTAAACCCGGCGCCCCGTTTTACGTTAAGCCAGACTATTGCCAACTTCTACCAAGCGCGGAGGTTTAAGAGTAGAGAGTTTAGCACCCACCACGCAGAAGCTGGCACCCATCGGCAGCGACCTCTGCGTCCGCCAGCCACGAGCTTCTGCTTCGTCGGCACCGAGGGGCAGCAAGAACAGCAGGTACCAGCCGCTGCCCGTCACGGGGGAAGATGCTTTTCCAGATTGGGGCTTGGTTTGAGCTATTTGGGGGATCTCCCCCCCACCCCACTTTGCATTCTGTAACACCCACCCCAGACAGCGTTTCCTTCATCCATAAAGGTTTGTCTCACTCCACCCTGAGCCAATATAGACACTCCACCAAAAAAAAAAAAAAAAAAAGGGATAAAACCAAAACTCAAAGTCAATAGTGCAGTCACATAACAGAGTTGGAAAGGCTGCCACACACAGAAGCCAATTAGTGTTATTACTAACTTCCCCCCACTGCCTGGAAAACCTCTTCATCTCCAGGAGTCACCTTTTGGGGATTACAACCCAGGACTTCACCTGCCATTCTTGCACAAATCTCACATGGCTGTTTCACCGGGGCTAATGGCCAGGCTCAGCCCCTGCTCTCCGCCGAACAAAATGGCAACCTGGGATGGAGGATTCGGGGGACAGCCGTCTCAACAAAGTTTCTCGACTCCTCAGACACCTCTTCTTGTCCAGACAAACCAGGGGGGTTACAAGTGGTGGTTCACAGGGGTCTCCAGTGAAACCACCTGCTCAGCAGGGTGGGGGAACACGCACAGGCTCTGCAGCTATTCCAGGGTAAAAGCAGTACTTTACATAAGCCGAGCACTACAAAAACCAGCCAGGAAGGCCAAGACCCCTCAGAAGCATCCTGTGGTTTAACACCGTGAAGTTGAGCCACTTCATCCTTCTACTAAGGATTTCTCCTCAAGCTGCACATTTGTTAAATATTTCTCACATCCACTAATTACAGCACGGTCTGCAGCAAGCTGACAGCCAGCTCCAGAGGGCAGGAGTTAAAACAGATTTCAAAATAACACACTTGTGCCCCCGGTCAGACCAAAAGCCCCCCATGGCAGCACACCACCTCCTGCAACAAACGGGGCACGGAGAGCCTTGCACCCCCCGCGGCAAAAACATAAAGGGCTTCTCAAGGTGGCACCCAGGCTGCTTCAACTGCTGCCCACAGACCAGCCCTTCCACACACACATATACATAAATATACACATACCTCTGCTTTCCTGCCTGCTTGCAACGGGTTTCACTCCAGTACATCTTAATCCCTCCCGTGTATTTTAAAAGGCAAGGGGATTCAGATATTTTAAAGACATCTGTCTGTAACTCCCATTCCCAGGCTGAAAGGCAATCCCAACCAGCACGAGCACGCAAACGGTCCCTTTGCTGCACCTCTCCGATAACAGAAAAACAGCAAATCCCACAAGCCTTACCTCAGCCGTGGAGAGCAGAGCCACATCTCACCAGCCTGGAGCCCCATCCACACTGCCAAAAAACCCACCATGGACCAACACCACACCTCACCAGAAGCTCAGGGAGCCCAGACTTTATCAGAAAGGCCCTCGACACACCTGGGATAAGGGCAATGCTTCAGGAGCAGCAGCTGTGACGTTCCCAGTAAAGCAGGTGACAGCGCTGCTGCTTAATGGGCTGTGCCTGGGGGGGGGGGGGAAACACACACCAAGCAACGCTCCCTCCTCAAGAAGAGGGGGAGCAGCCCTCCTGCCCCTTCTGTCCCCCTCCCTGAGTTCTTCAGAAAGAACGGCGAGCTATGCAATTAAGAGAAGGAATGTTGCTTATTTCATCACTTTTTAAACGTGCAATTGGATCTTTAAGAATTGCATTAAAAGCTTCAATTTAAATAAGTTCTAAAGTCTACCAGGTGTTCTTTATTATTTTGCCCCTAGAGGCATTTAGAGGTCCAGGGCATGTCAGCCATCCGGACAGCAGCTAAAGAATAAAACACTCCTGCCTGTGATGATGCTACAAAATGGCATTTTAGATCTTAAACGACACAGCTCCAGCGCACACCTTTCCTCTCCCTTGACTGTGCACAGTTTTACACCCAGGAAAAAGGGAACATTTTCAGCATTTGGTAGCAAAGGCCAAACTCCCCAGGGCATCAGAGCCAGGTTTGATGTTGCCCGTTCGTTACAGTGGCTCTGCACGGGATTCCGGCCGGCAGCACCGAGCTCGCTCTGTAGAGTGGCCGAAATTCGGGGCCGTAATGGCATATAGACACACGGCAGTGGTTACAGCCATCGGGAATCCCCAAATACTGCAGGCAAAACTTCCAAAATTAGGTATCGAATCAATTTTAAAGCAAAACAGTTCAACAGAATCTTGGGTTCAAGCAACACATAATAACCAGCCTAAACCACATCAGGATGGAGCCACCCAACTTCACCCATTTCCTGCAGTGAAATCCCCTGAGGACAAGCTCTTGGCACAGAGCTGTCAATCAGGGCCACTCTGGGACAAACCTGCAATAAGCAAAGCTCAGAATAAAACCCAGTAAAAGAGGATGGGCATTTAGTCACCAAGGAGAAGGAACCTGTCTGATACTCCCTGCTCCTCTGTTTTCATTGCATTTTGCTCTGCCACTTAATAAGCACTAAAGAGTATATACACTTATATATGGGATGGGATGTATATAGTTGTATGTATATAAAATCCCTTCTTCCTTATAACCACCATGGGGCTGAAGAGAAGGGGGGCTGTTCCTGGGGAGGGATGGGGTTGGAAATGTCTACTGACCTGATGGGGTGGGAGGGATGGAGAAGGGGTGCTTCCAACTTCAGATCCCCCGTTAATTCAAGAAAGTGGGGTTTGGGGTTTTTTTCTTGCTAACCCCAAGTCCCTACTTTAACAAAACAGAGCCTCCCCCTCTCAGCTTTTTTTTTTGTCTTTTTTTTTTTTGTGTGCGTGTGTATAAAAGAAGAGAAGCCTGGCTTTTATCAAAGGCCTGAATGTGCCTTTGTGTCACTAGAACCAAGGGGAACCAAACCAGGGGGGTGATTGTGCCCCTGCTCCCCCAGATACTCCAGCCCTCGTGTGTCCGATCATCTCCAGCACGGCCGCCTGCCCCCGGCACTGGGGCACGACCGAGCGCCTGGGGACGCCGCAAGGCACTGATGCACTCTGACCTTACGTCTGTGTGAAGTAATAGTTTAAAGACTGTGAATCTTTTCACTCCGAAAATGAAACAGAGTTCCTTAAAGTCTGGCTTAATTCACATTAAAGCAACCCTCAAGGAGCTGAAATACAGTGCTTTTATCCTTCAAGTCAAAGTGGGCTGCATAAACTCCCAAGTCAGAGTTGAACACCCCTTCTTGAGGAATTTAACCCTGTCTTTGGAATTAAAATAAGACTTTTATACAGTCCTGATCTACAAAAAGGATAGATTAAAAAACAATTAAAAAAAAGAAAATGCATCTGAAAAGAAAAGCACGTGCAACTCCTGTCCGGGGTCAGGGCATCTCTGTCTTCACAGCACGCTCCAGCGTGGGATCAGCAGGACGCGGGCAGGGGCAGACCCACGCGCAGCAGTCACCCCAGTAACGAGGACGACCCCCGATTCAAGCCCTCCAGGACTGAGCTGGGAAAGCTGTGGCTTCGGAGGCAAAGTTTAGGACAAAAATTTAAAGAAGCAAAGGAACACGAGAAGTCCCTGCATCCACGGCACGGACGAGCATCGTCACCCATCCCAGCAGCACACAACCCACTACCAACAGCAGGTTTCCTATCTAATCTTCCTCCAGTAAATAACCAGCTGTTTTCAGACAAGTTAACAGCAGCTGCCAGTAGCCAAAAAAACAGGCTTTCTCTCAAGAAATGGGACATACATTCCTTACAGTTCCCTATCGGGACCCGTTTCTGCAATCAGCCATGCCCTCAAGTCCCCCTGGGACGGCGCGTTAAGTCTCTTGACAGGGTCTCTGCGCAACATGGTTGAACATATTTAAATGTTTGCACAATAGGGACCTAGAAGCATCATTATTTTCTAGTAGTTACTGCCAAAGCTTCCCAAAATATGAAGCAGATCATATCAATACCAACTGTTCTCATCTTCCAGACAGATCTGCTGAGGACAAAAAAAAAAAGAAGAAAAATCTGTTCAACATCTCATCCAAGCTCTTCAGTCTCTCTTAGCAGTGAAGCAGCACAAACCTGCTCGATCCTCCTGCACCAAGCGCGCCACGCGCTGGAGTAGCACGAATGGGGACCGCTCAGAGACAGCACAAAACGGGGAGAAAACCCAGACAAACCCGAGCCAGAAAGAAACATTTCCAGATGTACTGTACTGATAGACCTCATCTCTATTAGGTTTTTTTTTTAGAAGTCTGACCACAAGCATACAGATGGTTGGGAACTCCATCGAACCAATTTAATTTTTCTTTGTAAATACTTCCCTCTCCATGTCATACTTGCTGGGAAGCCACCCAAGACCCTGGGGCATGAGGGGTAAAATTTTTATGTGGTGCACAGAGCCTGAGTGTAAGATGTCCACCCAGGGCCAACGGCCACAGTTGTGCTACAAAGAGCCAGAAGCAAAGGGAGAAACGTGGGATTTCTTGCAAGTGCATAAGAAACATCACATGTGGGCTGGAGCCGAGTCCACCACTGGAGTTGTCTTGACGTAAATGGTCCCAGTCAACTTGCACCAAAGGGGACCTTCCGATGAAGGTGCTGTTGGGAGTCAGGGGCTCTTGCCATGGGGTCGCTCGGGGGAGGGTTAAAGAGTGATTTGTGTTACACAGCCATCCCCAGGTAAAGCTTGCCTTTTCTTGGCCTTCGAGTCTTGTCGTGATTGTGACCATTTTGAAAAAATAAACCATAAAGGGCAGCCACCATTCAGGAGAAGCCAAGTTCTCTTAATGTCTTCAATAAATAATTACATAAATAGAGCAAATTTAAAAGTCTGCCAGAAACACGAAGGACAGCTTCAAATGCAACCAACGCAGCCCCAAATCCCTACCCCAACCAAGATTCAGTGTGGCCTACAAGATGAATGTGAGATCTTTCACGAATACGCCCCCAACTCCAATTTGTAGAAAAAGGTGGACTTCTGGCACCAAATTAGCATTTAACCAGCCTCTGGGGAGCCCCCTCCGTGAGCCCCCTGGCTGCATTCGATCCATCCTGCCGTTTTTTGTCCTTCTTGCCCCGCTAGGTCACATTAAAAAAAGCAAACGAGCACATACCGGGTGGGCAGGGGGACATTCAGGACCTGCCATCCCCTGCATTTCCAGCAGCTCTTCGCCCCGCTCGTACAAAAGGCTGCGAGCTCGATCCATCTGCCGCAGGGACGAAACCCAAGACGCACATTGTATTTGCACAGGCTGCCAAATCCGAGCGCTCAAGAGTATCTTGGCACCAGCGTATCTTCTGCCACATGATAAAACAAAGACCGATGGTGACGAACGAAGAACAGGTGGAGGTTTAATGAGGTCACTGAACCACGCGAGTGCAACCCGCGGGGTTGCGTTAACCCAAACGCTTGCGCCCACCGTGCTCGTGCTCGTGCTCGGGGTGGAAAGCCTCACGCCGGAGAGACGATCGCCTCCCCCCAGGGCTGGATGCTGCGTACAAGTGGTGGGATTACCATGGGGTCATAGCTGGGAAATGACGAGAACTGTTGCCTCTGGGGTCCGATTTAGAAAAGCAGAAAGAAATCTAGCCTCTTTACTGTCTAGTTTACCATGGCAGGACAGGTGCGATTAAAAAAAGATCGGCAACCGAATCTGTCTCCTCGTGCTACTTCTCCTTGCGGCGTGCCACCACGAGGACCTGTCACTCAGAGACCCGTGTACCTCGTGGACGCGCGTGGCGAGGTCAGTTCAACGGTCGGGTCCTGCACACCCAGCACCAACCTCAGGCAGGTACAGCCCCCGCGTCTCTGCCACCCCACCGGGCACCCCAGGGCCACCAGTGCAGCAATGCTGTCTCCAGAGTCCTCACAACCACGGATGGACAAACCCGTGGCCAAATCCTCCACGTCGGCTGCTTTTAAAATAGCTTTTCAGTGATTTCCTACAGCCGGACTGGCTTCATGAAAAATAAAGGTGCAGGAAAACTTGGTCACACGGCTGCAGGAGAACTGCCACCCCCTTACACATCTGGGGACAAACCTGCTGGTGTCACACCGCCTTCCCATGGACCAAGGTCCGGGTGCTCTGCGTACCAGACATGATAAATTAAATAATCTCACTGCTGATCTAGATAGCCAGTTGCTGAAATAAAGGTAAATCCTGGTCCGCACTCAGGATAAAGCCTAGGATGCGCCAAGCTCAGCAGCTACTAAAGACTCTGACAAAAGTAGGATTTTCATGCTGTAAAACGCCCATTCACTTGGGTTATTGCAGCTTTAGCTATGAAACCCTTCAGCAAAAGAAAATCCTGCCTCCTTCCTCCCCACCGCTGGCCTAACTGAACAGCTCACTCAAGCCAACTTCCCAAGAAGTTCTGTTGTACAAATGTTTAATGATCTAAACACGTTTTTTTCCCAAACTCTTTGGAGGTGTGACCCACTCTTGTTCTTTGCCTTCACTGACTCCCAGCAGTTCCTAGAAGTTATTCACCATATTTACAGGTCTCCCCCTTTAACCTCTTTGCATCTTCCCAGTGAACTGTGACACGTATTTTGAGAAAACAGACAAAAGTTTCCTGATCTCTCTCTGCTTTCATGTCCGAAATAACACCTGGACCCTTAAGGATGATCCCAGCTGCCATGACTGATGCTTGGCTTGTGTTTTGGGTTGGTGGCAGTGGAGCAAGAGAGAAGCCCAGCGATCCACACTTGTGGCCGGTATTTGGATTCATACCCTGGTCCTCATAAGCCAGGCAAGCCGCACTCATAAGTGAGCAACTTTTGCAACATCATTACTTGGTTAAAACCCTATTAGGACTCTCTGCTACGGCCAACTAGGAGTCTCGCTCTCCAATTGACCTTCCCTGAAAATATGACGGTCAAAGGATGGGCAAATTTGGCAACACAAAGGCATGCTGTTCAGGTGCTGGAGTTCAGAGGAATACCTTCCTTTAAGAAAACTCTATTTAACGAGAGCTGAAAGGGACTCTCTGGCCCAGAAATCTGTAAAATAACCCAAAAGCTATTGATAGATTTGTCTCTTGGGGATTAATTCCAGCCTTTATAGGATTGACACAAGTGATGGAGATATATTTGGATTCTTTAAAGTGCACTACACCTACTGCCCCTGCAGCCCTACGAAGTAAAACAAACGACCGTGTCTTAGAGCAACAAACCGGGAGCAAACAAGCAGCACCGGGGGAAGAGCGATGTCTCTGGTCTCTGAATGGCAAAACAGGAGATAACACCAGGTTTAGGGACAGTCTGGGACTTCTCGAGTGGGAAGCCAAGGGCAGAGGTTGGTGGGGCAGATGGGGCAGTTTGTCCAGCCTTTGCCCAGGCTGACGCTCCCTGGAAGAGGCCAGAGGGATCGTTATTTAAGTGTCTGTTGAGGAATGAAGCAACAGCCACCCAGCGCAGCGAGAGCAGAGGCGTCACCGGCACACAGCCCCTCCGCTCCGGTTTGATTTTGACTGCTGTTACCGACACGCTCCCAGCCACACGCGCGGGTGATCGCGCTTACTACGCGGCGTGTATTTGTGCTACCCAAGTCACGAAACATCAGCCCGGAGCTTCTCGGTGGCAGAGAAATAAGGCAGCTCTTGCTTCGGGAACACATCAGCGGTAGCTGACTGCCCAAAAATCATTTCCGTGCTAAAACCTGCTTCTGTCAACACTGCACGAATGATAAGATCAACCTAAAGCATGCCGGGTTTGGAACACATTCCCATCCTGTTACACCCAGGACGGACAGGAGATGACAGCACTACCGGCTCAATGAGAAAGCATGGAGATACAGTAGGTACCAGGCCAAGCGCAGCCTATTTTCAATAATCGGTTCTGCAAAGCCAAGTCGCTGCTCACGTGGGTGACATTAATCTATCACTTGAACAAGACAGAGGAGGAAACCAACTGGAAAGTGGTGGGAAACTCCCAGGTGAGTCAGTCCATGAGCATTGAACCAACCTGCTTCAGAGCCTCCTCTCTGGAAAGGCAGCGCTGAAGGGGCTGGCAGCGAAAAATATCTGTGCCTAGATAAATGACTTCATATGTTGAGACAAAGATAAAGTTACACAGAGCCTCTCGCAGAGGATATGGTCATCAGGTTTATTTTTGTAGTTTTCATTACACTCAAAATAACTTTGGCAGACTTAGAAAAAATAAATTTTCAAAGCCTTCTCCCATTGATGTCACCAGTTTTAATTAATTTTTGCTGAAGCGGTCTAAAGATAAATGCTGCTGGGAAAGGGCTGGTTCCTGGTGTGCTGCTCTGGGCCTTCGTGTTCAAACGCCGGAGATGCACCAAATGCCACCGGGAGAAACGCTGCCGCAGTCTCACTGGGAGATGGCTCCGGCCCATTTTCCTGCACCAGTGGTTTTGAGGCCAGACTGCCTTTTAGCTCACGCCTCTGACTCCGCGTCAGAGGTGCTGCCAGCTCTGGGAATAACACTGGTACCACGCTATTTCCTGCCTCGGAAAGTCCTGGCCACATCCAGCACTGAATGTCACCTCGGTAGGACATTAAATGTCACGCTGGCTGACACAGCAGCTGATCCGGTAAGGGTCTTGTTTGGACGGGTGTTGGACGGAGGACGTGCCGTCCCTCGGATCCTAGCCTGCTGGGGAGCTCCCTTTGAGAGCAGACCCCGAATTCCCAGACCCAAACCTGCCCTTTGCTGCACACCCGGCTGTTGCCTCCCGCTCCCTCCACCACCACCACCAGCTCCTCAACGGGGGTGCGGAACAGGGCCGAAAGCGGCTTTGCGAGAGAGAAAAGCAAGGCAGCCCGAGCAGGATTCCCCCCGACGCTGCCGTGACAGACCTGGTGCTGGTGCCGCAGCGCCGGCAGCCCCCTCCGGACACGCAGTAACCCCCAGGACCACGAGAAAAACCATTCCTCTACTTTCAAGAGGGACTTTGGGCTCCTTCCCCCTTGCCGGGGGAACACACGTACGGGTCGTACGGCTGGAGGAAAGGCCGAACCGAGCAAGACTCCCCCTCCTCCATTCACTTCCATCTACTGCAACCGCTCAAGAAAACAACCCCCTGAGCCACAGGTTCCCATCAACGGAGAGTTCCAACAAAACAACTCCCTAAGCAGAGCTTCGAGGTTCCCGAGGACGAGGCGGGGGAGCGCCGCGCGGCGGCGGCTTTCCGGAACCTTCTAGTAAGAAGACGGAGGGTATCCGTGCCCACCCCAGGTAGCTCCCGGGAGAAGGCGGCTGGCGGCTCCCGCACATGTGGCATGCAGACGCGGCTCCAGATGTCCTCGGGGCCCTCCGCAAATATCCGAAAGGGACTGGGGAATGGTCGCCAGGAAGGAGCCGATGGAAGGTAGCCAGCGGTAATTTCTACGCTCAAAGAGCGTTTTTCCAAAAGCTGCGGAGATCTGCGATCAGATTGTATTTTTGAAGGGGTAGGGTTCGAAAACACGTTAAACAGAAAGTAAGTGCCTGCATTTAAATGGCACCATTTGTCAAAAGTCCTTCCCAGCCAGTTGTTCTTCATTATTTAGATGCTTTAACGCTTGGCTTCTGGCTCATTTTTTAAAATCCTGGCACAGGTTTTTTCTGTGCAGGAGAGAATTCTGATTGTGTTTGTAAGTTTAGTGCAAAAAAGTCCTGTTTATACTAATACTGTAATTATAATGTCCTAGCCTCCTGCATGCAAAGTCAGACCAAGAAAGTAAACCCTGCCGAAGCGAAGTGACTGGCAGGGTATGGGAAACCGAGGCAAGGAGGATTCAGGAAACATTTTAAAACTTGAAGATGTAAAGCTCTTTGTCTCATTCTAAATCATAGAAATTACAGAAAAATACTGAGTTTTAATGGTTTCAGTAGGCAGAAAGGCATCATCTCTTGAGGTGACAGTAAGGAATACTTCAGATGCTTAAGCTCAGCAGATGCAAAGCAACTCAGAAAAGCAGAGATCACCACGAATTTAAAAAAGAAATACTTGCTTGCATTTGATATTTCTCCGTATCTATTTCACTATCCTGAAGGACTCACGACTCAGAAACGCAGCACTACAGACCCAGATACTGAAGAAGTAAAAGGAGAGCAATAATAGAGAGCTGCTATCACGCAAGAGTGCGAAACAAAGAGCCAGCACTAACCGAGCTCAGCGCATCCCATTTGGCCTGCTGGAAAACATCTGCCATTTGTCAGAACTACAAAGCAAGCCGAGCCCTCTCCTCCTTGATCTCCAGCAATTAGGGAAATTCTGTTGTGCTAATTACCTGGGGAGACAACGTGGGGAGAAGGCAGATAGCGAGTGACACTTGAGGACAACGTTTACCCCAGTAAAAATTAGGCAGACATTTCAAATCGCTGGGAACCACAAAAAGTGCCGTGCCAAACTTCCCCAGCAAGCTGGAGAAAGCTGATCCCTGTGCATAAAGTTAGGGTAAAAATAAAAAAAAAACAAAACCAACCCCCCCCCCCCCAAATTATATAAATAATAATAAGCGCAACAAGAGAGCCTCTGGAGTTGCTGAGTCTGCAGAGGTAGGGAGGATTTTAAACGATCAGCTTCCCCGAGTACAGATGGTTTGAATTGCCGAGAAATGGAGCAATCCGCCGTCCTGCAGGCTGGAGTACCACTCCGCTCTTCCCGCTGCCAAGCCGTTATTGGGAAATATTTGTCACATATTAACTGGAACATCGGATTACTACACTGAACATTTAACACTGTTTTGTAATATATACATACGTTCAAAAGCACACGACACCGTCTCAACGTGAATTCAAGACGAAGACAGGGATATGCATCATCCAGCAGCCAGGAAATTTGGAGTTAAGGCTCTGGAGCGCAAAGCCTGCGGAGGGACTCTTAAATAAGGCACACAGAAACACAACTCATACGTTGAAATACACAGTGCAAGGGCAGCTGAAAGAGCTGGAGATTTTCACACCCTCAATCTGCAATACAGCAAGGACCAGCTGCCGGGCAGGGCATTTTCTGTGGACTGGGGCTTGTTTTAAGCCTTTTTTTACTGGATTTAAGAGGAACGGTGCAGCTAGCACCTTGAGGGACCTTCTCACAGACCCTGGAGACTTTTGGCATGGCAAATACTGTATTTAACAAGAGCCTTTTGCACCTCGGGTTTCAAAAGACTGTGCTTAAAAATACAAGGGGGAAAAAATAAAAAAAGATTCAGTTTAAAAAAAAAAAAAAAAAGGCAGCCAGAGGCCACACAACTAAAAACCAAACTGTTTGCAAGCACGAAGCTTTAGCCTTGCTTTCATCCCACCTCCAAGTGCTCCTCAGCTGAAGGCTGTCCTAAATGCCATATAAACAAGTGTTCCTGCACCTGCTGGATTTTATCTTGCGGCGAAGGCTGTGTGAGGATCCCACCAGAGAAAAAGGCTGAACACAAGGGGACGAGGGGCCTCTCTGCAAAATATTACAGGCCTGGCTCAGGGAATGACAATAATAAAAATATTGAGCTGCTGTTTCACAGCGAGCCAACATATGGGGACAGCCTGTCCTGGCCCTGCCTGGCGCCAGCAGCACACAACTGCTGCCCCCCCCTCCCCATCCCAAATAGCTGGGGGGGGGGGGACACGACGATGGGGGACGAAAAGCCACGTTCCTCACCGGAGCGGGGTCACCAACGCACCCCCTCCCGGCATTTCGGAGCCCGACCCACACCTGGGTCCAGCTGCCCCAAACCCCCAAGGATGCTTTCGTCTCCCTCAGCCACCGGAACGCCCAAACCACGAAGGAGCCAAAGTGACACGAGGTTGTTGTCATCGTCCCCAAACCGCTTTGGTTGAACAAATAAAGCAAAACGACTCAACTCAAAGCAGCGCACAGATGCCGAGAGCAACTACGGAGACACCTTTCTGCAGCGTGCTCAGCGTCAGAGCCAGAGTAGTCATTTTTTTAAGCTTTTTTTTTTTTTAAATTATTATAATTTTTCTGGACGATTGGGACGTCTCCGTGGCCCTGGCGAAATGGCCGGGCCCCCTCTGCTGGCCACCGGCCCCACCGCCCTGCTCGCCCCGAAGAGCCCTGAGGGTCCCATTTTAGAAGTCCAGCTGCTTTACAACAACCCAGTTGAGCCCTATAAGCCAAAGAAGTGACTTACTGCAGAGCACAAAGCACAAAATGGGTCAGATTGGGGTTGTTTTTGTTTTTTTATTTTGGGGGGGGGGGTATTTGTTTTTT
>JAVJGG010000043.1:16482994-16520378 GCA_035590195.1 Aviceda cuculoides | reverse complement strand
GCAGCCGGCTGCGGGCAGTCTGCACTGTGGGGTGGGGGGGGAACGGAGGTGGGAAACGGCCTCGCTTCTCCTGGGAGAGGCGTCAACCGTTTGGGGGTTGGTTTTTTTTTTGGGTTGTTTCGGTGCCGCAGCCCCTGGTTGGAGAGCGAGCTGGTTTAGGGAAGAGACCTGCTCTGCAAAGCCCAGCCGTCTGCCACCGCGCCTCGGGTCTTCCCCGCTTTATCCCAGGAAAGCGCCCCGTCCGCCTTCGGGAGCCCTTGGAGAGCAGCTGTGCTCCTCGGCAAGCACGAAGCAGCCCCGGACTTTTTGCCAAACTTCCTTGCCTTTTCCCGGCTGTTACGGACCGCAGCACCTCAGCTCTTACCTCGGCCGTAAGCCGTCCTCAGATAACGCGGTGCCTTGTCTAGGCTCCAAGCGCGCAGCCTACAAACCCAAACGCGCTCTTTGACTCCCGGCCGCAGACCCTGCCCTCCTAGGAGTAATTCTCACTCCTGGAATAGGTGAGCAAAGCCTAGGACAGTTGTTAGAAGATGCTACAAGGAGCGGTGTCAGTATCCAGGGAGCGTGTTACGTGCACACAGCTAGACTGCTGTGTCGGACACACACACCGCTTTTTCGTAGCCACCATTTCCAAACCAGTTAGCCAGGCACAGCCGTCACATCTGCTAACAACGATTTCCTGCTCTCCTTCACCTGCCTGGAGATACAAAGAGGGAAAACTCCAGGTTTTCCTGAACAACCTCTTCCTTACCTTCTTCTCCCCCTCTCCTTCCTATGAGCCTGCTAAGACTTTGCTCACAAGCTCTACGAGATCGATCGCGTGCGCGCGGTACCATCACTTTGGGGGAGCTTCTAGGGCGCAAAGCACCTTGTCCTAAAATGGGTCCGTGGGACCTGAGCCCTCCTTACAACCGAGATACCAGAAAGCGTAACAAGGACTGATCGCTACTGCGGCAGCTCAGCCCCCTGCCCCAGCACTCCCAACTCCTTTCCTACGAAGTTTAACACCCAGCTCAACTCTTCCCCTGCCCTGCTCGGCTTCTGAAGTTCTGGATCTCGGACACTGTTTGCACTTCAGAGACAAAGCCTGCTCTGTTCACTTGAAAGCTTTATTTTGTCCCGTCATCCACGTTTAGTAAAACGTATAACCAACCCGCTGTGGAAATGCATAGTGCTGGTCTACCTGGATGAACCATTCAGAGATTTACAGGCTGTACTTTTAAGGTACCATTGCTAAAAACCTGAAATGCAGAGAAAGAGGCAAATGGATCTTACATTATTTACCAACAGCTATAGGCAGTTAGAGTTAGCTCGATCCAAACACATGAAGATTACAAACTACCCGATTACACTCATGCATTAACGAGACAACGGGGGGTGGGGAGAAATCTCTTCCCTGGTAAAGACGAGACCACCGAGGGCAGCTCAGAGAAGCCAGACCTGTTAAGGACAGAGCCCCTGGCACCGGGCTTTGCCCAACTGCTGACAGCTCTGCGCTGCGTTGGACGCCTGCCCCTGCAAACTACAACTTTTTGTACATGCTCCAAGGCCTGCAAAACTACTTGGCGCCTCGCTGCAGGTGCCATATTAATCTTGATAGTGCCTTTTTTTTTTTTTTTTTTTAAGGTGACTGGGATAAGGAAAGTGAATTTGAACAGGTTTCTGTAATAAGTATTTTTTTCTAGCATGTATCTCCTCTAGCAAGTGCAATGCATTTTAGTAACTACGTTAACAAAGGCTAGAAGTACTCCTTAAGCAAGAATACGCAATGTTTCCCTTTTTAATTTTGATAGAACTGTTTTATAGCTACAGTTTTATAGTTATAGCAGCATATAAACTTCACCCCCCCGCCCCCCATCTGCCTTTGATTTGCATTGCTTAGCCGCCAGGCTCAGCCAAGTCCTTGCTTTGCCTCTGAAGGTGTGGGATAGAAAGTACTGCGGGAAGAAGCAGGGGAAGGAATGCACTCCCGTCCTCCCGAGCTGACCTGGATGGTACCAACCCTCACGCAGAGAAGAAACAATGATGCGAACATCACCATCCCAGGAAGGGGGGGTGTCTATTATGAGATATAATCAAGCACAGGAGGTGGCACTGGTTACAGAAGATAAGCTTTCAAAGCCTGTCCCAGCTATTTTCTACCCCCAAGTCAGAGATATGCATGTCTGGAGCCTCTTGCAAATTAAGCCTCCTCCACATCGGTGGAACAAGGACATCAGTTGAAAAATCTTACTGTGCCTGAGGACTTACTCAGCAAGCACAAAACCTGAAGTCGGGCTCCTGCGGAGCTGAAACAATTTACCGTTTCCTTCCTTGAGAAAGGCTTGCACGGTAAAGTCAGGACCGAAATAAACGGCCAGAACTTGCCTACTGCATCTACACCGACAGTCAGAACGAACCCTACCACAGAAGCTTCCCTCCCTCCGGCTCAGCAAGCCATCCACACTGTGTCAAACGGATTAAAAGAGCGTTGAACAAGACCAAGAAAACATAAACACGGATGAGCACAAACGACCAAACAAAGTGCATTAATGGGGCTTGGAAAGTAGCGCAATTTTCTTCTCAACTGAGCACCCAAGTTCAGGAGTCGCAACCGAGAACCCATCTTCCTCCTTCCTGTGTTATAACAGTATTTCTCAGTTGCCAAGGTTACCCAATTTCTCAGTAATTAAGAGATCAAGCTCCACAGAAATACACAGTTGAAGACTTCAGAATGATCTTGTTACTAAAGCAAGAGAGGGGCTCAAATATGCCACAATTCTGTGGCACATAGTATTTCCCTGCGTTTTTCTCCAGGGGCAGTACAATCCTTCCAAAAACTTTTATCATGAAAATGCTGATCTTCAATGACTCAAAACAATATTGAAAATATGAAATGTTACTTTTCAGACCTTAGCAAAAGAATTACCTATAAATACTTAACATTGAAAGCATCAGACAAGTTTCCAGAGACTAATTAGCCAGCCAGAGCGCAATGACTGCTGTTTAAGAGAGTATCTGGGAAAAAGGTGACCCACAAAAGAGATACCTACTTAGAACATACGCTGCTTTCAACCATGTCTCAGAATGCTACCACAAAGTATTATACAGCACCATTAAGTATTAGCCCACGGACTCCTCACCTCAAGTCAGATGCTTAGCTAGCCCCATCTGCAAAAGGAGAGGTACAGTTTCAAAGAGAAAATTTTCAAAAATGAAAATTACTTTTATTTTTCACTTCAATACTCATAAGACTACAACTGTTCAACAAGGTAAACATAACAGTTATACAAAACTTATGTAAATATTTACAGACTTAACTGTACAAAATAATTTAAAGTTTACAAAAGTTTCATGCAACCTCTTGACTGACACAGTCTAGGAAATCTCCTTGAAGAAGCATAAGAGATCTTTTGAATTTATTTATTTATTTAATGGTTCAAAAAAAGGATGCTGCAAGGCTTCATCAAGAGTAATTCTTTTGGCTGGATCATATTCCAGCATCCTGCGAACAAGGTCGAACAGACTCTGATGATCTCTGTCTTGGCAATGCATGAATTCCTGAAAGAAAAGGAAAGGAAGCATTTTAGAGAGATCTTTCACAACTGCAAATCTAACAAAATAATAAAAATGTTGTCGCCTACCTTTAAAGGCTTACAGCGTCTCCTAACATATCGTCCTGCAGAACTGTGTTCATCCCAGTCCAATTGGTCATGGTGAAAATAATGCTTTCTGCATGACAAAGAAAATAATTTTAAGGTAGTGTCAGTGCATAAGGTGGGCAGATGCTTTTCTAAGAAGTTCTGAAACACCATAAAAGTGTTCCTGCATATCCCTCTGCACTTGGGAGCTAACACATCTTTTAGCTAGTATTTATTCAGAGACCTGTTGCTTTCATATCGCCACTGTCACAGTATTTAGAAAACATGTCCTTCAGTATTCCCATCAACAAAGAAGCCACTGAAAACCTGTTTTCCATTACTGACGTTTAAAGAAATGGACGCTTTCAGGTGTTCCAAGAGAACAACTTGGTCTCATCTGCTACTAACAAAAAGACAGCTTGCCAGTCTATCAACTTTTAAAAAAACATTTCTTATAAAATCTGCAGAGTTTAAGTGGTTAGCAACTATTTAACTACATCATATATTCCCAAAGGTCTTTAAAAACTGTACTGCAAATACACAAGACTACCAGTGCAAATAAAAGTTGTGACAAATCTATACCTCAGCATCACATTAACACTGCTACGTAAGTAGCATTTTATTTTTTAAATACCACCTGACTCTATATTCCAATTGCAGCTTTCTAAGTTTTTTCCTGTTTTTCAGAATGCATTAGGAATCAGCTGGACAACTGTAATAAACTGAATACATTACCCAACCCAGAATACTGGAATTCTACTATAACAGGAGTTACAGGATTATCTAGATTAGCCGGCAAGAGGACAACTTATTTCAGAAAGAGAATGGACCATCAAATCTCACATGCTCTGTATTTTGGACATATGGGGGCTAGGGCAGAAGAAATCTGTACTCGCTGGCTGCTTCTCCTTCCAATGCAAGTGGCAAACTTCTGCTGCATGTACTTATCTTTGAGGAAGAGAGAAAGATCTCTGAAGGAGTCTGAGGGATATGAAGGGACAGTGGAAGAGGCTGGCAGCTGTATTAGCAAGACAGGACCCTCTTTTTCCTCTCAATATAAATCTTCTGATGACACCATGTTCTTTACTCTCACAGTTTACAGAAAAATGAGTGTCTAATACTGTTCTGGTGACCATACCAAGCTTAGCTTCAAAAATTTAAGAACATTCATACTCAGTTACTGTTCAAGAGGTTGGCATTTTGGTTGCTGGCAGCTCAGACTAAAACCAGAAAAAAGCACTATTGTCAACTGTTTAATCCACCTACATCTGTCAAAATTTCTTGCAATAGACTAATAGGCAACAAGAAACCTGGAAGTTTCTTTGTTGATCTTTAGAAGCTCACAGTTAACAATGGAAACTTTTAAAGTTTTCTTATAATAGGAAAATATTAGGCAACTTACTTCTTCTATAGTGAACTTACCTGGATTTCTTGATCATGTGAGCTGGCAGAGGCCCTAGTATCCTTTCCATCATTGCCAAGTGTTCTTTACTATCATGCGTCTGTGTGGAAAAAGCAATGAATGTACTTATCACATTTTTCTACTCTCAGCCACTTGGTAACCATATTCATTTGCGAACAAGATGTTTGCCAGAGTACCATCACAGTATGTTTCTACATTATCACCTTCAATTTTTAAAAATAGTTTATGAAATGCAGCTTGTTATATAGCACTTTCCAAGTTACGATAGCCCCTGGACAAGAGTTCATAAACCAAGTTTTGTACGACTATGGTTTTTTTTACTCTTAATTCCAGCAGCATCTTCAGACTCTAGGCAGGCTTCATCATCCAAAAAGCCAGAACAGATCATCTTAAGTAGTCTGAAGGGTATATCCAAGACATGACATTTTCCTACATGCATGCTGTCTTTGCAATCTCATCTATATAATCCTTAAAAAGCCTGTGAGGTTATGCCTTTTACAGCAACAGTTAATTACATGTCATTAAAAGACCAAAATCAGTAGTCTGTAACAAAAAAGTACATTTTAACTTTATGTACCTACCTGAAACACTGTAAATCCTAGGTAATACTCAATTAGAATACAACCAATACTCCAAACATCGCAAGGCTGTGACCATCCCAGTGCTGCAAAATAAGCAAAGTTTGGTTTACCTTTTAATATATTCTTAAAGACTGCAATCCACAAAGCATATGCCCAATTTCCCCCTCCGACACCTCTCCCCAAACCTTGGTGGGAGAAAGTGGGAAAGGAACACGTTTGGACTTGTTTTTAGACTGTTTCTTTTACTGTTTACTCTCAAGAATTCTAACACCACCATCTGTGAGAGATGACTGAATTATTAGAACCATGAGCAACTACTCCAGTTCACAAAGTCAAGCCATCTGAAAGCACCGTAATTAACCGTCAGGTGGCTTGTAAGTCTTTACTGACCTAAAATAACCTCAGGAGCTCTGTAATGTCTTGTAGACACTAATGTGCTGTGATGCTCATCATCAAAAGTTGCACTTCCAAAATCAACGACTTTGATGTCTGTGTTTTTTAAAGTGCGTTCATCTCGCTTCTGCAAGAAAATAAAAATGCTGTATGTTAGTATTTTTTAAAAGCATGCTTAGGCAAAAGGTATTCATCACATTATCTTTATGGATCTTCAAAATACCAGTTAACATAAACAGCTAAAAATTAAACCTATGTAACAAACACTCCTTGCAAATACATCAATTCCTCTTCAGCTCACGCTCCAAGAGATAGGAGCTCGTAACAAAGCGATTTAGTCAGAGTACGCAAAACAGCTGAGTAAAGAGCTTTCCCACAGTAACAGAGCTCCCTTTCTCTTTTGTTAACCTTCAAGTTAACTTCAGTTGTTTCCCGTCTTGTTTTTTTTCTGTCCATTGGTGCATGCACTTATTTATATAACTGTAGCTCTAAAATAAAAAAATAAAATCAAGACTTATGCACAAACCAGAAGCAGTGAAGTCCATACTGCATTTGTTTCTAAGAAGTTTTTATACTTTGAAAAAAAGAGCACCAACTTGAAAAGAAACTTGTATTTCTGCAAGTGCTAGAAGTGGTTTGTGCAGACAAGTTCTTACCCTAATGCTGTGTCTTAGTGTTTTCTTAGATTTAAAAGGAAGACACTGGTCAAGAATAGTCCTATTCAGGGCTCATGCCAATTAGAACACTGCCTAATGATCAACATCACATGTTGATGACAAACAGAAAATTCATCTTAGCTATTAAGCAGAAGACTGCAAAACTGACAGGCACTTCAGACTCCAGGATAATCGGACAGAAAAAAAGATCTGACATTCCTCTCAAAACACAGGGATGCTTTAAAGAAAGGGACTCAAATGGCTTAAGAAATATGAAGGAAAAAACCTGGCTAAATTCAAAGCCATTAACACAATGCTCCCTACGAATGCCAGAACTTCATTAAACAGCAAAGAACTTAACTAGTGATCAAATAAAAACAGTTTTGTTTGAATCAGAGCAAAGTTACTCACTTGGCAGAAAGTTAGTATGTTTCTAAGAGCACAAAAAAAAAAGTTCTAGGGAACATAACTATCACTTGACCTTTCTACACATACTTTTTTTTTGTTTGTTTTAAGAAAAGTTCAAATGAAGACAGAAGTAGCCTAATTCTAGTTGGGAGAAACAAAGAACAAACTTACCATTTTGGCGTTGTACTTCACTATGTAATCAGACTCCACAAACAAGATATTTTCAGGCTTTAAATCAGTATGAGTTAGTTTATTATGGTGTAAAACTACAAGGAAAAAAAAGAACAGTATTCCATAATTAATACATTAATTTCCTAAAGTCCTAAAGGAAAAAAAAAAAAAACCAAACACAAAAAAACACCAAAACCACCCCCCCCCAAACATATTTAATAACAGTATTGAGATTTACTTACAGTTTATAGACTGGCAAATTTGATAAGCCATATTTCTAATGTCATTAATATGAAATGGCAGAAAGCTGTTTTCCTTAATAAAGTCGTAAGTACTAAGTCCCAGTAGCTCAAAAACAATGCAAACATGGCCATGATGATCAAACCATTCCAGCATCTGGACACAGCGGCTTAAAAAAGAAATTAAAAAAAAAAGAAAAAAAGAAAACTCAATTTATTGAATAATTATCTTCCACAAATCCTTAGTATGCTGACTATTGTAATTTTATACTTACAAAGTGCTGCTTGGATCCATGGTGTTTAAGTGTTCCAACACCTGTATTTCTGAACGGGCTGCTTCCCGGTATCTACCAACGTTTTTCACAATTTTAACTGCTACATGCATTCCTCTCCTTTAGAAGAAAGCAAACCATCACAAACTGAATCAATTATTGTTAAGTACCTACAACCCCAAAGCAGCTTGATTTTAACAGAAGAAATACAGGAAGATTAAAGGTCATTGAGAAGGAGTTGGATTAGGCGATTTGGATTTGAGCACATTGCACTTAACCAGAACTGTTTTTATCAAGAAATGTAATACCGATCTTTCCTTTGTCAAATACTCATAGTATATGCTACATTAACTACATCTCGGTCTTATTATCTCATCTATGTTAGAATAAACATCAGGAATCCACCTGCAAGATGACTGAAAAAAATGCAGAATTCTCATTTGAGGAAAGTACTGCAAAAATTTGACATTTTTTCCTGCAACTTGCACAATTTGTTCTGGCTCTTTTCCAGTGCTCCTATGGAATCAGGGGAATTGAGTAACTTCTGAAGTTTGGATTCAGAGTACTTTGTGCTAGTGAAAACCGACCTGCACTCAGGTAACATTCAAACTCTAAAGCTATTACTTAAATGGAACACAAATACATGTAGTTCATTCTATCCCATTCACTCAGACAATTTTTAATTGTCTCTGTAGAGCTATTTAGATTTTAATGACTTAAGAATACTGTCTGCCCTCACAACATGATCTCAAGTTCCCAAACAGATCTGTGAAACAACAGAACAAACAAACCAAAGTCAGAGGAAAAAATACTAGAACCATGTCACAGAACTGCAGATATAAAACATATGGCTAAAATAATCTGAGTTTTACTAACTGTTTAAAACTCCTAGCACATACAGAAGAGGTGGAAATACAATAATTTTCTTCTCCTCCACCAAACGCGCCATCACACGTAAGTAACCATTCCACCAAAAAGGACTGGATACTGGAGCACTGTGCATTCAAAAAAATTCAAAGGATAGTTCTTATTAGGGAGATTGAGGAAAGAAATACACAGCTTGACCAATTCCAAGCAATTGCTTTCAAGCAATTGCTTCCACTAAGAAGCAAAACTACTTTCTCAGCACCAGATTGCATCACCTTCTACAAGTCAGTCTCCCAAATCAATTCTGTACCCTTTACATACCCTCACTTCTCTAGTTACAGCAACAGCACTTGTTGAACCAACAGAAAAACAAAATGAAGGAAAACAGTTCTCCCTCTTTAAAAAAGCAGATGACATCTACCTAGTAATGCTAAGTAGTGTCTTTTGTCAAGAGATCCAACACTTACATATCATGATCTATGCACTCCACTACTTTTCCAAAAGCTCCTTCTCCTAAAGTTGCAACAATTTCATCTAGAAAGAACAAACACAAGTTAGAATTATAAAACTACTTGAACAAGAATGAACATTATTAATGTAGATTTTAAAAATGTGCCATTACAAAAGCATAATTACTTTAAATCTCAGCATCTGAATGCATTATTTTATTGGACAGGTGTCATGAGAACAGTTAGCCAAAAAACTATCTCTTGTTCTAATCTCAAGATTCATTTACTAATTGGAACTTTTTGAACACAGTATTTATATTCTACAGAAAAGAAGATATGCAAAAAAACAAAAAAGCACAAAAAAAACAGAACAAAAAGAGCAATGAAGATTTCTTTAGCCCCCCTCCTCTGACATACTATTCTAAACAGATTTTTTGCTGAAAAGTTTTTAAAAAGTGTTGAAAAATGTTCTATACATCTTGCTCTTAGAACGTCTCCACTTTCACAGATCAGGTGACCCTCCTCATCATCCTCTACACTCCTGGATCTTTTCCTTCGGTGACTCTTCTGGAAACGGCACCAAGATCGTCCAGCCAATCAATATATCAGAGTGAATTCAGGGCAGAATACGCAATTCATTCAGCGGGGAGATATTCAGTCATTCAGTTACACACCAGGCCACGAACAGTTGGCAGGAGCAATTTCAAATTCAGTCCCCAGAAATTCACAGGGCACAGTTTATGTTACAGAAGAAAAACATGGCAAGGAACAGATTTTCAGATAAATACTTAAAGTGATAAAGCAACAGAAAAAACAACACAATTTTGTCTCTCAAACAGTGGCTTAACTGAAGACAGATTAAGAATGCAACATCACTATTTCTAATACTCTGCTAACGAATAGCGAAAAACAGTATTTACTTACAAATCTAAGCTTACAGTCAGGTGAAATGTTTCTGTTTTTAAAACATACACTTTATATAATCTAAACATAACGAAATATCAAGTAATTTTACTTCCCTCACATTTAGAGAGAAGAAAAATTATTCTGAAGCCCTTAATTTGCACTGTATAATCTAATACAGCTTGCTGCTTTCTATTGCAGAAATGTGACATAAAACACCTGGAGCTGAAGATGTATCAGTGGGCATCATGCCAATACTGAGAAATTCAGAGAGCATGCCCTCAAAGAAGGCAAGCAGCAAACTTATCCCATCTTCAGTAAGACATTAGCTGCCATTGGCCAGACATGTGGCTTTTCAAAAGTTTTCTGGAATCAGGTGTAGAACTGTAGAGCTTGTTTGTATCAATTTACCAGACATGCACATTTCATAGTTCCAATTAAGCTTACATTAAAAAGGCATGTCACTTCAATTACTTTTAGTAACAGCAAGTACGGTAACTCAGTCTACCTGAAAAAACATAGTTCACTATGCTGTAAAACTAGAAAGTGACAACTGTACTTTGAAATAGGATACTTAACCTGTTTTCAACTTTGAGATAACATTTTTTACATTAATCCCAGTGATCTTAACTACTGGCCGCCTACATTCCCATTGTACAACTAGTACTGATCCCACCCCCCACCCAACACTCTGATCCAAAAGTCTCAAGTAAGAACATATTCATATGCTCACAAATGGACTCAATTAAAAATCCTTTTTTAATAATACAGTATTTCTTAAAGTACTGTGACCAGGAATTGAAGTTCTAGCACTCACTTAAGAAGTCTATTACCACTAATTCATTAATAATAAAGTTAAAAATTACTCATACCGAATGCGATTGGTGACTGGAGCAATGATGCCTCTTATGCTTCCTTTTATGACTACTTTTCCTGCTCCGACCAGAGGATTTGCTATAGTGATGATGGTGACTCTTTTCATAGTCTCTGTGATAATGCCTGTGGTCATATACTTCACAGAAGTCATTTCTGTATTCCTCAACATATCTCCGGTCATGATGGTCTCTTTCATTTATGGCTCTATCGTCCAAATAATGACTGAAAATATATTTTAAGTGAATGTTCTCCACTTCAAAAACTTGAGGTTCCAACAAGATAAGTGACTTGAGCTGAGTTACAGAGTTACATAGTATCTGCCTTTACACCAAGAATGTTTTCTAATTGACTCCCTCCCCAAAAATAGTGGAGCTTTTGATGTTACTTTATTAGGAATCTAACAACATTGTCAGTCTCAAATACATAGCAGCCATCCACATGAACAACATATAATCTGTCCACAGTTTGCACAATAAATAAGAAACTCAGACTCAGAAAGGAGAAACACTTCCTAAAATACACTGAGCAACTCAATTACAATCTCCAAAGTCACAAGATAAAACACTCTTGACACAGCAATAATCCCCTTCTGTGCTTTCAAAGCTCAAAGTGCTAAAAAAGAAAAATGAAGCCTGGAGACTGAGAGAAGTAGCATTGTTCTTAGTGCTCTGCACTAAACATTAAAACCCTCAGAGAGTATCTGGATCAAGGATCTTCTGCACAGAAAAAAAACCTTTAAGAAAACTGCTGAGGCAAAGAGCCTCCGTATCGCTGTACACCTACCCCTTCCAGCATTTTATAAGCGTGAGTATGAGCTCTTAAAAGAATTCCACGGGCTCTTCCTCTCACGGAAAAAACAGAAAAACACATCTTTCCAGTGAATCCAGTGTGGGGAAAAAAAGAAAATCACCTCCAAAGTTGTAAGAGAAACTCATACTTACCATTGCATTAAATGATTAAACAAACCCTCTCTTCCTTTTGTTCATATTAAGCAAATAAAAAGGCATACTTTTACTTGAAATTTAATATTGAATGTATTCAATACCAATACTTAACTGACAACAGTGAAACAAACTAGTACATTTACTTGTTTTTATTAAAGAAATTTCTATTTAATGGTTCAGGTACTGTGTTAACAAAACCAAGCACCTCTTAAGCTTGTCTTAAGTGAGCCAAACTTTAAGGAATTGCCAGCTTTAGGCACTCAAAACCTCTTATCCCTGAGATGTATTTATTTTAGACATGATAAGAAACATTAGTGCTACTCAATTCAGAGCCTTATACCTTTCTGAAAAGTGATTTGGTTTATAGTGCTTGCTTTCTTGTCCACTGCTGTGGGACCTTTTCCTGCGTTTACGGCTGCTGCTGTGCTTCCTTTGATCCCAGCTCTTCCGGTCGTCCCATTCAGGACAATGAGATTGTTTTGAATGCCGCATCTGCCACTAAAAAAAAAAAAAAAAAAAAAAAAATCAACAAAAACACACACAAGACAAAAGCATTACACTGGTATTTGTGGATGCAAGTCAACTACTGTAGTTTGATCAAATAAGACAGAACTAGAAAGAACCATTTCCTCAAATAATTATTTTTCTTCAGCTTCCCCCACATACTGTTTTGGTTTGGCGAGTAGACACAGCTTTCTCATCCTAACACTGTTAGGAAACACCAATCAAGATTAAATAGGCCAACTCATCTTCACTTAATAGCTCCAAACATGTCATGAAAGCCTGTTTTAAATAAACTCTCAAGTGACTAAATAAGAGTCATTTCCTTAAAGAGTCTTCTGGAGGAGAGAGACCTTAATCTTCAAACATCCTCTCCAACAAAACCTGGATTTAGTTCTTCGTACTATACTGTACATAAATTACTACATGAAAGTATGTACAATGAGTCTAAAAACTCTCACAAATCTATTTACAGGTCACTGTTAAACAAGACGCTTTTTAAAGTTTTAGCAACAATCTCAGTGAACTCTGGTATATTCATAACTCTGTAGTACTATGAGCCAAGCCACAATTTTTGAACCCTATTAGCATGCAAGTATACAGGTGTTTTACAATTCAGCTGATTCACCAAAGACAAAACCCACCAGCTTCCGTTGCTGGATGTTATATGCAGGAATTCTGTGTTCAAACAGGTACATGCACAACTGAAAAAAAAAAAAAAAAAAAGGAAAGTAAAGCACAGCTGTAGAATTAAGAGTATAACAAAAATCAACCACTATTTGTTTACTCTTCTTTGGCAGATGTTTTTGGGAATAAGCTTACATATCTATTACAGTATATTCTGAAGAATGAACTAACACAGGACAAGAAAAAGTTGCCATAGTAAGCAATGACAGCAAGAAAAGTCGTTTGGAAACAAAGACAGTACTAAAAAAAGGCGTGATTGTGTCAATTTGAACTGAACGACATTGGTTGCCTCCATACCAACTGATGGCACTAAGAAGGTAACTTTTAGAACATGTAAATGGAAAGTCTGTTCTGAAAAAGAGGTTTTCTGATACTTGCATAACATTTGTGACAGGCTGGTAGTTAAAAAAACCCAAACACAAGAGACACCTGCACCAATGTTTCTTATTGATATGTATTTTTAAAATACAAATACAATACAAACAGAGTGACAAACTGTGCTAAATTAAGTGACTGCTACACCCTTTGAGTCAGTCATGATCTAGGGCTTGCAAAAAAATGTATTCACTTGATACATTAATAAGAAATAAAAATACTAATGTATCAAATGACAAACAAAAACGCCTGAAGGATCAAGACAAAATTAATACCAAGTAGTGTTTCATTTACATGCCTGAATTTCTTCTCTTCTTACCCAGCACCAAAGCCATTTTCCTCTATTTTCAACCTACATAAATTATGAAACACACTCAGGTTTCAATTATTCTACTTTTGAGGTGAAGAGTTCCCCACACACACTCAGTTATAGGTGAATTAAGGATTTTACTTATGATTGCCACCTTTTTTTTTCCCCCCATATTTGGCAGAAAGCAGGTTACACTAAAGCTCTATAGCGGACAAATAGCTAAACAAAATCCCCATTAAAGTGTCCTGCAGACAGGGGCCTGGGGGTGGAAGGATGGCCACTTGACAGAGAAAACTAGAGAAAAGGTTTAGTTGAAGACTAACTGCTGCTTAACTACACTCAAATGCACACAGAATTACTGGAATTAAGATGGAAGCTGCAAATTTTGTCCCTAGAGGAGCCAAGTAAATGCAAATGAGGAGGGAACTGTAAGACTCGCTCTGTGCGAGGCCTAAAGTAGCCACAATCCATATTACAGTAGGAGCCACCTTAAGATTTTTTGACTATTATGCACTCCCTCTAAATTTATGCACCGAAGCACTTATGTAACACTGACAGCTGACAGGAACATATGCATTCCTATAGCATGTGGTCCTAATCCATATCACAGGCCGTTTTCACTCCCACGTTTTGCCATAAGGTTTCTCAAACTGGAGCCATGGACGTTTTGTAAAAGATCCATACAGAAAGCACCTCAGGAAGGCCACAAATGTCCTGCCGTAAGCTGCCTACACAGCAATTTCTAAATGTCTGTCCTCGAAAACTTGGCAGCCTGTATGGATCGGAGGAGGTCAAAGGCTTATTCCTTCCAGATGACCAAAGTCCGCCGGGCCAGGCCGATCTACGGTACAAACGCGCAGGAGCAGGTCCTGCAGAAGACACCCACCACCCCAACCCACGGCCACGAATTCCTCTTCCACGCCGCTATTCCCTCGGGAGGCGTCTGAAGCCGGAGGGGGGGGAGGCAGGGTAGGAAGGGCTCGTCCCCGTTGCCATCCGAGCAGGCTGGGCTGAATTGCCGAGCTGCGCGGCTCCCACCCCGAAAATACCCCGGTACACGAGGCCCCAGCTCTGCCGCCCCGCAGAGGCCCCCTCCGCCAACAAGAAACCCTGACTGGCGGGGTCCTGTACCAAGGATCCCTCCCCCCACCTTAACACCTCCTCAATCAACCCCTCACGAAGGGCTCTACGCTAATTCTGCTCCCCGGGCCGCGGAGACAACGCGAGCAGCTCCCCCCACCCCCCCCGCCGGCCTCCCGCAACCCTCTCCGCCCCCTCCGCTTCGGCCCCCTGGAAACGTAAGGGAAAAAGGGAAGAAGAAGAAAAGAGCCCGAGCATGAAAGCCGCCTGCACCACTTACAGCTGGAAAAAAAAAGACGAGCAAGCCCCGTGTCCGCCCTGCGCACACAAACAAAATGGCGGGCGCGAGGGAGCGCGGAGAAACTGCTTCCTCCTCGCCTCCCTCTCTCTCTCCCACTCTCGCGGCTTCTGCGCGGCGTGACGTCAGACGCAGAGCCCAGCGGGCTGGCGTAGACTAAAGGCCGCCCCCTAGCGGAGGTGAGGGGAGGAGGAGGAGGAGGAAAGAGCCGAGCCGCTGACAGGCACGGAGGGGATGGCAGAGGCCCCGCCCCCTGGCGGAGAGGCCCCGCCCCGGAGGCGAGGCCCCGCCCCCGGATGAGAGGCCCCGCCCCTGAGGCGCGGCAGTCGCGCCCATCATGGCGGCGGCCCTGAGGGGAGCCGGGCCCTGCCCGCTCGGCCCCGCTCACACGCCTCGGCCTGGCCCTTCCCCGCGCCCCTGTGGGGGAAAGCTTGTAAGCTGCTTGAGGTCCCATGAACAGGGACCCAAATTCATGCAGGGGTTCAAGCAGCGAGCCCGGGTTCAAAGGCTACCACCGAGCTGCAGGGCCCGCCTTCCTCTGGTGCCAGCGTCGGCCCTGAGCGTTGTTGCCTCGTCAAACGGGTTGAGCAGTGCAGAAATCACACCGCCAATTAACTCCTCCTGATGAACTCGCCAAACGTTGTGTTCGAGCAGTTTGGTGTCCAGGTTGCTTGCGCTGTTAGGCCTGGCTTCACGCTCGCAATGTTTTAAGAGCAGCTCGCAGGTAGATGCCAGGGGAGCCGTTCCTGTGTGATGCTAACAGGCAGTACAGTAAAATCCTAATAAAATTGATTATCCGCCCAGGTCAGCAGCTCGCAACTGCCCCTTCCTCCGTGAGTAATTGCTCTGACCCCTGAAACGGGGGTATGTGCTTTGCTGAGCACACGGGAATCGCTCTTCCCTAGTCCTGGGATGGAGCCGGGAGAGCGGCAGCGGTGTTCCCTGCGGAAGGCAGGGTGCTGGGCCTGGCCGCCCCTGCGGCACACTGCTGGTGCAACCCCTGATTCATACCCGTAGAAAGGTGAATCAAGCCTAGTCATGTGCGTCCGGCAGAGACAAATGCTTGCTCCGAGAAAAGCAAAACCCTGGTGTCACAGGTCTGAATTAATGCAGTACTGTACAGTGGAAAAATACTATTAGCAGCTCCTCTAGCAGTCATTCAGACAGAGTATTAAGTATACCCAAAGAGATGGCTTTAAAGTGAAGAAAAGCAAACCCAAAACGAGGCAAAAGTGGAACTGAAACACAAGCTCCAGATTTACTAACTCACAATGTTTTATCTGGGGAAAATTACAAATCTCTGAAGGCTAGGGGATAAATTGAAAATTTCCCAAACTCAGTGACTCCCAGAACAATTTTGGCAAGTTCTGCCTCTAATACAACAAGATTTTGCAACTGCAGCAAAAAGCAGAGTATCTAAGGTCTAGTGTACTTTTTATTGAGCAAGTGCTGGTGTCTTTTAATGTTAGTCTCCCAAAGTATTAGCAAATGGTACTACAATGAAGACATAAGTTTGGTTTCGTCATTTTGAAGTTTTCATTAGAATTTATTTGCCAGTGAGCTTAAGATAAGCATCTAGACATGGTTTGCACTAGAGTGAAAATCCTGTTTCTCTTCTTATTTTTTTTAGGAAGAGAAACTAAGATACAGAGCATCGACAGCTGTTTGTTGCCACGTGGTTTTTAAAAAAACCCTTTTACCTCATAATCCTTGTCATATACCAAATCTGTCAATGCCAAATATGGCTTTGGTGCCAGAAGTTTACTATTTCTCATTCAGCATGTAAATAATTGGTTATTATTTATAAAACTAGCAATACCATCTACAAAGTGTTAAGAGTTTTCCCAACATCCACTGATACATCCCCTGCCTGAGGAATTGTCTCAGACAGCAAACAGCAGAAAACAGAGAGAGGAATAAAATTATATATACACAGAGAGTGAGCATGCACACATGAACATGTAGAACCTATCCACTGACCTGACACTAGCCAACTGTACCAGATAATTACAGTTTCTCACTGATTTCTTTCTCCACGAGGAATGATTAGGAAGGGTATATGGATTTTATGGAAAGTTTCTTGCTGAAAGGCTGATGACAAACCAGTGGCTGGTATCCCTGGTAGGGCAGAGAAGATGGGATGTGACAGGATCACGTTAACTGCCTTCCCGGCCTCACTGCCTCTTCTAGGGTTTTGCTAAGTCTTACCTTTGCTATTTTTGTCTTCCCGTATAAATAGACAACAGGCCCTCCAACAGGGTATAGCAACTCAGGGACAGTTTGGGGAAGTCTCATTTAATGGGAAAAAATAAGCTAATGCTGAAGACACTATCAGAACTGACTACTTTGACACAAGAAAATTTTGGTTCTAGGGTATTTTGATTCTCTCCTGTCGGGAAGAAGGATCTTCAGCCTGGAATAGAAGGGGTGGAAATAACTATTGTTCATTATGAAAATGCAATGAATGGGAGCTAGTAAAAATTTCTCAGTTTCAGTCAGAGGTTTTCAGCTGACTTGAAAGAGGAATAAATCTCTCAGAAGTTAAGAATATTTAGCTTTTTGTTTTGAACCTTTTTGAAGAAGAAAAGGGGTATATAAAAGTTGTACCACCTTCACGTCAAATATACATAACCAAAAGAAATTTCACTCTGAAGCAAAAGCTTTACAACAGATTTTATAGAAAGTAGCCCCTATAGACAAGTTGCAAAGCAGTTTCAGCTATTGCTCCGCATGCTGAACAAAGTGCTTTCAAAAATACCTCTATAGACATTCAAAAGAAAAGCAGTATTGAAAGCAGTTAATTTTCCTTCCTGTTCAGGAGATGGCAGTGGAGACCCAGCAGTAGAGAGATGTCAGCTGGAATTTATGTGGTATTTCAGAGAAGGGTAAAGTCAGGAGAAATTCATTGGCCACGACAAAGTTTTGTAGTGCAAAAAAAGCAACAGCCCCTGTAGAAGTGGCCATTTTAAAGATAGGAATAATCTAATGGTGAAGAATCAAATTAAAGAAATTCAGTCTTTACTAAACTGCAAAGGAAAGTCATCTGAGTGTAGTTATAGCTACTTCTGCTGTCAACCCTTATGGTATTTACTGTTGTTTATATGAGATATTTCCTTGTTTAATTAGACTTTACAACACCAAATGTATGCACAACTTGAGGAGAGAGTAACACAATGCAACCACGTTTTAGATTGCTTTGTACAGCAGAATACTTTACGATTCAGTGCAATTATCCTGGTGGGACACATTTGTGTATGTATGAAAAGCTATATTCGAAACATTTGCTTCGAAATGCAATTTTATATGGTGCCTCTTTCAAACACTTTACAACAGTTGGTGATCCATCATCACAGCAGCTATTCAGGAGACGTTAAATCTCATTTAGTTTTCTCATTGTTCGAATACACAATTTAAAGGAGGGGTTGTCTGCCTTGCCCAAAGCCTCAGAAAGATTCAGCGGCAGAGCCAGAAATTCCTGGCTTTCAGAACTTCCAGGGTTGTGCTTGCTTTCTCTTAACAAAAGATGTATTGGTTTTGTTTTTCCTCCCTGTGGTTAGCATCAGAGGGTGGTTGAATAGTGGTTGTGCTTTGCCTTTAGTTGTTTATGGATTTCTGCAGTTCCATGGTTTGGTTTTTATACCGATGGAGAGAATTTCGTAGATTCCCCATTGGGTGGTACCAGCTGTAGCTTTGCTTGGGAGCTCAGGGACAGAGTAATGACAATACTGTTTATAAGGGACTGAACTGAATTGGGATGGAAAAACCACCAGGAGCACTTCTAAGATATATGAGGGAAAATATATTATTAATTTCACAAGATATATGAGTGAAAATATATTATTAATTTCACAAATCACTATAACTACTGATCAAGGGAGCCAGTGTCCTAGATTATTGTGGCATATGTAAATTCGAAGAGATAATAGGAGCTTGGATGGGTGGATCAGCAGAAAGGCAAAGTGAGAACCCACTGACAGTATATTTCTACTCTATGAGAGTTTATTTCTGAAAAGGATAATTTTAAAATAGATTTTTTTTTTCCAGATTATGCATTAGAACAGAAAAATGCAAATATTCAGCCAGGTCAAACAGAACAAGATATGGTTATGGCTAAGGGACACATTTTCCTTGTTAATGAGTTATTAGAATTTTTCTTAGAAGAGCAGTGACCCAGAAACTTTGTGTGGACATGGGCACTTGTGCTCATTCACACATGCATTGGTGAAAAGTTGTGGCCAAATAATACGATGGTTCTCTCTGAGCTGTGACCAGTGGCAGACTGGAATTGCCTACACTCAGCATGTTTGCACATTGTATTAAGATATTCAGGGCAATCGAAGCACCCTGCTGTAAACAGCTGGCAGATTGCCACTCAGGCAGGATGTTTTCTCTCCAGTGTTTAGACTGGTTTTTACTTTGGTAATATACAGCATGATTGTCCAGCTGGGATCACCTTGGGCTGAGCTGACCTGATCCATTCCCTTTTATTGCAAGGCTCGCAGGGACGGTCGAAACTTGGACTTTTGTCACTCTCTGTGGCACAACTGAGGAGCGAGCCTTCTGAGGATTGAAATGTTTTAGCCTAATAAAGACTTGGGGGGCTTGACACTGGGAAGCCCGAATAAGCTACAGTTTACAGGAAATTCAGCCAGATGACTTAACAGGCCCTTTTGGCAAGAGCTCCGAGACAGTAAGAACGCTGTGCTGCACATCACACTTCTGCAGGCTTTGGGGTCTGCGACACTATTTCCGCAGAGCAGAAGTCCTCACCTGGTAACGGCAGGCAGACCCAGGCTGTGCTGAGTAGGAGCAAGACACCTGCAGGAGCAACGGGGTGCAGATGCCCAAGGTTACATCGAGGAAACTCCACCACTTACGCCTACACCCGAGTTCCACCTGTGAGCCTCTTTCTTTTTTCTTTAAAAGAATTTTAAGCTACTCGAAGCAAGCATGTCTATTACTGTACATTATTACTGAAATGGGTCCCTCGCCTCAGTAGAAGCTCTCGGTTTACTGCAATACAAATAATAAAAGAACACATTTAAACATCAGTTGTATCACAGAATTTTATAGGAACAGACTAAAAGTACTCAGGCACAGTCTCAGCTTTTTCCTCTCATTATGAAGAAGTTTTGAGTCTATGATTCCTGTTTGGGAAAATACTTTATTATGGGAACTAAGAGACTGCCTCTTTTCCTTGCAGTGTACATGCAGTGCAATGTTCTGAATGTGTGAGGATGAAGAGAGAGGCAGTAAAGTGGAAACAAGAGGGAGAGCAGAAAGCACAGGTACTTTTGTGCCCACATGCATATTCATGCATTGCTGTGCAGGCAGGGACATCTTTGTATTTTTGGAATTTCAGAGCAACCCCAGTTTCTTCACAGCCTAGCCTGTAGATTTGTAGCTGCTGAAATCCCTACGATAAATAAAACTAAAGAACAAAATCCACACAGCTGAGCCTTTTTTTAATTATTATTCTTATTTGACACTCACATTACAAAATTTAGAAACCATAGACAGTTCAGGCAAACTGTTAAAACACAGTATAAATTAGGGGGGTTTAATATATAAATTCTATACATAGGTAAGTTAGCTCGAACATGACTGACAAAAGGATTTCATAACAATCTTACCACAACTGTATAAAAAGGCATGGGAATAGGATGGGCACTATAATCATGAATGCAGGTTAAGACATTTTCCACAACAGCTATAAAGCGTAACAATGACCATGCTATTCTTGCAGTGTTTATGTGGGGTACAGTATGCATATTACCATTAACATTTTGCAAGATCTATGTACAGTCACATAATCATAACAGCCACTTTCAAGTAACTTTACTGTTTCCTGCCTGTGCAATTAATAAAGTGTCGTTATTTGTTCTGAGGACTTCTAACAAAGCTACATGGTTTGAGTATTATGGATGGTAGAGGAATTTCAGTTTCACCTGAAAATGCTAATTATAACATGAAATTGCTTAATTTAAAGAAAAAGATACAGGAAAAGCACAGCTCCTCATTACAATCACTCACATGATCAGTATATACCTGGTTTTAATCCATATTTATTTCCTAGCTTGATTCTTTTTAAAAACCAAAATGATAATTTAGTTTTGATTTTTCTAAGCACAGCTGTAGAAAGGAGTTACACCAGAAGAAACATGAAACTAAAATCTGGATATTTTTATGGGGTAATTTTTTGAAAGGACGTGCTTCCCAGGGAACCCTAGATGTGTCACTCGACCTTTGAATTTCCCAATCTGAAAATAAGGACAGTTCTGCTTACCCATTCTTACTCTGTGCTTCTAGGTCTGTGACTAAATGTTTTAGAATAGTATGTTCTTGGAGTTTAGGTTTAAGACAGCTGGTACTGTCACTGTCACTGTAAGTGAAAAAATATTAAAATCTGATTTCTCACCTTTATAAGCTGATGAACACTTGCTAAGAGTTCTGAAACCCAGAGGATAATTTATTTTCCATCTGTGTTGCATACTAGCAATGGTCTTTTTACAGACAGACTCCTAAGGGAAGTACTTGTACATTTGTAAGAATCATATCTTGACATACTTGAATTTAATAGCTCTGTGTGTGCATCTTTCACTAAGTTTTAATAATTAGGAAGATTCTATTGGAACAATTCCTTCTAGTTCAAGGCGAGGACAGACTGTAAGTGATAAACCAACTTGGGCTGTTATGGAAATACATGTGATGTCAACTGTCCAGACTACAGCCCCCGTCTTCTCAACTCTGTTTACCCATGGGCCAAATATCAAGAACCATCACATGTTTAGTTGTTTCAAAAACACTGGAATTTTAGAAACATAATTAAATAATGAAAGCAGTGATGTAGTACTGACCAGTAACAGTTCACTGAGGAAATCACATTTCTCTGAAAGGTAGATGGACTGGAATTTTCTGGTCAGAAGTCCATTAAGTGGGCTTTGCACATTTTAGGAGGAAGTTCCTGTACAGATATTTAACTTATAGGACTCATGAGCTCTGAACTCTAAGTCTTCTGCATTCAAGAACGCCTGGGAATATTGCTGTACTGCAGTACTAGTCTGGGTTGGCAGTTTTAGGGCCACAGGGATGAAGGGGGAAGGACTCCTATTCTGTTATGACAGCTCTGGAGTATGATTACAGAGCCCTTGTATGGCAGAGAACTAGAAAAATGTTCCTATGGCATTTTGCAAGAGCTGTTTATGGAGCAAAACACCGCTTCTGTGGAGGGAAAGTCATCAAGGGAAGAGTGAGCAGTTTAAGCCACTCTGCATTTACAGCATTACAGTCTGTGTCTGGCCACAGTGCAAGGCAGGGCATCTAGACAGCAGTTACTCATACTTAGCTTTTTTTCTGTAGCTGAGGTTATAGCCTAAGTTTCAGTGTCTTGCACCCATGCAGAGTGCATGAAATACGACCCATACAAGCTATTAGCTTCTTACCTACATCTTACATAATGTAAAAATGCAGGATGTAATGCCTTGTATGAGCATTAGCTTAATGTATTTAGTATTTTTTGCATATCTGAAAATATGCAAAAAGAATTGTAAAATAAATTAATACAAAACAGATTAGCCTCCAGATCTGTTCCATCGAATAAAAGGTAACTGGTTTGCTGCCTCCTCTGCTCAGCTCAGAGCTCAGCTGCTCCACACAGCAGCTAACAGTGGTTGCAGGGAAAGGGACACACTCTAAGGCAGTGTGCTTTCTTTCCAACATACCCAACATTAAAACAAAAGTATTGGTACAGCTTTCTGCATCAGTATTTCACTGTATTCTCTCCTGCCTTAGCCTGCCCAGCTGCTATTGATATTAATAGGAAAATATACACAGGTATCTTGTTCCACTCTGCTGCCATGCTGTGAAATATAAAAGTTAACAACCATCAAGATATTTCTCATAATTTTTTTAAGGTCTTATTTTTCCATGTTGCTTAGATCTTAAAATCTCTGTCAACTAAGTAACGAATTCCTCACTGTTTCAAGTCCTCTACAGGAACTTCTTTTAGTTCGAAGAATTTTCTTGTACTCATTCTGTTGGATGGGTAAGGAAGTAGGTTTTGCCCAAGGTGAACTTCCAAGAACTTCCTACCTTTAAAAGGGATGTGTCCCAGCATCAGAAACCTAAGAGTACAGGCTCAGATATGAATTTGCATGTCAGCATTGTACAGGATCATCTAATCACCTCTGCATCCCCCTGTTAGTGTATGTGCTGCCATACGGACACCAGATACGTGTGCGCTGTTCCCCAGCCACAGTTCAATAATGCCCTGCACCAACTACTGAGGTAATTTCACTCAACAGATAATGTTAAAAAGGACAAAAGAAAAGAGAGTCTTTGGCCCACAGTTGAGCCTCTGAGCAGTGACAAAGGGGCTTTTCCCTGTTTGCTTGTCACTCCTTAATACCATTCTGCAATTACAACAATGCAAATAATCAGTTCACAATCAAAGGGGTTTTAATTTCCAGTGAAAGAGACACCTGAGACAGTAAGGCTAATTTCTACCAGTCTAAAAAGAAAAAAAGGTGCTTAAAGCCAGAAAGTCAAATTTTGCTCTCAGACGTGAATTAATACATTGGATCAGGTTTAGTCCTTGAATTTGCTGCTGAAACTTCAACAATGTCAAAGAAAACTTTTGCTAAGGCTGGATTTTCACCCTATTGTGTGTAACCTGCCCATCTGAGAGTTGCACCTGGCTCAAAATAAAGGCCAGGGACTATACCAGTTGTCAATGCAATTTAATCTCTATGACTAAAACTGTACTATAGTTAATAACTGTAGGACTGCTACAAAGCCCATCCAAATCAATTGCAGTTTTTCCTCTGCCACGTCGCTCTGCTGGGGATCAGTCTCATTCTATGGAACACAGTCATTGCTGGGCCAGATACTGTTAACTGTGTAACATTTTTATACTGATATGCATAACAATATCTTTTCTACTAACATGTCTTTTTATTGATAACTCTAATTACATATTCAGTAATCTGAGCTCTGTTCTAAACTGGATTTACAGTCATGTGCAAACCAGTGCTCATGTGCTTTAATAAAAGGTGCATAAACTATTGCAACAAAACATGACAAAGTAACCAAGGTATCAGTAAGGGACTGGCTTGATTTTGAGTAATTATCTTATCACCACTGACCACATCATAAAATATTTTCAAGCTGAGAAAGATACCTCTATGCTTTAATTGCTTCTTATTTCCAGTGTTTTAGCAGCTATGCCCACACTTTGTCGAAGTGCCATTTCGGCCGTGGCTGGGATCACAATTTGCTTCCAGATCTGCACGTCCTCCATCCGCACGGGGAGCTCCCAGCCAGCTGTAGGACAGCACTGTGTTAACTGCCCAACAGAGCAATAACGACGCGCTAAACTCAGCATACTCTGGTGCACAGGGTTCTTCTGGGCTAGACTCCTTTCAAGAGTGTTTGCCTGCAAAATTCAGTCATGCCCGGCAGACCTACATCCATCCACCTTGAATTAGGTAATGTGATTGATGCTGATGTGAAATTGAGGGCAAGATTGTGTGATTGAGTGTCTTTTGAAAGGCATTGAGCAAGTTCACCTCCTGACTTCAACACAAGCTGAAGGCACGCAATTCCCTCACAGTTTTTCACTAGGCTTTTTATCCAGCCCCACGTTGCAGAATGGCACACTCAAGAAATGAAAAAACAGGACTTTTGCTACCACTCTGATTACGCTAGAGGAGGTGCAGAAGTGATTTCATATATTTGGGTCTTTTAACATATTGCTGTATACACAGAAGCTAAGTTAAATGCTTCTGAAAGACTCTGTGTCATATATTCACATCTTACTAGCTTAGGGTTTTGATACTAACTCTAGACCTATAGCTCTAGTTTTGCTCTGTTCTCTGTGTAGCATTAGTTCAAAGCAGTTGTCAGACAGGTGAATCCACTGAAAAAAGTGGAATTAGAAAGCTATGACATCATTACTAGTAACTTGTCTAGATGTTAGTCTAATGACTACATGCCTTACAGTGGCTTAGTGCTTGGTATTAAGTGATATTGCTTTCTTTTCAGCATGGTAGGAGTTCTTTACACCTTTATAGTAAGAAAACATTAATTATTGGAGGTTCTTTTTCTCATTTTCATGTAATGTTACTACATTTTTGGAAGAAATCTATTCCCCAAATTGTCATCCTTTGTTTTCAGTTGTACTTGTGCTTTGTAAAACCTGTTGGTAAAGCAAGGTGCTAACCACTCCTGTCTGGAGTTGTACGCCCTAGTTAAGCCAAATATGAATTACAAATGCAACTGACAGCTGTAACTTAAGGCTTTACACTGTTTCTATTTAAATCGATAGGATTTTAGCCACGAAATTATCTGAAGACAAGCTATGATTAGTAAAGTCTGTTTTTTAAAAGTGCCCTCTTCTCATTTTAAGTTGCTGTGTACTCTCATCTCCAAGCCGTTTTGCAAAGAGCAGCCAGTGTCTCTGGAGATCTGATACTACAGATCAACATGCCATGGACCTCTATAAAGCAATAATTGCCTCAGCGTTCATCAAGAGATGAGGATGTTTAGCACCTCTGAAAAAAGACCTTTTAAAAATGTGTGACTACATAAAGGCTTAAAGATAATTTGGTGCTCCTGAAAGTGCCACTAAGCCCTTAATACCTACCTACATCTGACCTTTATGCTTCCATTTTAAGCACCGAGGTTTGAAAGTTTTGGACTATGAAAGTGGTTTAGTTTGCAACAGCGATAAACTTTATGAGATCTAATTTAACTCATACTTACAAAATTGCCTGAATTCATGGAAGGTGCCCAAGAACACAAAGTATTATCATGAGAAATCACATTTTGATTCATCTTCAGGGTGTTAAAATCTCAGCTGTACCAGCCTCTGTTGGCTCATTAGAAAAGGAGTGAGGATTTGCATTTTAAAAAACAGGTTTTAAGAAAGGGCCCATCCACCTACATTGGGTTTCAGATAAATAAAAAAACATTTCCACTATGAAGTCACACTGTGCCTGTTAAAAAGATGCAGATATTAAGAAAAAAAATGACCATTTAGCAAACACACTTAAGCACTAGTATTGTTGTAGATATGTTTATGGTTATTGCTCTGAATTTGGTTGGAATTTAAGAGGCTTTTAATAGCATCATTTTGGAAATAGTTCTGCGTGAAGGAATGCTTTCATGTCTGTGTTTCTCTGTATAGCTCTCAGCTCCCATACAAAAATTAACAAACAGCATATTAACAGTATTACCAGAATAGTGATCATTCCCTGGCTGGAATGATGTTGTACCATCCTTACACTTAGTTCTTCCATACAAAGCTTGAGTAAACACAAGGCATTTTTATATTCTCTCTGATTGAATTCACGTGCTGACAGACCTATACGAAAAGGAGAACTAAAGTTTTGCCTCAAGCCTCTACGTATGCAAATCTAGAAGAAGCTGTTCTGCTCATCTCAGCAATTGCAAGAGCAGTGGATTCCAGGTGGCCGTGATCCGGACTGCACAGGTTTTCACAGATCGTAACCCAACATAAGAACTGCGCTGCAGACACTACAGACCTTTAGTATATCACATACAGCTCAATTGCCAGAGCTGCCTTCAAACACTAGATCACCAATGCCTCACGTTTCATCAACTCACTCAGGCCTCGAGAACTTCTGAGGGCTGGCAGAGGGCAGGAACATTTCCACTTCTCGGGCTAAATGCGTAGGCCAACACAGCCAGGTTTTGTGATTAGACTAACTTTTCAAAACACCACAGCCACTTGGAATCACTCTGTAGTGAAATGAAACTACTACTGATCTCAAAGAAAGGGTTACGTCCTTCTGTTGCAGACAGAGAAAGACTGGAACATCTGAAAAGGCCAGCATCAAGTTAGCAATAAAATGCAAAGTTCAATATCATGTGGCATTTAGGTTTAAATTAAGCTTTTTGAGGTCTTTTCTGGGGCAGGTAGGAACATTCCTTCCACATACGATTAGTCTACTGTTAGGGCTTAGTTTTGTATCTAGTATTCATATAGTTCATTATCATTTAATATATGTGTTACAGTAGCACCTTGATTACTGTACAACTTTAAACACAAGACATAGTCCCCACTTCATATTACTTGTAAGGAAATGGTGAACATGGTTTAGATCCTAAAAATAAAAAGAGAGAAAAATGGTTATCTGCTCATGAATGACAAATTCTTTAGTGCATTCATTCTAGTCTGAAACCCTTTGTCTTCTTAAAGCATACCATGTAGTTCCCAAATTCAGAGCAATTACCACCCCCATCCTCTTAGTATCATGTTGCAAAATAAACAGTACTGTATTATTGGAACCTGATAGATTTTTTTTCAAATGGTAATGCAGTATCTTTTTTCTTTAAGTGTGATAAAACCCTCTAAAAGATGCAACTCAGCATCAACGAAACTAGGGAAAACACTACGTACATTAAACAGAGGTAAGCTGAGTCCAGAGTCAGTTGTTTCTTCAGTTCAACTTTAGATGTGGGGGGGTCTTTAAGCAATACCATCTACACTCTGTGCCCTCCTCAGATCTGCCAAGATTCACAGTAAGAAAAGCAACGACAGTGGTGGGAAGAATAACTAAGCCATAGCCATACTTCAGATTGTTCTCTGTAAAAATTCATGGGGTTTGTACGACTGTCCCATGCTGATGTGGTCTATATGTGACATCCGTGTATACCTATGAGCGAGCAATGTCAGTTTTCATCTGCTGGAAGCTTATACCTGTAGCAGTCAGTGCTTTGTTCAACAAGGCTGGGGGACTGCTAATGTAAGATTAAGTTCTTCTTTCTTCATTCAGCAATTAACCAGATTGCTGCTGTGTCCGTGTTTGATTTAATTTTACAATCCTCAGAGGGTTTAAAGAGCTGCTGCTGAAGCACCTGCTTCTGAAATATTCATGTGTATTTTTTGCTTTCCTTTTTTTATACTTTTCCGTTCTCTTTTGCAGTACCATGGTTCTCCATGTTCCTGATTTTCTTACGTTTTCCTTCAGAGGCAAAAGTTACAGTGATCCTGACGCAGTTTGGGCACAGCCACAAATAGTCTGTTTGTCCTTCCTCTCTCTGTCTTAGTTAGAAAAGCGTCATTGTGCACACAGTTCTGTTGATTTTAGTGGATGAATCCAGTTCATCCATCATGTTAGGCAGTCAAAAAACCCAACAAAAAACTCAAACAAAAAAATTGTCTAAATCCCAAACAGGCATCTTTGGAATCAGTAGTGCAAAATGTTTGCGGATTTCTTTTCCATGACCTACTGCAATAATCTCTTAATCTTCAAGTCTTTCCTAAAATAGTGGATCTGTAAATTTAAAACATAAGAATAATGAAAAAAAAGCAAATATAAAGGTGAATTGGTTTTTTTTTTTTTTAAAATCACTCTCTTCAAATTCTCACTTATACCAAACCATTATACATCTCTTATAAGAGATGTAAACTGTAGGAAGATCCAGTTAACCTAGGGCATTTTTCATCTACGGCAGGCCTCTTTTGCATGGGTACAGCACTCTATAAATGCACAAATGGAGGGTATTCTTTAAATGGTGGATAATTTGAGATTACGATTAGCTTTTATCAGTGCAGCCTCAGCTCTGTAGATTAGCTTTAAGTGGAAAAGACCTCCATCAGAGGTCACATTTTAAATGTCAGCACTTTACAAGTTTTAACTATCAGTGCAGCATTTTGGAGGTACTGATAAAATGAGTGGTTACCTTAAGGATTTCCACCTGTCTTTTTCTGTCTGGTTTTCCGGACTTTCACTTTCATAGGAAGCCAGATACAAACCTGGAAAAGGTAAATATGTGTTATCCCAACAGCAACAGTAACCCCCTATCCCTCTGCATTCTCCTATGTCCTATACTGTAACACACAGCAAAAGAAACTTTAAAACTTCATGGTCTGCCAGGTAGCTGGTCATCAGTAGGACACTGATGTTTAGCTCACATGTCTACCTTTGGAAAGCCGTTAGGTTAATTTTGATGGAACAGCAAAGAAGCCTAGAGTTAAAATATGTTAGCATGACCTTCTTATAACAATATTAAGCAGTTAAATGGTCTCTGATTTTGCATATAGAGCTCTGGGCCTATTTACTCCATCACAGCACTGCTACCAAAGTGTTATATGAACATTAAAAAAGAGAGACTGTGAGAGCTGACAGCTAAACAAATAAACTTTTTTAAAATTAAGGATATTCCCATCACTTCACACAACTTTATCTTCCTCGATCTTTTTAAAGCTTATGGGGACATGGTATCTTAAATGTATACAAAACACCCTCAAGGTAAGAATGAGTTACAGAAACCAGAGAGGGAACAGAGTAGAAGAAAATAAACAGGTCTTTTTTTTCCTGCAAAACTGTGCACTGTAGGAAGCATTTTATGACACCAAAATGTGTCTAGGCTGTAGAGTCTCCTCTGCAAAAGCTGTCGGTACATTAATATCTCACTGTCTTCACAGAATGTTTAAGTAGGCTGTGATTTGCATTCACACGCATCTCCTCATTTGACTGTTTTAGCGATGCTTTATTCTTTAATGCTGGAATCATCTCAGTATTCAAGTCTGTGCTACAATTCAATTGCATTTTAATATTCAAGTGTTGGCCTGCTATTCTGCCACGCTGTGACAAGTGTAGTACAGCTGCATTTCACATACCACTGCTGCGTCTCTCTCATATATTCTCCCACCTTTTACTCAGGGCAGGTCTTTCTGCTCTGCACTGCCCCTGGGTAACAGGGGAGGCCTGCTGTGGTTTCTGCAAAGGGCATCTCCTGAAAGCAGTATGAATATAGGGGAGGGCATGAGAGAGAAAGTCTGCAAACAATTAGTGGGTTGAGGTCATCCTTTTTTGGTCCAGCAGCCTGAAAACTGTACTTTTACCCTTGACTTTCACTTTCTGTCCCTTTAGAGCCTAAAAACAGAACAAATGCCTCCATCCTATCTCCTTTCAATATGTATTACTTTAATCACATTAATTATTCTATTTTGGCAGTCATTCTTCTCAGGATTTAGGCAGGATTTTTGAAGCAGTATTTTGTGTTCTGAAGTAGTCCGTGAAATAAAAACTGTCTGGTCTGATTAACTTGGATTAGTACAGAAAACGGCCTATAGAATCAAGAAAAAATAAACCCAACACCAGTATAGCTTATGGGAATATAGCTATAGACAATTCTCTGCGTGACAATGTACCAAGAGGCAACTGACACAAACCAATATGAAATGACAGAGTCTGACATGCTGGATACCAAACTGAAGAGGACAGATAAGTAGAAAAAGACAATCAGAGAAACAGCTTCAGAACAGGGCTTTCATAGCTACAGCTTAAATGAATTACTAGAAAAGATTTTCCTAAAAATTCTTTTCTGTAGATAACATATTTTTTGCTGTAGTAGAGGAGGCCAGCTGGACTACCATGGCCCTGGGCTGTGCTCGCTGAAGGGATGACAGCGTTGGTTTGCCGAAGAGATTAGTTCTGGCTCCATCAATCACGGAATGAGCGGCTAAGGGACAGCTGACATTCACAGCAGTTCACGACACCGTCGTGTGGCCTCTTTTTGTGACTACAAAAATAGGGCCACAGTGGCAACTTCCTAGACAGGGCCTTATAGAGAAGTTATGGACAAGAGAAAAGCAAATCAGGCAGCAGCTTCATGAGCTAGAAGGTTACATTTGCAAAACCATGTTGATAGACTGGGGATAAACAAGCTGTGTGACAGGAAAGCTAGAAAGGAACCGGGACTGGTCAGTGAGAGAGGTCACCAAAACACGGGTCAGGGTGTTAATTAGTAGTGATGAAGAGACATACTTTCAGTGATAAGAGATTGTACAGAGTCTTACCATCTTCAGTAAAAATGGGAGCAGTATGCAAGTAGTGGATGATGTTAGGGTCTTGTTCAAAGGGACATTCCACTTGCTTCCATGTTATAAATTCTCCTACTTGCTTAGCCAGTTCCAGAAATTTCTGTAAACATAAAACCATTCCACTCAGATACAGTAAGATTATCTCATGAAAACAAACACATCCAAGCAGAAGACTGGGATCCAGGATCCATAGTGCCAACCACAAAGACATTAGAAGACAAGAGCCTCGTATGTTTTAGATGGGTACATTTTCACAGTCCATTTAGAGGGGCTAGAGAGAGGAAAGGGTGTGCTACGGTTCTTCTTACAAGCCGTTGCAGTTTGTACTTAAATGAAAACGTATCCATGAACAAAGTTATGGGTTACACACGTATACTTAGGAATAGAGGACATAAGCTTTGATGGAACAGGAGGGAGCAGAATTAGATATAAATTACACAAAGTGGAGTGACTCCAACACCTCACAACTCTTTAGGCCTTCTAACAGTTTTGACACAATTTAAGGCGATGTCAGGCTCAGTGTTTCAGGCATTACTCACTCTCTCACAATGCCAATAACTGAAGGAGAAATTTAATGCAACCCAAGTGGCACCGAAATGATTTACAAAGAATTTGAGAGCTCCAGAACTATTTTCTCATTGACACTGGGCAGTTCTTTCGGAAGCACCTCATCCCTGCCCCGTCACCGGAATGCAAGAACACGGCCATCACAACGCGGAACACCCGAGTGCCACCAGCAACCAGTCGTACAAGCGTAAAACCCTCCGCTCCAGCAGAGAACTGGGGTTGCTCAGGATGCACGACGAATACTGCCTAGTGCCAGGGCTGTGGGGGAACATAAATACTTCTAATGCATTTAATAGAAATTCTTCTGTGTAAAACCTACAGGCAGGGGAGAAGACATTCAAATCCTTACATCAGCGGCATGACATTTACCTCATGGACACAGTGATTCTGCACTCTATGTGTAATTCTGCTTGTATTCTAATTTTTCTTTAATGACCTCAAGTAATTTATGTCTTACTTTGCCAAACCTCTTTATTAAAAATAAGAAAGGGCTAAAAAAGGCAGATAAACTATAAAGCATTTTATACTGACTTGTTTATGTGTATATGTAAGAAAAATAGTTTTCCATGTTTTCTGAAAAAGTTGTCTTCCCCTCCAAGCTGTAAGTATAGTCATTTATACTACTGACACTATATTTCTAGCAGCCAACCGACATCAAGCAAGTTAGGATGATCTACTTGTAATGTTTATATAAAACATATGTATTAATCCTTTTAAAAAACATTCTGGGGTTGGTTTAACCTTCACGCAGTTACTTGAGATGGTCCATTTTGGCATATTCAGTCTTTGTTGGTCTGCGCTGAAATTGCGGGCAAACGGTCTCAGATAGTGCTATCGGAATGGGGTAGAAAAAAACATTTTTCAGATCTTACTTCAAAGTTGACATGTCCATTTGGAAGGCGGTTAGCACATCCTTCATTCAAAAAATAAATGTCTTTGATCAATAGGCTGAAGAAGGGGATCACAATCTGTGAAGAGAAATGACATAACTATTATCTTTCCAATTCAGTATTTTCTCTGCATGAAAGAAGAACTCAATCAGGAGAGAGGAGAAAAAAAAATACTAACTTTTCAGTGTGCTACACACTTAGAAAGCAGTACAATGAAAGGCAAACAAAAGGGCAGTAGGGTATAGAGACACCTTCAGCCATCAGGAGAACATACGCTGAAATGAATATGAACTGAACACAATGTTCACTGAGCAGAACAACATGACTAAGAAAATGCTAATATTCCAGTTTAATATCAAGAGCATCACTGTCTGATGACACGACCAGACAGCAAAGAGCAAAATATATGGGTCTTTAGAAGCAAAGATGTTGAATACACAAATCGAGCAATTTAAAGACAGCTGGGAACAAAAGAACCAGTATTGTCCCTGAACAAGGAAAGACAGAATAAAATTTGATGACCAAGGACTTATGTGTAAACAGTTAATCAGGAGCCATTTTATTTTCAGCAGCTCCATGCATAGCTACCTCTTGAGGCATGCAATTTCCTTCCTGGTGCCTGATTAGTACAACCTGCTTCTCCAAATTAAGCTGCAGACAGTAGGATGGAAAATATTAATTTAGTTGGCAGGAAACTGCCAACAGTAGCCAGAGAGATCATTGTAGCACGCAAAATAAGCCCTGGGCATCATCCAGGGCAAAGTGGCATACAGCAGTGATCCAAGCTTTCTCTCTGAACCAGCAGAGTCAGGTCATAATTTGCTATAGGAAAAGTCTACTTCTAGGTAAGACTCTTGAAATTACTGGAATTACAGGAGGGAAAAACTTGATGCCAGATGTTCTACAGCAGAAAGCAGTAGCAGCGCTCCTGAGGCGCATCCCCAGCACATCAGCTGAGACCCAGAGTGGATCAGACTCCCTCCGGGCCCTCTTGTGTCACAGCTCAAAGGGAAAAGAAATAACACAAAGGACCAGTCCATGCCAAAGCTGACCCCTGGGGCTCTGGAGTTCGATCTTCAAATCTGAGTCTACCCAGCTCTCCAGCAGCGGCACTGGGACAGAAAAAGGCCACCTGGAACGTCTGAGCTAGAAGGCCAGCAGCCACCTCTGTGAGCATCTTCCTGGGGCAGCAACACCTGTCTTTTAAGCCACTAAGTATAAACTTAATCACCATGAACTTAAAGGAAAGCACGTTGCATGGTAGAGTGTCCAAATGTTTCCACTGGCCTATTTGTAAATTAACTGAACTGTAGCTTGTTAAGTGTGCACCAAAGTTAAAGCGCCTTCATGGCGTGCAAGAGCAGCCAAGGGAGCAATCCTTTAGTTAAGTATTTAATGTCCTACTGTTAGTCCATCTCATGCTGTACCTCAGCTGTAGTGGGATATGAAATGGACCTAGAACAGGATTGGTAGCTGTTATTTTCCAGTCTACAGCCTTCGCAAAGCAACTGTGAGTGCAAGCAAGTCATAGACATGAAAACACTGAGGAAAGGAGCGTACAAGCCACTACCAACTCTTGCTGTGAAAATGGAAGCCAATTTCTGTTTCAGCTAAAATACCACATGCAATAAACTGCTAAAGATCTGCATCTCTGCTGGCTTCTTTATGGGACAGCCATAGATAAACTCTGTAATGTCAGTGCAATAGCCATAAAAAAGCCTGGACTGATGCTCCAAGAGCCACTGGCATTATCCTGATACATCCCACTGATACAATATAGGAATGGAAACAAAGCACAGCCTAACCCCCCCCAAAATCCTGAGCCCTCCTATCAGGGTAAGGTGGAACAATTTTTAGTCAAACTGAGCTAAGTGTGTTTCAGGATTCATGTTTATATCATCCAAACCAGATCAATCAACCTGAGGTAAAGAATACAATTCAGTCGATGCGGTCTGTTTTCTACCAAAAATGATGATAACTCTGTAACCACTGTGGTCTTATAAGGTGAAAAGATACAGAGACCCAGAGCCAGTTACTGATCCCCAGCTAGAAATCACTGCCAGGTTCTTGCCGACGTATTTTTTGCAGGCACATGTGAGCTGCTTCTGCCCTGCTCCACCCTGGGAGCTAGGTCACCATCATTAGTGGTACTAAACATAAGCGAAAAGCCTTGCTGAGAGGGAAGGTATAAGAATGTGGGCTCAATGCCATGCTAACACAGCTACAAAGCCACCAGTCAGCTCAGAGCACGGGCAGAGCTTGTTCTCATCTGCATCCAAAAGGCATCAAAGACATACCCTAGGATACCAATTCTCTACACATTTCCACGGTGTTTCTGTCTTTGGGTCACCATTTATTTCCCCAATAAAAATATGTTACTTTTGTATGGTTTGTTTTCCAAATTTCTGTAGGAAAAGCAACAAAAGTGGATATAGTTACATTCTAATGCTGGCTTCAGCCCAGGCGCTTTGCTAGCATAAAATCTGGGTTAGTGCCAGAAACTCGTATTTCACTCCCTTTTGAATCACCCCCCCGTGCCATCCAACCCACCCACACGCTGGAGGACAATTGCCTCCTGCAGAAAGCAGCAAGCTAATGAGATCGGACATGTTCTTCCTCCATAGTATCAGATGGCAACAACACACAGTGCTGCACCGTACATACTCCCAACATTTCAAAGCCAGAGACATGTCATTAGCACAATGCAGCGTTTCCCAGTGGAATGACTTAATTTTGGAGGTGGTATAGGTCAGCTGACTGCGTAGATAAAACCAGACTTAGTTCCTAACAAGCACACCCCTCCGAATTCTGCCTGAAACGTCAGCCCTTCTTCATTACCGGTTTTGTCACCCTGCACTTCGGCAGGTTTATTTCTGCCGCCGTATCCCCCCCCCGGCTCTGAGAGCTGCCTTGCCGTGCCTTCGTACAAGCCTGCTCGTGAAGGAGTAACGAGTAGTTACGACTACGCCATTTACACGCCGAGAGAAGGGCTGGATCAGAACAGTGCGGACTGAAGTCAGGGGATCCTCCACGGGTGTACTGAGATCCTCCCCCTATACCCCTGCTGCAGTCTGGCACGAGCACCCTGAGGATGAGGATGGAGCGGGTGACGAAATCGGGCAGCGCTCTGTGCCAGAAGGCCGGTGTCGCAGGGCGGGTTTGGGTGAGCTACGTGCACGGAGCAGGAGCGGGGAGCGTGTCCCGGGTCACTGGCTCACCCTGCCTCCCTCCGAGGGTATCATCCTGCCCCTGAGCTGAGCTTCTGTTCAAGTGCCGCACAAAACTCGGCAGCCAAGACACCAGGCCCGAGGAGAGAAGAAAGTCACATTTCCAGCGAGGCTGCCAATTACGTATTAGCTCTTTGGAGCCCACGGGCAGTTTTTCTTCCTGCGAGACGTAACCCACTGCTTAGGCTGTTGGTCTGCGACAAGAGCGCTCCCTCCAGAGCACCTTCCTTCTCAAGCAGATGGACTGAGGCCTGAAACCTCTGTCTGTGCTTCTGGGGTGTCCGCTTGTCGAGAAGAGGGGTGGGGGGGATTGGGATCTCAAACTCCTGTAAGCACAATTCAGTTCGAAGGTAAAACTTTCTTCAGAGTGAGCTTTGCTACAAGTTTGCCAAGAAACAACATAATTTTCTACCAAAACAGTGATCATGTTCTTTCAATTTTATTCAAACTCATTAAAACAAATAACTGATAATCTTGTTTATGAAAAGAAACAAAATTCCTTAATTCCTACAGCAAGAATTACACGATCTGCTGTATCTGACACCGTAAAATACCCAGTATGAGTAGCTACCAAATCATATGCTTGAGCATTTTCTTGAACTAACATTATCTACACAAGGGAAACAAAATATGGATGTTTTCTTATGTAAAACAGGTTCCTTTCAATCTAATAACCTCTCTGCCCTCAGTCTTAACCAGCTAGGGGTAGAGGTATAACAGAGATTGCTAACTTCCACAGGAAATTAAGTCAAACGATAAAACAACTGGTTTGAATATATATGATGGTTGCAGAAGAACTAAACTGCAGAAGCATCTCAGACTGACAAGTCCTTGCTGCCGTGTGTGAGTTAAAAGAATTTCTCTGCCAGTCACAAACATACAAAGCCATCGTCTCTTCCTTACACAGAGAAGTGCTTTTCAGAACAACTCTGCGTACTCCCGTTGCAGCTGAGTCAGCCTGCGACCAGATGCTGATCTCATTTCACTGTAAATGCTGTGAGATTCCATTAGCTTCAGCAGATTTACATCAAATTTACATGGATGTGAGATTAGCATCCAGCCTGGCTCCTCTAGCGAACGAATACTAAATTCCATATTATGCTTGTTCATGCAGCATCTACTTTACCTTAGCTATGCTCTGTGCAGAGATTACTTATTTATGACTATGTGGAATTGCAATGTTAAAAATAAACCCTCTTTTGTAAAACAAAAAACCCCAAACAAACGAAAAAAAGATAATTGAACAGAGAAATAAGAAAATTAACAAGAAACACACTGGGGCACAAAACAGGAGAATCCTGCACTAACATCTTGTCAATCTGATTTTTGCAGCAACAGTGACATCTCAGAAAGCTACGTATCTGCCATGAACACTGATAAAACACTTCAATTCTTGCTCACTGAGATGGCAGCAACAACCAAATGAGATGAAAATTCACAAGGACAGAATTTCACCCCAAATTTGCTGCAGCGGATTCAGAACGGGCTTCTTTGCAGGACTTGTGGTAAGTCATCCTTGCCTCCCGTAAGCGGAGAACCACCCGGTCCCGTCGCCGAGTGCTGTGCCCTTTGCTCTCCATCTCAAACCACACTCCACACAGTAGGGGCTTGTCTGCAGGAGACCTGGCTGCCACAGTTGTAACGAGAGCACAGTTCCACCTGGGCCTGCCAGGCTGATGCTCCATACCAAAATAAAAGTCATTTTAGTCCGGAATACCTGTTTGTCCTGGTTTCAGCTGGGATAGAGTTAATTGTCTTCCTAGTAGCTGGTACAGTGCTGTGTTTTGAGTTCAG
>JAVJGG010000043.1:16459243-16476795 GCA_035590195.1 Aviceda cuculoides | reverse complement strand
TTGGGGGGGGGGGGGGGAGAGAGAGAGAAGAAATAAGAAAGCACCCCAGAATCTCTTGTGTTTCTCTTGGTAATACATCCCCATTATCTGCCAGCTAGAATGGTGTTACTGAACTGGTAGACAGCCAACTAGCACCAGACATTAAAATTCATAAGAACAATTAGAGTTATTTCAGTAGAAAGAAGAAAATGAGAATAAATACGTCTCATTACTGACAAGCCAGAATAAGAGCCCTCTCCACTGCACAGAGAGAAAGGTGCTGGATGCACAAGGCCCCATCTGGGAGCCAGCAGACCTCAGCTCTGTGCTTGGCACTGCCACAGTCCTGCTGTGGTCCAGCACTACTCAATAGCCGGTTTCAGCTGTTAAAATGGCAGTAATGCTGTGATGTGGTAACCATAGCAATCCCTTGCTTATCTGCACGCACAGTGCTCTGACCCTACCTCCCTACCCAGTGAAGCTCAGGGGATGCCCCGGGGTGGTGGCTCTGTGCCACTGGGGAAGGCAGACATTGAAGATGCACGTGCTGACATTAAAGGCATTGCTGATACTGTGGAGTGGTCCAGGCATTAACCAAAACAAGGGTAAATAAAGCATCCAGATCTCTCTTAGTAAAAGACAGGCCATCTCCACCACCTTCTGAACAAACCTGGCAGTTCCAGCCACACCACTGCCCTTCTTATCAGGCTTTTCAAATCCCTTAAACATGTTTATTAGAAAAAAATATTTTCAGTAGGTTGTAGGTCACAAAGGTATTTCAGAGGAGGTATTTTGGAATTCCTACAGCCCAAACTTAGGACACTCAAGCAACAATAAAATCAACGGTAGTTTGGCTTAAGTGAAAATTTTACGGCTACTCCCATGCTATTTCCCTTGGCTTTTCACCTTGCTACTGATAACTGTATAGGACTCTTATCAACAAAGAACTGTTGTTAAATAAGTAGCAAATAATTCTTACTAACAAATAAGCATCAGACAGTTTTAGTGCAGAGTAGTTGATGTACTGGATGCAGTAAGTGAAAGAAGAGGTAGAGAGCACCGATTACAGTAAAGTGGAATGAAAACCTCTGGCTACATTAGTTTTAAAAGTGCAGCAGTGCCCTGGTTACAGGGAATCTCCCCTTGGAAGACAGTTGCACTACAGAGGAAAAGAAAAGCAAGACAAAAACTCCAGGCAAAAGGTCTTCTACTCTCCAGCTTAAGCTATATACAGCAAAAAGAGCCAACGTTGCACATTCTGGAAACTAACCAAGGTGAGAAGATGATCCTGAATTTGGGGTTTCTGAGCTGTTCCACTTCTTGACAAACAGAGTATCAACTACCTTCAGAATTCCCAAGGCTAATGCCATGATATTCACTCCAATCCACAGTCCATTTCAGGGTTTGTTTTTCCAGCCTTCCTCTCAAGGATGAACACTGTCTACAGGAGGACAGGCAGCAGGGAATCATTACAGCATCAAGAGATCTGCAGATGGCAGCAATGTTTTATGTTCTCCTCCCAACATCCAGGAGGTCTACACAGAGGCCCTGAACCTGGGAGAAGGGTGTGCAGCACAACAGTCTGTCCAACATCCTGGTACTGCGATTGGAGCGATTACCATCAAAACCCTGTTTGAGAGTGGACTGCAGTCCAATGAGGGAAACAGCAGGACTTCGTGTGGGTGGTATTTGCACACCCTTGTATGTCACGCACAAAGTCCCAAAGGGAAGAATGAAAAACACATCAGATAACTCAGATGCTTTGTGTATCTGTAGGAACAGATCTGAACTGTTAAAATTTCTTCCAAATTAATAAGAGGGCTAATGACCAGCCATTTCAATAGCACCTTCAGGTTGCGGGGCTCAGAGCACCTTACAGAATTAAGAACACTCTGACCTTGCTGGGACTATGACTTGCATTTCACAAATAAGCAGGCTGAAAAAGTAAAGCGACCCACCCCGAGATGCACAGGAACACTCTGATATACAGTTTGCTTCTCAAGCACCTCTTAACCTGTCAAACCCTGCCTCCTGCTGCAGTGCTGATACAGCATGGGACGTGCTGCAGCAATGCAGACATTTTTTGGTTATGTCTGGAATACTCAGCAGCTGATGGCTTAAAACAATACCTCCGGCTGCAGAAGTTGGGAACCATTCCCACTTACCAGCTCCACATGTGTCAGCTGCTGAGCCAGAGTGTAAGGGTCACTGCAGACGCTCAGGATTTCTCTCTGAATTGATGGAGGTTTACTTTTAAAGGCAACCAGCTTATCGGAGACAGCAGCACTGATCTTGACAATCCCTTCTTGCCCATGGCTGAGGGTTGCAAGCTTTTGATTCAGCGTTTGCAAAAGCTGATTCATCTTTTTCCAGTAGGCCTGGAAAGACATGGAGAGAAAGAAACATAAACTACCCACAAAACTTGACAAAGGAGTGTTTTTATGCTGAATTTTCCCTTCTGTAAAATACTCCTAAGCCAGCAACAGGTTACCATTTTATTTTCAACAAGCCTATTTCAGAATAACCAGTCGGCTTAATTACAGTTCTGTGCTCCGGACCACAGAAACAGACTGCAGTCAAGAGAAGAGGCAGGCAGGACTGGTGGGTTGGGCTGGCGCTGATACTCACATATTCCTGCCAACATCAGGATCAGAGGAGAGGTAATGCTACAACATGAGTTACTGCAGCTTTCCGGAGCACAGCAGCATTCGGTACCTATCCTTTACGTCAGCTACGTGTTGGCTGAGAACTCTACCTGTTAGTGGTGCCTAGTCAACTCCTGTTTATTAGGAATAAGAAATGTTTCTAATGCTATTCTCTCCATCCTTTTGAGCTGAAAGCAGCAGAAGCATGCTGCTACTTGCTACCCAGTTGGAGTGGTCTGAGCATCGTGCAGCTTTGGGTATTTAATATCCAGAATGTTAATTACTGCTGAAGGAAGCTCATATCGTATTCCAAGCACAGCCGTGCGCTCAGCAGGATGATCATTACTAAGTTGCTCAGGTTGTTTTCAGAGCTGGAGCAGCTCTTTACAATTAGTGGTGCCACTGGCCACAGAGGATGGGCAAAGAGAAATGACTTCAATTCTTCATGAGTGACAGATGCAGACATCATAAAACTGAGAGAACTGAGAGAACTGGTGGATGGGCTCTAAAGACAAGGATTGGAAATGGGCAAAATGGGCAAAAGCCTCACAGGGAACATGAGGTGTAGCTTGTTGAGGAACACAGCCTCATGGGCTTTCCCAGCCAGAGAAAGGAGCATCAGGCAGGGGTGCAATGGGTGCTTGCTCAATTTCAAAGAGCACGGTCACTTGGGAAAACAGTTTGCAGGCTGGCCTACTGCCAGCTCCTCTTCCAACACAAAGACACACAGTGGAAAGATCCTCTGGCTCCCCACAAGTGGAATAACTCCTTACTCCCCATCCAAACAGAATTGAGGAACACCGAGTTGCCAGTAACACCAGTTTGTAATCTGTCAGTATGAAACCAGGGCTGGCAAGGAGCCCTCTTCTGTTACATCTGTACTGTGCAGCAGATGTACACCCCGGCACCCTCCACGTAGTCCTCATCCTCGCAACAGGACTTGGCCAGACTGTGCCTGCCCAAGAAGACCAACAGACACCTGTGTCACATCCCAAGCTGGACACAGCCCTAGTGAAGTCTTGGGAAGTACTCCTGAATCCCATGGTTTAGATCCAGCCTTTGTCTTCTTCAGACTTTTGTAGAGGGTGGATAATCTTCAGCGCTAGGCATTGACAGCACTCATGTTTCAGGTGTTCAAGGTACCAGAAGGCAGAGTCAGTGCTCCTCTCACCTACACAGGACCCCATCTGCACACTGGAAGTAGCACCTCCTACTACTTCGCAGTGAAAAATAACATGCTTACGTTTCCCCTGTTTCCACTACAGTCTGAGGCTGGAAACCTTTAGAACATCTCAAGCGCTTCGACTTTTGCTGCAACACTTTGTAACTTTCATACAGCGTTTCTAGCAGAAGGTTTCACGTTGCTGAGGAACCTCTCATTTCACTCAAGGAAGAGGCTCTCTTGAGCTGGGCTGGAACATGGGCCAGATACGCAGGATGTAGTCAGGCTTTTTTTGCAAAATAGACCTGATAAGTCTGAAATGAAGCAAGTACCTAGAAGGCAGGAGAGACTTGTCTTGGAGAATGACAACACATGTTCTATTCGGAAGCAAGTCACACAGGAGGAGTGAAAACTGAGTGAGGAAGATGTAAAAATAAAGAATTGAAATAATTTTTAGAAAATAAAAAAACATTCTTTCAGTTTTTATCTGTTCCTCATGTATACTAGCTCCAAGGAAGAGAGACTACTGGCCTTCACGTAAATCCTCAAACAGATGGTCACACTTTTGATTTACAAAGACTCTCCTGGACCCAAACTACTGACCACCATCTAAATAATTCTCTGGTTTACATCCAGGTGTGTTTGCAAATCTCAGAGCTTAGGAAGCTCTATGAATAGGATGTTATTTTTTAGTGGAAACTCAAATAGTGACATATGTGGTATTTTGTGAACATATTTTGTAAACAGGAGAATTAATTTTGGGGGTGAGGTGGGGGCATGCCACTGAAGTCCAAGTTTTCTACTGAACATAACACATTTGGCTAAAAAACTTTTAGCTGAAAACCCAGTTCTCTTTCAAAAAGGAGTTCGGATGAGAAATCTTGGACCAGCCATGTCTGCACAGGATCAAATTCTTCACTGTTTGGATGAAAAGCCAAAACGCAGCATAAAATTGCTTGAAAGACATGCGTATTAGCCAGTCTTTCAATAAATCCTTATCAAGAGATCTAGTTTCACCTAGTTTTGTAGGGAATATGGCACAAAAATATAGATATAGACAACAGTAAACAAAGACTCAGGCAAGCCAATCACCTAATAAAGAATTAAATGAGAGAGACACTTAATGGACACAAAAAAATTATTCAGAAATTAGAGCTCTTTGAAGAGACTCACTGAAAATCAGTTGGGTGCACACTTGTCTAGAAAGCTTTTCTGTGCATGTTGGGGGAGAAATTAAAAAAAAAAACCCAAGAAACCTGCTTTTGCCCTGTTAAAAGCATTTCCTCCCTTCTTTAAACTATGTTCACTAAATGAAAACAACATTGTTCATTACCTTCAACATGCTGGTAATTATCTTGCCACAAAGTGACCCCCCCATTGTACAGGGGCTGCATGCTGGACTCTATCAACTGATTTCACTTCATTGCCACATTAACAGTCAAAAGAAGCATATTACTGTTTAATATTTAAAGGAAATGTTTCGTTCTTAACTGGGAAAGTTCCTCTGAAGACAGCAGGCCTCAGCAGGTGGCTTAGGAGCTCAAATTTTAATTAAAATTTCTAACTCTAAATGCAAATCACAGCACTTACTAAGTAATGCTTCTCAGCATGGACACCTTTATAAGCACATCACGGAGCCTTTAGAAAGTGGACTCTACAAAGGACAGGAGCATACGCTGCAGGGGAAAATCCTGCATTGACCTACATGGACTAGATGACCTCACAAATCTTTCAATCTTTAATTTCTGTGATTTACAATGGGAACAACGTTCTTCCAAACAACTACCAGACACCACTACTCTTTTGTGCTGTCCCTTAAAAAAGGAAATTTGCATTTGTAGGATACGAGCTGTTTCTTAAATTAATTATTGATTTTGCTTAGGCATAATCACTTGCAATTACAGTGCCTAGTAATATTTGAAAAACAATGATTTGAACCTAATCTAGTCTGAGGCCCCCCAGGGCACCCATAAGCACTGGTACACAGCTATGCACACTCCAGAGCAAAGGTGTGCAGCACGTGCTCAGGTTAGGCAAATAAACTATTGCTTGCTATGCAAAAAGTTGATTTTTAGCATTTATGGCTCTTCACCAGGACAGTTTCTGCTTTTAAAGAGCACCTGCAAAGCCCCTGTTCTCTGCCCTTTTGGCTGGTTCCTTCTTTCCAGCGGACATGGTTTTGGTGGGTCTGGATGGGTTTCTCTCACTTCAGATGCCGAAGGGCTGCAAGGCACCTTCTTTGGTGGTTGGCAGGAGCAAGTTCATTGCCTCTTCCCCTCGAGGGAGAAGTTTTACTGCTCTGCTCAATGGAACTGAGGCCACCTTGGCTCTTCCTGAAAGTTCTCTGTGTCCCCTTCACCTCCATCGAAGTGTCACGCAGCTTCCCCTTCCCACCCCTCCTCTCCCACGTGCTGGCCAGCCCAGCCGGCCGGTCCCTGCCAGCCTACGGCCATCCCAAAGTGCCAGCTGTGATGCCAGACCAGCCCAACAGCAGCTGTTTCCATTTCTCTCCCGTTTCGTGTGGGTAGGAGGGTCCGATTTCGTTTCCGTTGTGCTGCAACCCTGCTAATTCCTTCTCTCTTCTCTCCACCCCCTCTCTCTCCGCCTCACGGGTATGTGCTTTTTGTTCTACTGAACTGCACCCGTCTGTGGCCTGAAGCCAGGCCTTGATGTAGCCAATGGAACTGAATTCTTCCACATCCCACGGTTAAGCCAGAAGTAATAAGAGACTCTCTACGTACTATTTGCTCTTAGCCTTATTATTTTAATGGACTTTGTGGTATTTTTAATGTTTCTGAATTCCTTGATGGTGTTCACCCACCTGAACTCGCAAGCAGGTCTCTCAGAGACTCCACTCGCTGTGTCCTACTCTGCCACACACACGGCTCGTGCAATTGAACGCCAAGACCATACAGCCATCTAGACTGAGTTTCTGCCCAGCAGGCCACGCACTGCTGTCTTCTGCCACTTCCATGCTCCCAGAGAAGCCACGTGTCCACAAATATTTGTATTTTCTTTAAATGTAAGGACTGTCCCTTGGTATGTCACCATAGCAGCCAAACAGGATCTATCTGAGCCCCTAGATCCAGTGAACTTTGATGGGGATTCCAGAGGCATTAGTCAAACTGTGCTCAGTTTACAATAGCAACCACCTCAAGCATAGGGCCTGAGGTCTCTTTAACACAGGACAGGAAGAAGTAAGCCAAACCCTTGTTAGATTCACTAATGAAAAAGATGAGAAAATGCAAAGATTGTTTCAAAAAACTACTAGACTGAAGACATGTAAAGTAAGGAATGGAAAATGAGATTTCAGCACAGGTGATGAAGGACATAAGCAAATGGATAGGGTGAGACAAAAAAGGACCATAAATGCCCTTAGAGAAGGGAAGCCTTCACCAGGTACCTTCAGGCAACTGATGATCGTTTTTAGCTCCCCAGCGCAGTCACTTGACTGGCTGCTTGCTCCACTCCTCATTCACTAAACTAAACATCCTGGAGCACTCCCTGAGCCTCTGCTTGGCCAGGATGGTTGGTCTCAGGTCACGATACTTGTCTTGGTTTTGGATGGGTTAATCTTCTTTCTAGTAGCTAGTATAGTGCTATGTTTTGGATTCAGTATGGGAAGAGTGTTGATAACATACTGATGTTTTTGCTTGTTGCTGAGGAATGTTTAGTCTAAAGTCAAGGATTTTTCTGCTTCTCCTGCCCAGCCAGCAAGAAAGCTGGAGGGGCACAAGGAGTTGGGAGGGGGGACAGCCAGGACAGCTGACCCAAACTGGCCAAAGGGGTATTCCATACCACAGGACATCATGCCCAGTATATAAACTGGGGGGAGTTGGCCCTAGGCAGGGGATAGCTCCTTGGGAACTAACTGGGCATTGGTTGGTGAGTGGTGAGCAATTGCATTGTGCATCACTTGTTTTGTATATTCCAATTCCTTTATTATTATTATTGTCATTTTATTATTGTTATTATTATCATCACTATTATTTTCTTCCTTTCTGTTCTATTAAACCGTTCTTACCTCAACCCGCGAGTTTTACTTTTTTTTCCCCGATTCTCTCTCCCATCCCACTGGGTCAGGGGGAAGTGAGTGAGCAGCTGTGCGGTGCTTAGTTGCTGCCTGGGGTTAAACCACGACAACACTTCGCTCCTCTGCTAGACTGGAACTTGGGAGATCACAGCTCTCTCGCTATTTGAATTGTGACCACCACATTCAGTCCATGGTACGCCTTCAGATCTTCTGTTTGTAAAATGGGAATGTTGTTATCTTACAATTCAATGTGCAGTAGATAAATTCCACTGATCACTCCAATGTGTCCGCACGTCACTGCCACAGGGGCACCTAAACTGAGAGGTGTCGCTTTCAGGGAAGCGACAGGTTTTAACCATTAGCGGAGAACAAAGCTGTGAGAGTTCCCAGGAAGAGGCATGGAACAGTACGTGGCAAAAGAAGAAAAAAGAGGAACCAAGTGGGAAAATGAACTTAACATCTCCACACAACATCCCAGGTCAGACATCCTCACCTCATCACACGGGGCTATCCTATGAATCATGTCTTTCAGGTGGCCAATCATCCGCTCTTCCTGGAAGTCATACGGGAATGTCTCTGTCCACTCTGTCAGCAACTGTAAGATTTTGGGTCCAAATTTTCTGATCCGAGCCTGAAATGGAAACCAGAATGATGGATAGGGATTGAAACGTGTTTACTATTAAAGTCTCCCAGCAAATATGTACGTCACTGAACGTGGGGCCAGATTTTCAAAGAAGGCACTTACGGTTGCACCTGCAAAATCTGCACACATGCAAACAAATAGTGTGGTGCACAAATCATACATTTTGGCATGCAAAATATACCAGAGCTTAGATGCATGCACAACTGTCTGTTTTACATGCAGATTTAAGTATTCTGCACATGCAATTGGCTGGTTTATGGTTGGATGGACATTTTGTTGGTGCAACCTCTATACCTTTTTTAAAAACATCTGGCCTTTTTGCCGATCTGAACTTTACGTTCTTCCCTTCTGTACTTAAAACCCTCCTACATTTTCATTCTTCCCTGAAAAATTGATTGGAATGTGTTTCTTGACCAACAAAGAGGCGGTTTTTGTTTCTTTGCTTTCTGGCTGTATGAAAAAACTGCTTAGTGACTAGTGGCAGACGTAACATGAGGAAGAAGAGACGGACAAAGCATCAGCACTTTAGTAACTTTACCTGGGCTACTGATAACGTTGCTCTCTTCCCACATGAGCTCAAGGTCATGATAGGACAAGGATGCCCACTCACATAACACACAGCTGATGCCCACTTTACTTTTGGTGTAGATTTATCTGAGAATGCAGCAGTGGGAATAGTCAGGAAGATATGGGGCAAGGAGGGAAATGGGGGGAATGGCACAATAGGTGCATTAGTGTTATCTCAAAAGACAGCCAGTGCGGCTGCTTCCAAAACTTTCATCCTCCATTATCCAAGAACATGTGAAAAGGAAATTGCATTAAACAACAAACGGCATTTTTATTTACAGAAAACACAGACCAAAACAAACGGCCTTCTTCTGCATCCTATGTACTGTAGCTAAAGTGTACCCTGTAATCAGGAAAAATTACACTCTTGAGCTCCACAGCTCTCTGCTTTTCAACCAAGGTGGTTAAAATGCATATTTCAGCCTTCCAACAACAACAGGTTTCAATGAACCACATCTCTAAAAATAACTGCTGTCAGCTAGCATTAAGCTCATGCTCAAAGACTAGCAGGTGGCTGCTAAAGGGAAAGCTTTATTGGAAACTACAAAGGTCTGGGGAGACATTTGCTCCAGATGTGTAAACTGCTATTATGAATTGAAGGAGAGGACTTTGTGCAGGTCGCAGGACACAGGGGATGGGAGGTTGCTTGTGTGGAAATTTTCAAAGCCAGCCCCGCCCTCAGGAACACAAAATCAGCTGTGTCCCACCACCTCTGTGTTACTACAGGCCAGTCCAAAATGCAGATTCATTTCAGGCAAATAGAGAGATCTTCGTAATAAGACAGTGTTTCTCATTTCTTGCAAAGTTTAATGAGCAGCAAAACTTTGCAATGGTCACATTTTAATCCTCCTAAACTTGCATCTGTCAATAGCATCGGAGAACAGAATCCATCACACCTTAAAAAACCCTGTTTTGTATGGTGCACCTCATACAGATATTTCTATTAACACTGACTGTACGGGCAACCCAAGTATCAGATTTCTAACTGCTCTGGCTGATTGCTTTCCATAGTGAAGGCAGAGCTCCTGTTACTTGTGAAACCAGCTGCCTGGGCAAAAACAGGCACATGTGTTCAGATGTTGGTGATTCAGCCTGTGATGCCAAAACCACTGTTTCAAACCTGGGAATGCTGATCTTGAGAATCGTTTCAGAATTTTGAGGGTTTTGGAAAGTTGCAACTAATGCATATTCTTCTCCCCTCCACTGCACTGAAGGTGCATCTCCTGCTCCAGGTAATGTACTGGATAGGTCTTCATCAATGCACCGAGGAGAGCTTGGGTGGAATCCAGCACTGAACAGGATCCAGTGGGATCCATCTCCACCGCACTGTCTGTGGGACCGCCAGAGGATGCCCATGTGTTGTTACACACTGTACCAGTCTGCACAGTCCCTAGGGCAAACCAGGAGGAGCGCGGATGCAGTAACAGCTTGGATTTTCTCATCCTGTTAGCTTGTCACAGCCTCGCTACCGCCTCGGCTCGTTCCTGGTGTGCCAGACAGCGCCACTCCGCAGCACGGCTGCGCGGACGATCTGTCAGTGCCGGCCACGGGAGGTTAGTGGGTAGCTGCATGCCGTTACGTAGCGTTCAAAGTGACAGGTAAGGCCGAGAGGAAATATTACTGTACCAGAAGCAAGAAAGCAAAAGAGCAGACGCGTTAAATAAAAATGGGAGAGTGGGGTGTCAACATCTGCAACTGACGGTGTGTGAGGTTTACGTCCTACCTCCTTGCATCCCGCAGGCTTCATCAGAGCCTTAAAGAAGTTAAGAAGGGAAGTCACCTGGGAAGACTGAGATGGGGGAAAGGGAAAATTAGAAGGAGATTTGAAGTGACTAGTGCCTGGAGCACTGCTCTTGGACATGGATACTAGGATGCCTCAATGTCAGGATCTCAGCAGCAGCTGTCATCCTTTATGAGAAAGTTTCATTCAATCCAAAGGGAGGCAAAGGACACACACCAGAGCCCCGGAATTCTCTGCCCGTTGAAAATACCTCACATTTTTCTGCTGTAAAGATAAACTAACCTTGTCCAGCACGGGGTCGTCCAGCCGCTGCTGCTCAATGCACTTGTGACAAACGCGGGACAAAAGCTCATGGGGTTCGATGAAGAGTCTGGAACTCAGCAGGAATGTAAAGATATAGGCCTTCTGCGGGAGAAAGACAAGCAGACCTGCTGTAAGCATCCACACAGTGGGTAATATTAGCCATAAAACCCCAATCTCCATGGTTTTTGCATTTCCACTGGGACAGACCTTTACGTCTAAAAGATGTAAGGATTCCTGACCCTGAAAATGGAACCGGTTACAGTGCGTGCAGGACGTAGTGGCATCTCCTTCCTCAGCAGCATGTACTTCCAGCCTTTGGTTGCCCAAACCCTACGCAAACATCCAGCGAAGACAGCGTGCAGGTCACTCTACAGGAGCAAGCCCAGGTATAGGAGACAGCGCAACCAGGGATGCACGGAGACCAGTGAAAGCTAAATGTGTAGACACCCAGGCATCCCTGTGTCGTACTGGGTTGTGAGCTGCAAATGCCCCCAGATTAGTCACACCTTGCTGTTGCCCTGCAGGTCTCACCCAGCCTGTTTTAAGGAATACTTCATTTATTTTATTAACTCCCCCAAATTCATTTCTATCAGCCAAGCCATATCACATGCAGTCCCACATCTGTGAAGCTGTGGGAAGCAGACCTGTTGGATAAATCCTTGGGTTATTTAAAGTATTCCAGCAATGAATTTAAAATATATGCATGAATCCTCAGTTGTTTGCATCCCGACCCTTCCTGGCACCTGAATTATCTTCTTTCCCCCAGACCTAGCCACGCTCCTGAGCAGCAGGTATAATATTACATATCACATGTGGCTTAATGAAAATCTCACAGCCTAATCTGTCCATTACCTATTTTTATTGCCTTTCTGTTCTTTTTTTTTAATTGATATGCTTCTCTATTGCTTATTTTTAGCTGATCAGAAACTGAGCTGCGGGTAATTTAAAACATGCTGTCTGCTCTGCATTGATAACTTTCAGAGTCTTCTAAACTGCCCAGAAGTCAATGCTACTCTGTGCTTTGAAATACAAGCCTTTCCACAGAGATATATTAGCACTTAAAAGTCTTCCAATCAAACTCTGTCCTGAATTCCACTGAGGATGTGCAAAATCCAGTGAAGTCAATGGTTGCAGGACCATAAACCTGCTTCCAGTTTAGATCCTGACACTGTTGGTGAAGAAACACTGAATATTCACTGATGGAGCAAGGATTAGGATCTGGACTGTGCCATCAGCAAAGTCAGTGCGAATATAACCCCAGGTGAATTATGAACCCATCAGAAGCAGCATCTCTGTTGTCACCGAGGGAATGCTTTGTACATGCAGACAAACCTGGATGACTTCAGCAGCTACTGAAATTCAGCTAATTTAATGCCAGTTCAGACTTGAAGTTTTTTTTGCTTTGGTCTTCATCTAACCCTCTCTGGGATGCATTGCTATTTTTGAAGTGCTCCGACTGCTATATCACTAATTCATCACCACCACAGCTTTCCCCCTCCGCCCCGTTCTCTTATTTAAAAGCAGTATCAAGTTTGGGATCTGCTTTTTCACAGGAACAATTATAGAGCAGTGAAACAGCATTTAAAGCAATACATCAATTTACCAAGCTTTAATTGTATGCAGTTTTTAAATTAGCCCTCTTAATTCAAAATTTAACACATTTGCACTTTTGCATGAAGTGCTGCCCCAATTCATCAAAATTAACCTGTTTATTATACTGTGAATTGCTTACTTCAGGGTAGTAATCAGTGGTAGGTATCAGATGCTGGATTAGAGCATCCAGAGATGCTGAGGTAAGGTTTCCATCCTGGAAGATCAGTCCTCCCTGTTCATCTTCTTTTGAAGTATGTAGATGAGGGCTGAAGCCACATGGGGTAAACATACTGGTAGAAGTCAGTGTTTGGGGCATGCCTTCCTACGAGAGAGAAACTCACATCAGGGACAAGATCCATCAATTCACAGCCACGTCTGTCTTCTGGTTGAGTTGAAAAACACAAGCCACTAACGAGAGCTTCCTGTTCACAAAATTAACATGATCCCTCCATTAGAACCTCTTTTATCACTGTCATCTTGCCTGCAATGGGAAATACACAGGAAAATGGAATATTTTTATTTATGCTTTTGGGCCAGAAAGTGATGGCAGCTACTTTGGGCTCCCACCCCAACCAGGAGTGTCTGTGACGATCCCCTTTTTGCTGCCATCCCTGGTCAGTCCCACGTAGGAGAGGCAAGATACTTGGGACTTGAATTCAGCAGTTCCTGAGCAGAACAGAGCTGTTTGTTTGGACCTCCGTCCCCCCTGAGAATGAGGCAGGGAGAATTTAGGGTGAGAGAGGGAGAGAAGAGGGGTGCCACCTAAGGCTTGCTCAGGATGGAGATGCTCCGTGGCTCCCGTGGGACAGGAGAGGTGTCAGAGTGAGCGAGGGGGTAGAAGCAGGAGCAGAAGTCAACTGGAGGAGGATGGAAAAATGAAGGGAGTTGGAGGGAACACAGAACATGGGAGCTGAAGAAGAGATCAGAGAACAGGGAAATGAGAAATGAGGAAGAGGGAGAAGGCAGACACCTGCACTATTTTTGGAGCCTGAAGTTAGTCAGTCCTAGATCTATACTTAGGTACTAAATAAATGTTTCAAAAAGATCCTGAGCACTCATCGACTTCACTAGAGATGCAGAGTCCTCCGCACCTCTGAAAAGGAGGTCAGGCAAACATGGAGCACACAGCCCAGTTTCAAGCTCCCTGTATTTCAGTTCTCTGGGTTCTTCAGGTTGCACTCAAGGCTCCATCTCAATTTGGTGGCTTACAATCAGCTTTAAATGTTTCTTCTGCTGAGCAAAGTTGTTTTGTTCCTGATTTGGTGCAGGGAGATGACGGATTTTGCCCCGAGAGCTTTAAAGCATCTCCAGCTGCTCCGAAATCCCCCTAGAAACTGCTCCACTCTCAACTAGAAGCAGCATTCTAGGATGTGGACTGGGAAAACGACAGTGCACGCTCACTCCCAGGTCAGCAAAGACATCATCCAGAGCAAGGCACCCCTCTGTGACCCAACTATTTGCTTCTAAATTTGATTTTGCTCAGTGTGATGGAGGATGGGAAAGAGATGATGGAAGGGAAGAGTCCTAAAGCCAACCTCTACTCCCCTGAGCAGCTACAAAACTTCTCCCAGGACCCCAGCTCTCCCTCCTGAGCACAGCCTCCGTCTGCTGGAAGAGCACGACCTGCACGCTGCAGCCTGCCGAGCCGGCACCGACCTCCCACGTAGGAAGGCAGAGGGCCACACGCGGACACTGCCTGCCGGCTGCTACGCCTCAGCCTGCTGGTGCTCAGTCCCAAGCACTCAGCAGGTACGCATTGTTTTTTCATTTACTTCTCTGCCCTTTTCTGTATCCTGTTCCGTCTCCTTTTCTAAAGCCTCTTCACCATCCCATACAACTTCAAAAGCTGCCCCATGGATTTGGCTTAGAAACTTGAGTTTGCGTTTCTCCCTCGCATACGTCTGTAGATGTGCTGTGACTCAGACCGCCGGGTCAGCTTTAGTTACACATACCGTATTTACATACTACATACATGTATTTACTCCTGCAAAAGCACCTCTCTGCCTGGTACAACCCATCTACTCCCCCAAGCTCGCTCGTGCTGCTGCAACTTGCCAACTCAGAGCAACCTTGGGCCGCTGAGGGCGAGAAGGGCAGCGTGCCTGCCAGCCAGGCAGGGTGTGAAGCCCTGGGAGAGGCTGGGAGCTGGTCCCAGCACCGTGGGAGATCAGGCTTTACGAGCGAAACTTGGGTGACTTCATCCTTCAAAGGAGGGACCGTTCTCTGGGAGCCAGCGGTTCGGTTATTGCGTCTTATCTCCTTCTGGGAGGCTCACACGGGCTGGGAGCGCGGGCGGCCTCCAGGATTTGCAATCAAACAAAAAGGAACCGAAACGTCAAAACCAACAAATTCCTGCCTTGGCTGAAAAATAAAAGAGATGTCAGGGATTTTAGTGTAGTTTAAAGACCAGAATATCTGAACGTCATCCTAGCCAGAATGGAAGTTGAAGTATCTAGTTTTAACGAATGTGCAGATGTGCCTGTTAATAAGGCTCCAAGAGCAAGTAATTGCTGCTTTTTGTACACAGCTCAGAGTCTGTGTAGTAAATGGGAAAGACTGCCAAATCCCATTTGTTACTCCTAACATGCTCTATGCTACAGCTTGTTTCTGTAGCAATAATCCCAGGAAGGATTGCATGTCCATATAGATCAAGAAATAAATCTCATGGACATATAACTGTCTAGATGAGGAAAAGAAAAAGTTAAAACAGCTGTGAGCTTACAGGACACATCCTGGCTTCAGCCTAAAACAGAACTCTAAGTAATAATCTATTCAGTGCAATCCCTCACTGTCAATGCCATTTTTATCATCAAATAGAAATGTATCTAAACAGGATATTGCCTGAACTTTTGCATCTCATTACATGAGAAATTTTGCCGAAATACATAGTAATGCTTCTTAAGAAAAAGTTACCTTTTTTTTTTTTTTAAACTGAATAAAAACAGCTGTCCAACTATCACCAAGACATCCGTCTTGGATATTGTTTAGAAATTAAATTTGACTTTTTATTATGATGTTCCTGGTCTCGTCTCAAGTTTTTGGGCAAGGCCTGTGTCCTATCTAAGATGGTGCCTGGTTGCCACCTTACTTGCCACTGAAGAAGACCTGAAAGTTTTAACTTCATGCAGTTTTGCTCCCTGTTAACTGATACTGTTATGTTCACAGCATGATAAAGGCCAACTGTATACAGACTAAAAACCTGTTGCGCTACTAAGCTTGATAATAACTAACAATATTTGGCAGACAGGAATTTAGGACAGGGACTTCTCTGCTGGCAACACCTAATTTCTTTTTCTGTTCAGGCAGTTTCCAAAGTACTCTTTTCAAAAGTACTAAACAGAAACAAGATCTTGCTTTGAAAGAGCCCAAGTATGTGACTGGCTGTGGTAGGCAGAAGACGAGGTTATGCTGTCAATCACTCGCAGAATAAACAACAAGGGAAGCACTAAGAGAAGAAAATAAAGAAGCACACACAACCTCAAGAAGATTTGCCTTATTGTACTGACGGTGGTTTGGATGATAGAAAAAGCAGGCAGTGTAGACAGAGCCAGACTCTTCTCAGGAGAGCACAGTGACAGGATGAGAGACAACACCCCCAGGCTGCAGAAGGGAAATTCTAGTTAAATGTAAGAAAAAATCCTCCCCTGAGCACCACATGAAATTGGAAGAGGGACCTGGAAAGGATGTTCAATTTCCACCCTGGGAGATTTTCAAAACTCAACTACACAAGGCCCTGAGCAACCTGTACAAACTTTGAAGTTAGCCCTGCTTCAAGCAGGAGCTTGGACTAATGACCACGAGAGGCTTGTTCTGATTAATTTTTCTGTCATTCTAACACACATCTTTCTCAAACTGTTGCAGTACTGCCCCATTTCTGGGCTTTTTAATATAAACCATGGCAAGTGAAAATCGAGTCCAGATCATTAGACATTTATAAAGAAGCCCATTTTGGGCGTAAAAACTTTTTTCCACTTTTCCTGGAAACAACAGCTCGCATGTGGTAAAAATGGCCCAAAACCTCACTTGAAGACCACCTGGCATTAACCTGAAGTCAATGAGATTTAAGCATGTGAAAATTCAGTAGGTAAGTGCTTCCCTGAACTTTAGACCAATTCAACATGCAATGTTTTGCTGTTCCCCTCATTTCAGAAGGAAATCAAATGCCAATCGCAACCAAAATTTGCAGGATGATACAGAGATCTCAAAAGCATCTGAATTCCTCCAAGTGCCATAAAGCCGAGCAGCTGGTAGAGGAGAAAGATCCAAATTAGTGATGTTCTGGGCAGAGAGCAGCAGTGTGCGCTAACCTGTCGCTGGACTCAAGAGGACTTATATGGAGGTGAGAAACCTTACAAATACATCAGCTGGAGGAATGACATCCGCCAACCTTGCTAAGTACAGGGAAACCTAATCACGCAAGAAAAAGCCAAACCCCCAAGTGTCACAAGTTCTGCTGCTCTTATGCATGCTCACCAAGACCTAGACATTTCCAGCAGTAAACGTACTGGAGGGCTGGTGCCCTGACTTTGGAAAGAGATACTGCTATACACGGGTCCCAAAACCAGACTTCATGCTTGTGGGTTCAGAAGGAGCAGAGGTGCTTTGCTAACAGCACACAGGCTCTGGTAGCAATGGCAAGGGTAAAATGTAACGTGTGCCTTGAAGGACCACTTTGATAAATGGTGCTCTGGAAGGAGTGCTACTGGTGAAGGGCAGACTTCCACATCCCACCATGCAAAAATCACAGAATCAGAATGGTTTGGGTTGGAAGGGACCTCAAAGATCATCTACTTCCAGCCCCCCTGCCACGGGCAGGGACACCTTCCACCAGACCAGGTTGCTCCAAGCCCCATCCAACCTTGAACACCGCCAGGGATGGGGCAGCC
>JAVJGG010000043.1:16411157-16454314 GCA_035590195.1 Aviceda cuculoides | reverse complement strand
AAAGGTCCCAACCCCCCCCCCCCCCAAAAAAAAAAAAAAAAAAAAAAAAGGAAAAAAATAATAACAACCAACCTCAGGGAATCAAACGCATCTCGCTGGCTCCCTCCATCACCTTCTCCAGAAAAGCCCTTCCCAGCATCGCGGCTCTGGCTGGTGTCCACCTCCCTTTTCCCTCTCCGGGGTGTGTGTCCTGCTTTCCTCCGGCCAGGACGGAGCGGCCGAAGGGAGCTCAGGGGAAGATCAATCTCTCAGCTTGGGTGAGCAGTAATCCTAGAGAGCGACCGCAAGCTGCTCTGCTCGCCGGGTCTTCAGTTAATTCCTGGCAGCCGCAAGAATAATGGTTTTTTTTTTTTTTTAAAAAAAAAAAAAAAAAAAAAAAAAAAAGCTCTTAGTGCTTACCGCCTGAGTTTTATGTCCAGCAAGCTGCCAGCCTGGCTGCCCCACGGAGACCTGAACTCCTCTCTGCGGATAACAGCGGGGCTCTCCTGGAGCCGAAAGCAGCTGGTGGGAAGGAAAGCGGGGTTCCAAGGGCGCCGAGAGCGGCACGTAGCAAGCGGGGGAGCCCCGATGCCGCCGGGATGGGCTCCTCGCTACGCTCTAGGGAAGAGGGGGTGCCAAGGGGCAGCGGCCGGCGAGACCTTCTGGGCTTTCAGAGGTGTTGGCCATGCTCACGTCAGGGCAGGGAGGTGAAAACCCTGGGGGTCATCCTTGCAGCTTCTCCCCCCCCCCCTGAAAAGCAAAGGCATCCGGCAGGGATGCAGGGGGTGGCTGGTAAAAGGGGGTCCCGCCGCTCGCCGTGATCGGAGGCAGGGATCGCCTCTCGGGAGGTTCGCCGCGCGGCAGGACTCCCCCTCCTCCCCACAGCCTCTACCGTTCGCAGAAAATCAGGCTTAATCCAAGCTTTGTATTTTTAATTATCTTAAATTTATGCCACAAAACACGGGGGCCGGGGGCTGTCTATTTGCATCCTCCGAGGTATTTATTTTTAAACAATATCATGTTTTCCTTAAAACAAGTTTTATCTCCCTGGCGCGTGCCTGTGTGCGCGTGTGTGTTTTGCCTGAGCTCTGGTTTACATTTCCTGATGGATGGATGGGGATTCAGAGCCCTTTTTTTAAGGTGGTGCATAAAATGTATTTATTATTCTTTATCTCCTGCCTCTTGCGAGGAGTCATTTGTTTTCATTCAGAGAAATGAATACTATGTGAAGCCTGAAGAGTAATAACACAGCAAAATGACAACAGAAGAGCGAGACAGAAATCTGAGAGATACAATGGCAGGTTAGTAACCTCTAAAGATCACTGCTGTTGTGAGCAGTACAGTATTATTTAATGTCCAGTCTGGCTTGCAGCTCCATTTAATAAAACATATGAAAATCTCTCAGAAATTTGGTCTTGCATTTAAAAGCGGGCTGTTCTGCTAAAAAGGGATAATCTGGATACACTGAGATTACTTCCCGCTCTCTGGCAGGGAGGAAGAAATTAATAAGAATTCTTTCTGCTTCTTAAGACAATGGCGTGAGTCAATATATCCCTGCACTGTTTGGGTTCATAAAGGAGTGAGTGACAAACGAGACTTTATTTATAGGCCTTTTCATGAACTAGGCAGTGGGGGCGGAAAAGGGTTAGGGCTGGAAAACCCAAATGACCTCCCCTGACCTGTGAATAACTGCGGTAAAAGGGCCCAAGGACAAGGAGGGTTCAGGCTCACCCCGTTGTCGTCAAGTGGATATTTTGCCCCTGGCCACGGTGCCAGCGGAGATCATGGGTCCCACTGGAGCGACACTGGGGACCCCCACTGCCCCACTCCCGGGGGAAAACCCACCAGGGCTTAGCACCAAACAGCACTAAATCTGCCCTCGGCATCAGCTGGGAAGAATCAAAATCCTGCTGTCTCCATCCAAACAACCTCCCATGCCTGATTTTTGCCCCCGCTGCCCCAAAACGCTCCTTTTGGTCCCCACCGCTTGTGAAGTCCCGGATGCCAGCGGCACGGCCGCAGCCCTCTGCGGTTCCTCCGTGCCGGCAAGCGGATCAGCATCCCTTCGTTTTGTGCCTCGTTGTCCGAGCTACACGCAGGGGTCACGTCCAGCAACACCCAAAGAGCAGAAAACACCTCTTTTTCCGAGGATGTACATCAATACGCTTTAACACTCAACAGCCCCCGGTGACAAAGCAGAGGAGCCAATTGAAAAAAAAAAGAAAAAAAAGAAAAGAGAAAAAAAAGGGTACTGTAAGAAGTTGGGTGGGGGCTTTTTTGTTTTGTTTTCTTTTCTCCCGCGCCATTTTACAAGTTTGTTAAACCAACACGGGATTTAAGTTGCTAAAAGCCGGAGCTGCTCGTTAGAGCTCCGGGCTTGTGCCGAGCGCAGGCACCGCTAAAAACCTACATCGCAGCGCCATCTGCAGCGACCGCGCTTGGTGGCAGCTCTGGAAAGCCCTAAAACTGGGTGAAATCCTAAAAAAACCCCCCAAAACCCCCCAAACCACAAACCAAACCCCAGGTAGAGGGCTGCTAGCTTACGAACTGGTTCCTCCAGGTCGTTTTTTCACCCTCTTCTGCCCTCCAGTTTTTCAAGTGTTGGAGGTTTAAACAACTTGTCCCGCTCTGCTGACACCCGAAAGAAAATTGGCCTCTCCCGGGTAGCTGTCACGGTCCCTGCTGCTGACAAAGGATGTCTTTATCAGGCTTTTGGAGGGTGGAAAAATTCATCGCAAGCTGTTTTAAAAGTGGTCCGGGGCTCTGCGTTGTCACTCCTGACATCCCGGGGAGGGACGGGATGAGCTCTGCCCCTAAGGGCAGTTTTCAGTCTGGGTGCTGGCTGCTAGGGTTGTTGCACTATCAGATTTTTGGCAGTTTTACCAGCCACAGGAAGGGTCATGTTGATAGAAAATGAGACAAAAGTGCTCCAAAAAGACTTGCAAGAGAAGAAGTTTGCAGGGAAGAGTGGGATTGTGTCACTTGGTCACCAGCCACTACCTTCCCCTCCGGTCGGAGCATCTTTGCAACCAGTTTCTAACGATGGGTAGAGAAAAAGCCCTTGAAGGGATCCGTCCAAGCCATCCTCCATTTGTGCTTTGTCCAGCGTGTCTTTGGGGTCTCGGGAGTTTGCACATTGGTTTATCTGGGAAACCCGGGGTGTCCTGGCATGGAGCGGAGCTGTGCAAGGTGCCCTTTCTCCTCTGCCACTGATTTGCTGCACAGCTTCTGGCAACTCCCTTAACTTCCCTGTCAGTCCTTGCAGGTGTACTTTTTTTGGCAGATTTCTTAGTAGGACATTTATTAAATTACATTTGCATCAGTTATCTAACCTCTCCCCCATCTCCTAGCCCTTTAGCAGCTACAATGCGGTGTCAACCAGAGGTGAGGCTTGCCTTCATTTTTTTAACCGCTTGTTTAGATGGTTTTTGAGGGAAGCAAAGTAATCTTTCACATCGTCCCAGGAAACAAACCCAGCAACTGGCAGGAGCCACAGACCTGCAGGATATGACTGGTCCCTCTCTTGGCTTTATTGCCAGGGCTCCTTCCCATGGGTATATACTCCAGTCCATGTTAGCATCTGGCTTTGGACACTAGATCACCAATTCCTGATGAGTTACAGGAAGCTTTCCAGAGTTATTTATCCCAAATTTCCCCTCTCTGTTGTAATTTCAATACGCTTACCCTGCTTCCCATTCCCTTTTCTCTGTCCCCCTGCTCCAATTCATCCCTCCCCATCTCTACCTTGCCAGCGAGGTGCCACTGCCAGGTAGAGCCTGTCCTTCCAAACAGACTCAGGGATGAGAGACATGCTCATTCCACATCCCCTGCCCACCCAGAGGGGATTTATGATACACTCAGGCCGACAGCATCATCTGCACATCTTCCCAACCCATCGTCCCTCTCCCCGTCCAGCCTCCCCCCACCACCTCAGAACCCGTCCCTCCATTCACCCCCTGCCCTCCCCCTTGAAATTCCCCCATGAACAATTTTTCTCCTTCTCCCTTCAAATATTTGTCGACCATTATCGCCGCCGGTCACACCCAGGCTGTCGTTTGTCCAAACAAAACAGAAGGGGGACGGCCGCAGAAGAGGGGCAGATGGACGGAGGCAGGGTGAAATGAGAGCCAGGGGAGCAGTCAGGCCGTAATGATAAGGAGAGTATAAAACACAGGCTGGGGCTGTCGAATTAAATGAGGGGACGCCTGAGAGGGGCTACTTCAAACCGCAGGAGACGAGCAAAAGGGAATAATATGGAAGCAGGCAGGTGGAGCGATAAGATACAACCAGAGAAAGTCAGACAAATTCATTGTTTGGGTTGTTTTTTTTTTTTTTCATTTTGGAGGACAATGCAAGTGAGAACAGCAATCACTCCCTGCTCGGGAGGGCGGGAGAGCACCGGGGGGGGGAGATAAGGAGCGGGGAGGTGTCGCAGGTGGAGGGACGAGATGGAGAAATGGGTAGGGAGGCAGAGGAAAGCGGGCCAGGGACATGCAGGAGGAGCTGGAGACTGTCTGGAAGGAGAGGGAGGAAGGCTGGCTGCCAGCACTGGAGACACACGGCTTTGGAAGGGGCTGCTGGATTCGGCTAAGGAGAGGCAACGCTCAAATCAGAAGAAATAGGACAGCCGAAAGAAGGGAAGGGCCTAATCCGGAGATTAGGGCTTTAATTTGGGTTTTGAGAGCCCGGGTCAGACTCGCTGCTGTGATGCAGCTCCTGGGTGATGCTCCAGTGGGTCCCACAAATGCAGGGGAGAGGGTAGGAGCCAGCCTGGACCTGCAGGGATTTTCCCGGGAAGAACTGCCCAGCCCTTGCAATTGGTAATAAGCCTGGAAGGGTGTTTCGGGAAGTTTGCCTCCCTCGGATAGCGGGAAAAGCAATATATATATACTTTATATACTTTACAGTCTACCAAACCTCTCAGCTAATTGTGGATGTCAGTCGCGGCTACTTCTGAATTGGAGGTATTTATAAAGCCTCTTTCCTACGTAGCTTTGGCATTTTCCTCACTCAGAGAACATCTACTCAGCCACCTGCTTCCGCAAAACTTTTAGGAACGAGATCATCTCGCTGCCTGTCAAACGTGGCTGAAACTGCCCCAAATCACCAGTAGATAGCACGGTGGCAAAAGGTTTGTTTTGTTAGAACGCCAGGCCAAAAGAAAAACCAGAAAAAGAAGCAAACCAAACACAACCTTGACGATTTTTTTTTGTTGCGACTTACGATTTTTAAGGCAATGGCATGGAAATGGGAGGGAGGGAGAAGGGGGAAGGCTAGCCCATATTTTTTAGCATGTGGGATTGGCAGCACACAGAGTTACCCACTTAGTGAACGTGGGAGACAGAGAGGGGGAGAAGCATAAGCTCATCTAGGGATGTTGCGGGAACCCCGGTGAAGAATAGCTATTCTTACATGTCAGCCTCATCACCATGGTATCAGAAAGGAAGAACAGAAGGAGAAATGACAGAAAACGGGGGGGAGTGGAGCAGGGTGACTGAAGAAAGAGAAACAGGAAGGGGAAAGCGAAAGCTGTTTCTCCAATGAACAATATTACTTGTTAAATAGTTGGTAGATGGTCACTCTGGTCCCCTGGGTTTACAGACAGAATGATGCTGCTAGGCCCTTTATAAAGCATGTCTTAAAATGCTCCTGTATTCACAGGAACGTGTCCTCTCTGTGATGCTGAAGCTGGTCTTATTCAACCAGCCCTTCCTAAAAGCTTCAAAAAAAAAAAAAAAAAAAAAGCATGTATAAAAAAGGACAGCTGCCTTCTCCACTTTGTTTACTGGTAGGATCTATACAAAACAGCACTGACTTGCTTTCTTGTGCTGGGTGGATTCATCTGTGGTGAAAACAGACTGTGCTGGAGGGTGGCTTTGAAGAGCTGTGACCCCTCTGCGGGGCTATAAACTGATGGTGCAGCACCTCAAGAGTACAAATTCTAAGTTTTTTTTCTTCTAAAACCAATTTTTTTGGCCTCCTTCCGCCTCTGAGTGTACACAAATTGCCAAGCAGATCAGGATAACGGTCTGTGACGACTGAAATTCAGCCTTTGACCATAGTCACTGAGGATGCTTGCAGCCCCAGCCCCCCCCCCAACGTGGGGAGGGGGATGCACTGGGGAGCTCCGACTGGGGGAGAACAGGCTACCAGAGCAACGGAGCTGCAGCTCCCTGGGGGGCACTGGGGAAGCACCTAAAGCACAAACCCTCTTCGTCCAGTTTTTCAAGGAAAAATCCAAACCAACGTGACTTCTGCTGTAAAAAGCAGCCACAAATTCATACGCTAAGCAATTCTCGATGGGCTTCCAGCTTCCCTGTGAAAAAGCATTCTAATCCAACAGAATAATTCAAAAAAATTCAATCCAGAAACCAGGCCTGGCACCTCCAAACCAGCATTTACACCACATCACCCCGGGAGCGACCCAAACACGCGGAGAAGCCCTCAGTCTCCATCCTCTCCCTGCTAGCACTCGGGCAGCCCATGGAGCAAAGGCTGCCACTCACGGCAGGCACAAAAATAATCCCGGCTCCTTCCTCTGCAGCAACCCTCCAAACCAGAAAGGTCCAGGGCGAGCGGCACCTGCAGCGTAACTTCATTCCCCTATAGACACGGCAATGGGACAGGAAAAAGATTCGACTCAAACCCCGCAGAAATTACTGGGCTTTACATCTCACATACTTACTCCAGGCTAGAACAAGAACTTGTATTCTCAGAGATATGCACGTAGCTGCGTTCAAAGCCAGCCAACAGGAGAGGTATGCGTACATCTACCAGATGAATTTTTTTTCTATCGTGTCAGTAAGAACGATCACAGCTATTCTTGTACTAGAGACTTATGAGAAATATCTTGCAGTCAAAATACTACAGTGAAAAACCAACTATGCTAACCAATTACCTCGAAATCTGACGGACATGCCTCAAAAAGAGGCCCAATTTATAGGTAAGGAGGCATTAAATCAATTACCAGCATGGTGCAAGCAAGAACAAGGTCACCTTGCTGAAGGAATATTTCTGTTTATGCTCTTGTCAGAGTATTTTGTTCTATAGAGAAAAATGAAAACCTGATTATCATGAATTTGGTAGACTAGTCTGAAGTAGAATGTAAATCAGAAACGAGAAGATTTATGGCCAATTAAATTGAACTCAAATCAAAATCCCATTCAGGCAACAGTTCCCCGGAGGCTTTAATTTGTTAGTGCCACATTTTTTTAATAACTTTCTTTTTCACGTAACATCAGCAACAATAAAAGCCCTTCAATAACAAGCAGAGCCGCAAACACATTATTTATCTTAAAATGCCATCATTGCCTGGAATCAGAAATCATTGAAAGGATGCACCGTAATTGCTCAGGAACAACCCCCCATAAACCTGCAACGGGTGTAAAGCTTTTTTTCTTAGTCCCAGAACAACGTCTCTTTTCATTAATCTGGTTCAAGTCTGAAGTATTTCTCCTGAGTAAGAGCAAGTTGGCACTGACCCTGGCACGAGACTGAACGCAGCCTCCCATGTCTCAGACCCTTTCCCAATATTGCGTGTGCATGTGAAGTACAGGGCCGGTGGCATATCAGTGCCTCATCATCATCAGATTTTTAGTATTATTAGAAAGAGAACGCCTATCAATATATTTCAGATGCCCTTGACAGTATTCAAATGTATGCTAAAGGCAGCAGTCTGGATTTCTCTCGCTTTAAGCTAGGAAATCTATTTTCTGCTCTAATGTGCCTCTCTCCCCTTACACCTCCCCCTTCCTCCTGAGTTCCTGGTAAAACCCTTAGACAATATAAAACCTATTCTGGTGTATAGGATTTTTTTTTATTATTTTTTAAAGAAAAATGCATCCTTTTTCTTTCCTTAAGGAAAATAAAATCCTTCTTTTTCTCTTCCTTAAGGAAAGAAAAAGGATAAATAGAACGTAAATGGAACAAGGAAAATGAGAGTGCTTAGAGTAGGAATGAATTAGTGTACCTTTTGTTAAACACAGAATTGCAAAATTTGCCCCGAGTGAAGTCAGAGCTCAACCAGGCATGGCCGGAGAGGGAAATCCCGGAACAAAACCATGCAGGCAGCGTTCCCAGAAACCACTGACATCAACAGGAGCCTTTTGGCTCAGTTCAGTCGTCGCTGTCGGGCCACCACTGCGACTGCCTGGAAATCAGGCAACGCTTGGATTTTCTTGCTTCGGCAGTAGAAGTGGTGAGGAGAGGAAGTTATTTAAGGATAACTAACGGCTGTCAATCCGAAGGGCTGTGCAGTTTTGTAGGGCAGTCTGCGGCATCATCCAACTCACACTTCTAAACAAGAAAGCTGCTGTGGGAATTTTATTTAATATCTAAATACATGGGCATGACATCGCGACTGCCTTCAGCCCTCAGCAGTCGCCTCCTCTCAGGAACAGCTTCTTCCAGGCCAAACCTGGAGGAATCAGAGCAGCTTAAAAGCAGCAAAGCAAAGTCTGGCCCCTGCAACACCGACAGCTTTGCGTGAGCCAGGACGCCTCTCCCCATCTAAATGAATGCTGTCTCCGCTGCATGCTGTCAGAATTACAATGGAAAGCCCGTAAATAAAACAAAAATGCAGACCTCAGTCCTCCTCTCATGACATCTTGGTGAGAACAAGCCCTGACAGGAATAAAAAACCTCCCACGCTAAGCAAAGCAATTCTGCTATTTATGCAGAAGGAAGAAGGAAAGCTGTATATCAAACAAATAATTACAAGAGCAGCTTTATCAGTCCCTGCTGATTACTCTCAGCTCGGTTTGATGATTCTGCCAGCGCTCCGCAGGTTGTTCGGAGAGGTGCATGTCACAACATTTCACTCGCAGTTCTTTCATTTATTAGCACCTACTGCTACCTGTCTCTGAGTCAAAAATCTTAGCATACATTTAGAAATTGGTCTCCTGGAGTCTGTCAGGGAGGTTTAAAAACCTGTAAATCACATTTCTATATATACACATACATCCTCAGACAGACTCTTGATGCAAATATGAATGCATAATGATGTATTTGGGGCATTACATATGTAAAAGCAGTTATATAGAGGCACGCACATTTTTATATAAGTGCACTCCCCCTTCCCAATACATAAATACAGCAATTCAAGTAACTTGCTTATCACTGCTCCAGTTTGGGTGGGACAACATTTCATTTGACTTTTTTTTTTTTCTTCCCAAATTCGCTAAAATAATAAAAGGAAGAGGGTCTAATCTTTATCCCAGAAAACATCAATGCCTTCTGAAGTGCAGCATAAGCTCTGACTGTCACCAATGTCAATTTACCACCGCTGTTAATTACACTGTATTTGAGCGATGCTCAGTTACCAGCTTAGCACAAACGTCTCTTAGATTTTTGCTCCTAATTGTCACGGTCTGCAGGCATCCTTGAGATTTATGTCCAACTGCAAGGCATCCTTTGTGGCGAGCACTTCTGTGTTTCAGCGTGCGGTGCCCAGCTGAGGGGACAGACAACCACGCACCCGATTTACGGTGCTCACATCCCCTACCCTCGACTCGCCTTCGAGAGCTGGGCGCAGGATTGCCGACGAGAAAGCTGAGAGCTCGGACCTGAGCCCGTCGATGACGGGTCCAGCCACGCAGGCTTCCTACATAACTCCTCCCAAACATTCCCTCAGCCCGAGGCTGGAAAGGCGCTGATGCTAACACTCGAACACAGGACATCCTTCCCTACCAAGAAGATGGAAAGAGCATGGGGCTACGCCAGCGCCGCCCGCATCGGGATCCGGTCTTAGCTATAGATTTGGGTTTTTTCATCCTAGCATCCCCGGAGTGCTCCAGACTGGCGAGCAGGCTCTTGTGCTCTATGAATGGCATATGGACTCCTCTCCCTACAAGAAATGAGCTGGGGAGCTTCTGGATTTCCCCTTCTGGAGCGCCATCTGCGCCCGCTCCCAGTCCCACCACCCGCTACTGCGGCGTGACCCGCGGCTGCCGGGCACGTGCCGGTGCCGGGGCACTCGCCAGCCCCGGCTTCTCACGCGAGGCGAGAAAGCAGCAACGTCATCTGTAGCTGTCCCCAAATTTGAACACGTTCACGCTGGAATACGCTCAGCCCACGCAAGTTCAACCTTCGTTTGGGCAGGCAGGGAGTCTTCTGCTGACAGATTTTCTCTGGCTGCATTAAGTATTTAAGAAAAAAAAAAAAAAAGAAAGAAAAAAGAAGAGACTCTACTGACATTTAGGATAACACGGCAAGCCTGTAGCTGGAAAATAAATCCATCAACTTCAGAAGGAGGAAATTTCAGCTGCAGCCCAAGCACCACCGCAGGTCCTGCTGGGGCTCCCACAATCCCGGGAAGCACCATGCTCCGACCCAAACACCTCTTCCCCAGCAGGCAAGGGGCAGGGGGCAGTCGCTGCTGAGCTGGCTAATTGCTCATTAGCCAAAATTAACTCTGCAAGACAATTCTGTGATCACTGCTAGAAGTCTGTCATTAAAAGGGACAGCAGACAGTAGTTCTTCGCTTCCTGTCAAAGCACCAGGAATGTGATGCTCTGGCTTCGGGATCAACAATCTGCTCTCGGAGAAACATGGGAACTGCCCACGCGGAGCTGCCCACGGTCCGTCCAGCTCACCCGCCGGCCTCTCACACTGGTCACCATTGGATGCATCGTGGAAAGGGGCAAGAGCACTGCGGAGGGCAGAAATGGAACAGTTTGCTCACCACAGCAGCCTCTTTCTGCTCTCAAGTAGTAAGAGACTAGTTCATACCCTGAAGCACGAGATTTAATATCCATCCAAAGCCTGCTACTGTTAGTTATTCTCAGTGCCCATATAAAAATTATGACCTTCAGGAACCTGCAAGCAGAAGCCTTCCTAGAGCTATGGTAGGGAGCTCCGTGAAATACACGTGCATGGGAGCAGCCAACTTGACATAGTAGGGGATGAATTTTTTTCTTGGCGTAATTCCACTGATTTTTGTGGTATAAAACCCAGGGGTGAATATGGTCCAAGATATACACAAAATGAGCTAAATTCTGAAGTGTACTTGCTGACCTCGTAACTCTTCAGCAGTTGAAATGTGGGTTACAAAGCCAATTTCCATAAAGGACATGTTCAGTTAACAGTGAGAGACTGCGCTGACTCGAGCTGTGTGAGCACACTACTGAGATATTTCCCACATAATCTACATTCATTCCATACTTTTTGGAAGTGCTCCTCAAAAGATGGTGTCAAGGGTGCAAATCCTATAGATGAGAAAGATATGTGACCCGTCAGAAAGCACAGAGCTTTTTTAACTCGTTATTCTGGTGCTTTGAGAAGCCACAAACACCACACACGTTTTTTTTTTTCCCCTGCAACCTCCAAAGCTGGAGGGTAGCAGCTCACTTAGGGTACAGGCAGCCCAGATGGGGACAGAAACCCACCCCCCCACACCCTCCGTAGTGCTTGAAAAAGGACACGCTATACAGGGAGACAGTGAAAATCCCAACTTTTGTCTATGGATAGGGCCCAATGTAAAAAGCTATATTCATTCACTCATTTTGCATATTGCTTGAGCAACAGTGAGGTTTTTAAATCAGCGACTACCATTGTTACGAAATCGTACTATTTTAATAATATAACAAGCTACCTGATAAAAAATTTGAATGTACACCAGAGTTGTTACCCTGTGGCTAAATGTCTCACCCTTACTTAATCTTCTACGACTCCAGACCTGCACAGAGACATACACAACAGGACTTTAAACACTGTAGGGGAATTTCTGGTAAAATTATGCATGTACAGATATGCAAATATGTAGGATTTGCAAAAGGAAGACTCTAATGTCACCTGTAATCTCTCAAGCTTGTAGATTTATACAGGCAATTGAAGAAAACCCTTGACTTTCCACTCCGCATGGGAAATTGGATGAATTGCATGCTTAAATTAGGTCTGGCATCACCACATAGCTGGGGCCATATTCTCACCTTCTTATTTCTGTTCAGTGGCCACAAACTCAACAAGCCCTTGAAACCAGTGTGACTATTCAAAAAGTATGCTTCTGCATCGTGAGGATAATGGGAGTCAAATCTGCTCCCCAGATACAACTGATTGCTCACGTAAATATTTACAGCAACAAGGTTAGATATCACATTTAAAAATTCAGTCTCTGCTATTTTGCAAATTTTCTAGGAGTGCTAATACCAAAACCAGAAATGTGCAACTTGTCTTGAAATGTTTATTCAGCTAAATAATCATTTCAGTTTGAATAATTCTGAAGGAGCTGAGCCAGTAGCCTGTTTCAAACAAAGAACATTGATGGGAATGAGCAAACACTGGTTTATGCTCAATTTAAGGCAATAACTAGAAGAAACATACAGCTCATTGTCAACTGGATATAAAACAAGTAGGAATATGTGACAGGAGAGAGAGGCCTCAAAGGTTATTTTAGTACTGCTTAGAATTTATATAATAATAGAGATTGGCGGTCAAGACATCAGCAGTGTGTCCAAAACTTGCAGGGATGGCTTCCCAGTGCAGAACACCCTGCACAGACCCAGTCTTTGGGAATAGGACTCAGGTTGTACCCACACAAACTATTTACTGTCACAGGAGCTTGCGGAAGGATGGACAGAGGACAGATGCAGATTTCCTCGCCAAACGCTTTGCTGGGATGTCCCCAGCTGTGGCTATGATGGATACAAGGGATGAGAATCTGATTAAGAAACAATCTGAACTCCACAAAGGAAAAACTTTGGAAGTGAGGAACATAAGGAAGCGTGCAGCATTCAATACAAGCAGTATGTGGATTTGAATGTTGGTTTGTAAACAATACTAATTAATTGGACCAGAAAATATAAGAATGGCAGAGACTCATACAAGCCTTCATCAAAGTTTTCAGCAGTACAGCTGAGGAGTTGAAACTCCATATACAAACAGCAATGCCCCTTCTCCTGGTTGCACTACACTACACTTTAGATGTGGTGTATGGTTATTCTGTCCTTTGGGATGGCATTTTAAGATCCTGGATGCTTTCCTTGCATTTCAAATTTTCAAATCCCCATTTCAGCAGTCCCTGCTGTATTTTTAGATGGCACTGAAATTTCACAGTTGGTATTTCCTTAGTGACGCACAAAACTACTGAGAGAATCTATTTAGGAGGGAACTGGGGAGGTAACCAGCTGGAAACCCATGATGAAGGAAAGACTACTTGCTACTTCCCTGAGGGAGATAGAGAAGAGTAAAAGTTAATGGAAGGATAATCAGGAACTCTTCAGGGATATCAGTTTATAGGCCAGGAGCATATATGACTGAGACTTGTTTGCATATCAAGAGACTACAGGAGAAGGTGTGACAGCCAAATGCAGCTTATGAAAATATGGCTATCTGTAAAGCTGATAGCTTCCTCACATGTGAAAACACAGTCCTAATGCTCAACTTGGCAAGGGAAGGCTAAATAACATCAATATGTCTGTTTTGGGCAGCCTGTACAGTGAAATCACTTCTTACGACATTCACAGCGTTTTCAGCAGACGTGCCTGGGACTTAGAGAAACAAGCTGGTTTTTTAGGGATTTCAAGGATCCCTGCTTAAAATACCCACAAAAATGAAATACTCAAGGTTTAAAACAACATGGTGGAACTGCGTGCTTTTTAACGGTCAGTGACAAAAAAAAAACCCAACAACAACTCAGAGATTGCTCAAAACCACCATGTTATGCTACAAGAACAGGACAAGCTGTAATTCAGCTTTAGACAAAGCTCTGGGTATTTAAGCTCTTCAAGGACTTTTAACAGATTAAAATAGAGAAGGTGCAGTGTCCCAAAGCACAGCTGTAATGACTATTTACCTACTCTGCAAACACCAAAAGCAGTGTGTGCCTACAGCCACGTCGCCTCACCTGGAGACCTCCCCATATCCCAGCAGGGCCAAGAGTCCCTGTCAATACTGCCATGGGAGCCCTTTTGGGAAAGACAGGGAGTTTGCCCGTATCCAAATTCCTCCCATTCTGTAATAAGCATTTTGTTCAAGTAGTATCTTCTAAATACAGATATCTGTGAAGATCTCCCCCTTCACACCAAGACTTCCATCCCGCACATTTAATCCCCCCAGCTGGTCCCTGGAAGCGTCACCGCGCTTCAGCCAGATCCGTGCCCTGACCTTCCTGCCAAGGCCAGCACAAACGCTCCTTCCCTTCCTGCTCCGGACTGCTTGGCAATATCGCTGCAGCCTATTAAACAGCATGAAAAGGAACGACTACTAAAAGCCTTTCACTGGGCTAAGCAATCAAAAGCAGGACTTTATTATTAGAATCTGTTTTGTCAAAAAGGAGGATATTGGCCAACATTTTCTCAGTCTGTTTTCCGATCATTTCAGAGAAATCTTTCATGTTGGACAACTCCAGAAATGTGTGAGAAATTAAGTTATTTAGCCCATTATGTCTCTTTCACCATACTAATGACCAATATTCTTCTTTCTTGTCCAGGGCATTTTTAAGTGTGTGCCTGCCATTCACAAATATATAATTGCTTTCTTGTTTATAATTTTTATTAACATAACGAATATTTAGATGGCTACCACATAATTAACGGGGAAGAAAAAAGTTCCTTATATATGGTACAATTCACCAATATTTTCCAGGACTGTAGTCCACTTTACCAGCCGAGTCATTTCTCGGTGGGAACTCAACTCAGTTCTGAAATTCCCAAACCCTCCACTTTTAAAGCATCCTTTTTCATGTTACATCGGCTCTTCATTCTGCTTCACTGCCACACTGCACATCATGAGAAGCCAGAGTCAAGAGGTTATTCCGGAGCTCAGTCCATCATTATTCAATGCCCATTTCTACAAAAGCCTCCAGGAGCTTCCAATTTCCAAACAACCCTCCCATGAGGAAAGGTTTTGGTCCAGCACCATGTCTCCATCCTCTCTAGAATCCTGTGATTTTTTTTCCTCTCTCACACCTGCAAATCTTTGATAATTTTCACCTTCTCTAGGCAGTTCAATGACATTTCTGATTTGCAAGTGAGTTCAGGCAGGAATTTTACCGGATGAGTAGTTTCGCTATCTGCATGCATTTTGCTATCACATCAGTACTGGCTTTCTTCCAACCAGGAGACTTAGAAGAATCCTGAAGAGGTCTTTGTATTCAGACCAAGGCTTCTGCTGAGCTGTGGGCACTATCTGTAAAGTGACTCTATGAAAATGACATCATTGCGTGGCAAACGTTCTTCCTCCAGTAAATTCGTTTGGCATGCAAAGTCCAAACCGAGCTTTTTCAAATTGTCAGCATCTTGAGCTCAGTCTTGCAGCTAAATACAACGTTATATTCTTTCTACTTCATGTCTCGCACATCAGCAACAATACGGACTCAGCAATCAAACCTGAGCCGGCGGTTTTTGTGATTACTCACAGAGCTGATTAAAATACAATTGCGCTCTCAGATCTGGGCTGGCTCAAAACGGGAGCAAATGTATCCAAGAGGTGTCTCTTAATTCCCCACCCTTTGTTCAGAAAATTAAACACACACAGAGACAGATGCCGTAATGGAGTGTGCATTTTAGCCTCGTTTGTAACCGGTCCAGCTCTTAACTAATGGGGCTTAATGTAGTTGTACATTATGATTTCAGATAGGCGTCTTTACTCACGCTGAGTTATACACTCCACGAGCAGCAGTAACAAAACTGCGTACTCACCAACTGAAGCACTGAGAAATAAGGCTGGAGTGAGACTAAGTTAAAAGGACATTTAATAGCATAACAACCACATAACCTCCAGATAGAGGCTCTTAACCCATAGCAGGCTTATTTCTAATGCTGTGTTTGTCACAGGTGACATTAAGTTACATGCTCCCCAGACAGCAGTGACACACAACAGAGAAACCTTCTGCCTCTCTGAAGGCAAAAATATTTGTCCTTGTCACCCAGCGAAGGATGGCAACCCCAGCCCAGCGTGTGTTGTAATCACACCAGCACAGCAAACCCGGGGGAGGAAAATTAAAGCAGCAAAGAGGTAGTGCCTACCTTTCGAATCAATTTATCTTAGGGCATGCCTGTAGCCCTCCTCTGTGAGGCACCGCTGCGGTGCACTGGAAACATCTCTAAAGTAGTCAACAAATATTGACCTCTAAAACGCCAGCCAGACTTTTCTGTATGAACCTTGGATGTGACTCAGCGTGGGAATTCATCTTCAAAAGCAAGAGTTTCAGACAGCATTCTCTTAAAAAAACCTCCCAAACGAACAGTTCATTTCAAATCGTTCTTCCTTCTTCCTTTTGTTTTTGTTTTTAATTGCACCAGGAATGAGCTTTTTTTGGCTACTATTTTAAAAGTCTAGGCCTAGGAGAAGTTCTGCCAAGTCCTAGCAAAACACAATGTAATTTTAAAATTACAGTCTGACAAACTGCTGCTTTGAGACAACGATCATCTTCTAAATGACCAGGCAGGCTGTCTCAAATCGCTGCTATACAGGAGCTAGAGAAGGGGCTGCAAGAATGCGTAGCGGTCACTGCTCTAACTCCATGCAGGCCCTGGACCTCAAAGACATCTGAACGTCACCGTGTTGCTAGGGAAAATCCCAGGGAAATTGCTCTGCCTTGTCCTTGCTCAGCCTGAATTTGGTTACTGTGCTGAAACATCAGGATGGTACAAAGGCAAGTCTGTTCGTGTCTTGTTACAACTCCAGATTGATACCACAACAGCTCCATCAAATAACAATAAATCATGTCTCAGATATGATTAAATCCGTTTGTGTTATTTCAGTCTGAGCTGGACTGAGCTCTAGAGAATACTACACAGAGACGGGGCGCACAGGGAACAGCAGCCATCACCTGAACGAGTCTGATGCTCCAGACAACAATCTGGATTCGAGGTCGAGGTGGGACTGCAAAACCAGCGACGGATGATCTCTTGGTCTCCCCAGAGATGGGAGAATCATCGATTTTCATTCCTCCAAATCCCTGTGCAGCTTTCAGACCCAACAACAACAAAGCGCTGCCCAGTAGGAGCAAAGTAGTCCAGGATAACCCTGCAACCCAGCTCTTCCTAATAACTTGGAGTGGTGAGCAATGGCACCTCCGCTATCGAGTCCTGCTCTGGAATTCCACTCGGTGCCTCTGGGATCACAACACGCGGGGAGGGTCTGAGAAGCTGTCGAAGGGCAGAGAAGACACAGCGCTGCCCGCCCTTCGCTCTGCGCGGCCGTACTGCAGGAACCGAGATGATGCGCTGCGAAGGACAGGACAACGGAGGGCCAGGGAGCAGCTGGCTGAAACTGAACCCAAACTTCAGAGACGTGATGCTACTCAGCAAGGAAAAGTGGTTTGGAGGAAGTTCCAGCCACAATGCTGTCTTTTAGCCCCAAATAAGCCCACGCCTTGCAGTCACCCATCCCGGATCCAGGCCGAGGGGCAGCGCGTGACACGCTAGCCACATTGCCGACAGCCTCGCTGGCAGGCAACGAACAGCTTTTTGTTGCCGGCTGCGAACCCACGTCCTTCAGCCGACTTCCCGGAGGCCAGCGCTTCGAACCTGTGCACCGCCATGTCCCCACGGCCGAGGCCGGCGCGAACCACCCGCAGTGCCACCTCCCGAGGCGCAGGACCCCAGAGAGCCGACGGCGCAGCCTGGGGCCACCTGCACCACAGCTGCGGCCTCCAAACAGCAGGGTGAGAGGGCGAAAGCGAGAAAAAAATACGAATTGTCCTGTGCACGTTCAACCATGGCACACCCCGATTTATCCAGGGTGGAATTCACCCCTGAATTTGCCCCAGGGGGGAAGGGCAAATTCGCTTTTAATAGTTTACATACTTGGAAAAAAAAAAAATTCAAACACAGCAGGACAGTGCAGCCCAAAGCAGGCATGTGTCCCTGTCTTCCCGCTTTAGCAATCTACAGAGCTCTACTGGCTGCTGGCTGTAACCTAGAGCATTAACACTGTACAAGATTTATGTTTAAAGCATATTAGTAACACTTTTTAATGATGAAGGAGGCATTTTAGCAAACAGTAAATTCTGCAGCAGCTCTGTTCGGCAGAGTTATCAATAATCCTATTAATGACAAGGTGCAATTTACAGCAAACTGGCAGTGGAAAGGAGATACAGGACTTATGTGAAACAAAAAGATAATACAATATTATTCCATTGACTGTGCTTTCTCTTAATTGCCTTGTCATGTACGCTTGGGGCACACAATCTATCAGGGATGAAGTTGTTTGTTCACAAAGCAGCATGCAAGAGGTTTTTAATCCGAGATCCCTCTAGCTGCATTTCAGGATTTATTTCAAAGTTGTCTTTAATTTTTCTATTTTATATAAGTTTATCCTAATATTAGCAAGCACTCCTCTGAAAAGAAACTGCTGTGCTCAATCAAGCTACTTGTACTGGATTATGTGACTGCTTACTAAGGCTTTACTCAGTAAGACTGCAGAGACATGATTTGCCAAACAGACTGCAGATCTCGTGTCACTCTTCCCTGTCCCCAGGTTTGCAGAAGGGCTGCTGGCCCTCAGGACAGAATCCAACTAATATTCATTTGTGCACGTCCATGTGACCCACGTTCAACATGCCAGGTTCAGTGCACATATAACCAAGGCATCAAGAATACTCTCTGCACAATTACAAAGCAACTCTACCAAACCGAATGCCATAATTTCAATGTAACATGTACACTTTGCCCCTAAGAATCTATCTATCCTGTTAACACATGAAAAAAAACACACTGGCAACTTTCAAGATTGTAGAAAGATGCATCTGAGGTTTTAAAATCATTTAAATTATTTGTTTTCTTTCAACATGAAGTCATCTTCAGGTGTCTGTGTGGGAGGGCAGACAGATGGTTACTCAGCTGAGGAACTCGAGGCTGTTCTGTCTTTGTGCAATGGTAACAACCAGCAGTCTGGAAAGAAGATGGGCTTCAGACTGGGCCAAAGTCCAAGTACAGGAGAAGAGACTATGGAAACATCATTTAGGGGAACTGCTCAGATCTAGCTTTTGTGTGGTTTTGCTTCAGCTTCGATTCCCAAGACTCTCACAGATGGATTTGGTCATTACGCCGTGAACAGCTAAAAAGCCAATCTTTATACCATATATAGTGCTAAGAATGTAAGCTACGCTGGGAATGAAGATGATGATGAATGAGTTTATTTTATTTGTAGTTTTAATTATCGGGTAAATTCCATTTACCACCTAGAACGTGAATGTGTTTTATTACAATAATATGCCTCCGGCATGAAGCCAAAACAGAGCTTGCAAGCAAGGGGGAGGGGGTGTTAAATTGTACTGGCTGGTGTTGAAAGCACTTGACATTTCTCCATTTCATGTCCTAGGTGCAACATCATAAATAAGCTCAATAAACTGTTGCTTACAGCCCTGGCCAATTTGAAACCCTACCTGATAGATTTATTTCAAGTATACCCTGTCCTCCAAAGCTGCTGGGAAACAACAACTTATCACTGCCAACCTGTTATTTCTAGATCCGACATTGTCTGTAGCATCAGCAAAGCCATTTCCAGTGCTTGTCTGCAGAGCTGCTCAAAGTGACTGGAAGCTGATTGTTGCCTGCACTCATTGCTGAATATACAGCAGATAAGGCGGGTGACATTTAGCTGTCCTACATCACTTGCACTGCCAAAAATGGAGACCACAAAAATGCAGAAATAGATTTGGATTTTTTCAATTCATATTCCACAGTTTAGGAGAACTAGAGAACTAACTATTCCTTGCTTAGGGTAATAAAATTGGCCAACCTATCTCTATAGCTCTACTCACACAGCAACCGAGTTGACTTACACTAGAATAATTCAAAGTTTCTCAGAACTTTCTCTTACAAAAGCCATCAGCTTGGCTTCAGCTGCCTCTGGCAGACACAGAGCAAAGACCAGCTGAGGGTATTTCTCCAGTTGTGTGCTTGTTAAAATACACACACGTGGCTGGCATCCTCCATGCATATGACTGATGTTAAGAGGACTGGGACTTGGCAATTTGTGGAGAGCCTTACCTTAAAGCAAACACAAATAAGACAGTCACAGTCTGCTCTATTAGTTCAGGTACACAGTGAAATGAGTGAAACCAGTTCAACCCTGAGATCTGACGCCTCAGCGACAAGCAGTGCAATTGCTTTGTACAGCCGCTGCAAGCTGGGAGCTCGCGCCACAAGAAGCATTTGCGACGCACACCTATCGTTGGGTTCTCCCACTCGGAAAGCTATTTCGCACCCGTGCTGTTACGCTGCTCTGGCTGATATTTCAGCTTGCAAATCAAACCCTACCCTGTTCATCCCCTGACAAGGCCGCTTGCCACCCACCACCCTCTGCATGCTCGGACTCCTACAGCAGCATTTCCCTTTCGCACATCCAGTGCGGCAGTATGGCCTCTGATCCCAGCTGGAGCTGCCGGGCAGAGGGAGACAGTCCAAGAGATTTCCACATTATCGTGGCTCTCCATGAATGACTTCAAAGGAACGCACAGATCCTATCTTCAGGAGATTAGCTGGAAGTGTACCGCCCGCATAGGCAAGCTTGTTCCAGTCTTTATCCTGTAACTTGCAGGATTTCCATACAGCAGAGAGAATTCGAGACCGCATTTGCCAAAGCCTCCTACGCTGGGTCTCCAGGATGGTCATTGCTGGCTGCCAGAGCTATAGAGAAGATGGGACAACACTTACAGCCTTTCCTAGAGGACAGAGAGGTGTTTATTCCAAGGTACACAGCAACCACCATTGTTTTGGCTAATAAGTATTCAAATCTTGTCCTGTTTTGAGTTCCAGAATTACTTTTACTAGTTAGTTTACACAATATACATAATTACATTTCCATGAATACAAACCCCATTTCCTGTCGTGCCTTTACATTGAAATAAACAGCTCGGTGATACATAAATGCACCTGTCTGAAGGACGGCAAGTCCCTGGGAGCTTTGGGTGCATCCTTACAGGAAGGAGTTTTGCCCGCGAAGCGGAGAACAGGAGCTGTGCCTGCCACGAACGGTAAACAACACTGTTTTGAAAAAGTACGTGCGGGTTCCTGTGTGCAGCTGTGAAGCCCAGGGGAAGCTCCATATGCTGTTAGATTTCTACTTCGCGCTGTCAGAGGTTGCTTGGGCCCCGCACAGGCTGCCGTGCATGGGGCTGGGACAGTCCCTGCTCACGGCTTTGTACGAACACAAGGGCTTTTTTCCACAAGTCAGATTTCCAGCAGCATTGCAGCTGCGGCAACTGCCAAGTACGCAATGAAGCTACCCACACTAATGCTTTTGGATGCACTTGTGGATTTTCGTAAGTGTCTCCATGTTTGACAGACTCTCTGGATTCCCAACCATGCTACCAGGACAGCACTGGAGAACCAGGGACAGAGAAAAGGCACATTCTCCATACATTTCAGCCACTACAGAAGTTTTATCAGAGATCTCTGTGAAGGAAACATAAGCCGAGCTTCACCTCCACATCCTGCTCATGCCAGCTGGAAAAGGAAGGATGGGCCAGAAAGAGAACAAAAAAAAAAAAAAAAAAAAAAAAAAAAAAAAAAAAAAATCACATGGTTGTGGTTTTCTCCCAACAATTTCCGCTCGGTGTACTGGCAGGCTCCAGGCTGGGCTGCTGACTGCCGCCCCAGCTCCGAGAGCCAAACCCCCTTCGCTCACCCCAGCCCGTGCACGCTCAGGGTGCCTGGCAAGGCCTGCCTGCAGGGTGATTCTCTTCCCTCACGTAAACCAAAACGCGAATGAACCTCAAAGTTACAGGGTGGCAAAGAAAGATGGTGCAAGTTTCCCTCTCCTGGATGAAACCTCGCGTTGTGCCAACTGGTGCTGCATTATGCACATCTCAAACTGCTCCAGCTCCGCATTAGCATTCTGGAACACAGCTTTATCCTCCTGCCTCAGAGACCAGCCCCTGCTTTACATAAATCTTTAATGAAATGCTCTGCCTCAAGCACCAATGCCTACGAACAAAAGGCAGAGTTGAAGGAAAACACGGTTTTACTTCCAAAAAACCAGAGCAGTTCTACAGATTGCACATGGAAACTACACTTGCTACACCTCTCTGGGATCCCTGAAGCACCACTGAAGAGAAGGTAGAGCAGCAAGAAAAGTGAGGAGCTGGGAACAACTGTAAGTACTTTCCAGAAAGGCAAGGAATAGAGTTGTACAACTGTGGCACACGCTATAACACAGCAGGAGCAACCCAGTCTCCCAACAGACGTGTCTTGCTGATGCACGTGCGGCGGAGGTTGTGAGGCTGCGTGGGCTGGGTCGCCGGCATCAAACGCTCCGAAGCAATGAAACAGGTTTCCCACTGATCAGGAGACTGATGTTAAAACCTTGAGAGTTAAAAACGCACGCACAAGTCTATCAACTTTATATTCCCTCTGGGATTCCAAGCGCTTATGGTTAATGCTGTCAAGTGTTTCAAGTGCTTCCTTCACGAATTTAAAGGCTGTAAATGTCCATCTCCCTCCGCAACACATGCTAAGTAGAAATAAGAATAGAAACTGAGACTGTACCGTTGTGAATCATGACTAGGAATTGTGATTTTAAGATAAAACTAAGCACCACGAAACTAAAGATAAAATCGCAGGGGCTGGCAACACAGTGCAGTAAGGACAGTTATGGTCCTGACACAAAACAGCGACCAGGAGATGTTGCGAGGCCTGCAGAGCTGAGAACGCAGACTGCAATGCAAAGACATCAAGTATTTAGGGCTTCATACTATAACACTTGATTGATGTTTTTCAAAGCAGTCTACAGAAGTTAAGGCATGTATCTTCCATTAATCTTAATGGAAAAATTGTTTGTTTAAATCCTCAAGATGGTGTCGAAAAAGAAATATTTCAGCTTCACAATCTGGGTTGGATGCCTAAATTTTCATTTTTAATATTCACATCTGCCTGTAGGCCCCAGGTCAGTAAATTATTTAAATGCGTGCTTCAAAACACAACACCAATAAGGCTACTCATGTGCTCAAAATTAAGTAAACATATAAATGTCCCATCCAGCAGAGATGGGGTTGCTCACATGGTTCTGTATTTTGCTGAACTAGTGCCTAAAACCTGCAGAGAGGCTGCCATAAGGAAGTTAACCATCGTGCCAACGAATACCATAGTGTTACCACACTTATCCTTACAAATCAATGCAATATCAGAGACGTGCTCCAAGACAGACTGGTGTCATGGAGACATCAGTTACTTGTGCGTTTTGGCTTTCTCATACATATTTTGGGCTCCCAAATCAGGGATCTGGACTAAGTTGGAAAACAGGACCCAGCTGAAGATTTTTCATATACCCCTTTAGTTTTTCTGAGCAGCAAGACTGGACTAGGTTTACTGTATCACATAACAGCTATTGTGAGGATTAAAAATAAAGCACGAAAACCCTCCAAACCCCCAAAACAATACCTTAAAATAACAGTAACATGGAGTAGAACAAACACTCCTCCCCAGCTAGATTTCAAACACGCAAAATACAGGGGGCTTTGGCAATTCAAAAATACCTTCAGCTTTGGCTCCCCTTACCTCTGCAGGACAGACAGCACAGGATGACCAGGGACAGGAACTAAACTCAAGAACTTGAGCTGAGTGCCCAAGGATGAGCAGGGGGTTGTCACACCCTGTGGGATGAAGCATTTTGGGAAGGATAACTAGGAACATTTGGAGCTAATCTCTGACTTGGGAACTGAGGTCTCTGAAAGCCTGGAAGTATTTGGATCCCATCATCTGATTCTCACTTACCCCGATCGGCATAAGAGTCTGACAATAAATTAATGACTTCATGCACACAACATTTTAGCTTTCTAAAGCCAAACAGCTATTAGTGGCTGCATTTTGAAACTCAGAACCCCAAAATAATCATAAAAAAGCTCAGCCGTTTCCATCTGTAGGCACATCCAAGGTAAGCAGTAAGTAGGTAAGACAGCAGTTGGATGTTAAACATAATCTGGTGCAACCATGCGCAGCGTGAAGGAGAGATCCCGCTCTCCCACCGCTGCCTGTTGCTTTCCTTGCAATAGAGACAGCAACTGGCAGACGCAGGGTGACTCTGTTCAATCTGCTGATCTAGCAGAAAATTAACACACCAAGAGGTAAAAAACCCTCCAAGGACTGCTCTGCCCCTTAGCAAAAGTGAACATTGCCCACAGGATGAGCCCAGGGAGTCCACTCCCATCAGCCACACAACCTGCAAACCTGAGGCAAGGGAGAGGGAGGAGATGCACAATTCCAAATGAGGAAAGAGATCGTCCCTTTTGGCATCAGTTCATGGGATGGGTAAAACCTTCAAGCCACGCTCTTGGTGAGCAAGTGGCATCAGCACACGTGGGGGAGGAGATAAAGTTGTGGATTTTGGGGGCTAGCTGGCAGACAGAGGCAGGTTTGCAGAATAATACATAACCAGTACATGCAGAGATGCACACAAAAAAAAAAATCACAGCATGCGGCTGGCAATCTGCATGACACTTTCCCACAGCTGTGCTGAGAGGCACACTCAAATCCAGGGTGCACATTTGGCCTCCCCTCCGACCAGCTGTAAGCCTGGATGAAGTCCTGCCAAGCACAGAGGAGTGCCATTTTTCATACCAAATCCCTCCTCCCACCCTGAAATCCTCCATGTATTTTTGTAATTTGGAAGAAAGAGCACATGCAAGAGAGAGGCAAGAGGATTCACCTACCCAGCGTGTATTCATGGTTAGGTGCTGAAGGTATGTGGACCATTTGCATGGGGGGAGCAGGGTCATGCCAGCAGGTACCAGTCACAGCAGCTCGCTGTTGGACAACTGCACAAACTTCCATCACCTTCCTCAGGTGGCTGTCGCAGTCTGAGCTGTGTCCACATTGTCACAGAGAGACACTCAACTAAACCCGGTTGAAACAATCTTTTACTCATTGCAGTGGTACTGCCAGCAGAGAGAAAGCAAGCTGCAGTATTTTCTGCAGCCCTTTATTCATCTTCTCTCTGGTAAGGTTATTACCCCAGCTCTTCTGCAGGCAAACACCTTTGGCACCCACTTCTTCCCAAATGCACACAGACCCCTACTTCTACCTTACGGCAAGACAAGGGCTTACAGGTACTCCAGGTCACAACATACCCTGCATAAAGAACGGGGTTTCCTTGAACGCACTTCTGGGCGAATGATAGCATCATTTTCAGAAAAAGCAGCTCATCTTGATCCTTCTGAGTAATTCCACTGATTGGAGCCACCAGTAGATTGCTCTGTGGCTCATTAATTACACTCCATGTGAATAATTGCATTACTAAAATAGACTGGCTCAGGCACCACTGAAGACAAGTCAGAGCAGCCAGGGATGGCAGAAGCTGCGCACCCACCTGTACGAGGGCCACCCGAGCACCCTGACACCAGGAGGGCAGTAGAATGTGCTTCTGCAGCTGCAGAGAACTCACCTCCAGAAGGTCTGCAGCCTGTCTGTTCTTCCCTATGGATATACCTTGCTCCCGAGTGGATGGGCTGCCTCATGCCACGGTCCCAGACGTGAATTTAGTATGCATGACGGTGTTCCTGAGGGCAACGCCTACATGAAGCAATGCTAAACGTGCTGACAAAGGCGAGGGAAGTGACCTGGAAATGGCAAAGCGAAGCAAGGCAAGGAACAAAGATGAGGTGGCCGAGGAGAAACGTTTGCACGGTTATATCGATAAAGGCCGCTGAGGAAAGGCAATGAGTTTTGTCTGATACAGTTGGTGCAGTGCAGGCGTTGCTAGGTGTCTGATTTGGGCAAAAGCTCTGTAGATTGGCAGCCAGAAGATTAATCCTGTGCTGCCCAGAAGTGGTGGGGGCTACACACGGAAGAAAAAAAAAAAAAAAAAAAGCTACTTTAGTTTTTCATCACGTAGAATATTACATCGAACGGCAGAGACGCACTGTCCTGAGCACAGTAACAGCTTCCTGGCAGCAAGCACAGAGCTGCCACACAATTCTGAGCAGCTTAAACTGTAATTCTCAAAGCTGAGGTCCTTTTTTCTTAACGAGAAGCAGCAGAAAAATTACTTTTAATATGCAGAAGTAATCACTTGTAAAATCAAAGATCAATTCTAAAAAACTAAAGAGCTACTTTTCATGACAGATGATGTTTTAAACACCACCAGAGAGAAGAAACTTTCCTTAAATAGGTGCCAGTTAATTAATGAGATTTGGTAAATGAGTGCATTTCCTGCGCAACAAACTACAGACTTCCAAAGTACATTATGTTAAATTGGACAAAGGCCCATTATTCTGGTATAAAAGATTGCCCACTGGAGGGTTCACACTAAAATAAGTATTCCAAGAATATCTTCATCCAGGAATACAAGTAGTGTATTTGCAAGTGAAGACCAAGCAACTCTTAAATGTAGTAGTATCTCCTACAGGAATTAGTACCATCGAAGATTTAGTACTTAGTAGCCAAAGAAAACACGATAGCTGGGCCAATTAGTTTATACAAAAGCTCAGGAGACAGAGGGATGAGCTGCCACTTGCAAATACAAGACCCTCAGGGCAGGTGTATGCTCTGTAGCATAAAGGCATGAACTGTCTCTGTCTTTCCAGTGCAGTTCCGCAGACACCCTAAACCCACTGAGATCTCAGGGGTGTCACTAAAAGCTGACAGAAAAGAGACCAGCCCCAAGACCGGTGTGGTTTATAAGGACTCTCCCCAGCTCAACCTGTAACACTCCCAAAGCAACCTCCTCCAAATTCCTCCCCCAACCTTGCCTACAAAAAGCTCTAAGCCAGCAGGGCTCTCCGCCCAGTTGAAGGGATGCTCACCAGCGATTCACGCAGTGGGCTCCTAGGCAGGTTAGTCATTTGGGATAGACACCGTCTTGACCACACACTCCAGGTGGCTGTTCCCAAGGCCAGTGGATGATAATCCTTAGGAGTCTATGTGCTACTGACACAGAAAGACTATACAAGTTATTCTCTGGAATAACAAGCATAAACCTTACCTCCTCAGGAACATCTCTCTAAGCAGTCTCACTGCAAACAGCCGAAGTCAACTCACCAGGATGCCAAACTCTTGACTTTCATTATGGTAAATTATTCAGAGCAGAAGTGTCGCTTTAGCAGTGTAAAATTCCTTGCCATTATAAATATTTTCACATCATAACCTTCCTTCTCTTATACCTGTGGAGTCTTAGACCACACTGGTTTCTTCACCTTTAAACTCTGCATTGCTGTCCTCACACAGAGGACAGTCCCCAGCTTACTGGAACACAGAGCAAAACTCACAAGAACCCTCTCTAGATCTTCAGAAAAAAGCATTAATGTTAATTTCTTACAGCACTTCCAGTGATTTTTTTCCCATTCCCCCAAATAAATTTCCCTTTCCTACCAGAACACCCAACTATGCACACTCCACCTTCAGTATAATCAATATATTGATACAGAAGTGAATGCCTTGCAGTACATCTTTTTACTGCTTTAATACCCTGACTTTTCCCTATGGGTGTTTGAACTAAATCCATTCTAAACCTTAACTGTATTTCTGTACCAATGATTTCCAATTCAAAGGCTTTGCATTGCCAATTACACACGCATGCACATACCTACATGTGCATCTTCTGTTAATACTTTAAGTGATACTTGAATCCTTTAACGTTCTCTCCCAGGCCTTTTACTATTTGCCCCACAATGCTATTTAGGCTACCAGATAACCCCACTGAAACATCACTGCTGCCTCATGCTCTTAGAACAGCTCTCAGACAGGACCACGACACAAACCCACGCACTCCCCTTCTCATATGCAGGTACGAAGTCCTGGCTCGCCTATAACCGTGTTTTTGCTAACTTACCTAGGGATGAAACCACTTAGTATTAGTCATTCACAACTTCACTTACCCATGTCTGTTTTGATAGTTCAGAGCAGGAGGGCTGAGCCATGCTACGAGAATCGTCGCTTTTTCTTCAGTGATCTGTTTGGCACGGCCAGTGCTACCAGTTAACAGATTTTGCATGCTAATAGAACGACTAGGACCGCACGGCAGCAGGACCGCACATAGGTATCCCATAGGAGCTGGGACACGTCATGCCCCTGATCTCCTATAACATGCCACCCCTGAAACGGTAGCAGGGAGGAGCGCTACTTCCCATTTCCAGGCCTGCTTTCATGCCGTCAACCACCCCGAGGCGTGGACACGGGCAGCAGATTAACCCGTCGCAGCCAGGATACGTCCGAAGTCTACACGGGGCTTATCCTCCCCGCAGCTTGTGCCAAAACAGCTGGGGAAACAGCGCGGAGACTCGCGCACCCGCGTGTTCCCCAGAACCCCAATTTACAGCCAACCTTCCAAGAAGCTACTTGGATATCTATGAAGTCTTCAGGACCATATCGGTTCTCACCCACAGGTGATAAAAGGAGAACAAGAGTAGAAATAGTCCCTTCCACCTGCCCCCGCTGCCTGGGTATTCTTGCTCGTAGCAAATGTTTGATTTCTCAGTGGTTTTTAAATTGAAGTCACCTGCAGTGTCCTGTTTGGGAAAGCATTTCCTAGTGTGCTTTTGTCCACTGGGATAAATGCACACTTCTGTGCTCTGGTTAAAAATTGAAACTCTTTCCTGATCAAAGGAACTGAACTTCTATGTTGCATAAAACACTGCAGAAATGAAAATGCGCTTTTCCTGTTATGAGCATGAAAAAAGAAAAAGAGAAACCTTCCTACATGAACATGATAGAACAGATGCTGAAGTCGCATACTAAGCATTTTACAGTTGTTCAGGAAAGAAAATAAATACAAAATTTGAAGTTAATATTCCTCATGGAATGAGATTAAAGATATTATTTTACGCCCTACTTGTAACATCATAGTAATTTTCATCCCCACTAATAAAATAAATCAGAAGCTTATCTTCCATGCATTAAAATTACCATTTCATGCAACAGTCACAATGTTTCTGAGACATATGTGCCCTTTGGAACTCCTGCCACAAATAGAGCTGAATTTAGGGACTGCTGTGTGCACAAATTTATTACACCAATTCTTTCCAAAGGAGAATATTGTCATGTACAAAATGCAATGTGAGCAGCTAGAGAAAAGCAGCTGGCACTGAGTAAAAACTCTTAGCTTTCAAGAGGAAAATAATTAGAACCGAACAACTCAAAAAAAAAAAAATCATATTGCATGACACGAACTGTCGGGTGACCAGCAGAGCCCTGTTTGGAGCACACTTGTCGCCCAGACACAAATTAATGAATTCACAAGCAGTCCCCGTCTGCAGCTCAGCCTCTCACGAAGACACTCATTTGCAGAGCGGGATACAACTTGCTGTTAGACAGGAGAAGTTCAATATTCATTAGCCAAAAGAGCCCCCACTTTGTGCTGCTGCGTGCACTACAAATCATCTGCCCACAGGTTTTGTCAATCTCGTCACCCGCTGTTTCGTGAATGCTGTACCTGGAGCCGCCGAGCAACGCGTCAACACTCCCAGCCCTCGGCCGGGGCTTTTTCATAACCAGACTCCAAAGCTGGGAACCCGTAACTGCTTTTTGAGCAATGCAAATAGAAAATCCTGGAAAGAAAAAACGGTTCGTCTCAAATTTGCATACAGCAACTTCTCGCGATAGTTCACTCTTCAGAAAAAGAGCTATGTGAAAAAGGAGAATTGAAGCAGCCAGTTGCACGTCAGGAGGTTTACTCCAGATCTTCCCCGGCAGCCTGCGGCAGGCTCGTAAGTGCGCGCTTTTCTTTTGCGACCCAGGGCAGTAATACATTCGACTGTGCTAAAGCAAAATTGTCAGGTGCACAGATTTAAGGAGATAATACAGTGAAGGCTGAGGGACTAGATATAATCATAAAAAGATGCAGGCAGAAGCTGCTGCTTCCTTGCTCTTTACTATCAATCCTCCCCATTGCCGTATTGGATGGCGAGGGCGTAACAGCACAACTGCTTCGGAGGAAACGGCGCCTGGGGTAGCCTTTTCCTCAGCCGCCCATGGCATACTCCCACGACCCAAATCCAAACCCCGCTTGCCCCGATCACCCCTGCTCTTCTGGCTCAGAAAAACCTGGCTCTGGTCACCAGCGCGAAGGGCTGCGTTCAGGTGGGAGGAGCAGCAGCTGTACAAGGGTTCACCGCGCCGTAGCCGACGCCGTCAGGCAGGTCGTGGTTCAGCCCCGGCCGGCAAATAAACACCACGCAGCCCCCCACTCACTCGCTCCCCCCGCAACAGGATAGGGGAGACAATCAGAAGAGGAAAAGAGAAAACTCACGGGCTGAGATAAAGACAGTTTAACAGGTAAAGCAAAAGCCACGCACACAAGGAAAGCAAACCAAGGAATTCATTCCCCACTTCCCACGAGCAGGCGGGTGTTCAGCCATCTCCAGGACAGCCGGGCTCCATCTCGCAGAACGGTGACTTGGGAAGACAAACGCCCTAACTCTGGACATCCCCCCCTTCCTTTTTCTTCCCTCAGCTTTATATGCCGAGCATGACGTCATACAGTCTGGAATATCCCTTGGGTCAATCGGGGTCAGCTGTCCCGGCCGTGTCCCCTCCCGACTCCTTGTGCCCCCCCAGTCCCCTTGCTGGTGGGGTGAGAAGCAGAAAAGGCCTTGGGTCTGGGTAAGCCCTGCTCAGCAAGGACCAAAACATCTCTGTGTTATCAACATTCTTTTCAGCACAAATCCAAAACACAGCCCTATACTAGCTACTATGAAGAAAATTAACTCTATCCCAGCCAACACCAGCACAAGGTGAAAGTCTAAGTTGCTTAAGAGGTCAACGATGACCTTTCTTAGATTCTTCTGTGTCTACATTTCTACTACTGAGGTCTGCAGTAAGTCTTGGCAACATGCAGAAGATCCGAGAAGCTCAGTAAAGCCACGGATGGGAAATAACTAGGTATGGTAGAACCCAAATACCACATAAGCTGTCAAAAAACCTGCTTTCAAATCTCTGGAAGCCATGCAGAAAAGATCTTCAGAGCCATCTGCTTGGTCCTTGTAAGCACTCAGTCACACTGGAAAAAACAAATCCAGCACACTGGAAAGCCCCATAGCCATCTTTCTAGTAGCACATGGGCTGAAGTCTGCTACCCCAGAGCTGGCGACGCTTGGTCACGCATGCTTTTCTCTCTCTACTGTATGCTTGAAAATGCTCTGTTTAAGACACAGCTATGTCAAATAGTCTTGTCACCATCTTCCAAATAACTCATATGAATGTCTTGCATTTTTCAAGTGGTGTCATGAAACATGGGGCTGCACACACCACAAATACTGATATATTTCACTAATACAATCCAGTAGCAGCATATGGAGAATATTTATACAGCTCTTTATTATTTTTTATGAAAGGTAAACGACCCTTTTGGTGAAACAGTGACTTGAGCTGACAGCATCTTTGTTTTTATGAAAAAAATACCAATGGCGGGAGGGTCAGAAGGTTTGCAAATCTAACTTATGGGTACAAATTCCTCTGGTCCTGTTGTGAGAAAACAACATTCTCTCCTTCCAAGATTTTACAGTCATTTATCTTTTTAAGCTGGCCTTGCTCAACTAGTTACTTGACAAAGTAGTTAGTAGAAATAAGAATATACATATAAATAAAATCCAGATATTGACTAAGTGAGTCTTGAAACCACAAGCTTCCATGATTTAAAAGTCACTTCCTTGACCTACTTTCATATCTTAAGGTCAAATACTTCCAAATGAGGAAACAAGTGATTCTGCTTGTTAGTGCAGGGCTAACACTAAGCAAAGTTCACTGCATGCACTGGTCTGCTACAGCATTGCCAGGCCCAGGAAGCAGTAAGATTTCAGATGTCTGAGTCTTAATTACGTCCTCCTAATTGCTGCTTTACTAATTGGGGTGGAGCAGTTTTGTCATTATTTTAGCTGTTGATGAACAATTAAGTAGAATGCAGCATTAATTCCTTCTCGATCTACTGAGGGAAGCCAACACACGTTCAAACTCAAGTGAGAAACCCAAACTAATCAGAGCAATGCAATATCAGCACATGTCATCGCACCAGGTGGAAAGCCAAGAAACCAGCACCAGGTCCCCACAGTGCCAACGGCAAAGATCACTTCAGCACTCCCAGCCCAAGCTGGTAAGATACCAAAACCTCAAGTCTTTGCATTTGCACTTCGCTCACTGACAGCAGTAACTCTAGACAAGTCCCATAATCTCACTGTCCCTCCGTTTCCGCCTATCAAAAGTGGATAACAGCCTGTCTGTAATGTGGAAGGACACCTTGATAAACGCACTAATTATCACCAGACACCCCACCCAGCAAGTGAGATAGAGGCCATTTGTTTGCCTAAAAATCTTCCAGTTATAAAACCACTACCAGAAAACTCTGCAAATCAAGACCCTGGAACCTCATTTAATTAAATCCCTGAGAATTACATCATTAATTTATAAGAAAGCTCAAACCTAAACAGGAAATTGTTTATATTGACCAGCATACAAAAAATCCTTTCATCTGCTGAGAGCGAATGCATTTTTATTACTCTTAGCGCTGCCGAAGACTCTCATCCCCCCGCTCGGCAGTACCTCTGCTATCGAACAGCCCTTGCAGCCCAGCTGCACCTCCGCTGCTCCATTTGTCATCTCAACGCACCATTTGTTCCTCAGAACACAGATCATCTTACACAAAGCAGTTGTCATGCATCTTCCCAGTCCCTACCATCTCGAGCACTTTACACATTCCTCTCCACACGTGCTCATAAAAATCACTTGCCATAAGAGTTTTTAAATGGGGCTTGTCAAAACATCAAGATAGAAGGTGTGCAAGACAGAACCTCAGATTCTTGTGCTACTTGCTGAAACACCCATACACACAGCCTTATACAACAGGCTTCTCTTTCCACAGCATACCACTGAGATATTTGGACGTGGCTTGTAAAGGAGAAGAATCCTGCCGGGAGGGAAGGCGAGAGAGACACAACCACCTTAAAAGGAAACTTCATGCATGTAAGAGCCTACAAAAAGTAAAACCTGGCTACTCAAAACAGAAACGATTAGGAAGTGATTTAAAGCAGTTTGGAAATACTGTTTCAGTGGTTGGTTGAACACCACCTTTAGAACACAAACATTCAGCAGGCTATTTATAGTCCAAGGGGAAAAGCTCCCGATTTCCCCTATGCAAGCACAGCAGGCCACAGCCTATTCTCAGTGAAGAACATAAATTTTGAGCAACTCCAATAGACATGAACAAGTCACTGGATTTATCTCAATTTAACCGATTTCAGTAAACTTAAAGAAGCGATACTCAAGACAAGCACTCTCAATCTCAAAGACACTCAAACCCCTGCTAGACCTGCTATTGTGTAGATAGCAATTGCTGCTTTATTGACTGCAAAACACTGTGGATCAAGCCTTAGTATTTGCTAATATCTCTGCTAAAATTGGCCTTTAATGGTCCAATCCAACTCCCATTAATGAGAAAGGAACAACACCTATTTTCTTTAATGGAGTTGAATGAAGTTGTAGCAGTTAGCATCTGATCAGGAAAAGTAAAACATTTGGACCAATTAGTCTTACTGGCTGCGTTTTATCTGATATGAAAACTTCAAATCTAGGGCTACAACAGAGAAATTATACTGCTGTTTCCAAATGAAAAAAAAAAAAGAAAAAAGAAAAAAAAAAAAAAGAAGAAGGTGTTGAGAAGTGGAAACACACCTCTCATTCACTTGGGTACAATTCAGAAGTAACCTTGGCAAAGCCAGGGCAGCTCCAGGAACATAAATACACACTGACAGGGAAATCCAGCCTACTATTCTCATCACATATTTCATGCTTCTTTCTAATTCACAGTAATACACCAAGTTAAGCTGCTTATTAGATGGGCACATTCTCCTAACCACAGCCAGACTTGTATTTTATGTCGGGCTTGCCATCAGTACTGACTGCCCTTTAATCATAATTCTGCTGTCATCTGTGGTTCCACTTTGGAAGATACTTGCTTTAATACACAAACTGGACAGCTGTTAGCACTGCTGTACCCCAGAAGAGAGGGGCGTATGAGTAATGCCATGAGAGGGACTTAGTGGTAACCATCCCTATTTATACAAACCTCTTGCACATTTTCCGAACAATTTATATGCTCAAATACTTCTGTTGGCCTATACGACACTGTGGCACATGCTTCCAAGCCCCACAGCACATCAATTCGCAAATAATGACCTTCCTGAAATGACCTAGTAACAGCTAATAACTGTGCCGTAAAGAACAAGGTTGTTGCCCAGGTCTTTCATGGAATAAAAAAAAGACCAAATTTTTATTAGCGGAATCACTAATGGACACATGGTTCTCATGTGATCTACTTATTTTTAAGAAATGCCTAGTATCAGATAATGAAGTTATCCTAGAAAACAAAAACAAACCCCAAAATGGCAATTTCAAAACACACACTGCAGTCTGGCAGCTTATGAATGAAATCCTCCGTAGGTGTTTGTGTACATTTATAATTTACTACACCACATTAAGAAATAAGACAACTGCAAACAAGCTGATGCTCTCCCAGCTGTGTACACAATGTAATGATATCTTCTACCAAGGCTTAGCCAGCCTCACAACCAACTTCTCACTTGGAAGACAGACAGAAAGATCCAAAGGATCATCTCCAGCAACCGAGTAGCAAATGGCAGTAACTCTGCCTTTATAAAGTTTGTATTGCTGGTGTTTTAAAGCAATACACACCAAACATCTGAAATGCTGTTTAACATATCATAGAATCGTTTAGGTTGGAAAAGACCTTTAAGATCATCAAGTCCAACCATCAGCCCAACACCACCATGCCCACTAAACAATGTCCTGAAGTGCCACGTCTACGCTGTTTTTTGAACACCTCCAGGGACGGTGACTCCACCACTTCCCAGGGTAGCCTGCTCCAATGCCCAACACATGCACACGCCAGGCACAGAAGCACTAATCCTGTCCCTGATGCACAGCACGAGTAAGCAAGGCTTGTACTGGTAGTCTCCATGGAGGAGAGGAACAGAAATCTCTCCTCCAGGTCTTGGCACAGGCGCAGCCATGAGAGAGGCTGCTAACCTTGTCCTCCAGCAATGCTCGGAGATGGGGAGGACTAATTGCAACTCTCCCTCCATCTCCTTTCCTTGGAGCAGGACAGAAAATGCCAAAGGACACTGCTCCCTAGCAGGGACCCACTGTCTGGTTCTCACCTCTTGCAAGTTGTGTGCATGAGGCACGAGCGGTTCGGCTACGCCAAAGTTCACCCGCAGGTCCTGAAAGAGAAAGGTCCCATTTCACCTTGCTCTACTCCAAACCTTGCTTTCATCCTACATGCCAAACTTGTATAAAAAACACTGCTAATCCAGACATCCATATCTGACAGCTCATGTAGAACCAAAGAGCCAAGCGCTTGACATGGTAGTAAGAAAATAGCTAAGTAGCTAACAGCCTGTAGCCTTAAACTGCAAATATCCAGGCTCAGATACTGTCCCTACTGACTTCCGAAGAACTGCTCGCATGCCCCAAATTATTCAACTATTTAAAATATCTGCAAGATTACAGGTTTAACATACATGTCATTTTTTCATGACAATGTATTTTAAAGAGAGCAAACTAAAGAGAATTCAAGTCCTGATCTTCCAAACCTCGCTTGCCTCCTGACTTTGTTGAGTTGGATGCGATTGACACAGTGACCATCATTAAAATGACAAACTGATTTAAAAATACAAACAAACAAAAAAACCAAACCACAAAACAACTCCAAACAAAACCAAAAACAACTTCAGCACAGAACTACCTAATTCTGTCAGGTCAGGACTCTGATCATGTGCCATGACCCAAAAGGATAAGTCAATAAGCCAAATTAACTCCTTTACCCGTCTTTCACTTTTCCTTCTTTCCCCTCTCCTTTTTCTGCCAATAGGCACTGTACCTTACCTTGACCTTTGAGAAAAACACAGAGGACCCCACTGCCTCTGTGCCCAGGTGACAGTGGGTATCACATTAGAGACCCCCAAACATCTCCAACTATTAAAACCAATGGATTTGCAGCAGCTTCAGCAGTTAGATTGCAGGAAGGGAACAGGAACGAGCTGCTACTTAAGTAAAAAGCGCACCCAGTCTGTATGTGGAGAGTCAACACAAAGATTTTAAGGCTTCATACCTGAACTCAAGGGACGCTGCTTTCTGAAAGATGTGAAAGCCACAACCACAGATGCTGGGACTGCAGGGTGAGCACCTCTGGAACATGGCACCAAACTCAGCTGGCCACACAGTTAACTTTAAGCATGCTTCCAGCTCAGGAAAAAATCTCTGGATGCAGTTTTAAGCACATAACTAATCCTATGAAACTCAGTGAGACATAGGCTTTTCTTTACGTCCTTACCAGGAGTAGACTCGATATAAGTGTGCACCAAAGTGCCTCGCTGATTCAGGCCTGATGCAGTGGCTGGGTCGCAGGGTAATTTATACAACACTTCCACATGCTCTTAATCTTTCAAACTGGATTTCTCTATTAGAGCCACTGTTTGCAGTTGCACCTGTAACCTTGATGAATTATTTCATATTGTGTCACCCTAATGGCTGAATCATAAGTGACCCATGTAACTGTAACCCCAAACTCCTCTCTGCGCACGTGGATAAGGAAGCTCTGCAGAGTTTCAGTTCCATGAACAAGATGACAGATTTGAACGAAGTGATGGAAAAGACTGGCAGATCTCAACAGCCATCTTTGTTGTCTGCAGACCCACTGAGTACCTGTAGCATCTTGCCTCTATTCTGGCCTTAGTACAGCTGAAGTCCCCTGACAGCAATGCAGGGACAGCCACCGAGCCCTGCTGCTTTCGGAGGGCACCTTCTCCAGTCCACGGGGCAGAGCAAGGGACGGTGCGAAGACATTCCCGAAGTCCGCTCTCTTGCCCAACTTCTATAACCCTGCACGATCCTCATTCCTGTATCCTCTCCTGAGCTCCAGGTCCTGCAGAAAGCATCAGGCCTTTTACCAGCACCCACGTGGAACGTTGCAGCTTCTTGCACTTACGACTTTCTCTTCTCTCTGCTTTAATTTGTGGAAGATATGTGGAACGTGAGCCCCAAGCCCAGATGACCAGGCTGTACATGGTATATGATGTTTATACACATGCATTGGAACAGACTATATGTACACGTTCAAAATTGCTGTAATCAGGAAATGAGCCATGAAATGTGTAAGCGATGGCACATTAATAATCTGTTTTATAGCTTAAATTAGAATCTTTGGAATTTCACAGCTAGAGACTTTTAAATAGGTCAAAAATATGGTAATCACACTTAATGATCGCACTGTGATATGCACTGCATCAGAGCTAGGAGTGAGAAAACCTGAGCAGAATGGGTATGAACTACTTGCACATTCAAAAAAAGCTTTTAACAAACATCAAGTGACTTTTATACCAAAACCAAAACACATAGCCCAGGCAAGAAGCTTTTTTTCTTTTGGTCCTGCTCTTCAGAAATGAGCTGCAAGATTCCATACGATCACAAGGATCAAATGCTGTGCACCTCTGTATCTTCCTTTTAGTTGGCATTGCACATTAGCAAAGGCTCCAGATTTGACCATTTACAACTAGTGAGCATTTAGTGGTGGAAGGAAAGCCTTCCCCAACAGAGGAACATGGTTTATTACTGTATTTGCCCATGCACATTTCACCCCTAGTAGGCAGAGTTAAAACACATTCCTGGGTATCAGCATTTTGATTTCTTTTAAACAAAAGAGCAAGAATCAACAGACCAATCACAGTAATCTTCTAGGCTCCAAACCAGGGAAACCCTTCACACTTTTTCTAAGTTTAGACACATGCTTATGTTCTATTTACATCAACTTGACTTTAGGTACAATAAACATGATAGAAAAATTGTGGCAAGAATGAGAATTTCAGCAAAATAGACAGTCGCTGCTAATTAATCCTGTCCTGTCAAGCTGCTGAGGCATAACCAAAAAGGTAAACCAAGAAAAAAAATAAACCAGCTATATTCTGTGGAAACAAAGTCAATGTTTGTCTACTGTGAAAGTACAAAGTCAGCAGGGAGACTGCTTGGAAGCTTATAAGCAAGCAGGAGAGAAATGTTTTTTTGGTTTCTTTTTTCCTCCAGTCAAACTTGGCTTCTTCTAAAAAACAAAGCAAGGCAAAAGATGAAAGGCCTTCTTTTCTGAAGCCAAAGATGAAGAATACAAAGAATATTAATGACTAACAAGTCTGTCTGTAAATGCCATGAGCTTAGCTGTAGTAGGGACAAAAAGGAAGAACAGCCCTGCTATTAACTAATGAAGTTTCTGATCTAACGAGCAGTGATGAAGGCTGATTGGGTCATTTATGGAATGGAACGTTAGTTCAGAAGAACACAGGTTCCCTACAGCGGATAAAAGGAAAGAGGGAAAGATGCCATTATACACATGAAAAAGCTCAGGATGGTTGTGGTTCATTCACAAAGCAAGTAAAGGTAGTAAATTCCCAATTACATCTCGCCCGTTCCTTACGCATGTTTGCAGACGCAGGTACACCAGAGGGCTATCCTGCAGGAAACTCAAGAGCTGTTGCAAATTTGTCACTTGCCTTACACTACAGAACATCGGATTTTGATGAATCGCATTTCCCAAAGGGAAACTTCAAAACACACGGAAGCTTGCCTTTGTCACGGTGATTTGATGCAGCACAAGCCTGCCTGGCCAGGACAGCTTCCCAAGACCCCGGCATCCCGCGGCGGTCCAGGAGGATCTTCCTGACAAAGGGCAGAGCAGCAAGGGAGGCAGGCACCAGCCTCTCACCTCCACGCTGCTCTGTGACAAGGGCTGCCATGCAAGATCAGCGCAAAGCGTGTTCCTCCGCATTTGAAGTTTGACCATTCTCTTTTGAGAAATTATTTGAACTTAAGGAAATGAAGTAAAACAAAACCAGGCAGAAAAAAACAACTAACCGGGAGCCAAAAGTGACACTACGCAAACTTCAGATTTGGAAACTGATTCATTTGCCAGCTCATAGGCATACACACCTAGCGTGTCTATATTTATATGCATGGACTCAGGCACTCTGCTCTGTAGAGGCATTCTCGGTATTTTTAAATCAGTGATAGATGAAGAATTACTGCACTTACAGGAAAGAAAATGGAAAAACCCCTCTTTCTCTAAGCTGTGACCATTCAGGTTACAGAAGCCTTGAGACAGCAGCTCTCCTTGCAACATCCAGCAAGTCTGAGAGCACGGACAGATACAAAATATTCTCTGAGATTCCTTCCCTTGACAGGCTACTGCTCACTCCTGCAGACAGACCATATTTTGGATTGGAGTCTGATCCAGTAGATGATATGAGAAGCCTTTGTGTTGGGATGGAAATCTGGGGAGCATTCTGATCATGTGAAAAAGGGCGATGTTCAATCAAGTACTGCCAGAGAGACGTGCTGCTGTCCCGGCCTTACGGGGCTGGGAATTAAAGGCTCCAAGTTCAATGCCCAGCTTTGTCCATAACCCACAGTGGTCTCAGCAGATCACCAAACTCTCTCAGCATCTCCTGGAAAACAGGGATAACAACACATCTCAACAGCATCACAAAGGTTTGTTAATGCTTGTAAGCACTTTGTAGATAAAGAACATCAAGACAGCAGTTAGCAGAGGGATTTGGGGCACAGACAGACATAAATCCAAAGTACTCATATCATATACTCTTTTCAGACAAGCATAGCAGCAGATCAGCTCCCTGCTTTTAGTGGTTGAGGGCTCCATCCTCTCAACATACTGAGCACTCTGCCTTTGATCCAAAAAATGAGTCCGAGGAGAATATTTACATGCTTGATGTTAATCATATGCTTAAATCCTCTGAATCTAAAAAGAGGGTAAAAGAGAAAAGTGTTCCCCAGCTCCAAAACAAACACAAATTCCCAGAAGTTATATTTAGGACATGAACAAACATTTGGCCAGCAAAGGCAAGGCCTTCGCTATGCACCTGCTAAGCTTCTGCATCCCTGAAAAAACCTGCAGGTGGGAAAAGTGTCCAGAGTGAGTTTGCTTAGACAAAAAATTTCTAACATAACTAAAGTAATGCTATTAGGAAGAAGTACCCCAGAGTATTTGAACTACTATTCCACAGGCAGAGAAGACCTTGAGCATGGAAATAAGAAAAAAGAATAGTTTACTAAAGAATTCGCCACACAGATTTAAACTTATGACTATGAATTCATTTGCTACTATTAATTCCTTCATTTATTAGCTGTCTGCGGTGAGAGAAAAGGTCTTCCTCAGAGGGCAGGCACTGCCACCCGGTCCTCACAAACACCACGTGCCTTGCAGCAGCTATCAGCAGCACCTAGAAAGCATCTTCTCCCAACTCTGTATCAGACAGCAACGACACTAAGCAAAAGGCATTGGACCCTCCTTCAAGCCTTGTTCATTTTAAGCACACACCGCTCGCTCTCAGCTCTCCGAAACACCCAACTCATTTTTACATCCTGCTAAACTCCTGGCTTAGCTAACAGCTTGGGGCTACCAGTCTCCTACGCTCACTGGCCAGGGTATCCCGAAGTCTCTGCTCTTGCATCAACCCCACCTTGACTCGTTCCCTGCAGGTGCATCGAGTCCGCGGAGCGAGGACACAGCACTCCTGCACGGGCGAGCGCGGCGAGGCAGGAGCAGGTACCGGCGGCGTCAGGGCGCACCGAGCTCCACCTGGTCACAGACACGCTCCTGCAGAGCGGAGCGCTTCAAGCCGCAGCCACGACTGCAGCGTGGACGTACCCCTGACCAGATCGGCATCTGCGGCGTAAACAAACAACTGGCTTCCAGAGAGGATTTTCAAAACTCTTGTTAAACAAGCATGTACAGCAAGAAAAGCCTCAGGCAGTTAAAGGGCCACTATCCAGAGCTTCATTGCTTTACCAGATCCGTAAACATTATCCAGCTTACTCACGGCAACATCACACTTTGCCAGTGATGTGAAAAGGACAAATCACTCTCTCACCAGCCTAAATCGCCCAAGATGCTAAATAAGGCTGCTAATTATTTCTAAGGATTTTTAAAGAATCCTTTAAGATTATTGGCCCTAAATTTGATTAAATAACACTTTAAATCCCTTCAGCTGAACATCATTAGGTGAAGCTGATGTGATGGTATTATAGAAAAGTTTCCTTCTCAACTAATGTCTTTTTGTGAAGCATGCTGTATTTTAACAGTACACACCGCTTTCAACTTAATAAACGAGAGGGAGCTGTGTCAATCACATCTTACAAAGGGTTAACAAGGTAATTACCTTCCTTGGTTGGCTGAATTAGAACTATACAAAATGCTGTGTCTCAGAGGAGGCAGAAGCGTATTCCTACCTTCACCTGCCATAAACCAAGAACCACAAGGGATGGAATTACATCGCTGGGGGAGGCTGTAAGAAGTCCAAGGGAAGTTAACACAGCAGTAGAAATGCTGGGTTTGCTTCTCCACCTCCTTTGCAAGACACTTTGCTGTCCCAGGGTTTGTAGGTACTGCAGAACACCACAAAATTCACTGCTATTGCAGCTCATTAGCATGAGCTGGCAGACCCCACCACTGGGGAAACCCTCTGGGGAGGACTGAATGCCCCAGAAGACACCACCATGACTTTCTTTCTCACCATCTTCCTGGAGAAGAAGCACTGTCTGTCATGATGGGGTAAGCTACAAGGCAGAACTCAAGCCTGTGCAGTCTCAGAGCACCTCTGACAATAAGCGAAGACCTCTTAGACATCCCTAGTGCCTTGCTTCGTTCGGTGTCTCCACTAATATCACCCAGGAGGACAGCTCTAACAGACTTCATTGCCAGACACTTTCCCTTGGCTAGAGCCTTGACTCATCCTTTGCTCTACCATTTCTTTGTTGTAATCTATAAAGAGCCGGAGACTAACGAATGCACTCCCAATCCTCACCGCTTTACCCAGTCATCCTTCCCCATCCTACATGTGCAGTCCATTCCTCCTCCCATCCCTAACAAAATAAGTGAGATTTAAAGAGAGTTCTGGAAAGCAGAGCACCAGCAAAGTGCATCTTCCAGTGCCGAGGGCAGAGATGCCTCCAGGCAGGAGGTGCCACTGGCTGCACCACAGAGCACAGGTCTCCCACAGCAGGAGCTGAACCTGGGTAAGGACGGCTGGAATGCACCTTTTGTGCTATATTGGCTTGAGAGCAATAATTAAATTCCAGTCTAATTTCCTTCTGATCTACAGCTCTAGCTCCTGAATGACTCCCATTAAGTCAATTACCAATGTGGCATCACTCTGGATTTTTGCTTTAAATAAGGAGCCCATGAAGCTACTAAAACAATGCCAATCTTTTTACCTAAGAAATACCTGCCCAGGAAATTCCTTCTGTGGAATACAAGCGTCAGTATTTTAGGTTTCAGTAACAGCACAAGATGTGCCACTACCACCCTGCTCGGAAAGCACACGGTCAGGGAACTGTATTAAAGGACCATCAAGTCTAGCAAATACAATCTGAGCACAAATGGTTCTTCCTCTGCACTTCTCTTTTCCCCCTGAACTCCCAGTGCTTCATGCTGGGACAGAGCATCGCTGAGGGACCAGTGCCCAGTGTGGGTCCTCACACAAGCCACCAAAACCCCCCAAGCTATAGGGTGTCACCCAGGAATACCGTGGGTATTAAAGCCATCACTGACGGACAGGGTCTGTGCAGCTGCTCCTATGTCCTGTTAATTAGGTACTATGGACACGCTCACACTGTAAGCACATCTTTGACATAACATAGCATGACAATTTCTTCAGAGTCACAGAAACACAGAGCATACAAATAAACCTGAATGCTGAAACCATTTCATTGTTCATAAGAATATGCACATTGCACCTGTTACGACCAAGGGCACTGCCTGTGCCTTGCAGCTGATTATTTCAGCCTCTAACGAGCCTGTCTGTCTTGGAGGACTGTTAAATTCCAGGAGTAAATAAAGCACAACAAAATTATTTTACAAAAGGAAATCGTTACGACTACACAAAGAGAGGTCTTTAAACCCAAGGTAAGGAAAACAACCCTCAAACCGACGTTTTTCCCTGAGCTTCTCACAACCGCTGAGTCAGTTTAAATTCAATTTAGCTGAAAGAAAACAACTCCAAGATTGATGCTGCCAAAGTCCTACCCTGAAACAAATGTCTGGGAGTCCAACTGCAGCCCCCCAGCCCAGGACTCCTACCGGGGGGGGGGGAAGGCAGGACGCCCGCCGCGACACGACCAGGGAGCGCTTGCCCAAATCCCATCCCGCCAGGAGGGACCAGCCCGCAGAGCCGACGCTCCCGCAGCCCCCGAAGGGAGCCGGAGCCGCCGGGAGCAGGTGGCAGAGCCGGGCGG